>JASJET010000266.1:0-1255000 GCA_034092305.1 Diaprepes abbreviatus | reverse complement strand
AATAAGATTTCGATATTGTTTTTCATATAAAATTAATATTTTAAGAAAAATCAGTCTCTATCGATCTTAAATCTACTACACTGACTATACATTCACAGGTGAGTATGCAGTGAGTCAGTAAGATATAGTGAGATGAACCGACGAAACATACATGAACTTAAATGTAAATTTAATTTCATTCTATAATATCAAAGTTCAAGAATAGTACCTATTTAGATTATTTTATTCAATCTAGATTAGCCAACCCACTACCTTAGGACAGCTTAAGACAATGGTTGCATTGCAAAACAGCAGGAATACCTAGAGGGAGTTTATTAAAAAAATATCAAATTTATAATGATCCATTTTTTAATTGAATCCTATTACACTGGGAATCTGTCACTTTTTTTTGTAATTTTCTGGTTGTTCTAGTTAATATCCTTTTGAATATAATCATCATCATCATCATAACCCAACACTCTCTGTGGTCAGGTCACTGTAGGACATAGATCTTCTTCACTGATCTCCAATTTCTTCGATCTTGTCCGGTTTCTAGTTCCTCTTCATATTATCGAATCATGGAACCGGTGGTCTTTTTCTACTACCTTGTCTGGTTGTTAACGCCACTCAAGCAGTCTCTTATTATACCTATTATTTACCACTCGGGTTATGTGATCTGCCCAATGCCATTTGAGATAACATATCCTCTTCAGAACACTAACCACGCCTGTTGTTAATCTTCGATCTTTATTTCTACCATGATCTCAGAAAGACAACCTCAACATTAATTTTTTCATTATTCGTTGTTCAATTCTTAATTTACGGGCATTCGCAGTTATTAAGGTTAAAGTTTCTGCGCCCTACGTCAAAATAGATAAAATGTATGGATTGTATATATTTCTTTTGAGAAACATTCGAACCTCAATCTTCAACTTGTAGGTTTGGTTGTCTCTTGCTATTCCTAATTCGCTACCCAAGTATGTATAATTCTCCACGAAATCATCAACGCTGTAGTAGAAAAAAAAAACAATTAAAGAAATGGTCCATATTAAAAGAACACCCTGTACAATGAATTTCAGAACTGACACAAATGACCTGAGTAATGTGTATACCAATCTAATAGGGCAATAAAATTGCAGATGGTCCAGAAACTTTCAAACTCTTGAGTAATACTCTGTCAAAAGCAAAACAAACCAGGTGTGTAAAAAATGCATTCAAAAAATAATATCAGTTCTCTATATTTACATTTATATTAAAAAAGAAATTTTTGATTATATTTGCATTAAAATAATAAAATAGTTAAATGTAAGTTAATCAAGTGAACCACCTGATAACATTAGGTAAGAAATTAAAATTTTCAGTTTATATAACAACAATTTACATATTCCTTTTCATATTTACAGTAATTCTCTGAAGATGGTTTAATCAATAAAATAAACCGAAACATCAGAAAAAAATATGTGTTAATTTCTTATTATATTCTTAGAATATAAGTAATAATATGACCGAAACCCAAAAAAGTAAAAACTAATTTCATCACAATGAAACGCGATTGTCCGTAGAAATTCCTTACCTATCGACCGGAGTGGAATACACCAAGGTTTGGAGGTGTCCCCACGGGTAAAAATCCGACAGCGTTAGATCGGGAGATCGAGGAGACCAGGCAATAGGTCATCGTCTACCTATCCAACGGATTGGATAGATGTTATTCAGGTGATCTCTCACAGCAACGCTGAAACGACGTAGTGCTCTATCATGCATATAGTACTTATTTCGGCGGGTTTCAAGTGGTAAATGCTCTACTAAATCGTGAAAATCATTCTGGAGGAACTCCAAATAGAGTTCTCCATTTAATCGTGACGGCAATACGAATGGTCAATCAAAAATTTGCCATTGATTCTTGCCCAGACATTAATTGACGTTGCGAAACAATAGTTGCATAAGGATTTTCATCAGTCCATATATGTGAGTGGTGTAAATTTATGATACCATTTTTGGTAAACCCTGCTTCATCCGTGAAGAGAATAGTGCTAACGGACATTATTTAGTTGCTGTTTGCAAACTGCATTCTACGGGGAAAATCTTTAGGAATCAGTTCATGCACTTTTTTCAAAAGATATGTATATAATCGCTGTTCTTGAAGAACTTCATGTACTATTGTTTTCAACGTCACCTAAAGCATTTAAAATATTTTCCTCTAATTGTGGCGTACGCACTGTTCTTCCCCCGATCAGCATCAGTACTTCTTTTCCCAAAACATTACCTTATTAAATGGAATCGCCTTCCATTCTTCCTTAGATGTTTGTGAACTGGTTGAAATGTTTCCTCAACTGGAAGCAGGCGCGGATCCAGGGGGGAGGTGGGTCGAACCCCCCCCCCCCCCCCCAAGAGCTTCGAGTTCAGAAAAATATTCCCGATTTTGCTGCCTCTTTTACTATAGTTTATTCAAGAACTAGAGAGAGTAATAAATCATTTTTTACCTTTTTTTTCTTCGCAAACTACCTGTGTTCTTTAATCCGGTGTCTTTGGCAAAATCTGTTAGACAGATATATTTTTTATAGGAATGGGTCAGAAATTTTATAATCAGAAATACTGGTCTATAATAATGGACTATTTGGGTTGAATAACAATAGGTATTTGGATGAGTGAAGTATTAAAAAGGATTTTAATCCTTATTATAGGCGTCAGAGGGAGGTTTATTTTATCACTAAGTATTTATGGCATAGAATATTATTTCGGTAATAAACTTAAAATAAAAAATTATTGTAATATTACTTTATTTCTTATAATTTCTTAATAATTCACATACATTAGAAAATATAGATAACTTTGACATATTTAACACAAATCGCAACTGTATTTTTATTATTTTTAATTTTGGCATAGAAACCGTTTTAGGCACATTCGGACTAAAACGTAGCCTTTTTCTTTCAAAAAATTTATATTATAGTTACAAATTAAATACTTACAAAATACCCATTGTCAAAAATACAAGAAGTTAAAACATATATAAAAAAATAAATTGGTCTATATAATATTAAAATTTTTTGGGGGTATCGGTCATTTTATTATTAATTAAAAACATTTTAAGGATATTTGATGTTTCAGTTTATTTATTTCTTAAACCATCTGCAGAGTTACAATTAAACACTAAAAAGGGATTTAAATATAATTAACTTTTATATGTTACAGAAAATTTAAATAATAAATTGTGTTTACGCTGGTAAACATTACGTATCTAATTCGTAATCAAAGTCAATTAAGCTATCTTCGCTAAAATTAATTATAATTGGTTCCTCTATCTCACCGATCATAAGATCGAGTTTCCATATTTTCTTTTATTCTTTTATTATATGGATTTTTCCCAATTTTCAACAGTAACTTTATTCAAAAGTTCAGTTAAATTACTAATTTTGTAAGTTGTGTTATTTCTAGCAACTCTACCTTTTACTTGAGAGAGATAATTCCTTCTCCAATGGACATTTTCAGGACGATCTATAAGAACAGATTTCTTATCTAATTTTTCTCAGCAAAAATTAAGTTCTCTGAGCAATTTCCAGAACTCATTTCTTTTAATTTCAGGTAAATCCCGATCTTCATTGATTTTAGTTAGAATTTTGTCGACGATTGCAATCTGTTTCTCATAATAAAATGTATGTACAACTCCTTTTATTGCAGTTTACATCTCTTTTTCCAACGAGGTTTTTCGTCTGCCTGTGATCGAATGGGAGTACTAACAATTCCAGTCATTTTTTTTTCTCCTTCATTATTCGGTACATAGTAGATTTTCCAACTCCTGTCATCTTTTGGGTATCTCACTAATCTCAAATAATACATAAACACAAGCACAAACAAGATAAATCATTAAGGACACACTGTAAGGTGTAGTTTACTCACTGACAGAAATTAAATTGAACTATCAGAAATTTTATTGTTGCAGTAAATTTATGAAAGCTTATAATATTTAAATATAATTAGATTTACGGCAGCCCTCAGTTACCTGCGACACTGGAGCAGGTAGGTTGGAGGTTTGGATAACAGTTTTAGTACTCTCACTAGTTCTTGAATAGAGTATAGGAATGTGTATGCATACGATCGCCCCTTCCCTTCCCAAGAGCTTTGAGTTCAGGAAAATAGAACCAATTCTGTCTTTTATATTAGGAATGTGTATGCTGCTGACACTCACCCCCCCCCTCCGTTGACAACTTGTTTTTCTTGCGATAGCCCCCCTCCCGAGAGTTTTAAATTCAGGATAATAGACCCGATTCTGATTTTTATTTTAACATTGTGTACACTGCTCGCATCCTCCCGCCCTGTCGACAACTTGTTTTTTCTTGTGATCGCCCCTCCCCCCTCTCCAAGCGCTGCAAATTCAGAAAAATAGACCGACCCTGCCTTTTACACTAGAAATAGGAATGTTGCTGCGGTCTCTCCCCTCCCCTTCATTGACAACTTGCTTTCGTTTGCCATACTGTACTTTTGTGATATCACCGCCTCCCTTTCCAAAGAGAGAGGCTGGATCCGCCCCTGACTAGAAGAGTACATGACGTTTTTTTGAAAACGCTTAGGATTAGCGACATGAATGAAGAGTACTTAATTTTTTAATTAATAGTTAAAGGTATGTAAAAAATGTCCAAAGTTCTTATCATACAGGGCGTAAAAAATGGCGTCATGAGTGTCATAGCTAGTCCGTCCCTGTAGCCGTGAGTAATTCACAACGCTTTCTTGGATAGCAATTTAAAGGGTCTAACCTGGTATACTTCATATAAAGAAAAATTGAAATATACCTGGTGGTTCAAAAATTATGTGTAAAAAACTTCATTCCATTGCAGCTCTCCGAAAAGGAGACCCATATGAAAAAACTCCATATGAACTTGCAGTATTCCTTTCATATCCGGGAGATTTTCCTCATTTTCCAGGACACCCTGTATAACATATTAGATATGCTGTATAAAATAAACACTGATATGATATATATTTTTCTTCGCAGGTGTAGACCACAAACCAAAACAACTTCTTCCCATCAAAGGCACCACTTTTGAGGAACAGGTCCAAAATATTATCGAAGAAGTCCTAACCCCTGCCAAATTTGAAGTGATTTCCTGGAGCAGAGTTCCATATCTTTGCGAAGGCGATCTTCAACAGTCTTATTACTGGCTAGATGACGCCATTTTCGTCTTAAAAGGAGCAGAATCATGAGATAGCAGCAGGAAATCCTTAAATAATTAAACATTTTTCTTTACACCGGCGACGAGATTTTTTGTATTTGTTGCGACGATAGAATGAATGAATATTTAGTGGGAAAGGATAATTCTGGAAATAAGTCCATCACTTTCTAATATATCATTTAAAATATATATCAAAACCTAAATATTTTAAAAACTATTCAAATTAGCGGAAAATGTTCGAGAGAAAAGTTTTAACATTTGCTAAAAACTATAATTTAGAAGATAATTCTTGTATAAAAAATTATATTTTTAGTTCTACATTAATTTTTAAGCCAAATTTGTGTAACGTATTCTTTACTCAAAACTTGTCTAACAATTAAAAAAAATAAAAACACTTTAATTAAACAGGTTTAAAAAAAAATTGGATGCTTATTTGACCACACCATTTTATTCTTGTGTAATTAGACGCCCTGAATCCAAATCTGAGGTCCGCTATCTCTATCACGTCAGGTTCACGGTCATTTCAAGGTCAGATAAAGTAAAATTCACTAAACAAATCCGAATTCGTGGTTTGTTTAATCCCTTTAGGTTGATTAGAGGTAATTTTAGGGTCATTACGAGGTTAAATTGAGAAAAATCCATTATATAAATGTGAAAAACAAATACGTTTTTGGGGTCGCCGAATCCCAATTGGTGGTTTGTATAGTCCCCCAAGATCAGGCAGAGGTCATTTCATGGTCCTTTCAAGGTCAAATTGAGAAAAAATCACTAAATACATCTAGAGAAGAAGATATGTAGATTTTTTGGGTCGTTAAATCCAAATTCGTGGTTTGCTTAATCCCTCAAGATCAGGCAGAGGTCATATCGTGATCCTTTCAAGGTCAAATTAAGAAAAATCCACTTAAAATATCTGGAAAAGAAGATATGTAGGTTTTTGGGGTCGTTAAATTCAAATTAGTGGTTTGTTTAATTCCCCAAGGTCAGACAGAGGTCATTTAATGGTCCTTTCAAGATCAGATTGAGAAAAATTCACATAATAAATCTGGAGAAGAAGATATGTAGGTTTTTGAAGTCGTTAAATCCAAATTAGTGGTTGTTTAATTTCCCAAGTTCAGCCACAGGTCATTTGAGCGTCGTTTCAAGGTCAAAATGAGAAAAATGTTTTAAATAGATCTGTAAAAGAATATAGGTAGACTGTTGAGGGCGCTGGGTCATTTCAAGGCCATTTCAAGGTCAAACTGAAAAAATCTGCTAAAGAAATCTGCAAAAGAAGAGAACCCACGTACAGCTAGATCAATATCCTTTACATAGCAGACAGGCAAGCGGATCAAATTTTTGGGCCGAAATTCAAGCTCCCAAAACCTCGTACCCCATGCTCAGCTAGATTGATGTCCATTACACAGCCGATATGTAACCAGAGTTAGTTATTATGAAATAGTAATCCAAAATCCAAGCTCTCAATCTCACATAAGCCACCCACAGCTAGATTGATATCCATTACACAGCAGACAGGGAAGCGAATTGAGTTTTTAAGACGGAACCCAAGCTGCCAAAACCACACACTCTTGGTGGCCACTACACAGCAGACAGACGACTGGACCAAGTTTTTATAAATATGCCAAAACACAATTTCTCATAACCACATATCCCACGCGCAGCGAGACCAATGCCCGTTACGCAGCAGAGGCGAAAAGCAAGGATTTATGAGTGTATGAAATAAAACCCAAGCTCCGTTCACGTGCCTGTCTGTAGCGAACATCGATGTAACTGCGTGTGGGGTACGCGGTTTTGGGAGCTTGAGTGTCGGCTCAAAAACTCGATCCGCTTGCCTGTCTGTTGTGTAATGGATATCGATCTAGCTGCGCGTAAGTTCTCTTTTTTTACAAATTTATTTGGTGGATTTTTTTCAATTGGACCTTGAAATGACTTTGAAATGACCTCTGGTTAACTCAAAGGTGCTAATCAAACCATGAATTTAGATTCAGCTTTCCCAAAAGTCTGCATATCTTCTTTTACAGATTTGCTTAGTAGATTTTTGTCAATTTGACCTTGAAATTATTTTGAAATGGCCTCTGGCTGACCTTTGTGAATTAAAGAAACCACGAATTCGGATTCAGCAACACCAGAAACCTACATTTTGTAACGACCCTAAAATGACCTCTAGTCAACCTTGAGGTATTAAACAAACCACTACTTCAAATTCAGCGATATCAAAAACATACTTGTTTAGATTTATTTAGAGAATTTTACTCCATTTGACCTTGAACCTGCCGTGATATAGATTAGCGGACCTCAGATTTGGACTCAAGGCGTCTAATTACGTAAAAATAAAATGCTCTGGTCAAATTGGCATCAACTTTTTTTTTTGTAAACCTGTGTTGTTTTATCAATACTCGAAATGTTTTAGAAAATAATTCCAGATGCTTTAAAAGAGAAAATGAAACACTACTGCCATATCCAAAATGAACTTTTGAAATACATTTAATACACTCGGTGTTGCCATTTTTTATTTTGTCGGGGATATTAGGGAATTTTCCAAATATTTGAAAATCCGTTAATATTATGTTTAATAGAATTATTTTTTTTTTAAGTTATTTGCCTTACAGCCTTGACAAAGTATTTTTATCGATTGACAAGAAAAAATAATTCTATTTCCCAAGGATGATTTTATTTAGGGCATTGGTAAAAACATAAAAACCACGCTCTGGAAAAAAACCCTTATATTTACCTGTGACGTATTAGGCAAGAATTTCTGCTAAAAATGTAAGGAATTTTTTAAAAAATAGCTTAAAAAATAAAAATTTTAAATAAATTTTAATTAGATTAAAACCGTATTCTGGGTAGCTTTCTCGTTCTCGAGAGAACGATCATTTTAATGGAAAGTGGCCGTGGTTCTCACGAAAAAGTAAGAAACTGTATTCTCAATACGTTTTCGTACTTTTTCGTGAGAACCACGCCCACTTTCCATCAAGAAGATCGTTCTCTCAAGAACGAGAATAGGTACCCTGAAGTCTTTATATGATTAACTAGCTCTTTTTCCATATGAAGCGTAAAGGTGGATCTAAGCCTTCTCTTTTTAATCTTTTACCAGCGACTTCTCTTGCTTTTTCCCTCTTCAACCATTTTCTGTGCAAGATCCCATGTCTCTCTAGAACTATTGACTTGTTTTTTCTTTGCTTGGAAGCCATCTAGAAAACAAGAACATAAAATAAATCCAACTGGTTCACAAGAGTACAGGATCCACAAGAGTGCGCATGAACACTTGTGGAAAGCCTTAGGTCCGAAACACAGGGGCACACCAGCAGCATCTATTGAAATATGGCGACAAAATCTTCATAATCACATGTTTTACACAATTTATAATCAAAAAACGCGGTCACTATTTACATATATATGCTACACTAGTTTGAAAAAGACCATATTATTTTAAAATAACATCAAAATATCAAAAATCTTACCTTTTCCCTCCGAAATGAGTTATTTTTGTGCGGATTTTTTGCAATAACATCCTAGTACGGAGACGCTCAAGACACAACTGAAGTTAGCACGCTTTGCAGCCAATCGTCGTAAATATTAGCTCTGAGTATTCTTGGGGACCGCGCATACTTATGGCATCTTACCCTACAATTCACAATATTATTATCATACCAAACTCAAACCTATCCCGTTGACTTTCGCTGCGATACTGAACAGTTTTTGGGCTAGAATTGGGGTTCCACCTTTTGGAGGTTAACTTCATCTTGCGCCAAGTGAACATACTGGCAATTTTGGTTCTACTGTGCCTATAATATTTAAAAAACTAGACAAAGTGAACTCAAAATAATGTTATTCAAAATGGCACCACCCTTGTTATTAGAAATTACCCCCTATTCTATAGCCTTCAAAAAGAAGAGCAATATTTCATTCATTCTATAGTCGGAGCTCCAACGGAAAGTCTCATTCAGTAATTTATCTAAAGAGCTCAAGGAGCAGTGAATAACGCCATCTATCAAATATTAAATTTATTAAAAGCGGCCAAATTTTACTTACAAATTTTTATACACTTGATAAGGTTCTATTCAATTAATTTTACTCTGGTATTTGTTTATATTACTTATAATCTATGTATTAGAAAACATTAATAGATATTTTTTAAATAAATGTTTAGCTCATTTTCCCCATTACATTTCTTTTCATAGTGAAGAACTACAGACGAATTCAAAATTGATCGCCGTTCAGGAGTCGGAATACACGGAGCCACTCCAAATTCGGCACTAGGGCAGCAGCCACGGTATTCCAGGCAAAAATACATGCACTTGATTCCTCTTTCAAAAAAGTTTTTTTATCATCTTTTTTTCCTTCAGAGGATTAGTTATATCTATTAAGTCAAAACATCCCATTAAATTCAGATACATATAAGGCGAGTTAAAGTCACACCAATAGGTTCGCTCCATTACTAAAAATGTATATATATATATATATATATATATATATATATATATATATATATATATATATATATATATATATATATATATATATATATATATATATATTCCAAACTAGGGTTATTGGGGATGCAGTCTGTTTAAATTTGTAGATCTTGGTAAGGAGAAAACCCCTTTTTTTGATTCTGTCAAGCCTTCTAGAATTTATTTATCTCTTCTTCAGGACATCTCTACAATTATTAATTAAATAGTTAGAGAATTAACCTAACTTATAATTATTAAGTAACTCACCAATGTGGTTTGAATATTAAACAAGTACACGTTTGAAAAACAGGGGAAAAACAACATTGGCACTTTTGAAATGTATTTAAAGGCATATTTTTGATAGAATTGCAAAAGTTCTAGAAAGTTCGAAAGCAGCTAAACGCCCTACCTAACTATTCCACCATTTTCAAATGATACCTGTCATGTGTCAACCGGGAAGTATAGTGAATGGTGTAAGTAGTGGGGGGAAAATACGGATACCGTAAACAGTGGTGTAGTCAAGCAAAAGATTTAGCAAAAATAGAAAAATACGATTAAGAAATTACTTGTTTGATATTTTTTACATAATATGAGAGAATTCAATAGAAAACCTATTCGTCTGGAGATGGACTGTCCAGGAGGCTCAAATACTTTTCTTTTTCCAACTTTAAAATATAACTGTAAATGACATTCAGACTCTCAGTGTCACTTTTTTTATTCATGTTATTACTTTCTTGGTTAATGTGCATCATTTCAAGAAAGAGCCTTTTGTGAACTGCAGGAACTCTTTCCAGAATCTCAGTGCCATCCCAGTTAATATTGTGGTCTTGATGAAAAACATGTTCAGCCAGAGCACAAGAGGGCAAATCTCTATTAATGTCACTGCGATGGGAAGTGAGTCTGACTCTGAGGCTTCTGGAAGTCTGGCCTATATAAATTAGTTGACACCATGAATAAAAAAAGTGACACCGAGAGTCTGAGTGCCATTTACCGTTATATTTTAAAGTTGGAAAAAGAAAAGTATTTGAGCCTCCATCTCCAGACGAAATGGTTTTCTATTGAATTTTCTCATATTATGTAAAAATATCAAACAAGTAATTTCTTAACTTTATTTTTCTATATCTTTTGCTTGACTACACCTGTTTACGGTATCCATATCTTCCCCACTACTTACACCATCCACTATACTTCCCGGTTGACACATGACAGGTGTCACTAGAAAATGGTGGAATAGTCAGGTTTAGCTATTTTCAAATTTTTTAGAATTTTTGCAATTCCATCAAAAATATGGGTTTAAATACATTTCAAAAGTGCTAATGTTGGGTTTTCCCCCTGTTTTTCAAACGTGTACTTGTTTAATATTCAAACCACATTGGTGAGTTACTTAATAATTATAGTTAATACTCTAACTGAAAGAGAAATAAATTCTCATTCTCGAAAGCTTGACAGAATCAAAAAAGGGGTTTTCTCCTTACCAAGGCCTACAAATTTAAACAGACTGCATCCCCAATAACCCTAGTTTGAAGTACATATATATATATATATATATATATATATATATATATATATATATATATATATATATATATATATATATATAAGAAGGCCAAACCAATCGTAAAATAAGTGCCAGAAGAGACGAACATATAAACGCTGTCAAGCAAAAAACAACTTCTTCTCCCCTGTCCCAACACTGGTTAAACACAGGACATAAGATAAATTTCTCAGAAACAAAAATGCTATCGAGATGTGAAAACCTGTCCACAAGAGTTATAAGGGGCTAAGCCATTGAAATTGCAAAGAGGCCCAACAACTTAAATAGCAGAGATGATAGCCAGCGAGTGCCTAATACTTGGAAAAATCTTAAATTCCAAAAATAAAATTGAACTATTATGCCTAGTTTATTATATAGAGAAAGAAAAACTATTTTTAATGGTTTTTCAAGGTACAGTAACTAACACAAGCTGTATGAGGTATGGTGAAGTTGTAGCAGCAGATAAGATATATTATTACTTAGCAGAGGGGTTTGTTTAAAGCGACAGTGATTGAAAATGGTAGTGTATATAATTATAACATAAATTCGAGAACATTAAAGAATAAACAGAAAATGCATAATAAATAAATATAATAATAACGTAGTTTGAATTCCACCAGATACGGATTTTGTGTTAGAAATAACAATGACGAGGTAATAAGATTTGATTAATCTTCTATACATGGATGATCTTAAATTGATGGCTGCTACCAGAAACCAGCTGGAACAAATGCTCAAAATTGTGGAAGAGTTCTCCGGGGATATCGGAATGCAGTTAGGACTTGACAAGCGACGTATTTTGAACACCGTTAAAGGAAAGATACAACCGGGAGCATTTGAGATGCAGAACGGTGAAACTATAACTGCAATGGAAGCAAAACAAACATACAAATACCTAGGTATGAAACAGGCTAAACGAACTGACCATCGTACTTTAAAGGCCGAATTGACAACCGAATTTGTCAGAAGGGTAAGGCGGGTGTTACGAACTAGTCTAAATAGTAGAAACTTGTTTAAGGCGCTCAACACGTACGCATGCTCTGCACTTAGTTACTCCTTTGAAATTGTAAAATGAAGCAGAACTGACATCGAAAATCTGCAAAAGAAAATAAGAACACTCTTAACAAAAGCACACAAACACCACCCTCGGAGTACTATTGAACGTACAATGCTTCCAAGGCACCAAGGAGGAAGAGGATTAGTAAGCAGCTGGATCAATATATAACAAGTTTACGTTCTTATTTCCACAGATTAGTGGACTCTTCCACACTTCATCGAGCAATATGTGACGCAGACGATTCAACGCCGCCACAACTGAGAGGAAGGGACGAACAGACCAAGAGAAGTTACAAATCTGGTTACAGAAACCACTTCATGGACGGCATCCAAATGAAGTAATCAGGACAATGTCGACAACTCAGCGTCGAACTACTAATTGATTTCAGGACAGATGTCTCCGGAAACGGAGGGCTTCTTGTTAGCTATCCAAGACCAGGTTATTCCGACGAAAAACTATCCGAAGTTCATCATCAGGGATCCCTTAATAGCAAACGACCAATGTAAGAACCTCTGTTCTTACAGATCTGACAGTTGCTCATAATAGACCAGACATTATACTAACAGATAAAATTTCTGATTGACATTGCTATACCTAACAACAACCTAAGACCAAAATACAAAGAGAGGATCGTCAAATGCAGAGATCTGCAGGAGTAAATTCGAAGACAATGGGCAATAAATAGCGTCCACATGATTCTCATAGTTTTATCAACAACTGGAGGGATATCAAAGAACCTCTTGTAGAATATCAAGGAACTGGGCCTTAGTGAGCATCTATATAAGCCAATTCAGAAAGCAGTTCTCCTTGCAACGGCGAAGACTATCCGAAGCTTTGTCACCTAGGACTTGATAATATGGAAAAGGTCACACAGCTCCATACTTTTGGTATCTTTGTATACCTGGTATGAGTTAATAATCCCTGAAGGAAGTACGAAGCTATTTGACTTGTAAATCTTTATATCGGAATTAATATTACATAGGAATGGGAGATTTGGCGTATACATACAAAATAAGAATGACTGCTTGAAGAAAACTTTTTGTTGTTTCACAAAACATTAGTACATAATAAAATATATTCTTTATAATAATGTATTTCTTTTGATTTTTTTTATAAACTTAGAAAAAATTACAATATGAAACTTACAAACGTTTCTTCATTTCATCTATGTTGCCAGTTGTGAGCCTTCTTTCTTTCGCACCAGCTTCTTCGCAGTTACTTGTAGCAACTTGTTCAACGATTTCTCATTCGAATTGCTTAAAATTTTTGGATGTCATGCATGGAACATTGATAGTAGAAAAATCTGTTTATTGTTGTGATCATACTCCATAGTGAAGTGCACCTGTAAATTCACATAAAATATACACTCTACTTATTGCTAAACATTTTTTACATCTTACTGTAGTCTTCTCGTTGTTCTTTCTCTGTATTTTCTAGAGAAATCACTTCTTTGCAGAAAGAACAATATATCTATAATATCATTTACTGCAAATAAAATTGAAGTGTCTGTCTGTCTACTGGGGCTAATTTTTGAGACGGCTAAACCGGTTTTAATGAAACTTTACAGACATGAACAGTATTTGCTTTAGACTACTTTTTTCTGTCTGTCCGTCCGTCTGTACGAGATTTGAACCGATTTTGATCAAATTTCAGACATGAAAAAAAAATTGTCACGAGTGATATACGCTGCTTTCTTCTGTTTAGATGTCTGTCTGTCTGTCTGTCGTTACGTACTAACCTTCGAAACGGCTGAACTGATTTCCATCAAACTTTACAGATATGAAGATGATATTGTCAGGAGTGAAATAGACTACTTTCTTCTTTCTCTCTGTAGTCTGTAGTAGCTAATCTTCGAAGGACATGAAAAAGGTTGTCAGGAGTGATGTACGCTGTTTTTTTTCTGTTTGTCTATATGTCTGTCTGTCTGTGAGAATCCAAGTGACATAGGCTCTTTTTTTTCTGTCCGTCTGCATGGATTAGTCCCCGAGAAAGAGAGAGAGAGAGAGAGAACTATAGAGTTATTTTGATCCCTCCCGAGAAATTAGGGGGTACTTACCGGACACTGTTTATGACTAGGTAAGAATTCTGTTCCCCCTATCATCATATCATCTTACGTTAAATAATTAGATTTTTTTAAAATAACTATTAAAATTTTTGCGGAAAAAGAATAGTTAAAACTTTCACATTGCCGGTATCTAATTGGTTTTACCGCGCCATGCCGGAAACTAAGATATTTTTCAGAGTGTCCCTATATAGTAATACCGCATCATATACCGCAATACTGTACGTACTATTTCCCCACGTCATTACGCATCGGCATCGTGGGAATATGGAAACGACCGAATGACCGACCGCCGTTCAAAGAAACTGTTTAAGGCCGCGCTGGCCATTAATTTGCTGAGAACTGCACGTTCTCCAACCCGATGCAGAGATGCCTGGGTACATGCCGGACCGCGGTGTTTCGCCATCCAATGCTTTCCTTACATCCTACCGCTAGTGGTTAACATTGTCGAGGACCCTTGTAAGTACGCGCAATGTTGTTCCATCCTACCGACACTTTCGAGGACCCTTACAAGTACGGGCAGCGTCGGTTCCTGTTTTCCATGCGACCGACACTTTCGAGGACCCTTACAAGTACGGGCAGCGTCGGTTCCTGTTTTCCATCCTACCGTCACCTATGTATGTATGTGCATAGAGCTGGGGGTCTGTACACTGTACCTGGTAGATCTATTGTGCCCCCTACTGCTGCTTAGTCGTAAGAGTTACCTTATCGGCTAGAGCAGGTGCATTTCCTTCAGGAATCTGGGCGGCGTTAAGGTGAGAAGCGCCGCTTCTTCGATTTGGTGTGCTCCCAAGAATTGCATCCTAGGGTTTTCTAGAGCCCTGCACTCTGCAAGGATATAAATAGAGGTTTCGTCTTCCTCCTCACAGAATCTGCACTCTTCTCTTTCTACCAGCCCGAGTTTCTTGAGGTGTCCCTTCAGGTGGCAATGCCCTGTCAAGACCCCTGTCAGAACTCTGAGCTGGTTTTTACTCAAGTTTATGCATTTTTTAAATCTCTTCTGCTTGTAGTTCCCCAAAAGTATCTTCGCTTGTCTCAATCCTTACCCTTACTGCTCCATCCAATAATTGGATCTCCTGCTTTCTTCTTCTATCTTTAGTTCTTCCAGCATTACGCTGTTACTGATTCTACAGAAAGGCTCTGGCCCCAGAAAAGGTATCTCGGCCCCTTTCCTCGCGAGGTTGTCTATTGTTTCATTTCTCTCTATCCCGGTATGTTCCGATACCCATATGAGGGGCTCAAATCATTCAGTTCCTCTAGGCATTCACGGACCATCTTGAAACTGATAACTTGAGAGCTCAGCGCAATGACGGCTGCTTGACTATCCGTCATGATGATAATCTCTTGACCGTGATAGTTTTTCTCCATGTTAAATTGAATACACAATGGCGAGTATTTCTGCCTGGAAAATACTTGGGAACTTACCCAATTTTTCGTAGTGTCTGGTGCCATGTCCATAGACTCCTACTCCAGTTCTCTCCTTGATTTTGGAGCCATCTGTATACCATATAGTGGATTTCTTACTGAGTTTTTCAATCGTGTTTCTGTCTCCTTCGCTCTTGCGATTCAATTTTGTGCTGAAGTTTTTCACAAAGTTGAATTTCTTTTTCATTTCATCTTGGGGCATGTCCCAGATTTGTTGATTTATGGATGGGAGGTTGGGCATTAATTTTATGACCTCATCTCTCATTATCCTATAAATCGTCCTCTTTGCCATGTTCTCTAGAAATAAAGGGTGTTTTTTTTTATAGAGGTATAGAACTTTTAAATGGAATAAAACAAAGATGAATTTTTTAAATTGACATAAAATTTACTTTATTCGAAAGATAACCTTCTGGCATTATAATTTAAATATGACTTCTGGCATATGACCGCCACGGCTGGCTCGGACGTAGTCTAATCTGGAGGTCCAATTTTCGATGACTTTTTCCAACATTTGTGGCCGTATATCGGCAATAACGCGGCGAATGTTGTCCTCCAAGTGATCAATCGTTTCGGGCTTATCGGCGTAGACTAGCGACTTCACATATCCCCACAGAAAATAGTCTAGCGGCGTTAAGTCGCACGATCTTGGAGACCAATTCACGGGTCCGAAACGTGAAACTATGCGGTTACCAAACGTTTCCTTCAATAAATCAATTGTGGCACGAGCTGTGTGACATGTTGCGCCGTCTTGTTGAAACCACAGCTCCTGCACATCATGGTTGTTCAATTGATGAACGAAAAAGTCAGTAATCATGGCTGTATAGCGGTCACCATTGACTGTATCGTTCTGACCAGCATCGTTTTTAAAGAAGTACGGACCAATGATTCCACCAGCCCATAAAGCACACCAAACAGTCAGTTTTTCTGGATGTAACGGTGTCTCAACATACACTTGAGGATTATCATCACTCCAAATACGGCAGTTTTGTTTATTGACGTATCCATTCAAACAAAAGTGAGCTTCATCGCTAAACAAAATTCGCTTATGAAAATCGGGATCAACGGCAATCTTGTTTTGGACCCATTCACCGCCTTGCTAGGTGATCGTGTGGCTTCAATTCTTGCACGAGTTGGATTTTGTAAGCACGCAAATCAAGATCTTTCTGCAAAATGTTCCATAAAGTGAATGGACACATATCCAATTCCTGGGCACGTTGGCGGATAGACTGATTCGGGTCTTCCTCTACGCTACGCTCTACAGCAGCAATGACTTCTTCTGTACGCACTGTACGACGTCTCTGTGGATGCGTATTATCATTTAGAGTAAACGTGGTTCGAAAACGTTCCATAGTTAATCGAATTAATTGCTCTGATGGACGATTATGTTGACCGTAAAATGGACGTAGTGCGCGATACGTATTTCGAACAGAACCATGATTTTCAAAATAAATTTGCACAATTTGGAAGCGTTGTTCAGGCGTCAGTCTATTCATGTTGAAATGCCAAACCAAACTAAACATAAATCACTTGACAGCTGACAAAATGGCCGCCAGTTAAAAAAGTGTTGCCAACTTAAAGTTCTATACCTCTATAAAAAAACACCCTTTATATGTAGAGGTGTGAGGTTTAGGATTACTTCCATGGCGGCCGTTGGGCAGGTTTTCATTGTCCCGGTTATACATGCACAGGCCAGGCTTTGAACTTTTGGGAGGTTAGCTCTCGTATTAGCCAGACTGGTTCTTTTGCTTCAGATCACTGCCCCGTATGTGATGATTGGACTCACTATTGCAGTGTACATCCGCTGCAGGATTTTTGGGTTTGTACCCCATCTTTTTCCCGCAAAGTTTCTACAGACCATCAAGGCTTTTGTGGCCATGTTGATTACTTCTTTTTTATGCTTATTCCAGAGGAGTCTGTTATCTAGGGCTGGTACCAGATATTTGACCTCTGACTTCCACTCAATAACATTCTCATCCATTTTAATGGTTTTCAGATTGAGGTTTCTTTGCCTTGTGAAGGCTACTAGGGTGGTTTTGATGGGGTTGATGTTTAGTCCCACCATCTGGCACCATTCTCTAGTGTATTCAAGTCCTCTTTGAACTATGTCACAGAGGGTATTTTCGAATTTTTCTCTTGCAATCACGACCACGTCATCCGCATAGCCCTGATAGGATATGCCGAGGTCAGTCAGATCACAGAGGAGCTGGTCTTGTTTTGTTTTGTTCCGTAATGGCCAAAAGCGTGTTTTATCGCCAGGTCTGCACCAGAGTTCGCCATTAACAGCGCATAACACCTGTTTCCGCCAGGGTTACTGCCGCAAAAACCCTTTATATTGGAGTAAAAATAAGTATAAGAATTTAATTAATTTAATTATCCCAAAGTTGACGTTTTTCGGTAAAATACCTACCAAATATGAGAAAAAGATAGATCGAAATAAAGAGAGGGAAAAATTGGTCTTGATTTAGCGTAAGAATAATAAAACTCTAAAACCTTTATACAAAGACATTTATTAATATTTTTTAATATTCTTATAATAACCTAAATATAAACAACTATTCCTATGTACAAACGCAACAGTTTGGTACAGTAGTGGCTACACTGTTATTCATCAGTGAACTTTATTTAAAATCAGACCAGAATCTGCTAAATTCTAACATAAATAATGACATACATAAAAAAAACTCTCTAAGACCATTACAAAACATACTAAAACGAAATACTTATTTAAAATATTTTTTTGCATAATATCTGCTACATTTGATATTTCCAGATAAATTTTTAGCAGACTCTGATCCAAAACAATTCCCTCTTATTTGCTAAAATTCATTTGTTCTTAACAAACCAAAAAACAACAAACTCTCTATCATGAAGAGTTTTTTTCACATCATACTTTTACGACTTATTTATCACCTGAATATTATCGAACATAATTTTTTTTCAGAAAATAAAATTTCAATTTTGGAAATCTCAAGTTCAACGAAATATTAGTCCTCCATTTTTAAAAAATATTTTAAAATATTAGGGAACTAAAAATTTCAGTAAAAGATGATTTCCGCATTTCAAACCTTTATTTTTATAAATAAAACGTATTTTTCATGTTCCAAAAGCATAGAAGTGATAAATTAGTCTTAAAAGTAATACACAAGTCAAAATCAATAAGTATAGAGGAGAAAGATATATTTAAAAATTTAACACAAAAGTTTAGTTTACCTTTCTGTTACATTTTATAATATGTTATCGATTTATAATATGAAGATATGTAACAAAATGAACCGTTCTAGATTTTAGTTAACAAAATAGCTTTTAAAAACACAAAAAAATGAACTTTTCGTTCAAAATTGAACAATAAATAAACAATTGCCATATTCATATTTGACTGTGTTAAATTGTTAAACATATTTCTCCGAATTAAACTCAAAATAATTCATTATAATAGTTTCGATTTTTGATCAGGGAAGGATTTTTTCGTCTAATAATTTGAGGATGTCATAATAAATTATTGTACCAGAAACTCGATTTTGAAAATGCAATAAAATCTCACATAATTTGTATAATTTTTTCCATTCATTTCATGACAATTTGTCGAAATATTTTAAATTTAATGCAGAAACTCACAATTATAGTTACCAAGTATTTTGAAATTTCTCCCATTGTTAGAAAAGCAGTGTGAAACATTCAAAATTGCGATTTTTCCAACTGGTTATAATTTTTTTACAAAACATGATAGGTAGAGAGAAATGAGAAAATCTCAATGGTTTTTTAGATACAGGTAATTTATTTTGTTATTTATTTCTGGCTGGAACAAGGTGATATTCAGCGTGAAGGTTTTCATATAAATAGTTTCATTCATGGATAAAACATGTTTCTTTATTTTGCCACCGGAGAACGCTTTACCTAACATCGAAGTTAGTTTCTTTCGTAACTTTTTTTTGACATATATGATCAATATGAAGACACCCTTTTAAAATACACATATACATACAGTTCAACAGTTCTGCGAAATAAATACAAGAACCAAGAAGCTACAGAACTTAGACTTGATTTCAAGAAAGTGCAAAATGTTGGGTCTGTAGACATCCGTTTAAGCATCCAAAAAGATGCAGAACCATAAACCGTCTGGAGACGATGGAACCGTCAATTAAGTTAGGAGGAGATATGCTATTAGACAAAATCAGGGCACAAATCAGGATATTCCGTCTAAGTGTAAGTTGTACACTCTAATATGAACAAGATTGGAGCAAAAACCAGCTTTTGGGAAAGGACCATAAAATATGACATTTTGTTAAACACATCTTAGCATCACACAGCAAACCATGCCTCAGTCGGTTACTTCAATAATAATGACAATTTAAAATGTGATATTTTCTATTATGCTTTACAAATTGTATACATATGTTTTATTAAATGGGTTAAATCCACAAACTTTCCTGTCTAATTTTTTTTGACGAACTTCGGAGTTTAGTTGTGAACAAAAATATTGCACACTGTCCATACAAGGAAAATAATTCGAGGCCGATTATAGATAATGAATTATTAGTACTGTGAGAGAGGTGCAAAGCCCTTCAAGCAAATTGTTATGCTAATTATTTGAATCGAATTACCCTGAATCAATTTTGGTAATATTCAATTGTTCACGTAATTCTAGCACTTATTCTGAGTCTATGTTTTCTGGGAATCAGTCAAAGAATAACGGTTGGGGCATGGTTAATTTGTTTGCTGAACATTTTCAGCTATGTATGCTGATCAGGTTATTGAGTTGCCTAGGTTTCTGCCTGATAGAATGGTGCACATTTCTTTAATGGATGTATCATGTCTTGATAGCATTAGGGTCTAAAGACATCTTATTCTATTGGACTCGACGATTTTCCATCTGCTTTCTTGAAAAACCGTATTTACTCTTTGAGCGGACCCCTGCACTCTATATAAAGTGTGTTTCAAGTTCTATCGTTTTCCTTTTTGACGCCAGTTAATAGTTTTATACCTGGAGCTCGTTCGTGGTGATATATTGCAGACAGAGCTAGATCCAACCGTTTTTGTAACAGGTATATAGTATACTGATATATTTCAATTACTAAATGTTAACTAACACTTTGTTTTCTTTTGATTAAGCAGGTAAAAATAATTTTTCTTTTTTCAGGTTGATAAATCTTCTAAATGATTTAGTATAATCCTTATATCATCCAACCTGAACTACCTGAACAACAAACTATAAAGTGCGAGGATTAAAGTTGATGCCAAGGAAATAGTAAAAAATATATACCATGTTCTACTCGACAGAGACTGGCTTACAAGTGCTGCTTTAAGATAAAGATGTAATTTGACCAAAACACCTCTTTCCACAGTAAGTTTTAAACCTTTTAATATGAAAAAGAGGTAGTGACAAGGGGGTTTCCAAAAAATTTGACGAAGGTGACAAGGACTTGATTCGAAGAAAAATTTACTACATATATGAAGAAAATCTAGTACCCACTATAAGATCTCTAAATGAGTGATTTATTGCAGATGACACAAATATTTTCTGTCCAGCAGCAAGTCTTTAGAGAATTGTATCAAAAATGGGTTTTAAATACCGCAAAATCGATAAAAGGAAGTGTTAATGGAATCGCAGGGACTGTGACGATATGAATACCTCAGAGCTGTAAGAGAGTATCTATCACAACCCATCATATACCTAGACGAAAAATTCTTATTTATCTTTACATTATATTGTAGACCCCTCATCATTAAGTTGGATGAAGACAGCGACGGTAAAATTGAGTTAGATTTATAATTTTGAAGTAATTTGTTTCTTTCTTCACTATAATTTTCCATTTTGTAATAATGTATTATTTTTTTGTCTAAATACATTTAAACAACTGAAGAAACTTCACATAAACTGTCGAGCAATTCTAGATCTACTAATTTTGTTTGACAGTTTATTCGAAGTTCCTTCAATTGTTTCACTATATCCATGGCTATTGTGACAATGTGAAATTTTATTTTAAAATGTTTTCAGCTAAATATTTCAAAAACGGTTGGAGCAAACAAACATAAGCAACGTATATATTTTTTAAAATGGAATTTTAAGCTCTATTTTAAACTTCAGTATTATACAGGATGTTACATTAAAAAAAAGTGAATTTATTTAAAAAAAAAACAAGTTCTTTATAGGTATTTGTTTTTTCTCGTAATATATTTTTATGATATAGAAAAAAATCCAGCAACTTATGTATTTAAAGTTTTTTTTTAACTCCTTGCTTGCCAAAATTTCAATCCTGTACAAACTGAATGACAACTGCTCGGGATAGACCAACTTGGAGGCGTTTGGAAGAAGTTAACATCCAGCAGTGGACGAAACGAAGACTGAATGATGCTGATAATGATGGCGATGATGATGATATGATGTGTGACTAAGAAACCATGATTATGATATTTTTTTAAACCCTTATTATTATATTTTTTTACTACCTTCATTTAATAATATCCTCAAGTTTTCTGATGTTGCTTCCGAATATCCTCTACAATATAGTATATATTTTAAAATAAAGTATGTAAGCATAAATTAATGAAAAAATCCTTCCATCTTAACCTCAAAAATCTAAATAATAAAAATGGCGCAGGCGCGAAGCGTGCACTCGGGAAAATGGATGTGAAAAAGAGGCGTAAAAATGTAAATGCTAAATCTCTATATGCTTTAAATTGATATCTCTGTTATTTTTTGGGGCAAAAACTATCTATTTTTAGTTTACTCTGAAATAGCGAAATTCCGATAGAAAATTACGTTTCATTACAAATTATTATAAGCTCTAAATTGTTTACGTTTTGTCTCAAAAAATACCACAGAAATCATATCAATTTTTAACGCTTAAATTTACAAATTCACAGTTAGAAAATGAGACGGTATAAGTTTTTGGACGTACCATGGGGGGGAAAAGCTGTGCACTGCGGCAAAAATTTGGTGCCTTTTTTGATTTAGTTGTATTTCCACTAAGACGCCTTCAAAGATTGAATTATGTAAAAACGGTACTCGATTTTGATTTTGATCTTATATGTACAGAGGAATTTTGTAACTAAATGACAATTTAAAATTACTCGTCTTTTATGGTCCAATACTGTAATTTTTGGGAAAATATATATAGGGTGCAAAAATAAGAGATACCACTAATGCCATCGTCGAAATAGTAATAAATATAAGGTCACTGTTGTCTTGTTTGAGGTACATTCGGGATATATTGGCAGCGTTGCCAAATATTTATACTTTCGGAGATATTAGGGAAAATTCAAAAATTGCCCATTTTAAATATCTCTTTAACTTTTGTCTTTTTTATGGATTAAAACCGAATGATGGATATTTAATGTCAAAACGGAGTGAAGAGTACAGGTCGGTATTCACAAAAATTTTACATATATCGTACCAAGGCATTTTCATAGAAAACAAAAAACAATATTCAAGTATTTTTTGTCTATTTCTGAATCTTCGAAAGTATGTAAAAAACGTGCCAATTCTTCCAAAGTATCTCAAAAGTACCAACAAAATTGGCAACTCCACTCTAATTTAACCTATCTCGTTAGAATAATCTTTTCGTAGATAGCAATAATGGCATCACTTATTTTGCACACCCTGTATATAACAAAAAAAAAATAGATTAAATAAATTTATTTGTCCCATTTAAAAATAACCTCAATCTTCAAGTTTCCTAATGGTTTCTAACCTAACATTTCAAAGATTTCCTTAATCTCACTATTTTTTAGTCAAATACATTCTAGAATAAAAATTCCGTTATGTATCCTAGGTCGAGCTCAGAAACAACCCAATCACAATCCGCACTGACCTCTATCACATGACTTTAACGTGCAATAGCGAACTTCATTTTCAATTATTGCGAATGAACAATGAAACTTATCAATCCCAAATATAAGCCTTTTTAGATGATCACAGTGCGGATTGTGATTGCAGCGCAGAAACTTCTGATTGTACCCCTAAAAATTATGATTTTATTTTACTTTTCCTCTAAAAAAAATGCGGCTCCGCTACAGCCGCTTATTATTTTTAATTTTTAGGCCTTCTAGTTTTATATTCGGTATTCAAAATCGCGAAAAACTGAGCCAAAAACAAGAACTAATACGTAAATAATATTAAAGGCAGTATTATTAACCTCAAGTTAAGATAAAGTTATCGTGAGGTCGTAGTTAAAGTATAATTATTTCTTTAGATATTTTCTAAAACTTTTTTCGTACTAACATTCTTTTTTTATGTCTCAGTTTTCCTTTAACTAAAGAGAAGTCTAACTTTCGGCCTACAGTCTATCATAATTCTACTCTGCCTCTTTTGGCACTCATCATTTTTGGTGGCTGTCCGATATTTACAAAAAACTTAATTTAGCTCAGATTTTTGTCAAAAAATCTATGAACATCTAAATAAACGCAGGGCCTAAAAAACTATTTACTGTGTATTTATTACATATAGTAAAACTTCGTTTATCCAAACATTACACACTGCCAGTAAAGTCTAACCTTAAAAGTGACATCGTACGTTTTTCTTTTGTTTAAAAAATAACAAAAATAGTTGTCGATAATCGGACATTTCGGAAATTATGTAAAATAGATTTGTTGACAAAAAAGCCGTTCCAACTAAAAATGGCTACCTATTTGCATAACTTAACAATGTGATTTCTCTATTCTAACGTTTTTATTTACAAAGAGATTTATTACAAAAATTAAAAATATTAACTGAAATATTAAGGCTCTATACAGGGAGAAAATGTTAAAAATAGCCACCTATTTCAACAGTTTTTTGAAGCACCCTGTATATATATTTTTTCACAGTGTCACCTGCCCCATTTCTTCTTAAATCAAGGCTATTAATGGAAAAAAACCTACTGGAAAATATTTTAAAAAATGGTTACTCGAAATTTGAGTTTGACAACTCGTTAGAGATAAAAATAAGTTTAAAAATGAGACACAGAATGTGGATTCCGAGTAACCAATAATTTTTATATATTAAGTGTACAGTGATGGTCGATAAAAAATTAAGTGCCTTATAGGTGGAGCTCAGGACTGTAATCATGTAAGAACTTTTCATCGTCCACTACTGTACTCGGTAGGTTTTCTTCGATATATTAATTTCAAAGGCTTTTTTGTGCATTAGCCCACATTTTCAGGCTCGTTAAGGCTTGAGTAGCCTTAATTTTATCCTATTTTTACTTTTACACACAGATTAATTGAGCACTATGGAAGGAATGAGTTAGCCATTTTTTACTTCACCTCATCAATTTAAAAATTTTGGTCTGTATCTTTTTAAATGCATTTTTTTGAAATCACAGTTTTTTTTTATACCATAATTTATTATCCGAAGAAACAACAGGTTTACTTTTACGTGAAGGAATTTCCTAAATATACGAAAAATCGTAAATGTGGCAACAGTGTTGTTCCCGGTGTCATGACAATGACGTGATAAATTTTAAAGTAAAAAAGCTGTTTCCTCTGATTATAAATTGAGCTTAAACATAAATAAATTAACATTTTGGTTTTGTTTATACGCGTTTGTTTAGATAGTTTATGAATTTTATTAAAAAAGAAATAAAATTAAATGAAATCACTAAAAAGTGAAATTAATATTACCTAATATGCATGCATTAACTGTAGATAAAATATTTCTTATCGACAAAAATAACATGTAAATAAAGTGGGCACTGCATTATAGCAAAACTTTTTTTAAAATCTGACGATACCGCAATTTTTAACGAAATTGTCGGGAATATATAAAACGAATCCACACCTTTTACAAATATGCAGCAGTTTTGCAGGAGGAGGTTAAAAGCATTGCACGATGTGACCTTATTTATTTTTCCCTGTAACAAGAAATTTTTGGAAAGTGTGGCAACACCTCTAGGTAAGTTTGAAATTAACCTCACCTTGATAGTAGGGTATCAGACTACCCCAGATCAGTTTCATTATCGTAGGAAAGTTAAGGGTTTGCAACTCTACTTCAGTAACATGCCAAAGAGAAAGTAATTTAGATTTGTAAGATTGTATGTTAATTCACGTGTATCCTGTACAACAGTGAAGTTTGATATTGCACGAATCGTGACTATTTGGGTAAGATTAGACTGCAAAGGATGGAATGGCCCGCATGTGGACCGGATCTGAAATCCATAGAGAATTTCTAAAATGGCCGTTCGTCTATACAGTCAAGATCTAAGGTTACTTCAGCTTTGTAGTTTATAAACTCATTTTCTACGAAACATTGAAAATGGGTGATGAATTAATTGATTCCAAATCATGATAAAAATTTGAATAATTACTGGGACATGAAAGTGTAACGATATAAAAACGCACTGTATTTCGGGGTTGCCAGATTTTAAGAAAAATCAATTTAAAAAGCAAATATACCCACTAAAAAAATCAATATTGCCACATTTTGACGAAAAAACAGATAATAAAAAGTAACTTAAAAAGAACAAAATATCGTAAAAAGAGACGAACATTTTCTTACAAATGGACTTAAATTTGGTATACGAAAATTAACGTTAAAATTTGAACACTTAAACATTAATTTAATAATTTATATTTATTTATAACCAATTGAATCACCATAATTTGTAAAAAAAATTGTAAGAAATTCAAACTTTTGCTTTATATTATTTAATATAATGTAATTCAGGTTTCTTACAATTTTTTTAAAAATATATATTTTTTAAATTTTCCAGTCTTTTCATACAAAAATAACTTTAATCGACCTTAAAACTTAAATTAGGACTTTAAATTTACAAGAAAAAAAATTAAAAAAAAAACATTACTGACGAAATAAAAGATCCGACAATGAGAGAGTTAAAATAAAAAAGTTTTGTTGAAGCTCGCATCGTTCTTGAAAAATCCCTAAATATTAGGGAAATTAAACCTGGCAACAATGTACATCCAGGATTTTAATAAACATATCTAAATTCTTATTTTATCTATTTTTTTTTTAAATCAACATCTTCATACAAAAGAGGAATTAAGGAAGAAAATGAGATATGTCAAATTTAAAGCCGTTCTTCATGTGAGACATTCTCAATCCTCAATGCTTGAAATTTGACATATGTCTTATTCTGCCGAAATTTTGTTTCACTATTTACCTTTACTAAAAGAAATCCAAAAGCGTCGTTGTCACGTCTTGCTTTTCACTGATAAATTCACGAAAACTTCTCGAAAATTCTTTTTATCCTAATCGAACTTCTTACGGCCAGATCTCTCACCAAAAAAATATTTTCACAAAACGACTCCTTCCGAAAAACGATTCAATACAAATTAACGAATATTACGGGGGGCGATCAGAAAAAACACGAGGCTATATCAGCGAGGGCGTGACGTCATTGCTTTTTTTGTTTGTTTTTATGGTGCTTGGTTCCATGGCGCGGGTGGTGCTTCAACAAATCTCATTTGATTCCCGAGTACTGTTCTGGGTAGAGGTGGACACCTTCAACTGTGTATATTGAAGCATCTGGAAAAGGGAGAAAATAGGTATAATGAATTTTTAAGACCAGTTGTTATTTATCCATCTGTAAAAGATAAGGAAAATGCGGTGGCTACCTTTTTAGATATAATTTGTTATTCATTTTATATTTGTTAAAAAAAACTAATCCTAATAGATCATTTTTTAGATTTATGAGTAAAAAAACAAAAAATTTCATATGTCTATTCACTTACCATCAGGCAGTTCTAGAAGTTTCTTTGGCAGCCCTTCAAAGTACCTGAAAATTACAAGTTAATATAATAATCGTTTGAGACTTGAAACACTATAAAATTGCAGAAGAGTTAATACCTATGTTGCATGGCCTCTTCAGCTCCCAATCTCCTAGAAGGATCCAACTGCAATAACGCCGTGGCCATGGCTTCTCCGTGCACTACGTCGTGTAGCCTCGGCCAACACAGCCCTAGTCTTCTCAGTTTGTAGTTTCCTAATTTATGGGGTTTATAGCCGGGTAACCTCGTGCTACCAGGCCAATCTTCTTCCGTTGGAGTTCCTAACACCTAAAAAGTGAATATTTCTTTGATTGATGTATATTTGGTGTTCATACTGACTGAATGAATGAGTTGTTTGGACAGCTCGAGTGTTATTTTTAGAATTATCTGGAGCATGGGTAAATATTATGGATTTTAAAAATAAATCAAACTTGGTTTAGTATATTTATTCATGTCAATAAAGCAAGTACATTACAATCGTTAGAGTTAATAAAAAAATAATGTATTTAAATAACGTTTGACGTGGAAATTATAATATAATTGACTTCTATTAATTTTTCTATAATGCAGTTGACATCTAGTATAACTTCCCACGTGTGTTCCAACCACTTTTAAATATGCATCATGTAACGGACTAAAAACCTTATTACTTGATGGTACCATTATATCCAAAATATGAATTTAAACATATTTTTTTTTAACAATTTTTCGATCGGATATAAAATTTTAAAGTTTGTTTCTCATGTACGGGAAATGAAATATTCCACGTAATATAGTTGTGGATATGTATGTATATGTATATACACACGACAAAGCGAATACTAATACGAAATAGCGAAAAGTTTGAAATCGACTAATATTCTGGAACAACATAACATCAATGAAATGATAGATAAAATCCAAACTACTATAAAAACATCCATGAAAAAAGTATGTGGAAGATTAAGGAAAACTACAGACAAGAAACTTAGTGCATTACAGATGATGGAAAGACGAAGAATGACTGAGAGGGACACAGAGGATTTTAAACAACTAAATAAAAATATCAAGAAAGAAGTAAGAAAAGGCATTAGAACGTTCAAAACAAAATTAATACACGAAACAATAGAAAAAAACGCAAATATGAAAGTTTTGAGGTCAGGTCTCTCAAGAGGACGAACCAAAATAACAAAATTAAAGAACAGAGAAGCGGTGACAGTAACACATGTAGATGACATCATAAAGGCTGTGAAAGCATTCTATGCGGACTTATACTCCTCGATCAATACGGATCCAGATCGAAAAAAAAATGTAGGATCAGAAGATTTGCCGGAGATATCGTTAGATGAAATAAAAAGAGCACTAAAACAGATGAAGGATTTAAAATGCCCGGGCGAGGATCAAATTACAACTGAGATGTTAAAGATGGGCGGAGAAAGTCTTGAAAAAGCGATACAAACACTGATGAATAAATGCTTATACGAAGGTAGAGTACCAGAACAATGGTATAACGCACAAGTCGTACTTCGCTTCAAAAAAGGGGACACAACACATATAGAAAACTACCGTCCTATCAGTTTATTAAACCACCTATATAAACTATTCACCCGCATATTAACAAATCGTCTGACTGAAAAGCTTGACTATTACCAGCCTGTGGAGCAAGTCGGCTTTCGACGTGGATTTAGTACCATAGATCATATCCAAGCCCTACGCACAGTCCTAGAAAAAATCTAGGAATATAACATTCCTATACACCTGGCATTTGTAGATTTTCACAAGGCCTTTGACTCTAGGTATACCACTATCATACAGAACATATATAAAAATGCAACTATACAGGTTAAAATCGACGAAGACACAAAAACCGAAAAAATAAACGTTATGAGAGGTGTGCGTCAGGGAGACGTCATCTCTCCGAAACTATTTACGCTAGCTTTGGAAGATGTCTTTAAAAAACTAAATTGGGATGAGAAAGGGTTGAGAGTCGACGGTTCTTATCTTAGTCATCTTCGTTTGGCCGACGATGTTGTAGTCATGTCTAGCAACCCAGAAGACCTAAAACAAATGCTTCAAGATTTCAATGAAGAGGGGAGAAAAGTGGGACTCAAGATGAACTCGGGGAAAACTAAGTTAATGAGCCTTGACGCAAATGTACAAATAGAGATTCAAAATGAAATCATAGAGAATGTCCAAGAGTATATCTGTTTAGGCCACGTCATGAAACTGGGCAAAGAAAATGAAACGGTGGAAATAACAAGGAGAATAGGGCTGACATGGGCTGCCTTTGGTAAGCTGCAGTACGTATTAAGAGATAGAAACACACCAATCAACCTTAAACGGAAAGTGTATAACACGTGTGCCTTGCCTGTTGCTACTTACAGCATGGAAACGATAACACTAACCAAACAAAACGGAAATAGGCTCAGAGTCACTCAAGGCTCCATGGAGAGACAAATGTTAGGAATCTCGTTACGGGATAAAATACAAAATCAAGTAATAAGATCAAGAACCAAAGTAGTTGACGTGATTGAACGCATATCACGACCAAAGTGGCAATGGGCGGGGCACATAGCTAGACAACAGCCCGATAGGTGGACGAGTAAATTACTGCAATGGCAACCGCGAGAAGCGAATCGAAATCGTGGCAGGCCACAACGCAGATGGGTAGATGATATAAAACAGTTTGCTGGAAAAGACTGGCTCCAGAAAGCGAGAGACAGATCCCAGTGGAGGACCATCGGAGAGGCTTATGTCCAGGAGTGGACGTCAATGGGCTGAGAAAGAAGAAGAAGAAGAAAATGTATGTAAGGAGATGGGGACATGAGCACTGCGACTTGAAAGATGTATTGTGTCTTCTTTCTGTTGCTAAATTGTGGGAAACACCTCGCCGACTAAAGCAGGTCCTCCTACTCTGTTTCCCTCAAAAAATTCTGAATGTGGAACGGCTTCAGATTGAGGAGATCTGCCTTTTCTATTTGATGTGCTTTTAAGTATCGCATCCTAGGATTTTGCATGGCGACGCGTTCTGAAAGTGGATAGAAGTTTTTTCTCTTCCTCATAAAATCTGCATTCGCTTGTCTCTGCGAGTCTAAGTTTCTTAAGATGCCCTTTCACGTGCTGGTGCCCTGTTCCTGGCCCTGAAGTTGATTTTTACTTAGGCCAGTACGTTCGTCGAATTTCTTCTGATCATAGTTCTCAAGAAGTATCTCCGCTTGTCATATTCTTTGTAGACTTGTCCAATAATTGGATCTGCTACTCTCTCCTCTATTTTTAGTTCTTCCAGTATTGCGTTGTTAGCAATTCCGCAAAAAGGTTCAGGTTCCAAAAATTACGTTTTAGCCACTTTTTGTGCGTGTTTGTCTATTATTAAACTCCCATATGTACCAGTAGCCATAGGAGGGAACCGTGTGGTTCTTGACTAGTTCGTTTAGTGCTTCTAAGTCATCTCAGACCATTTTAAAGTTGACTACATGAGAATTCAGCGTATTGATGACTGCTCGACTATCCAAATGATGATAATAATGATCTCTTGTCTACACTAGTTTTTTTCCTTATTAAAATGAAAGCAATTTTTTAACAGCGTAAAGCTCTGCTTGGAAAACATTTGATGATTCGTCTAAGCTTTCAAAGTGTCTGGTTCCTGGTCCATACGCTCCTTTCCAGTTCCCTCGTTGTTTTACAGTCTGTTTCACAAGGAAGGAGGCGAAATTTTTAATAGTAAAATAAAAGGTATTATACCATTGGTGGGCTACGACGCAACTATTAATTTATTGTGCTGTTGCTCGAAAGGCTCAAGAGAGCGGTCGTTTGTCAAAATAAGTTCCGTGTACGTGAAGCGTTTTGAGGATATCTTCTTGTGCGTCTAGAAGACGGAAAATGGTATTGTCACCATGGATAGGCCCTCCCAATCTCCTGACGCAAATCCCATAGACAATGCTTAGACCATTATGAAGGGCCAGCTTACAAGAAAGCCTGTTCACAATTTGAAGCAGATTTAAAGAATAATTCGAAAGATTTGGCGTGCTTTTCCCAGAAATTATGCTAAAAACCTCGTTGAAAACATGCTCGAGAGGTGCCAAGCCGTTCTCAATGCTGGTGGAGATAATACCGTTTATTAATTGATTGCGCCATTGCATTTTACTTGCATATTAGTGTGAAAAAAGTTAGAATAAATATCTTGATAACCTTCGAAAAAACCTTGCCTCCTTTCTTGTGGAACAGACAGCAGAAGCATCAGCATAACATTTGATAGAGTTTCTGTTGAGTTACTCAACTTTTACGATTCAAGTTAAACTTCTTTTTCATCTTGGGGCATGTCCCAGGTTTGCTGATTTCTAAATGAGAGATGGGGGCTTCATTTAATGACGTCTCATCATTCTATATATAGTCTTTTTTGCCACAGTCTTCATTAATATATGTAGAGGAGTGAGGTTGAGAATTATTTCCATAGCGGCCCTTGGGGACATTTTTATTGTTCCAGATATGCATGAAGAGGCTTGTCTGAACTATCGAGAGATTGACTCTCGTGTTGTCTAGACTCGTTATTTTACTCCAGATCATTGGTCTCACAATATATTTTATTAATTTATATTTTTGCGTTTTTAAGGTTTAAAACTTGACTTATTGTTCTTCTTAGAGTACCATATACCCAAAGTACATTGGCGACTATCTCACTGTTTCTGACCTTTCCTTGGCTGTGCTGCTTGAGATAGTTCAGGTTAGTGAATTAGGCGGGTTAAAGAAAAATACCACTTTTGTTTGGTATAAAATTATGAAGCACAAAATATTAATCAAACCGAATTTTCAAATAGAGTTTCACTAGTGAAAACCTTCCAGTTTATTTTTTTACTGATAAGACCAAGAAAGTTGGAGGGGGTAAAAGGAAGGGGAATACCCTAAAATAAATTCGGTCGGGCATGTAAAGCTGTACTCCCCTTAAAGGGGCTATACTGTACTTGCGCAGTAGGTTAGAGAACAGGACTGGACTTGAGTAACTTTTTATTATGTTATTATATTGGAAAATAACAATTTAGAGTTCATTATTAAATGATTAATAAAATACATACTGACATAAAATAGATTTAAATATAATTCTCTGGGTAAAAATTTTCATTATGGGAAATCTAGGAAAACGACGTTTTTTTGAAAAAATCTCGGTACTTCCCCCTATTTCGAAGTCGTAGAATACGATTCTCACCTCCGTTTCCCATAATTTTTCCTCAGTTTTGCGGAAAACAGTGAAAAACACTTTTCACTTTAGGTTCATTTTTTTGTACTAAATCGTTAAAATTTTATTACAACCACAAATTCCACACTCTAAATTATATAAAAATTCACAAATTTGCACATTTTTATCGGAAAAATCAAGAAAATGATCAAAAAACAAATCAACAAACAAAATGACTCTCGCCATGTGGTGTGACTCGTTCCTAAAATTCGAAAAAAAGCGCTGTTGCCAAATTAAGAATACGTTTCTGTGAAATTCGCATATATTCTTTTCTTTCATAGATTGTCCCGCCTTTATGTGGTCTCTGCTGGACAGTAACATTTTTAATTAATAAATCTAAGTTAGTTCAGGTTAGTTGTAGTTTGTCAAACTAACCAAAACTAAATCCGAAATAACCAAAACCGACCAAAAATTGTGGGTGGTTAAGATTAATTTTACCCTTTTTGATACATTACAAAAGTATAAGTCTAGGTCCATTTAGGATAGTTTAGATTAGTTTCAGATTTACAAATTAACCAAAATCAAGCTAAACCTGAATTAACAAAAAATTTGGGATGATTAAGATTAATTCTTCCCAAAGATTGTATAAAACTTTACAAAAATTAAACTATGTTGTTGACTGAGATGGACACATTTTATAGTTTATACCACGAAAGAATGTTACATTTGGCATCGTGTCAAACGAATATTAGTCCTTTTAGCGAGTCTGATTGTCCATGGCTTTTCTAGAACTTATTTTTGGTTTTTCGTTGAAAATATAAGTTTTTCTAAATTTTTTTCACTGAAATTTGTACAGAAATAGTTAACACAACATATTACGTACATGATATTTTAACTAGAACCATTGAAAATAAATTTGTATGCTCGTTGTTTTCTTCAGAATTAAAAGTGCTTGGGGAAGTGATGCTTGGCATTTTTTGACCTTTCCGGGAAACTCAAAGCAAAAATCGTGTTCTACGACCTCGAAATAGGGGGTAACTATCAAATTTGTTTCAAAAAATGTAGTTTTCCTAGATTTACCATAATATAAATAATTACCAAAATATAAAAAATGTATTTACCAAAACTAATGTATTAACGAGACTTACAAAACAATACTATACTTTGATGCATTTTTATAAATAAAAAGTCTGCATAAAAGTCTTAATAACATACACAAATATAAATTCCGAAATTTACCTAATGTCTCTGCACGGCACAACAAAAAAATCAAGAGGATTTTAAGTGTTGAAGACAATGACAACGACCACACTAAACACAAAAAATACGCCAAGACACCGATCGCCACTTTCGGAAATCCTGCTCTGGTTTTCTGGTTCTCATATTGCCAACCTCATACAACAAATTTACTATCAAATTTTTTTCTGCGCTTACTACACGTAGCCGCTTGATGTCAATTTATGACATTTATTTTCTGCATGTTACCATAATTTTTTTGGCATTTAGCCTATTTTTGTAGCTTTCCATATCCCCTCTAACTTCCTTGGATAAGACCTACAATGCTTCAATAAAAAAAATTAGTACTGTACCTTAAAAATTTTGTCTAATTGATCATATGTATCACGAACGCCAGGGAAAATCGCCATTCCTGTGATCATTTCCACGAATATGCACCCGACTCCCCACATGTCCAGGCTTGTAGAGTACTCGGTGGATCCAAGAAGAACGTCTGGCGGCCTGTACCATAACGTAACTACTTCGTGGCTGAGGAAAAAATACAAAAATGAAAACATATCTAAAATTAAATGTATATCTCGAAAATGTCAATTGGTAGCTACTCATTTAATTATTATGAAAAATTTGTAAACATCCAGTGTGGACTAGCGAACGGCTTATAACTCAAAAAACCATATACCTTGAAAGTTTAAAACTTCATTATTACGAGTATCGTTTGAAAAGTCCGTGCAAAAATTAAAACTACTTAATTTTTTTGCATAAACCGTTTGTATTTTTCAACATAGTCTCCTTTTTGGCTTATACACTTCGTTCAAAGCTGCTCTAGTTTGTTAATCCCTTCCGAATAATACGATTTGTCCAAGTCTGTAAAGTAGCCATTCGTTTCTGCAATCACCTCCTCGTTTGAATGAAATCTTTTTTTCGTCAGCCATTTCTTCATATTGGGGAACAAATAATAGTCCGAAGGAGCCAAGTCTGGAGAATAGGAGGGATGTGAAACGAGTTGGAATCCTGCGGCACAACTGCTGAGGCGTGAGCTACTGCGTTGTCCTGATGGAAAAGGACTTTTTTGTGGACCAATCGTGGACGTTTTTCTTGCAGCTCGGTTTTCAAACGGTCCAATAACGATGAATAATATTCACCTGTAATAGTTTTACCCTTTTCCAGATAGTCATTGAAAATTATTCCTTGCGAATCCTAAAAGACAGTCGCCATAATCTTCCCGGTCGAAGGAATGGCCTTCCTCTTTTTTGGTGCAGATTCCCCCTTGGCAACCCATTGTTTAGATTGTTCTTTGGTCTCAGGAGTATAGTGATGTATCCATATTTCATTCACAGTGAGGAAACGACGCTTAAAGTCTTGAGGATTTCGCTGGAACAGTTGCAAACCGTTCTTGCAACACTTCACAGGATTTTCGCTTTTGGTCAATCGTGAGCAATCGCGGCACTCATCTATTTTGCTGATAGCTTTTTCATGTCCAAATGTTGGTGCAAAATATTATGTAACAGTTCATTCGAGATGCCGACAGCACTAGCACTCTCACGCATCTTCACTCTTCTGTCATCCATCACCATATCATGGATTTTGTCAATGATTTCTGGAATAGTAACCTCAACAGCGCGTCCAGAACGTTCAGCGTCTGTTGTGCTTATATGGCCATTCCGAAAATTTTAAAACCACTTATAAACTGTTCTAATCGAAGGTGCGCAGTCACCATGATGTTTATCAAGTTTCTGTTTAGTCTCCCGAGGCGTTTTGCCTTTCATAAAGTAATGTTTAATCAACACACGAAATTCTTTTTCGTCCATTTTTGGAGTATTACTCGACTTCCTCGATTCAAACGAATGTCAAACACAAATAAATTTACGGAGCCGGCCGAAACTTGGTGTGTTTTCTTTCAAGAGATACTAGTAACTGAAAATAATCTCGATACGCACCAGTAGTGCCATCTTGCTAACTTTGTACGGACTTTTCAAAGCAGCCTCGTAGATATGGCCAAAAAAGTCACTTTAAACATTTTTGATTCTATCACTAGTAGGCGTAACGACGAAGCTGTTACCAAAAATCGTTAATATCTATAAATATTTCAAGTACAATGTCGTTTGAAAAGAAATATTTTCAAATATATCTTTTCTTCCCTCCCATTTTTTAAAATCAATTTTTACGTAGTGTAATAATATAAAATATTTAAAATGCTATAACCAGGATGAATTTATTAAATTTAACAAACTATAGCTCATTTTAAAGGGACTTTTATTCTAATTACATTTTGTTACACATAATTTTAAGGTTAGTTCGTACGAGGGTAGCCATTTAATTTCGGAATGGTACGACATTAGACCTCCAGTATTGCAGCCCTACTGTTTCCGCATATATTTATTGTCTTATTCCTGTTTATGTTCCTTTTACAGTTGGCCACATTGCAGAATAGCATAAATTTATGCTTGAAAGATCATTGTATGTTGTCCGAGGAAGTAAAATTATCTTAACTTTAATGCGCCTACCGAACATTCTGGTTCCAGCAGCTTAATCTTGATCGAGATCTACCTGTAAGCTGCCAAGATCAATTTCTCGAAAGATTTTGCTTGGAAAAAGTACCTCAAAGAGTCGATGGATTTCAAATCCAGCGCTATGTAGTCTGTTTGCATGGGAGGTAATAAGCATTCTGCCACCACGCTCCCTCAGCCACAAGAGTAACCGTCAGTTCCAGTTCCGAAATGCCCTAGGCAACCGAATCTTCAGGGCTTCACACTCTCTGTATACATGAAGAGAAGCTAGGTTCATCAGGACTTACAGAGCCTTCATTATTCCTACACAACCCATCTTTGAACTTTGTCAAATTCCGCCGTAGTGCATATCCAGTATAGCACTTTCGGTGTCAGTCCCCATGTGCATCCAAAGGCTTAATATGATCATTTTAGCTCACTCGTGAGTCCAGAATTACTCACAGGTGTTTAACTGTTCTTTTGTATTGAAGGGTTCTTCCCGTCAACATAATTATGGGCAATCTCCCTATTTTCATCTGTTTTGTAAAGAGCACCACCTCGGTCCTGTCTGGGTTTATTTCAAACCCTTCCTTATGGCATCATCGTTCCGCGACCCAGTGGGTTAGTATCATTGTCCCCCTAGATCCCAGATGTCGCGAACACGGCACAAAATGACCATCGCCGTAGATTTGTGAATATAAATTGGCTCTTTTTTCACTCAACCGACTACCAACTGCTTGACAATGCACTAATATTTAAGCTCAGCATGTATTAGTCTCTGAGTTAACATTGCTCTAATCCATACAAATTTTGTCGGTTCAGAACCTCGTCTTTGTAGAGTATTTTATGTTATCTCTTTAAATATTCTCAATTATGATCAATACACTTCTGTATGCTTTTCAGCCAACCTGCAAACCATTTTTACCACTATGAAAATGGTATCTCCAAAACATTGGTTTTAAACGCATCAACAGCCTCTTCTGGCTTAGAAAATGGTTGAGCACGCATGTAACGGGAACGAATTGAAAACATTTGGAACCAAATCAGGGCTGTACGATGGATTATTCATCAATTTCACGTTTCGAATGCTTAAAAAGTCACTTGTTTGAAGCGACGTGTGAAAACTCGTATTGTCATGAGAGAGAATGACACGTCGTCTCCGATTTTATTCCCTCCAGACTTTCAGCAAACAAATGGTTATGTATCTTTTTGAATTGAGCGTTTTACGATTCTCTAACGGCACTGTTGCATCATGCTAGTTTTACCGAAAAAACAGCTAATTATTTACTTTACTTAGGTCGGCTGCTGTTTACTTTCGGGCTCATCAGCATTTTGAACGATTGTCAAATTAGGGGGGATGCAATCCAAACTTAACTTCTTCACAACGAAATGTTCATGCAATATGTTATATAGGCTGATGTTACTAATGTTCAGGGATGCCCTATTTTCATGGTATACCACATGAAATTTTTGTATTATCAGTTCACGCATAGTATCGATATTTTCTTGTGCTATAACTGAGTTTGGACGATCTTCACGCAACTCGTTCGCGAGCGAACGACGGCTATGATTAAATACATCAAACAAGTGATATACAGTGGTTTTTGTAGGTACTTCATCTCAATATAAAGAATTAAGTCCATCGATGCACTTTTTGAGTTAAACCATGTAGAAAGTTGTGAAAAATAATCGCATGAAAATGTTAACGAGTTAATTCCATTTCTTTGCCAAGATGAAATTTTGAAATTACTGTAAGCAACACAAATAGCGTCCTTATATCAACATGTTTTGAGTAGGTCTACTATCTAAAACGTCAAATTTTACAATGGATATGTCAGATTGTACCTAGCAATAGCTCGTTATTGTCAGTTCCCGAAATATAAACGGGTATCCTCGTACGAAAGAAGGTGCTTTATTTAAAATTGATCGTACAATTAGCAGGACATCGTTAGAGAGTCTGCCTTTAACATGTCTACAAAATTCCCTTACCTGTATGTATGACTAGGCACACTCTTGGCCCTGGCCAATCCAAAATCGGCTAATTTGAGCTCCCCAATCTCGGATATTAACAAATTTTGAGGTTTGACGTCCCTGTGTAGGACCAGCCTTTTGTGACAGTACGCCAGACCTCGTAACAATTGGAAGAGGAATAAACGAACGTTACGAGGATCCAGTCCGCCGCTGTGACGTTCGAGGTATTGCGATAGGTCGGTATGCTGTAAAAAAAGAAGATAATATTAATTGTTGCAGTAAAAACGATTTAAATTTTACGATATTAGAAATGGGGTCTAAAAATTAACGATATGATGAAATTTGCGTTAAAATAATGACTAACACTATAATTTAAAATATTTATTTAAAAAGAGGGAAACTGGAACGATTTGTACCTATAAAACATAAACGTACTTTATAACGATGTGATGATATTTGCGTTAAAATAATGAATTATTTATTTTCAAAATACTGGCACTATAATTTAAAATATTTATTTAAAAAAATGGCCTGAATACGTCCCTGGCTATTTTTATCAAATTAAAAACCATGATTTGAAATGTCAGTACTCAGAATTTGTATCGAAATTAATCTTAGAGTTTAGAAGTTAAGCAAACCCGTATAATGACTCTAGTATTCTCTATATAGGAACTGAGAGAATGCCTGGCCAATTAGATAACATTAAAAAAATTAAATTCCAGACACAACTTCTACCTAAACAAATTATTCTACTCAATATCAAAGCATTCCCACCGCTAAGCATTCCGCGTCAGCACAAAAAGAGGGGATTTACCGACGTTTTCCCTCAGTTTAATTGGCACAAAGTGGCTTGCACAAAGGACCTCTAACTAGGTACGATTGCATAAAGCCACTGTTAAGGTAATTAGATTTGGCTCCGAAATGTTGGGGATATTGTAAAACGCGATACAGTTCAAATAATTCATGTAAATATGCCGATGATGGTGAATATAAAGTTTTTGCAAGGGGGATTGCGGTTTGTTGAAGGGCCACTTTGATAGAAGAGACAGCGAGACTATTGTGATATATATATACCTCTGACAAAGTCCAATCTAGGGATAGTATTTACGAGGGCTACTACAAAAAATGTCTACCTCACTCATGTTGTTTTATCGTCCTCAAATTCGTGTTGTCATTTTCATCGAATGATTATTGCGTTGTCTTTTAATATGTCATAAATTAGTAATTTCAAATTGGAACTGAGTTGAAATAAAAGTGGGGAATCGGACGAGCATTACGCTGAATAAATCTGGCAACACCACATTCTTACTTACTTTACTTACAACCCTGGGTGGGTCTTTGCCGACTTCACAATACTCCTTCATTGCTGCCTGTCTGCAATGGCATCTAGCGGATTATCAATATTCATTGCCTTTAGATCTTTGGCAATATTGTCTTTCCATCGGAGGCGAGGGCGTACCAGTGGTCTTTTCCCTACCGGTGCTTCCTCCCACGCGCGTTTGACTGTGCGACTATCTGGTAGTCTTCTTACGTGTCCCGCTCACTGCAGTCGCTTAAATTTTATTTCTCATACAATATTAGTGTCTCCATATAGATCCTCCAGTTCTTTATTGGTACGGATTCTGTATCGTCCTGTTGTTGCATCCACTGTTGCGCCATATATTCTTCTAAGAATTCTTGTTTCGAAGACTCGGAGCCGTTCTTCATTTGTTACTGTTAGTGTTCAAGCTTCGCACCCATACATCACTACAAGTCTTATTATTGTTTTGTATATGTTTATCTTGGTACGTCTTGTTGTTAACTTGGATTTTAGGAGGTCTTGTACTGCGTATAGGCACCTATTACCTGCTTGGATTCTACAGTTAATTTCTGTCGTTCCGTCAGTGTTTTCAGTAAGCATCGTTCCCAGATATTTGAACTCTTTGACGCGCTCAAAGTTATAGTCCCCCATTGTAATGTTTTGGCCTAGTTTGCCTCTGTGTTGGTTGTTTCTAGTGGAATACAGCTATTTAGTTTTCTCTTCGTTAATTTTAAACCCAATGCTACTCGCACTTTTTTCGAAGTTATTGAAGGTCGTCTTGATATCCAGCGTGTTGTTTCCCACAAAGCCAAAGTAAGCCAAAAGTAAGTTGGGACCGTTATAATAAAACATCGCTGTTGACGGTTGGATTTTCGACTTTCTGCTGACGTATTCTAGAGCTACATTAAAAAGCAACGGGGATATAGCGTCACCCTGTTTGAGACCGTCATTTATATTGAACACCTTTGAAAGGTCTTGTCCAATTCTCACTTGAGCCACCAATACACACCTGGGTTAGTCTGATTAATTTCTTTGGGAAGCCAAGTTCCTCCATTGCTTGCCACAATTTAACCCTATGGATGGTGTCGTACGCTTTTCTAAAATCCACAAATAGTTGATACAGGTGTCGATTGAATTCCCAGTATTTTTCCATTAACTGTCTAACGGTAAATATTTGATCTACGGTGGAGCGACCGCCCCTAAAACCACACTGATAGTCCCCTATAGTTTCCTCTGCATAGGGTTTAAGTTTTCTTAAGAGTACAATTGCGAGTACTTTATAGGCCGTATTAAGCAGAGTAATGCCTCGGTAGTTGGTGCATTTCATCTTGTCACCCTTCTTATGTATGGGGACGATGACCCCTTCTTTCTTTTCATTTGGTACTTCTTCTGTGAGCCACATAGTTTCTATCAGATGGTGAGTGATTCGATAGAGGGCTTCTCCACCATATTTTAGGCATTCGGAGGGAATATTGTCACTTCGAGGCGAATTGTTATTTTTAAGTTTAGTTATGGCTTTTTGGACTTCCTCGTAGGTTGGTAAAGGATCTGGAATTTCAGATGTTTGTACTGTGCTCGTGAGAGTGTTGTCGTTGTTATCCGGGTTCCGTAGTTGATGGAAATGTTCACGCCATGTGTTCATGACCTCTGTACATTCCGTTATAAGCTGTCCATTATCTGTTTTTATAAAATTTCTTGCTTTTGGTTGGTATGCACCACATTCGTCTATTCATTAATTTACCAAACACTTCTATGCTTTCTTAACTTTACAGAATCGACCCGCTGACAAAATTTTTGAATAGTGCAATATAATGGACATGAGTTGGGATTCTCGCTTTGTATATTATTTCTAAACAGATTTGATTGGCCGATGAATCGATTAATTAATAAACAGTTACAACAGTTAGTTATTTTGACCTGTCTCAAGGAATGTTTGGAGAATGTAGACTGAATAATGCTTGGGATTACCCCTCCCCCCCACTCCGTAACGAAATATCAATCAGTCCAGAAACTTACTCGAGTATCAATCCAATGTATAAAATAGCAAGAAGATTTGAAAGTAAAGGCAGTGTGATAGAATTTGATCGTGGGCTACTCCAACGGAATATTTTGGTAACGGTTGCCGTTTCGCCAACGATTTACTGCTGTCCCATATAATTTAGTAAAAAAGATAAAATCTAGTATGATGAAGGTATTCTCGTAATCGGGCCGTTTTCCTTGGGCTCTTGAAGTTTTAGTACTAAATGACTACAGGTTGTCAATACTATAAACACAGCTGCAGGTTTCAGGAAAAACTGCCGACTTCTTGTTGTACAGGGTGAGTCAACGATTGGATGAAGTAAGTTTGTGCCTTTTCGGTGAAATTTACAAAGAAACTATATTTATTGTTTGATACAGTTTATTTTTACGCAGATTTTAAAAATATTTAGGACTCTACAGGGTGAGCCAAAAAACTAGGACAGCATAAAGTTGTATTTTTTTAAATAGAACACCCTATATACGAATCGTATTTTCGATTTAGCTTATAATTTTAAATCTTTTTTATTAAGGGTTTACTATAACAAAACTTTATAGTTTCTGAGATAATTAAGTTTAAAAAAAAAAAGTCACATTTTCAAGCATCAATTCAATCCTAAATAACGTTTTCAATTTTGTGACAAATATATTCAAATTTGGAATTTAGCAAGGCCAAGGACAAGTTAACATAATTTTTACCTAATATTTGCAATAAAAGCTACAGGGTGTTGAACACATCGGCTCAAATTTGAACAAGTTTAAATGAATAAATATCTTTTTTTTTTAAATGGTACACCCTGTATATTTTCATGTTATTTAATAGAGTAATAAAAACCCTAAAAGTTTTGTTCAATATATCCTATACCTATTTATAATAGTTTTTGAGATATTTCAGTTTTTCTTATTTTCCATACTTTTTTACAGAAATAGTCTTCATTATCATAGTAGCCATGTAAAATAATAAAAAGAAACTACAGAAACAAACAGAATGTGGTTAAATATGATGAAATACATTATTCGTTATATTACAACGGCAATAGTTTAATTAAACATAATGTGAAAAAATTAACATAACAATAACGACAAGGCAAATACATATTTACTTTTATACTAAATTGAAACAAAAAAATTACCTATTAAATACTGAGATTAATTATTTCTTTCTAATAAGTGTTCGAATAAACTGACCCTCTTGTGCAATGCACAAATTTAGTCTTTTTGCAGATTTTCTCGGACCCTGGACAAAATTAATGGCGTTATTGTTCTACAGGTATCCCTAATCCTGTTTCGCATATCTTCCACTGTTGTTGATGGATTAACATACACCTTATTTTTAATATAACCCCATAGGAAGAAATCTAATGGGGTGATGTCGCAAGACCTTGGTGGCCACTCAATGAAACCACCACGTCCAATCCATTTTTGCGGATATCGTTGGTCCAAAAACGCACGAACTTCACGATGGTAATGCGGAGGCGCACCATCGTGCTGGAACCACATACTGTCGAGCTCATCCCAATCGAAACCTTGAAGCAGTTGGGGTAGTTCTTCTTGTAGAAAGTTCAGGTAACTATGGCCATTTAGTGGTTTATTAAAAAAGTGGGGTCCAATAATTCGATTATGATGAATACCACACCAAACATTTAATGACCAGTGGTTTTGATGTTGCACTTCTCTAATCCAAAATGGGTTTTCTGTGGCCTAATAATGCATGTTGCGTCTATTTACGGCACCGTTACTTCTAAAAGTAGCTTCATCACTAAACATTACCTTGCATAATAAATTTGGATTTAATTGAATCTCCGCATTTATTGTACGACAAAAGTTTACACGACTTTCAAAATCCTGTCCATGCAATTCTTGGTGTAATTCCATGTGATATGGATGATACCTATATTTCTTGGTAGTACGATTAGCGGTGGATTGTGATGTTTCACATAATGCTGCTAACTGACGGCTACCAATATAAGGATTTTCCTGAACATTTAACAATACTTGTAGTTCTTTTTCTTCATTAGTTACTGGTTTGTTGACCACTTTACGTTTTGGATAATCAACAGTACCAGAAGAATCAAATCTTTGCATTAAGTTTTGAAAAGTATGAGTATTAGGCTGGCGTCGATCAGGATACTTCATTTTGTAAATTCTTTGAGCAAGAAGGCAATTTTTTTGAGCCTCTCCTATTGTATAAATCATATCTATTAACTCATTCTTTGGAAAATTCATTTTACAATATAAGATGAATGCAAAAAAACCAAACTACACTACATAAAAACCAAAAGAAGCGATTGCGGTTATAAATTTGACACACAGAAAAATGTTCTTTTACATTGTTTTTGCCATGGCTACTATGATAATGAAGACTATTTCTGTAAAAAAGTATGGAAAATAAGAAAAACTGAAATATCTCAAAAACTATTATAAATAGGTATAGGATATATTGAACAAAACTTTTAGGGTTTTTATTACTCTATTAAATAACATGAAAATATACAGGGTGTACCGTTAAAAAAAAAGATATTTATTCATTTAAACTTGTTCAAATTTGAGCCGATGTGTTCAACACCCTGTAGCTTTTATTGCAAATATTAGGTAAAAATTATGTTAACTTGTCCTTGGCCTTGCTAAATTCCAAATTTGAATATATTTGTCACAAAATTGAAAACGTTATTTAGGATTGAATCGATGTTTGAAAATGTGACTTTTTTTCTTTATACTTAATTATCTCAGAAACTATAAAGTTTTGTTATAGTAAACCCTTAATAAAAAAGATTTAAAATTATAAGCTAAATCGAAAATACGATTCGTATATAGGGTGTTCTATTTAAAAAAATACAACTTTATGCTGTCCTAGTTTTTTGGCTCACCCTGTAGAGTCCTAAATATTTTTAAAATCTGCGTAAAAATAAACTGTATCAAACAATAAATATAGTTTCTTTGTAAATTTCACCGAAAAGGCACAAACTTACTTCATCCAATCGTTGACTCACCCTGTACAAGTGCACGCCCGCGGACTTACCCGCAAGGTTTTTATTAATTAAAACGAAGGCAAATTTCTCAAAACATTTAAATATTTAACAAGGAAAAAAATAAAACATTATTTACAGTTGGGAACGTAAATTATAAGCATTTAGAGGCTGTTACTGAACTAAACCCAATTTTGATCAGATAGCATTGTTTAATTAAAAAGAAAAGAATAAAGGACACCCTTTCCCAGGATAAAGTGGAGTTTTCTTTTACTTTAATGATGCCAGAAAGATTAAAAAAAAAACAAGACAAAAATAATAGAAAATACAGCAAAAAAAAAACTTTCTTACTCCCACTAAACACTAAAACACACGTCAAACCGACTCAGACGAATTCTAAATCATAACGACTGTTAATTACTTTTTGGAAACAACACCCAACCTTACAACCTTCAGGAGCTCTCCACGTTCATTTACGTTAGTACCACCTCGTGATCTCCCCCAAATAGAACGGTATTTCGTGACATATCGATGCGTCCACGCGGTCGTTCTGATCCCGAAAGTTTTAAACTTTCGTCCGTTTTCAATTTGGCCTAAGCCTCTTAGAATAATATTTACACAAAAAAAAATGAATCCAACTGCTCTAAGTGTTTTTTTATAAATAAAGTTTCCGGTCTTGAAACCATGGAGAAAAAAACCCTAATCGCTCTTTTATTAATTTATCACATTTTACTTGTCCTTAGTTTCTATCGAATAGTTAAAAAGAGACGAAAGAAAGCATATATAAATAAATAATTATATTGCAGTGTAGCAATTTTCTCTACATATTCTTTTGCTTCCTTAGGATGAAAAAATTTCCACAGTTTACAAAGAACGATCCCGACCACATGTTAGTTATAAACAAATATAGAGTTTCTTTGACATATTTATTTTACAATATTAATGAGGGTAAGTTCGTTTTGGTATTATTTCTCCCCAAATTGTCGGGTTTACATATATTTTTAGAAACAGATAAGCTACCCCAAAAATAATAAAACAGTGTCCAAGCCTAAGTTTGATACCTGATTTATTTTTCTTTATGTATAACGATTTGTGGGTAGAGACATAAGATATACATTGCAATGGTCCAGTCATATATATATATATATATATATATATATATATATATATATATATATATATATATATATATATATATATATATATATATATATAATGCGAACAGTAAATGCAAACTTCCATCTATCATATCCTTTCTGTATTAGAGGTTGCACAGTTAGAATAAATTGTTACAAAACGCAATATATCTTATTCCACCACCATCGAGATGATGCCCTACCTGTACCACCATACCGAGAAGAAAGTCAAAACTTACTCTCTCCGCCACAGTGATACGGCAGAGGTACATGTTTCGTCTCTATTAGACTCATTAGGGTACCGACATGAACCTGGCTGTGCAAAGGACAGATCGGAAGGAAGCATGCAAATACTGAACGCGGCTTCGCCAACCTCCCGCCGGATGGCGTATATATGTTTATGCGGCTTTCACGGATTCCTCCGTGTGAGATGCAATAGCAGTGGATATATCCACATTATGCTGTTGTAGTGCTGAAATCACATTCAGCAAATGCACAACTATATGCAGCTCCGTACATGAATGAAGTCAAATGCGAACAGTAAATGCAAACTTCTCTCCATCATATCCTTTCTGTGTTAGAGGTTGCACAGTTAGAATAAATTGTTACAAAACGCAATTTATCCTATTCCACCACCATCGAGATGATGGCCTACCTGTACCACCATACCGAGAAGAAAGTCAAAACTTAGCCTCCCCGCCATATGATGGAGAGAAGTTTGCATTTACTGTTCGCATTTGACTTCATTCATGTACGGAGCTGCATATAGTTGTACGTTTGCTGAATGTGATTTCAGCACTACAATGGCATAATGTGGATATATCCACTGCTATTGCATCTCACACGGAGGAATCCGTGAAAGCCGCATAAACATATATACGGGCGGGAGGTCGGCGAAGCCGCGTTCAGTATTTGCATGCTTCCTTCCGATCTGTCCTTTGCACAGCCAGGTGTGTATATATATATATATATATATATATATATATATATATATATATATATATATATATATATATATATATATATATACAGAGTGGTCCAAAAGAAGTTTTAGTGGAATATACTTTAAGTTAATTATTATAAAATAACTATAAGTCAAAACTATCTTTTGTTCCTTATAGCATTACTCAAAAAACTACAAGAGGGAACACTAAATAATACTGCAATGGGACTGCAGAGCCAAGGCTAAACACTGTATTGTAAAAGTATTGTTTTTTCGTAGAAATCAGGTCCATAAACGTGGTTGACATGCAAAATATATATTTACTTTCAGTTTATATAAAATATGGCCTTGTGAAAATTTTTGTTCAAGTCTTGAACAAACAGTAAATGTTCATTTATATTTTAAGGAAAAAATTTCACTTTTAAGTCGGGTTAGAATTAAAAAAAAAAAAGGATTTTGGTTGGATCGCAAATAAGAGAACCTTTGGAACTGCGCTAAATAGTAAAAAAAAGTCGAAAATTATAAATTTTACATAGAATTGATGCCATTCTATAAAGCCATGAGTTGAAATGTGTCATTGAAACACATTTTCTATTAAGACATTGCAAAAATGTTATAGAAGAAAAAGGAGTGCACACATATGGGTTAACTACTACTAGACTCTTACAAGAAACCTCTAATAGCTACTACAAAAACATAAATACAACAAAATGAAGAATAATTCAATTTAATATGGTTGATAGTGTGATTGTAATAAATAAATATCGACAAGTAAATAATAATTTTAAAACTTATTTAAGCGTGATGCCTTGTTTTGGGTATTGATTTCCGGAATATCTTGATTAACATTTTAAATGAATTAATTAATGATATGTATTATTAAAGAAAACTCCAGCGATAAATACCTTTGTTTTGAAAGATTTTTAAAACGACATTAAATCCCTCAAAGTAAATATATTTTCGGTTCTCGACTCGTAACATTAACTTCGGAAAGGGACACTTAAAACTTCATAAAAATGTACTAAAACGCTTCGAACTTTTATCCAGAGCTCCGAAACGAAAGACAAACATAAAGGATTAAGACGAGACAGACATATTAAATAAGAAAGTTTTCAGAATTTTGAAGATATGGGTCAATATACCGTGTTGTTTTTTGGAATATGAAATACGCCGGCCTTTTTATTTGAAATTAGTGACACGATTCGTCTTGGCATGGGTGCGATTAGGGTTCTCAATAAGAGCTATGTAATAAAAATGTTTTTGTATCTGTGAAGTATGAGATGTAATATGTAAGTAGTAAAATGATTATGTCAAAATGAGCTGTAGGAGGGTCTGAGAGATGAGTTGTTTTTCCCCTGTCTTTCTGGATTGGGACTGCAATGAAATGATACATTTTTATCAAGGTCATGATCAAAGAAGTTGGAGGGGTAAAAGGAAAATAAATGCGGTCCAGCATGTAAAGCTGTACTCCTTTTAAAAAGGCTAAACTGTACTTGAGCAGAAGGTCAGGGGACAGTACTAGACTTGAGCAACCTTTGATTACGTTATTAAATTGGAAAAATTACAATTTAGATTTCATTATCAAATGGTTAATAAAATAAATACTGACATAAAATACATTTAAACATAAATTCACTCGATAAAAATCTGCATTATGGGAAATCTAGGAAAACGACGTTTTTTTGAAAAAAATTCGAGACTTGCCCCTAGTTCGAGATCGTAGAACACGATTCTGACCTCAGTTTCCATAATTTTTCCCCAGTTTTGCGGAAAACAGTGAAAAATAATTTTCATTTTAGATTCAATTTTTTGTATTAAATCGTGAAAATTTTGTTACAACCATAAATTCCACACTGATAGAAGCCTCTGTATTATATAGAAATTCATAAATTTGCACATTTTTATAGGAAATATTAAAAAAAATTATCAGAAAATAAATCAAAACAAAATGGCTTCCATCATTAAATATTGGTGTGACTCGCTCCTAAAATCGGAAAAATTTGCGCTGTTGCCAACTGACCTGAACTAACCAAAACTGACCAAAAATTTTGGGTGGCCGAAATTAATTTTACCCTTTTTTATACATTACAAAAATTAAACTATGTTGTTAACTGTAATGGATACATTTTATGGTTTATATTACGAAAGGATAACTTTAGGTCAATTTGGATTAGTTCAGATTAGTTTCAGTTTTACAAATTAACCAAAAACAAGCTAAACCTGAACTACCAAAAATTTTGGGTGGTTAAGATTAATTTTTCCCTGAGACTGTATAAAATATTTCAAAAATTAAACTATATTGTTGACTGAGATGGAGAAATTTTATAGTTTATACCACGAAAGTATTTTATATCTGGCAACGTGTCAAACGAATATTAGTCATTTTCGCGATTCTGATGGTCGATGGCCTTTTCGGAATTTATTTTTGGTTTTTCCTTGAAAATACAAGTTTTTCTAAATTTATGCACTAAAATTTGTGCAAAAATAGTTGAAATATATTACATACATGATATTTTAACTAGTACCATTCAAAATAAATATGTAAATTCGGTGTTTCCTTCAGAATTAAAAGTGCTTGATGAAGTGACGCTTGGCGTTTTTTGAGTTTTCCGGGAAACGACCTCAAAATAGGGGGTAAATATCGAATTTTTCCCAAAAAAAATGCCATTTTCCTAAATTTACCATAATATAAAAAATGTATTTACTGAAAATAATGAATTAACGGAATTTTCAAAACAATACCATACATTGATGCATTGTTATAAATGAGAAGTTTGCACAAATGTCTTGATAACATACACAAATATAAATTCCGAAATTTACCCAATGTCTCTGCACGGCACGACAAAAAAATCAAGAGAATTTTAACGATAACAAACGATCACATAAAATACAAAGAATACGCCGGTATGCGGTACTTTCGCAAAATCCTGCTGTTTTCTGGTTCTCATATTGCCAACCTCATACAATAAATTTACTATCAAATTTCATTCTGTGCTTGCTCCACGTAGCCACTTAATGTCAATTCATGACATTTATTTTCTGCATGTTAGGATAATTTTTTTGGCTTTTAGCCTATTTTTGTCGTTTTCCATATCCCCTCTCACTTCCTTCGTCAAGACCAACATTTAGTAAAAACTTTTCACTTTATATTGGCAAGTGAGGAGGATATTAATATGGCAATTAACAAGATCAAATCAAAACGCAGCTGATAATATATCCCTTGCCATGATAAAGTATTGCTGTCTTTTTTTAACCCATATCGTAATGTCTACCTGGAGACGGGGTATTTCCCGGGAGCCTGTAAATTGCCGCTGGTCAGACCTCTACCTAAGGTTGGGGTTTCGGAATTCTATAATGATTTGTGGCCTATGAACAAGTAAGTACCGTAGTATCAACGATATTATTCCAAAATTTCAATCAGTTTTCAAAACCGCTAAAGTGCCGGTGCAACTCTGTCGAAAGTTTTGGACACCATCGTTGGGAATTTGGACTGCGATCGAGTGTCGGGTTTGATTTTGTTGGACTTCTCAAAGGCCTTTGACACGATAAATCATTCTCTTTTTTGTGCCAAATTAAAACACTATGATTTTGCCGACTTGGCGGTGCAGTTTTTCCGCTCTTATCTATCCCATAGAACTCAGAGGGTGATGCTCGGAGACGGGATGTTGGATTCGCTTTCTGTAAGATCGGATGTGCCACAGGGTTCCATCTTGGATCCCCTGATCTATTCGGCTGATATTTTTAAGAATTTAAAGAGTTGTTCCTATCAAGCTTACGCTGATGGCGTTCAGCTGAGTTTTAGTTTTTTACCTTATAAGCACCACATCGTCAAGTATATAATGAACCGGAAATTTACTTTGGAGGTGTTAAAGCCGATAAGGTGAGGGTGACTGATGGGTCCCTGCAAGTGGTAAAGTCACTGGGCCTACTGATTGAAGATATTTTTCGAACACTACAATGGGAAAACAAAGGTGAGACAACAGATGGATGAAAATTAAATCCTTTAAGACTTGATGACGATGTCACCTTGATAAAAATGAGGTTAAATTAGTTCTTCCATTTTCGCTTTAATATGCGGAGCTTCTAAATGTAAAGAAAATGTCAGATTCCTAAACATAAATAAATTAAAGAACATTTATTATCACCATTTCTGTAATAACCTGGCATTAGCGTAATTTTAATAAAATATGTTTAGCAAAGGATCCAATTAGGATGATTACATAAAACAAGAAATCAAGTAATTATATTAGGTCGGGAAAATTCTGAAATGTGATATAATTTGAACAATTATGTAAATATGATTACGAAAATTAAAAAAACTTTGCAGGCGGATCGCTTTCCGAGAGTTTATTGAAAAAGAAGGAAACTTAATATTTACCGAGAATTTTTTTTGGGGACTTTAGGTATTATTTGCCTTCGGTCGAAGTAAATTTAAGAACCTCTTTTTCCCTATAAAAATACTTTATTACCGTTCATCCTTAAAAGGCTGGTGACCGGAAAATGGTCATAAAATATAGTACATAAATTTATTTTGAGTTCTAACTTCTGGAATAAAAGTGAGATAATCAGCATTATAACAACGACAAATGTCAGCTATCTATGTTACACGGTCTCCAAGAAAAAAACTGGGGCTGACAGGTAGGAACATGTGTGATTCTAAAAGGGTTACGTTTATCCTTTTGAGGTTAAAAACAAACCGTTACGAAGACCGCAACATTCAATCGTACTAATAGTTCTATCTTATGTGATATTTGTGTAGTTTTTTGACATAAAATTCCAATAGGAGGATGGTTCGATAAGTTCTCGGCCTGAAACAGAGAGGGCGCTAGTAGGATCAAAGAACTATAATATTTTGTAAGCTTTGTGAACCTTGAGATGACGCCCTGTAAAGTTTCAGATGTTTGCGTTCAGTTGCTTGTTTGTGGCGATCGAGTGAACACACAAGATTCGATATTTTGTGAAAGATGGATAAAATTGAAGTTCGAGCGGTTATAAAGTCTTTTGTTTTCTCATTAAAAATGAGTTAAGTTCTACTTTAAAGGATTCTTCCCCTTGGTTTTTGACAGTAAAAAAATGGGTTGCTGAATTTAATCGTGGTCGTACATCAATTCAAGATGATGAGCACTCGGGACACCCAAAAACCGCTACAACTGACGAAATTGTCACAAAAATTCACATTGAAATACTTCATGACCGCCGACTGAAAGGATGAGAGCTTGCTGGTATAGCAAACATCTCGATAGATCGTGTCTACACTACATTTTACTTGATTTTCTTGGCATGAAAAAGCTTCCTGCGCGATGGGTGCCGAGTTTGTTAACAGTCGACCAAAAACGCTTTTGAATGAATACTTCGCAAGAGTGTTTAGTCTTATTCAGACGCAATCCTGCTGAGTTTCTTCGACGCTTTATAACTGTAGATGAAACATAGATTCACCATTACATGCCAGAGACAACGCAGCAGTATAAATAGTGGGTGGGGGCAGGTGAAAGTGCGCCAAAAAAAAAAACAAAAACGGTTCCTTCTGCAGGAAAAGTCATGGCAACAGTTTTTTGGGATTCACATGGCGTGGTGCTTATAGACTATTTAGAACAAGGCAAGACCATTACCGGGGAGTTTACAGCATATGATTAAGGCTAAACGTCCACATCTTGCTAATAAAAAGTGCTCTTTCATCAGGATAATGCGCCTGCATACAAATCTATGGTTGTTACTGCAAAACTCACTGATCTACGCTTCGAAGTGCTTTCACATACGCCATATTCACCGGATCTGGCTCCCAGCGATTACTTTTCTCTTCCCAAACTTGAAAAAATGGCTCGCTGAACGAAAATTCCCTTCAAATAACGAGGTTCGGTATCAAGCTAGGAACCCTTAACTTGGTCATGTCCGTCCGTTCGTCTGTATGTCACATCCATACAACTTCGTCAGTCATGAAATTTTACAGGATCATTATCCCACTAACCGATCTGAGGCGAAATTGTAAATAAAGATACGAAACCAATATTGCCTGACATGCAAAAATATGTATATAAAAAATAACTGAATAACGTGATTTCCTTTCTTAAGAGCAAAATTTGAGTTTTGCTGTTTTACCTTGCTGCCTCATAAATAAATTTTATAGATTTGTTAAATATTTTTAAAAAGACATAGGATTAATAAATATGTATTGTTACTAACATACGACGTTAATTATTTATAGTATTTTCTATAATTGTTTTGCCGCTTCCTTTTTCATAAAGTAATTAATATTCAATAAGAGATCGGAAGATAGCGCCAATAAAAAATTATCAATAAAATTTGTACTGTTAACCTTTTTATATCAAGCCAATTGTGTTTGAAGCTTAGTCTTTTGGGGAAGGGACGTTTAAATCCCAAAACCCCTGCAGTACGCCCCTAATAACTCCTCTTTTAAACTACTTTAGTTATATATAGTTACTAGTTCTACAATTAAGAGACGACCAGGCCTTGTTGTAACATTGCAACCTATCAGATTATTTTGGCAGGTATATAATACATTTATAAAAATAATAACTAACAGAATATCTAAGAAACTTAAAGAATATCAACCCGTGGAGAAAACAATCTTTCGTAAAGGTTTCGGTACTTGTGACTATCCCTACTACCTTTAAGAATGACCTTTGTTAATTATGAAAAAGTCTTTGATTCGATAAAACAATGGGAAATAACGGAATAATTAAATTGTCTTCCAACATCAATCAAAGAAATATATACCAAAAGACAGCATCGATTGTGAAGCTAGATGTAGAGACCAAGCCCTTCCCAGTTGGCAGGGGAATTAGAGAATGACTCACTACAGCTGTTCACCCTGGCTCCAGAAGGTATGTTTAGAAAGCTCAACTGGACAAATAAGGGTATTAATATAAATGGATAAATGCTGTCACCTTCGGTTCGCTCGCGATGTGATCTTGTTTGCTGATAACCTAACTCAAATATTCACCCAACTCGAGGAAGCCTCTAGAAAAATCACCTTAAAAAGTTCAAATCTAAAGATACAAAATTAAAAAACGTTGATATATCTGAGTCAGAAAACTAAATAAAGAAGCAGAAATAGATCAAAGAACGCAACTAAAATGGGCAGCATTTGCTAAATTTAGGAATATGCAAACTAATAAAATCCTACAGAACACAGACCTGGACTCTCATAGGAGAGATCATAAACAAATTTGAAGCGAATCAAAAAACAATGCAAAGAAAAATAATAGATCCTAAGAAATAAAAATAACGAAACGAAGATATAAGACTAAGAACTCAAGTAACCGATACAACAGAGAGTGATAAAACTGAAATGAGATTACGCGGGTTACATAACTCGAATTAAAGATCGAAGATGGACAGGCTAAAGATTGCGGAAGGCCAATTGTGAGCTAATATGATGGCCTCAAAAGGGTTGCTGGTTTATCCTGGAAGGAGCAGCATAGTACAGAACAAGATGACGAACGCTGAAGGAGGCCTATGCTCAATTCTGAGCGCCACGAGGAATCTGTCTTTTAAAGAGGATTCATAATAATTAAACTTGTAGTTTAAAAGTTAATCTTTCGGATTAGATAAGTATTAAAAGAAAAACGTATTTTTGGTCCTCTATCACACAGTAATATTTTCTACCATTTCGATGGTACTGCTGGCTATTTCAAGTAACTTTAAATTATTACCAGTTTATTACATAAACCAAAAAGGTTATGTTCGATTAACCGTTCATTCGAGCAACCCTTTTATAGGGATAAACCAATAAATTAAATATTTTTCGGTTTTGTAGCAAAAAAAAAAACAAATAATTTCACCGGGGTTGTAACTCGTAACACCCTGAAATATTTAACATCACGCAACAACATCATGTGTGTGGGTCGTTAACAAACACCTTCGCATTTTTATGTAGAATTTATCTTATTTTCGAAGCTCTGAGAAATATTTATTAAGCGTTATTTATATTAATCTTGGAAAATTGGGAAAATAGATATATTCTTTCGGTAACTTGAACTACGGAACAAATTTTTCATTGTTTTTCATTTCATTATATCCAGTAGATTAACTTATCAATAAAATTCAAAATGATGTGCAAGATACCACAAAAAATACTTGATGGACTCACTTAATTTTGAATTTAAATTGAAGATTATTATTTTTTACTAAAAGTGTTATAAATTTTTGATGATAAATAAATTTGCTTTTTAGGTTATATATTCAAGTTATACCCTTAAATTTTACAAAACTTCTGTTTTCTCTTTGTTTCGGACAATTCTAATAGAATGCACACTGTGAAGAAGGAATTTTTCGGGCCATCTTCAGATGTGAACATCTAACTTCCATGTATTTCAATATAATGATTTAAAAAAAATAATTTTAATACTTTAATATATAATATATATAATATAATAATAAAAACAAAAAAGTAATTTATGTATATATATATATATATATATATATATATATATATATATATATATATATATATATATATATATATATATATTGTTACAAACTTTATAGTGTTGTACATTTCCTAGTATTAGTTTGTGTTCGTAGTTTGTAGGGTTTTAGGTGTATTTTCTAATGTAACGAACCCTGTAGCGTTTTATATTTCATAGTGTAGTTTGAGAGCTTGTCGACGCAACCTGAATTAATTTGACAAGTGTAAAAAGTAAGGTTGACAATAAAAAGTTATTCAAATAATACAGTGTGTATAATTTGTTCCAAGGGGGGCAATGTTACAAACTTTATAGCGTTGTATATTTCCTAGTATTAGTTTGTGTTCGTAGTTTGTAGAGTTTTAGGTATATTTTCTAATGTAACGAACCTTGTAGCGTTTTATATTTCATAGTGTAGTTTGAGAGCTTGTCGACGCAACTTGAATTAATTAGACAAATGTAAAAAGTAAGGTTGACAATAAAAAGTTATTCAAATAATACAGTGCATATAATTTGTTCCAAGGGGGGCAATGTTACAAACTTTATAGCGTTGTACCTTACTTTTTACACTTGTTAAATTAATTCAAGTTGCGTCGACAAGCTCTCAAACTACACTATGAAATATAAAATGTTACAAGGTTCGTTACATTAGAAAATATACCTAAAACCCTACAAACTACGAACACAAACTAATATTAGGAAATGTACAACGCTATAAAGTTTGTAACATTGCCCCCCTTCCAAGCCTTGATCGTCCCGATCAACCTTCTTGATCTTGGTAACGGGCCAATCTGTCCAGATGCACGACTTTCATCTTCGCATGAGGGCTTTTCTGAATTCGGTACACCAGATCGTTTAGTCGAGTCATTACATTGTACGGACCTTCCCATGACTTTTGAAGCTTTGGTGAACGCCCTATGATTCTTTTCGGATTGTACAACCAAACTCTTTCACCATGAATCCACCCGTATTGGCTTTGAGGTCATAGCGAGTCTTCATTCTGTCGCTTTCTATTTGTAACTTTTGACGGACTTCTTCGTGTAAAACCTGCAGCTGCTTACTAACTTGGTTGGAGTAGTCTTCGCAAGTTGCTTCAGAATCATGTGGACGTCCAGTAAGCAAATCGACTGGAAGACGTAATTCTTTTCCAAAAATTATGCTGGCCGGTGTTTTTCCAGTGGCTTCGTGAATGGCTGAACGATAGGCTAGTAAAAATGGCTGAATGCATTTATCCCAGTTATTTTGTTGTTCATTTACTTGTATCCTGATGTAATTCTCCAGCGTTCTGTTAAATCTCTCAACCATTCCATCTGACTGTGGCTGTAGGGGTGTTGTTTTAGTCTTGTAGATTTTCAAAAGCTTGTAAAGGTTCTTAAAAACTTCAGATTCAAAATTTTTGCCTTGATCAGAGTGTATGTCTCCTGGTACCCCATATCTACAAATCAACTGTTCAATCAATATTTCAGCAACGGTGCTGGTTTCTTGATTTGGTATCGCATATACTTCTGGCCATTTACTGAAGAAAGCCATAGCTACCAACATATAGAGATTCCCGGATTTACTAATAGGAAATGGCCTTGCTATGTCTATAGCAAATTCTTTCAAAAGGCACTCCTACATTTTACTGCTTCATTTTACCATGGCTACGGGTCCTCGGTCCTTTACTGGCAGCGCAGTCGGTACATGTTTTGCACCAATCTTTTACATCTGCGCGGCTCCCCAGCCAATAGAACCTCTCTCGAACTTTTTCAAGAGTTTTCATTTCTTCTTGGCGTTTCTTCATATCTTCTTGGCTTGTTTTCATGTCTTGTATCATCATCAGTATCTGGTTTAAACTACCTTGAAGTTGTTCTTCCATCTTTGCTTTCTGGCTTCTAGTTTCCACTGGCATAAAATTTCAATTTACTTTTTCCTTCTTTTTCTAATTTTCTAACCTAAACTAAGCTCCACTTTGTGGGCATGGGTTCGTGTCCCACTTCTGATATCAATTTGTTCTGGACGGCCGGTCTTCAAACAAATTATACACACTGTATTATTTGAATAACTTTTTATTGTCAACCTTACTTTTTACACTTGTCAAATTAATTCAAGTTGCGTCCACAAGCTCTCAAACTACACTATGAAATATAAAACGCTACAAGGTTCGTTACATTAGAAAATATACCTAAAACCCTACAAACTACAAACACAAACTAATACTAGGAAATGTACAACGCTATCAAGTTTATAACAATATATATATATATATATATATATATATATATATATATATATATATATATATATATATATATATATATACAATAAATAGTGAAAACTGCAAAAATATTAATCGTGCAGTTTCTTTGAAAAAAAAATCATTCAAATAGGTTTAATTTTCGTTCTTCTACATTAAGATAACCTCTTAACTGGAAACATCAGAAAGTACCAAAAATTTAAAAAATACTCACCACATATTCGAAGACAAACGTAAGCGTCTCTCTAGTATGTACAATATCGTGCAACGTAACTATATTGGCATGTTTCAGTTCTTTGAGAAGGGAAGCCTCGCGTATCGCAGTGAAGGGGGCGCCCTCTTCTTCTTGCAGTCTAATTTCTTTCAATGCCACTACTTGGTTTTGTAAACTAAAAAACGCAAACATTTATAAAAGTGTAAATTTAATTCGTTGCTAAACATTCGGATTTTTTCCCTGACCAATGTTAAAAACTACACTAGGCAAAATGAATTAAGGAGTCACTTTAATAAATTCAACTATAGAATAACCATGCTGGTAATTGTATTTAAAACTAAAATGTTATTAAAGTCTAAATAAGTAATTTTCCATACAAGACATGAAAAAAAAAAGAATTATTTAACAAATTATCTTTTTTTTAAACACTGAATCACGTTTTAGCAACTGGTTTGTTCCCCTCTTGCTCGTATTATCTCCTAGCATCGATGTGGAACACTATTGATTAAATGTGATATCTGCTTCAATACTTCAAGTAAAAAAGCATTTTTTGTTCTTTCTCTCTGCCGCATGTGTTTTCCCATAGATGTTCTATGGGATTTAAGGCAGGGTACTTGTATGGACAATGCATAACGGTTTTCTTCAAAAAAAAGTTCCAAACTCTCTGGCAACATGAAGGCGAACGTTTTCCTGTAAAAAATTGTAATTTCTGTTTAGTGCAGTGTGTATATTTGTGACAAAACGTTAGATCTTGCCTTTTGAGCTCAGATACCCTTTCTGACCCTCTGGATCTGGAGTCCTATCTTCTCATAAACCATTTTTAACTGTTGATGTTGAAATACTGGGGCAGCAGATTTGCACGCTACAGAGCAGTAAAGCATGGATTTCGAATGGCATTTCTTACTATTGCGGCCGCAATATTCGAAACAGAGACAGAATTGGACAGAACATCACCATCGACGACTACAACTTTGAGCACGTCAGAGAATTTAAGTATCTTGGAACAACAATAACTGAAGATAATAACGGATCACAAGAAATAAACAATAGGATCCAAGCTGGGAACAGATGTAGCTACGCCCTTCGAGACCTGATAAAATCGAAACAACTAACAAGATGAACAAAGATATATATTAAACAGTTATAAGACCAGTAGTGATGTACGGCCGCGAAACCAGGACAATAATAAAGGCAAACGAAGAGCGACTGCGAGTTTGGGAGAGAAAAATCCTAAGGAAAATCTTTGGCCCGTTACTGGATGGGGCAACGGGACAATATAGAATAAGAACAAACAAAGAGTTGGAAGAGATATACGCAGACGCCAACATAGTAAAAGAAACAAAGTCTAGAAGACTCCAGTGGACGGGCCACCTCACTCTAACAAAAGAATAGTGAGACTGGTGTGGGAAGAAACCCCAACTGGAAAAAGACCCCTTGGACGACCCCGGCTCCGGTGGCGGGATAATATAGCAGGAGACCTTAAAGCTATGGATGTAGAGAACTGGATGGAGCTAGCAAAGGACAGAAACGAATGGAGGCATATTGTCAAGTCGGCTAAAATCCACACGGGGTTGTAACGCCACGGAGTAAGTAAGTAAGTAAGTAATTTCTTACTATAACAAGGTTCTGTGACAGGTTGCAATAAGTGTATGGGATCCATGAGGATTTCTTATTTCGTCACCAGTCTCTCAACACCATTTCCACGTGACATGCGGCTACAAGATATCTTTGGGGATAAATTTGTTATTTATTTATGTTCGGCAGTAAAAAAAAAACTGCATTTTTACTTCAAGTATCGGGAGCATCAGGGGAATCAGAATAACCCTACTTCGTCATAGAAAAAGTGTCTTTTAACGGAGATACAGAACCTTAAAAGACTACCTTGCGATTTACCTTATCTGGTATAATTTGATCAAATTTTAATGTTTTATAGAGGCCATAAAGACAGTATATGTTCTAGATCATCAGAGAAGTGAGGAACATACTTGCAGCCACACTCGTTGGGCCTAATTTTTGACAGGTGTCATTTTATAACATGACGATTTTTTAAACATTTTGGCCATTCCTTTTCAAAAAAGGTACTCTTAATTTATTTCTATAAAACTGGCGGTTTTCGACAAAAATCGGTTTTTATGCGAAACACTCAAAACTTACTAATGCTAAACACAAACAGGTAAAAATCAGGTTGTTATTGTTAATACCTACATAATGAATTTCTATTGATGGAACTTGTCTAAACCGCCTTCAAGTATAAATAATTTTTAAAGATGGAAAAATATTCTTACGTAGAATATGCTGATATGCATTTAATTTATGGTGAAGCACTGTCAAATTCCTCGAAGACAAGAAGACTTTATGCAGAAAGATTTCCAGCCCGAACATTTCCTAGTCCAAAACCTTTTTAAAGGGTTAATCGAAGCCTAAGCAAAACAGGTAAAAGATGATTAGAAAATAATTATTAGGGTTAACGAATAAATTTTTGACATGTTTTATTCATGGTTATTTTTGACGTGACGTGGCAGTAATAACCCTCCCAGGAGAGTACGAGATGCTCACGAAGAGGAACAAATTTTGCAAGATATTGCTGACAACCTTTCAAACGGCATAAGAACGCTTACACTTTGCCCGTAAGACGGTGAAAAAATACACGCTATATCTGCGGTTGATTATACCGCAAGACTTCAAACTCCAAATGGTTTATACGCCACATAACCTGAATCTAAATTTTTTTAACCTTATTTTGTTTACCGATGAAGGCGGTTTTACAAGAGATGGCATAATAAGCTCACACATTTTATATTTTTGGGCTGATAAAAACCTGCACGCTATAATTCGAAACAAACACCAACAAAGTTTTATTGTAAATGTGTAAGCTGGCATCATCAGAAATAATATTATAGGTCCATTTGTTTTGGAAGAAAAACTCAATGGTGTGAATCATTTACAATTTTTGCAGCAAAATTTAAATAATTTATTGGAAGATGTACCTCTTGATAGGTGCATGATAGTGCTCCAACCGTATAATACGTCAACATTTAAGTAACTTTTTTCGCCCTCCATGGATAGGTAGAGGTGGGCCTATTTTATGGCCATCAAGGTCTCCAAACCTAAATCCCTTAGACTTTTACTTCTGGGGATATCTAAAACAACTTGTTTTTTCAACATCAGTAAATACTAGAATTTTCACTATTTTTGCATTTTAATAACATTGTAAATTAATCGAGCCTCTTTGAAAGGTTTCAGGACTTGACAATGTCTGAGCTGGAAATCTTTCAGCACAACATCTTCTTGCTTTTGAAGAGTGAGACAGCGCTTCCCCATCAATTAAAGCACATCAGCACACCCTGCGTAAAATTATTTGTACCTGTTTGTGTTTAACATTAGTATTTTTTGAGTTTATCGCATAAAAACCGATTTATCTCAAAAACTGTCAGTTTTATCGAAATAAATTAAAAGTATCTTTTTTGAAGCGGAATGACCAAAATATTTAAGTAAAATCTTCTTCTTCTTCATGTACCTTCTCCATTTCGGAGGTTGGCTATCATTATTGCTATTCTGACCTTGGAAGCTGCGGCCTTGAATAGATCAGATGACTTGACGTTGAACCATTCTCGCAAATTCCTAAGCCAGGATATTCTTCTTCTTCCAACAGATCTTTTTCCCACAATCTTTCCCTGGATTATGAGTTGCAGAATCTTATACCTTGGACCTCTCATGATGTGGCCGAGATATTGCAATTTTCTCTTTTTTACTTCATATAGGATCTCTACGTCCTTCTTCATTCTTCTCAGAACCTCCAAGTTGGTCACATGTTCTGTCCATGATATTCGCAGCATCCTATGGTAGGTCCACATCTCGAAGGCTTCTAGTTTCTGCTCGCAATGTAAGTTGAGGGTCCAAGCTTCTACACCATACAATAGGACTGGGAATACATAACATTTAAGCATCCGAATTCTTAGGTCCAGGCTCAGATCGCGACTACAGAGCAGCTTCTTGATTTTCACAAAGGATGACACCTGTCAAAAATCAAGCCCAACGAGTCCTTTTCTGATGATCTAAAACATCAACTGTGGTATAGTTTAATGATTTTTTATGGCCTCTATAAAATATTAACATTTCATTAAATTATACAAATCGGTTCAAAACTTGGAGCCGATAAGGAAAGTCGCTGGGTACCTCTTTAATGTTCTGTATCTCCGTTAAGGGACGCTGTAGGATTTTTTTTTTATGACAAAATAGGACCATTTTTTGTCCTTCCCTATATGCTTCCAAGAAATTAGGTGGTATTTATCGGACACCCAGTATATTATATTTATCAGTAATAAATTTCTTTTATAAAAACTGGTTTAGATTTTTGTTTGTTGTTATATAAATCAAAATATCTGAAAATTTAAGCTGATCCTTAATTCATTTTACGCAGTATATTTGTTAATCAGCAAGCATTTTGGATTTTATTATTATTGTTATTATTTTATTTTCTCTATTAAACATTCGAGATGTTTACCTCGGTAAATTTAAAGGAAAGGAGATCAATTTCATAAAAATAAAAATATCTATTTTTAGTGCTCTTTAGGTCTAGACAGTCATGAATATCTTTCTACGGTTTTTGTTTATTTTCTACATTATCATGTTAATTATAGTAAAATTCAAGGTCAACGCATAAACATCCCTTAATTGTCAAATTTCTTGAAAAATGCCTTAAAAATTATGTTTTTTTTTTTAAGAAACTGAATTTGATTTGTATTGGTTTACTATTATTATCTTATGTGTAAATCAGTCTATAATGGTAATTTAGCACAGACTGATATCATTAGGGTTGTAGCAATGATAGAAAATGGTGAATCTTAACGTCACACATTGGAGATAAACTGGATAGCATGTAAGAAGACGATATTAATGCAGAAAACTCAACCATAGCTGGAGTTTGATGATCGACTTATAACGTTGTAAACACCTCGAATATGTGTAGAATTCCAGTTCAAATAAGAAACGAATTGGAAGAAGTTCATAATGATATGTGGGGTAAAATTCTATTTAGGATAAGAGCCGTTTCTTACCTAAAATCGATTGATGGTAGGGAAAAATTGTATCGATGTCTAGGCAATCAAAATGAACAATTTAATTTTATTCCTCCTGTTTCTTTAACGCGAGGATCAATTATAGTGTGGGGTGGCATATGTTTAGATACACATACTCAGTTGGTTGTTACTGATAATCTAGCTTTAACTGCAGATAGGTACATAAGGGATGTTCTGCAAGACCATGCAATCCTTTTCATCCCACCAATCGGAACAAATTTCCTTTAAATACTAGATACTGCTCGCCCTCATTTAGTTCAGTATGTAACTGATTTTTTAAACCAAGAGTGTTGATGAATTCGCTAGAGCATGTGTGGGATACGCTAGGCAGACGACTTAAAAATTCCTGCTATCAAAAAACAGAAAGATGGGACTAAATGTTGAAAACCAGTCAAAATGTATAACTCATTTTTTACAAAAGCACTTGGGATTGTTAACAGGCTTCAAAAGGACACGACGCTTTGTAAAACCTAACTGCAATTAGCTAGCTGTTATTTCATTTTTCCATTTAAGAGATTCCGTTCAAATTTGTTTGTAGCGAGAAATATTCCAATTTATCTTAGTCTCTTTAAACTACAAAACTATAAATTTTTAGTTTAATATCCATTCATTTCTTAAGATATAATTTAAATGAAGTTCCTGACTTAAAATTAGGAATTGATTTCTCAAATTTAATACGTAGTTTATTTATATTTTCTAAAAGAAATTTTATTATACACTGCTTAAATTTATAAAAAAAAACTGAATATATCACTGAATATCGATGAAACAGTGGAATCTTTACTAAATCAAAACAAACTTACTTGCTAAATCCTTTGTACACAGTAGCATATGATCCCTCTCCTAATTGTTCTAACTTAATGTAAGCTTCGGATTTTCCGAACGGTGAATCACCCTAAAACAAAATAAAAACAGGCAATTTAGTTTTGCACGAAAACTAAATGGAAGAAAACGATTCATTAACTTGTAATAAGTCTATGTTGTTCAAAACGATCTAAACGAAATAAAAAGACTATTTTTTTCACAATTTTTTTTATAACACTCAATATAAATATTTACTCGAGATCTGTTGCATTTTTGGCAAAATTAGTTAAAAAGTTTGAATGTCGCTGGCCACATAGTATTTATAATGTCACATCATAGTAAACAAAGCAATGCTAAACGATAGTTCATTTAGTTTGTTTATTTATAATTACTTCATTAAAAGTGTTTGTTTCTGGTCCACTGGATTCTAGAATGAGAAACAGTGGTTAGAAGTACGAGGGCAGTTCCAGAATTAACCGGCCTGGCACATAGATGACGGTAGTTGTTAAAATATTACTGTGTTAGATAGTACCAACTTTAGAAAAATAAAGTTTTAACTTTGAAGACAGAAAAAATTGATCTTCGTTATGTGATTCAATACTTTCATTTGAAAGGACTTAAAGTGAGCAATATCAAAGCCGAGCTAGACTCTACTTTGGGAGAGTCTGCACCTTCGTTTTCAACAGTGAAGTATTGTGTGGCTGAGTGTAAACGCGGCTATACAAGCTGCAAAGATGAACATCGCAGTAGCCGACCAAATGAGGTGACTATTTCAGAAATGATGAAAAAATCCACGAAATGGTATTTGATGACCGTATACTAAAGGTGCGCGGGTTAGCAGAAATGGTAGACATTTCAGAAAGTGCTGTACATCGTATATTGACTGAATATTTGGACATGAGGAAGCTGTGTGCAAGATGGGTGCCGCGTTTGCTCACAATAGAACAAAAACAGAGTTGTGAAGATGTTTCATTCGAGTGTTTGGTCATGTTTCGCCGCAACAAAGCCGAGTTTTTGCGTGGATTCATAACTATGCATGAAAAATGAGCCCATCACTACACACCCGAGATAAAGAAACAGTCAAAACAAAGGACTGAAAGGGGAGAATCAGTTCCAGAGAAGGCAAAGACGGTTCCATCTGCAGGCAAGGCCCATGGCTTCAGTTTTTTGAGATGAGCATGATATAATTTTAAAACCATCAATGGCGAGTATTATGCGAACTTATTGCAGCATTTGAATGATGAAATAAGGGAAAAAGGCCGCATTTGGCGAAAAAGAAAGTATTGTTCCATCACGACAATGCGCCGGTTCACATATCCGTTATTGTAATGGTCAAAATCAATGATTTAAAGTACGAATTACTTCCTTAATGCATGAAGATCATTTTAATGTGAGTATAGGTATGTTTTTATATTACTGCAATATCTTACGGCTGAGCTGATCAATGTTCCTTGTGTAAAGCTTTATCAAGTCTAGATAATCTATATAGACCCCAAATTATTTGTTCTAGAATAAAAGGCTAAAAAGTTTGAAAAATTACAAAATGAGACAGAACTTCTCATCGACTCTTCAAATATATTTACATCTTTTTTAGTATCTGCACATTGTCCCGTCATAAAATGGCTCAGTGAACATCGCATTGTACCAATATGTTCGTCACTCTGATATTTAAATAATTCGTAGTTATCATTTTTTTTTATTCTAAAAAAATCTATTTTATACACCTAACTGCAAGTATATTGTATCCACTATTGGTATATATACAGATCTCTGCGAGATTATATATTCAGATTGCGTGAACTGCTAGGAGATGGCGCTGCTTGTATTAGATTTCATATTTTGTCTAATTTAAGTTGCTTAAAGGATTTATTTGTCCGATGATGAGGTGCGTTGGCCTATTCTGTACTGACGAGAACCAATGAGTTCGAAACCGGTCTACAGATGGCAGTACACCACCATGGGAAAGACTTCCACTCTTTTCTGATATTCTTGCAATCTGAGATAGTGCTTTGTCTCTAATTGTGTTAGAAAAGAGTATAGGATTGGTTGAGAACTAAGTTTCTCTTATATAATTGTACTATTAGAAGCTCTGACGAACTGGGATGGTGTGGAATTTTTTTTACTTTATATCTGCTGTACAGTAATGTTCTGCAGAGTGCAGAATTCCTACTTTGAACAAATTAGGTTTCTTCTAATAACATTCTACAGAGGTGCAAGGGGTTTCTCCATTTCTTCTAGGGGCCGCCCACATAAAAAAAACAACAGCATTCTTGCAACTTCCTGCTGAGGCTGAACATTCGTGGTACTGGCAACTTAAAATTTTGCCTTCATCCTCGTATACTACTATTGTTAAATTGGAGTGCTTGTTTCTCACTCTATGCATAGGGCACATTTTACATTTGACTGTGCAAATTCCGAATTACCGATGCAGCTGCACATAGCCAATCGAATCATCTCCATAGGATTCTTTGCAGACCTATAAAACCATAGAAAAACTTATTGTTGACATAACCTGTTTCGTGATTTTATGCTCAAGTTTTTGGTATTGCCGTTTTTAAGTTTTTGAGTTCCGCAGCTTAAAAATCAAAATTATCTTTAAAGAAAAGTATAATCACAAGTGCATCTACTAAGAGAAGGTTACTGTTGTCAGCTTGCACAAGATTTATCTCCAGTTTGATATTTATAATAAAGTAAAGGTAACTCTAAAATTGCTCAATCGTGTATCAATGTTTACTTATATGTGACGTCACCATAGTTGTGACCAATCATGGAACGTTTTTTATCACATGATTAAACTTAATAAAATATCTTTATGTTTTTTTTTTAAGAAATATAAACATATTTTATTCGCAAAATCAATAAAATAAGCCGAAATCTCTAGGATGAATTTACAATTACACGAAGTAGGTATATACAACGTAGTGCTGTTTATTTAGGAAATAATATGACACTAACGGAACGTTCTCGGAGGTCGGCTTCCGATTTGTCTCCTTATGTAATTAATATGTTTGAGTATATTAAAAAATATGCAATACATATTTTTATTATGCCCTGAATTGTATTTTCTAGGGGGCGATTTTTATTGGTGAGATTATTTAATACAATTTACACGACACGAACTATCCCCCGAGAAATGTTAACATCACCATTCATATGTTTACCAAAGAAAGCAAATTCAAAAGAATGCAGTGACTATCGAACAATCAGTCTCATGTCACATACTTTGAAAACCCTTTTAAAAATTATACACGCTAGAATACATTCTAAGTTGGAGCTGGATATTAGTGTCACACAGTTTGGCTTCCGGAACGGGGTGGGTACAAGAGAAGCATTATTTGCTTTTAATGTGCTTACTCAAAGATGCTTAGATATCAATCAGGACCTCTATGTCTGCTTCAGAGATTACAACAAAGCTTTTGATAGGGTCAAGCATGACAAACTAATAGAGATTCTCAGAAGCAAAAATTTGGATGAAAGGGATTTAAGGTTGATATCAAATCTGTATTACAATCAGCGAGCGGTAGTAAGATTTGGACAGGAACTATCCGGAGATGTGGAAATACAAAGGGGAGTCAGACAAGGGTGTATATTGTTACCTTTACTATTTAACGCTTATTCTGAAGAGGTCATATTGGAAAGTTTTGAATCTGAAACAGCAGGGATAAAAGTAAACGGAGTTTTAATCAACAATATTAGGTATCCAGATGACACCGTAATAATAGCTGATAGTTTGAAAGACCTAGAAAAGATAATGAATAAAATATTGAAAGTCAGTGGAGAATATGGAGTCTCTTTTAACACGAAAAAGACCAAGTTCATGATAATTAGTAAAAACAACACCAATAATAATGAAACCTTAATTGTAGGAGGCCAGCACATAGAAAGAGTTAAGAAGTACACTTACTTGGGAACTCTAATAACAGAAAATAATGACTATACCGTCGAAATAAAAACCAGAATCGAGAAAGCACGTGCCAACTTTATTAGAATGAAAAAGGTTATCTGCAGCAAAGATCTAACGTTAGCCCTGAAAATACGACTGACTAAATGTTACGTATATAGTGTTCTATATTATGGAATGGAAGTGTGGACACTGAATCGAGAGGCAATGAGAAGACTTAACTCTTTTGAGATGTGGACCTACAGAAGAATTCAGAGGATTTCGTGGGTGGATCGAGTTACGAACGCCGAAGTGTTGAGAAGAATGGGGAAAGAAAAGGAAGTCGAGATAACAATAAAACAGAGAAAACTGCAATATTTCGGACACATTATGCGAGGAGAAAGGTACAGCATCTTACGGCTCATAATCCAGGGCAAAATAAGTGGCAGAAGAGGCGTGGGACGACGACGAATTTCATGGCTAAAAAATCTAAGGGAATGGTTTGGATGCAGTTCAAAACAACTATTTAGAGCAACTGCCTCAAAAATTAAAATAGCTATTATGATTGCCAACCTCCGCAATGGAGAAGGCACTTGAAGAAGAAGGGGGCGATAACTACTGCCAAAGTTCATCGCTAAAAACGTTTTTTTCACTATAATTTAAAACGCTGATTTTTTCGTGTAAAATCAGTTGCATTTTATTATGTTTTCGAAAAGGAAATGACCTGTGTCATTTTTCTGTAATGGCTTGATTTGTATTTTTTATAGGGGTGAAAATGTTATTTTCTTCATCGTTTTATTCAATAAATGAACGATTTTAGTTAATTCGGTTAACAATCCGTTAACTGTACATGAATTTAAAAAATTTCGTTGGCGGGTATCGGCTTTTTTGCCAATAAAATTTATCATGGGGGTACCTACTCACTTTTCTAATTTTATGAAGAGATAAAGAAGGTTTGAAAAAATACATGAAAATTATTCTCTAAGAAATTCATTAACAACGATAACAGTATGAGTAGCATGTACCAAAATTCTACTGTTTCGATAGGTTAAATTATCCCCTTACAGCTTTTTGTAAAAAAGTTTTAAAAATCAATCTGATTTCCATTCATCTGTGATATATCGTAATTCAGGTTTCATACCCTTTTCTGTCTATGGAAAAAAAATCGACCCTAAATTTAACTTCTTAAAATAGTATTTTTCAATTACTGTATAAAACGGCAACTCAAATTTTTCAACAATATGCTTTTTAGGTTTTTTCGATAAACTCTCTCGGGTGTTTTATCAACAATAAAAAAAAGAAACTTTTGAAAAATCAACCTGCCTGTTAATCAGATTAAATCTGTAATAATATAAAAAGTATACGAGAGATATTTGTTACAAAATCTGTTAACAAATTTCACGCAAATTTATAAGAAAAATTCAGGAGTTCCTCTCTCTTTGTAATGTTTACCCTCAGACTATCAAAGCACCCCTGGGTCCTTAAATTAGCCCTCACGACTGTCTTAATCATGACTGCCCTAAATTAAAACAAAAACCAGTCGCTGTTGTTCTTCTTTTGTCTCGATTACACCCTCGGGGCTTATTGTGGTGTTTATCATTAACTTTTTTTATTAGAAAAAAACAACTGAAGAGATTCTTATATATTCAGTTTTTAGTTCTTGGCTCATTTCAAGTGTTTCGTAAAATTTTAGCTGAAAATTAAGTAAAATTTGAATCATTAAAAATAATCTCCTGGACACAATTGACGCAATAATATGAAATTTTCCGGAATAAATGTTTTTTTTTCAAGCTCGCGAAGGATTTGAATGGTGGCTTGTGGGTGTTTTATGTCATTTTTATTCACAAATTTGTTTTGATTTTCAGTTTTAAAGATAAGTTTTATACTATAAAGAATTTTGGGTACTAATTTTGATAAATTTATTGTTAAGATCAAGTTTCAATTTTTTTTGTTTTTTGCCGACAGTGTGTTTTGGTTATTGTTTCATTTGTAATTCTTATAAATAAATCGACCAAGGAATTTAACCGAACACGAGACATAACTACCATCACCTTGGATGATACACGAAGTCTTTAAAAGAAACAGGAAGTTATCCTGGAACGTCAGGACATACACACTAATTGCCGAGATGAACGAGACAATATGTCTGGAAAAACAGAACAGTCATTCGACAATGGGAAACGAATTGGAAGTCATCCGTAACGTAGTAATTTCTGTTAGAACAGTAAGAATATTGTTAAATGGAACTGAGTTAGATAGTAAGAGACCAGGTACTGTGCCTCAACTTATCAGAGAGAAGAGAGTTATCTAACACGAATAGATTAAACTAAGGTTAGCCTGTGACCGAGTCTAGTGAAGACCAAGAAAGAGGCTGCTGTGGCCTCTGCTTTGATGTTCGTACGAAGTTGGTTCCTATCTATATGAGATTCATGAATGCTAATAATTATCTTAACATCATTGTACTTAAAATATTTTTTTATTTATTTAAGATAATGTCCGCACATAGCTAGGGAAGCACTTGATCGTCTTAATGCCACTAATAAATCATTTATGTAATGGCTACCAAAAAGCTCGGACCTCAACGGTTTCCAACCTTTTTCTTTTTATGAACCCTTTTTAAAAACTGGAATAAACAGTTTAAATCACAGGACAAGGCAATGAGCTTTTCTTTTTCTAATAAAGTTCCAGTTGTTAGATCTAGATATAATAGGTTTATTAGGAAAAAAGTCCTTGAACGTTATCTGAAGTTGTTTGAGATGTTCAGTAATATCCTTTTTAATATTTTCGTTAAATTAAATTTCATTTTCTAATATAATGGTGCTAAAAGAACCAAAACATTCGTACTCATTCATCTGCAGACATTGAATCCAAAAGTTGAACTTCTTTAGCATGGCTGTTATTCTGTCATGCACATTGAAAATGGTGATACCTGGGCCTTGTAAAGACATTTAAATCATTTAATTTAGAAAAAATGTCGACTAAGTATGCAAGTTTTTGCAGCCAAAGAATATCACAAGAGTTGAAAGTTGAAGAAAAAATTCTTGAACTTCAATTCAAACAAGCGGGTCAAAACCTTGCCACGAGAATGCCATCTAACTTCTGTATGAATAGAAAAGAAACGTGGAGGCGTCTAAATTTCTCTCAAAGTGCATGGAATAAACGTCACGCGATTTTATAAAATTTACAGTTCTTACAGCGTCGCTTAAAGTACTGGAACTCCCTTTATAAAACTCACGAACTCTGGGGTTCACGGACCATCGCTGGGGAAAAGCTGCTGTAGAGTATTTAAGAAATATTTTTACAAGATATGTGAGATGTTATACAACTGCACCCAAAAACTGAGAATCTTAAAAATATGGCCGAGTGGGAAAATATTCCTCGGGATGACACCCAAAATTTGATCAAAGCATGCCTAGACGTATAGATGCTCTCACCCGGAGTAGAAGAGGTAACATCAGTGGCGGCTTTTCCTTATGTTTGCAGGTTTGCGCAACCCCCCAAAAAAATTGTAAATTAAAATAAAACATACTAATAAATAAAAGTACAAACATTTTTTAATTTCTACTGATAAGTTAATGATTAAATTTAAATGAATTTTTTACCTAGATGATACGCGAACATCAGTCAATTATTGAAATAATTAAACTTACTTCACCTAAATGTCGATAATAATTTGTCTGTATTACAGTATCACGCCTGGAAACGTTATAGCTTTGCTGGTGTGCAATTTTAAGGCAATCCAAGCTGATACATTGGAGCGTATATGGAGTTGCCTATCCAAAATAAAGAGATTAATTTCGTCTCATAAGCTTAATGAATGTTGCAAGTCGACATGCACACCTGTGTTTAAACTGTATTTTCGCTGCCAATTTATTTCAACCAGGTTGAAAGAGTTTCTGGCGTTGAAATAGTGACTGCACATTAAAATTGTTTGCACGTGTTTTGAAACAATTATAGATATGCTTTCAAATAAGCGAACATATGCAGTTCCTCATTATTGTATTCGGACGATCGGAAATAGTAACGTCATTTCAAATGTGTTTTAAAACAGAACATATATTAAACCCGGTTACCCCGCGAGAAAACATCTTTATTTTGCCCGTCAATTTCCCAGTTGTTTTGTAGTTGCTGTTTGTTTGTTGTGTACGCTGTTGTATGGCTTTTACGTTCTGTGTTTCGGTTTTGATAAAAACAAAAACGAATTTCATTCCGAGTTTAATTTCATAGCCATTCTGGTCGGTCATTAAGTGATAAGCCTGAAATAAAAAGGCTTGGAAGGCCTATGCCGAATTTAAAAATAGAACAATCCGTGTCTAGCAATCCGGACCTTTATAATAAACATACGTGGCTTTGTGGTGGTGAAATTAAAATGCTGTATTTTGTTTTCCTTGTTTATTACTTGGAGGAGAAACTTTTTGGACAACATAAGTAGTTTTACCGATTTAAATTATTCAGGCGACCGCGTTGTTCGCAAAACATTTGAAAAATGTTTTATAATATTCACTTTTTGGGACTGTTAACGTAGCTGCTTAATTAAGCAGCGCTTATCGAAGAGATATTGAACTGCACAATAAGAATTGAGACATTATCGATACATTATAATTAATTGTGTGCGTTTCTGTAAAGCTTTCGAACTTGCATTACGAGGACATAATGAGTTTACGTCTTCCTCTAATCCCGGACTTTTTCGAGGTTTAATTGAATTGAGTGCTGAATTAGATGGTGCTCTGAAACAACATTTGAAAGAAGCATCGGTATTTAAAGGTACGTCAAAAATCATTCAAAATGAAATTTTAAAAGCAATGCTTATTGTATGTCAAGACGAAATTTCGGGACTTCTTGTACTCTATAACCATCTGTCGCAAAACATCGAGCTAAGTGAGACATTTCGTGAAGTTCTAAAAATTTTAATTACTATTCCGATGACATCGGCTGAGGCAGAACAGTGCTTTTGTACCCTTAAACGAATAAAATTGTTTTTATGGAATACTATGAACCAGGAAAGACTTTCTGTTTTGGCAATGTTTTCTAAAGAAGGGATCTTATCGAAAGCATACGAAATTGGACATTGGAATTGTAACCCCTATTTTTTAATGCACCAGCTGCCACTGGGCAACAAACTACTAACACGCCAGTTCAACCAATAATTAATTTGTTTCGCCATTTTCTTATTTCTACAAATAATTTAAATTGAAATAATAATGTAATATTCCAGCTTATTTATTCCCTTCTAAGTATCAGGAAATATTGTTTTCAACTTTTTCTTTAACATCTTCAATGAATTCACAACTCCCACCGAGATTATTTCGACAATAGGCCTAGATCATATGTTTTACCAAAAAACTTTATAGTTTTATTTTCCAAAAAGTTCTGGAAAACTTCTCTCATGAATTTCCAAGCTTCTGTTTCTTTTTCACTCAATTTAACTTCAAAGGTTTTATCTGTTATCAATTCTCGTATTTGGGTTTTATACTAAAAAAACGCCGTTCCTTAACTTTGATTTATCATTTTTGGGAATTTCTCTCCAAGATACTGAAAAGCATTAATTTTACAGTTAAATGATTTAAAATGTATCATTATATCTAATTTTATACAGAGTGTCCAGGAAAATGTGGGATATCTCCCGAATATGAAAAAAAAAACACTTGAAAGGAATATCACAAGTTCATGTAAACTTTTTTCGTAAAGGCCTCCTCTTCGGAGATACGGACTTCCAAAGAGCTGCAATGGAATCAATTTTTTTACACATAATTATTGAACCATCAGGCATATTTCAATTTTTCTTTTAATATAATATATATCAGGTAAGACCCTTCAAATTACTATCCAAGAAAGTGTTGTGAATTACTCACAGCTGCAGGGACGGACTAGCTGTGACATTCATGACCCTATTTTTTTTACGCCCTGTATGATAAGAAGTTTGGACAACGTTTTTTACATACCTTTAAGTATTAATTAAAAATTAAGTACTCTTCATTCATGTCGCTAATCCTAACCGTTTTCGAAAAAATGTCATTTTATTTAGACTGTTAGTCCCCTAACTTCTGTCGGGTTGATATGAAAAAGAGGAATTTTCCCCTGTCACCATAGTTTCAAGAAAAAGTTAAACTAACTGCTTAAGTAAAAACTTTGTAAGAGGGTTCAACATGGGCTCCGTGAAGTCTGATACACTCGCGGGTACGACGAATTGAGGCCTGCTGTATCCGCCACATTAACTCAGCATTATTCCTTATTTCATCACATCACCGGAGTGGAACACACAAAGGCTTTAAGGTGTCCCCACAGGTAGACATCCAAAGGCGTTAAGTCGGGAGATCGAGGAGGCCAGACAATAAGCCCTCTTCTACCTATCTAACGGTTTGGATAGATGTTATTCAGGTGCTCCCGCACAGCAACTCTGAAATGAGATGGTGCCCTATCGTGCATATAGTACATGTTTCGGCGAATGTCAAGTGATAAGTGCTCTGCCAAATCGTGAAAAGCGTTCTGGAGGAATTCCAAATAAAGTTCTCTATTCATGCCAGCAATACGAATGGTCCAATCACAAAATTGTCAATGATTTCTGCCCAGACTTTAATTGATTGGAACTGACGTTAATGATTCGAAACAATAGTTGCATGAGGATTTTCATCAGTCCATACATGTGAGTTGTGTAAATTTATGATACCATTTTTGGTAAATCCTGCTTCATTCGTGAAGGGAATAATGCTAATGAAGTTTACATTATTTCGTTGCTGATCCAATAGCCAGTTTGCGAACTGCATTCTACAGGGACAATCTTCAGGGATCAGTTGATGCAGTTTTTTCAAATGATATGGATATAACAGCTGTTCTTGAAGAACCTCGTGTACCATTGTTTTCGATGTATTAAACTGCGCTGATAATATTCGAGTGCACATTAAAGAAGTATCATCTACAGCACTTAAAATATTTTGCTCTAATTGTGGCGTACGTATTGTTCTTCCCGGACCAGCATCAGTACTTCTTGTCCCAAAATTTCCTAAAATTATGAAAAAATTTAATATGACTTTATTGAATGGAATCACCTCGCATTCTCCCTTGGACGTTGGTCAACTCGTTGAAATGTTTTCTGATTTGGAAGAGTACGATTAGGATATCTGTCGTGATATAACCTTCTGGTTTCAAAAGCATTGCAAATAAAAGGAATATTTTTTGTGAACCTAGGTCAGGTTGCAATTCACAGAATTAGAAGATTTTAACTAAAGAGGTAAACTCTAATTTTGGATCGAATTTTTTTTATCATCAGGTTGAAGATTGAACATTTGATAGGAACAAAGATGTATCTTTTATCGAAATGAGCCAAATACATGACTTAAATAATATAACGTTTTTTCGAAAATGGTTAGGATTAGCGACATGAATGAAGAGTACTTAATTTTTAGTTAATAGTTAAAGGTGTGTAAAAACGTTGTGCAAAGTTATTATCATACAGAACGTAAAAAAAAAATGAGTGTCATAGCTAGGCCGTCCCTGCAGCTATGGATAATTCACAACACTTTCTTGGATAGTAATTTGAAGGGTCTTACCTGATATACATCATATTAAAAGAAAAATTGAAATATACCTGCTGGTTCAATAATTATGTGTATAAAACTTGATTCTATTGCAGCTCGTTGGGAGGCCATATCTCCGAAGAGAAGGCCTATACAAAAAAAGTGTATATGAATTTATAGTATTCCTTTCACGTGTTTGTTACATATCGGAGAGATTTCCTACATTTTCCCGCACACCCCATATACAAAGGCGGCACAATAATATCTTATAAGGATGGATAAAGTATAATCTTTGTCTCTGGCTCAAAATTCGCCTTTAAAGGCAAGATCTTTTTTTATACAAAATAATTAAGCAAGAGTCCTTGCTGTAACCCTGTTGTGTCCCTAAAATAATTGCAATTAGATAATGAGCATATGTATATAGTTTTGTTTATACGCATATTTTCCATAATTACTATTTTTTGCAAGGAAAAGTTGTATATTTTGATATATTTCTCTCATAGAAACAGCTGCACGAATAGAGGCATATTTTTTTTCTGTTGTATAAATCTACTACTTTTAAACTAATTATGCAAAACTCTATGAATAACCTCCACGCTTGGAGGCCATGTTTAATGATGAAATCTACAAATAGCTCATTTAAATCATTGTAGTGAAAAAGATCCTGGTCCATGCTAAAAATCCTATAAAATTATTATGGTGGTTACCAATGCTACAGTGTGAGCCGTATATAATTTAAGACGAAAAAAAAGTATTGAGAAAATTTCCGAGGAAATAATTGCATCTATAAATAAAGTGCAGGAAATTTCAGAAGTTCAGGAAAAATACTCATATTTTTATCAAAACTGTTTGCAAAGTCTCATGTTTTATTCGAAAATGTCAAAAAACAAATTGTGCTTTACCGAAAATCTATTATTTGCCGATAATAACCTTGAGAGAAATATGAAAAACTTAGTTTTATCCCGTTTCAACTCAAAGTTTTATAAAATAAAATTTTAATAAATTTTTCCAACGAACTTTTTATATTGGATAAATAAGTGGTTAAGATACTTTTACTTAGATTACTTTTTCAATCAGTAGAAAAACATTTTACATTTACGAACCAGACAGTTATAGTGCCTTATTTAAAATTTTTCATTACTGATAACATCCTTAACTAAGGAAATAGTTTTAAGCAGAGAAGTTTGTAATGGAAACGTTTCTATAAATTTATTTCATTTCTTATGACATCGAACCGTCGTATTTAAAAAACTTCAGTTCTAGATTAGGAATTTAAAATTTAGCTCTTCTTTCGATGACTTAGATATGGCGAGATATACCGGGTGTCAACGAATCTATTAGACAAGTCATAATTTCTAGAGTATTATGTGTATCAAAATGAGAATTGGTACAGGTAAATGTTATGTGAGGAGAGTTTTCGCATATTTTCCACTTTCCGGTCACTTTCGGTTTCACCGGAAATGGCCCCGGTTTTGAATTTTTAAATAGAACACCCTGTATATTTTAACATCTTTGGATTTCTGAGACAATTCTAGATCAGAATGTGACATTTTAGAAACTTTTTATGTCTACTTCATTTTTTTAGAGCCACTTTTAAAATTGCATCTAGGTGGCCATGATCGGACGCAAACTAATCTAACGGCCTTAGGTGATGTCAAAAAAATACAATCGCAAAGTTTTAGTGACTAGTATGAAAGACAGGAATTGGATTAAAAATTTAACAAAAGTAACAAAAAACTAACAAAATAAACTAATAACTTAGACGACGCACTTAAAATATTTGAAAGTACAGTAGCTGAATTTGTTAAAAAGTTTAGTGTAGTAAATGTTCAAAGTGCATTCCTTCTTTTTCACGACACATTTCAGCTCGTTCAATTGTTTCTCTCAACACGTTTTGTAGCATTTGGGGCGTTATACTTCTAAATGCCCGTAAAATTCTTTCTTCTAATATTTCAAGAGTAACTGGGGCTGCTCCATAGTAAACTCTTTCTTTAACATATCCCCAGACAAAGAAATCGAGCACAGTAAGATCCGGTGAGCGAGCTGGCCACCGTACCGGACCATTGCTTCCAATAATTCGATTATTAAAATGCTCTATTAAATAATTAAGAACTTCTCTAGTATTGTGAGGCGGTGCTCCATCTTGTTGAAAGTAAATTCGCCGTAAAACTGCTAAAGGTATATCATTGAGATGATTTTCGATTTCATTTTGAAGAAAACCTAAGTATCTAACCCCTGTTAACTGACCTTGAAATAATATTGGCATAATTATTCCAACGATTCCAACGATACCAGCCCAGACATTGACGCCAAATCTTTCTTGAAAATTGCCCTCTCTCATTTCATGTTGATTTTGTTGAGCCCAGTACCGAGTATTTTGCTTATTGAACATACCATTATTTGTAAATCGGGATTCGTCGGAAAATAGAATAAAATCGATAAAATTTGGGTTAACTGTATGATTTTGAAGCAGCCAATCACAAAACACCACCCGTCTATCGCCATCCTCAGTATACAAATGTTGATGTAACTGATATTTAAATGCTCGATATCCATGCTTTTTCAGTATTTTTCTTGCTGATTCATAACTTATCTGCAGTTCTTGACTAATTTTTCTTAACGAAACTGTTTTATCAACCTCAACCATAGCAAGTACGTTAATCTCAGTCTCTTCATTTATGATAAACCTCTGTTCCGCCTCTTGATTTCCTATTTGCCTACAACGAGTCTCGACATACGGAAAATACTGATGGGCTGGATGTTGCCGATTCGGATATCTATGAGCATACAACTCGGCAGCATTCCTTGAATTTCTATGACACTCTCCAAATATTAATAACATATCCACTTTTTCACTTTGAGTATACATTATTTTAACGAAAATTTAAACTAAACTTAACGAAAATTAAAAAACTTTTACGTCTGTTCTTAGAGCGTATGTCACTGTCATTATCTACTTAAGTGAGTGCTTTGTTTTCCAAAGAAGACTTGATAAAAGCAGTTGCAAATTATTATGCATCATGGCTGTCCATGGCGCACTTGTCATAAGTACATAAATTATCCAGTATTTTGCTTAATAATATTTAATTTCTGTTCTTATGTCTAATTCAATCGCAAATAAATTAGTACCGTTAGATTCGTCAAAGAATGCTTTTTTCGAAAAGTAGTTGTCAAAAAGGGGTCGCCATTTGAAAATTAATAGTTAGAAATGAAAACGTAATTTTGTCAACTTGTCTTATTCCTGTCTTTCATACTAGTAACTAAAACTTTGCGATTGTATTTTTTTGACATCACCTAAGGCTGTTAGATTAGTTTGCGTCCGATCATGGCCACCTAGATGCAATTTTTAAAGTGGCTCTAAAAAAATTAAGTAGACGTAAAAAGTTTTTAAAATGTCACATTCTGATCTAGAATTGTCTCAAAAATCCAAAAATGTTAAAATATATAGGGTGTTCCATTTAAAAATTCAAAACCGGGGCCATTTCCGGTGAAACCGGAAGTGGCCGGAAAGTGGAAAATATGCGAAAACTCTCCCCTTCACATACCATTTACCTGTACCAATTCTCATTTTGATACACATAATACTCTAGAAATTATGACTTGTCTAATAGATTCGTTGATACCCGGTATATACGGTAACGATTTAATCTTATAATAGGCACGTTTGAGAGGTAACCTCGGCGGAGGCACTGCCGTGTCGTGATATATTTAATAACATCAACAAGTTCCAATAAATTAAATTCCGAAGTATCACGCATGTACCAGTTTTTGTCAATGTCAATGTCTGGAAAATTTTCACAGATTAATATTACGTAATTACATGTGGAAGGAAGCTTTAATCGGTAGACACATTACTAATATACTAAATATTTATAAATTTGCTGGTGGTGTATTTATTTACATACAGACACACTCCATATTATGTATTTCCGGTGTGAAACGCGTCAGACATACTGATTGATAACCTTGACTTTTCGACGAATACAAACATGGGAATGTAAATGATCACTTAAGTTCAAAAATACTATAAATTTAAGGTGCATAGCTAGATATGAAAATCTTTGTTTAAGAGGCCTAATTGTTTTTGGGGCAATGAAAGTTGGGAAAACATTACAGCTTAAAGCTTAACTACATACAATATATTTTTTATGTTAATTATAATATTAAGACTTTTAAAAATAACACCTAAATATAGTACAGAAGCCAGGGACGCGTTTGTCTGTATATTGGGGTTAATCTCGAAAACTAACGAATGCATTTTCGTTTTCACGACTGCTTATAAAAGTGTTGGAATATAATAGAAATATAAGGAGCCTAAGCTTATTAAAGAGTTTGAGATATGTATATTAAAACAATGTGTGACAAGACTGTATACTTAAAAAGTTCTACAAGTAAGTCTGTGGCAGCATGGCTTAACGTGTAACTTTTCAGCAATTGTGTCTATGACCCTTAATTTACTTGAATATATATGTTCTTAGTACAGTGTGTCTGGTGGCAGATTTATGTTTTTAAAAAGAAAAAAAAAATTTATTACTAAACATATATGAGGATTTTTTTTAAAGATTGTTTGGAATTAAAGTGTACAGTTTTTCGATTCCGGGCCATAATTAAAATTTAGTTATTTTCATTTTTGCAATTCATTATTGGTATCTGTGCACTTGACCTTGAATGCGCGTAGCTGTGACCCGAGAGACAGCGTGAGACCGTGAATGGATACTTTACATAGCATTTTTTAAATATGCATATTGTGGCCTCACTGGCTTAGAACCATTTTACACGTGTCCTATTGTGAATTAGAACCATTGCGAGAGATCCTAGAAGGCCGGCCGGTAGAAGTTAAATCAAATGAGCGGTAGGTTTATTACCATTATTAATAATTGTCGATTTTCGTGTGATAAGTTTCTTTATTCATATACAAAATAAGGTTGTCCTCTATCTAAATACCATTTCATAAATCCGGCTCGAAGGACCATCAGAAGGCAGCAAGAGCACAGTCAGAAGTAACAACAGGCGAAGCTGTAGCCGGTCTTAGGATTTGGTAAGTTGCAGCACATTCTAAGTTAAGAAAAAATTGAGCGAGTCCATGACAGAGCTATAACTGCATGTTGGTTGTGATATGTTCTATGGAACTCGAATGGGTTTAAGCTATTGTTTTACAGTATATTTAAAGTTACTTAAGTATAATTTTTCGGTGGAAAAAAAAACATTCAACGTTTACAGGTATAATGTAGCCTTTACTTTGGTATTTTCTACATTACTCTTATCGCAGCGTAGTACTCTAGGACTGACTTACTAAAAGCATTCTGCTGGTTGATTTTCCTCAGGAATATCGGAACATTAATGCAGCCATACCGAGAACACCACTTAGCTGGAGAGCATTTGGTAAGTTCAGCTATATTTCCTATAATCCTAAGATACATATTCCAATCAACCTTAAACGAAAAGTCTATTAAACCTGCATTTTACCGGTTACAACATACCGACTGGAGCTATAACTTTAACAAAAAGGAGTGCAGAAAAGCTCAGAACAACTAGGGAGCGTGCAAAGTTGTGCAGCCCAAGAGATCGCATTAGAAATGATGAGATTCGAAAGGATGATTGAATTAAAATGGCGATGGGCAGGTCATGTCACATGAGTAGTGGATATATGAGAGAAGGAAAGAGGAGGAGGAGGAGGAGGAGAAGTAAGAAAAGTAAATCATCAATACTTTTCATCCTCCTCCTCTTTTCTTCTCTCATTATACTTTTCAAATCTCTCATTATACTTATTAAAAAACCTCGTATCATCAACACTTTTCATCCTCCTCCTCTTTTGTTCTCTCATTATACTTTTCAAAAAGCCTCGTATACATCACCTTGAGTTTAATCTTAAAGTTAACAACATGGTTAACCTTTCATCGAATCCGATCATAGTAGGAGATCTAACCTTATGTTTGACCTTGAGGTGGATAACCTTATTTGACCATGAAGTCGATATAAAGTCCTACCACCAATGAATTTTCACTTCAGTAAATTTATAAAATAGATACGTGGAGCAACAAAAGATGATAAATTAAATACCAACAAATAATAAGTAAATAATAATTAAATAATTTTATATTTAATAGTAAATATTACAAAGTAAATATTAAAAAAATTCATTCAAAAATTTATGGATAATAATATTGAAGAAGAAGATCCAGATCTAAATGAATTAATAGGAGTATTGGATTACAATACATATCTTAACGAAAAAAAATTTCAGAAGAACTTCAGAAATTGTTTGGACTACGATATAAATAATTTCGAACAAATTGAAGCTGAATCTGGTGACTCCGATATTGAAGAAGATAATGAAGAAGAAAGTGCTAGTGCTAAATTTTGTTTAGTGAAACATAAGTACACTGATCCCAAAGAAGTTGTGTTCTGTATTACTCAGAGTTATATCGTTGTGTTTGTAGTGACGGAAAATCAAGAAAAAACTCTTTGTCACGCATGCTATCAAATTATACAATATTATCAAAGGGCAGGGGCTCATAGACATGTAAATACTCATAATAAGAGAAAATTAAAACGCTTAAGTGATGATTTACATTGCGATATATGTTCAAGACAGTTGTATCAAATTATTACCCCCAAAGTTTGTTTAATTTGCAATAGTAGTGTTAAAAATATTGATTTAGATTGGGACACAAATGTTCCAGTGGTGCCAATATAATGCCTGGTAAAAAACCAATATATAAAAACGGTAGGAAGTCGCGAAGGGTAAAAAAAAAAAAGTTGTTAACGAAATAATTGAAAATAAAACCGAAGAATGTCCTATATGTCTTGAAGATATATTATCTAATAAAATGATGTCACCAGAACCTTGTAATCACAGATTTTGCATCCCTTGTTTAGGAGTGTGGATGTTAATTAATAAAACATGTCCAATCTGTCGCAATGAACTATGCGTAATTAAATGTGAAAATGAAGAAACTGTAGTCCTAGAATATTTAGTTTAGAATATATTATTTAATATTTATGTGTTTCAAACCACTTCATACATGTAAAAATGAAGAAATTATAATCCTAGAATATTTATTTTAAAATGTATTTTTATTTAATTTTTATTATTTTAAAATTATTATTGTTTGTATTTAATTTATCCATTTATTCTTATCTTATTGGAATAAAGAATTGAACAATTTCGAAAAAAAATGTTTTATTTATAAGAATAAAGAACAAACATAACAACTCAATACAAAAGTTTTGATTAGTCATAATAGATTGAAAAAATATTTTAAATTAACCACCCTGCTCAAAAATTCTTAATCCTTTCTTATTTTAGAGAGTTTTAAATCTAAAAGTAATAAGTTTATAAATATGAAAGAAAAAATATTATAGGAGATTTAGGTACAGTTATCTTCATACTCCTTTATAATTAGATCAATTAAATAAAATTTACATTTCCTTAAATCGTCTCCGTTACTATTCGTTATCACTTAAACACTTTAACAACCTAAAAATAGTTTCACTTAACTTGTTTGATAAAGCTATCGAAAATATAATAAATTTATAAATATACCTTCCTTCATTCTCGTTTAACTAGAATAAATAAATTTTACCTTAAATTCTTTCAGCTACTAGCCACTATAACTAAAACTTCACTAATTGTTTAACTTAACACTAAAAAAGTCTCACTTAACACTGTCCCTATATTGTCTTTTTCTGTTTTCAATTTCAACTGGAAAAAATAAAAAATCAATTAGTATTTTAGTTATAACGAAGATTAACTATGATTTAAAAAAACATTTAGTATTTATCTAGTAATTACTTACTTCGTAGTAGAATCCACTTCCGAAGATTGTAGGGGACCTGGAACTCCATTTTCTCGACCCCCAACCTCATTTTCTTCAGGGTTTGTTGTTGAAGAAATTATACTACTTTGAATGGGTTGAGGGTCTTGTGGGGGCTCCTGGTCCCTTCTAATGAGGATTCTATTATTATCAACTACAACTACTCTGAAATTTCGTAACATTTTTTTTATAAAAATTAAAAATTTGTTTTGGTTTGATTGAATGTTCAGAATCTTTGACCGCAAATGACAAAAATTGGCCTCGTTAAATAAGCGTTTCTATAAAAGTAGGTCATGGGTACTTTCGCCACACTTTGGGTGCGGCGGCCTTCGGCCGGTTGTTATAGGCGTCATAGGGGGCGGGGGCGGCCTTCGGCCGGGTGTTAGAGGAGTTATAGGGGGCGGGGGCGGCGGAGCGGCGGCCTTCGGCCGCCGCCCCCGCCGCTCCGCCGCCCCCGCCCCCTATAACTCCTCGGCCTTCGGCCTCAGGTGCGGCCTTCGGCCGCCGCCCCCACCGCCTCATGCTTCAGTCCTTCCTTCCACTTCTACTTTTTCGTCCCTGATTATTGTCGGCCGCCGCCCCCGCCGCTCCGCCGCCCCCGCCCCCTATAACTCCTCGGCCTTCGGCCTCAGGTGCGGCCTTCGGCCGCCGCCCCCACCGCCTCATGCTTCAGTCCTTCCTTCCACTTCTACTTTTTCGTCCCTGATTATTGTTTACCCCAACCTTCACCCCTACTGTGTGTGTGTGTGTGTGTGTGTGTGTGTGTGTATGTGTATGTGTGTGTGTGTGTATGTATGTATGTGTGTATGTATGTGTATATGTATGTATGTGTGTGATGGTGTGTATGTGTGTGGTGTGTGTGGTATCCTCGTGGGTTTTAAAAATTTTAAAAATTTTAAAAATTAGGGGTCAATGACCTTTATTGAGGTCAATGACCTTTATTGAGGTCATCTTATTTTCAAGGAGAAAGCATGACCTACTTTCATATAAAAGCGGTTGAAAGATCAGTTCAGCCTAAGCTTAAGTCCAGTTCAGTACGTTTTCGGTCCGTCTTATTTAAGTGAAGAGTTCAGTTTAAATTTATCCATTTTTAATTGTTTTTGTGTTTAGTTTAACTTTTTAAAGGTATGTCTTCTTTTGTTTCCACTTTTCCTGAAGAGTTAAGAATGAAAAAAATTAATATCATTTCAAATATAGTAATTCAACCTGCCATTTTGGAAAATGCTAATCAAAATTTAAGTCAGAGGACGCAAAATTTTAATTGTATGGTTAAAGAAATGCAAGAAAGCAATTTAGAAAAGAAATTACTTCAAAATTCTATAGAACCTGATATTAATTTTTTGAATAAATTTGACGATTTTCCGGATTTAGATATTATTTCACAAACAGATTTTGAGATGGAAAATTTAATTTTAGATCAAAATATTGATATAAATAATATTTTAACTTCGGAAACAGCAACTATTTTAACCCCAGAATCTCCAAACATAAATTCAGAGACTACAGACAAAACAGACGCAACTCCTGACATTTCAACTCAGGACTTGGAAAACTTAGACAATTTTAAAAAACTAATGGGAATTCCAAAAAACGTAACTAATGATAGTGATAGCGATTCAGGTTCTAATATTTCGCAAAATTTCTTTGGAATTATTAAGAATACAAATTTAAATTTTGAAATTTCTAAAAATGAAGATAATTTTGAAGTAATTCCTAACACAACTGCTATTTCTCCTTCAACGTCATGCCAAATTTCTAGCGATCCAAAAAATTTTAAAATTTTTAATTCGTCCGAAAATGCTAGTAGTAGTAATAGGGAGGTTCCTGGGAGGGTTTCTGGGGAGGAGGATGGATCGCAAGAAAATTATAAAATTTCGAATTCTAGTGAAGATTTGGGACGTTTTTTTAAGGGGAATGATGTTTTAAGTGAACATCCCAACAAAAATTCACCTATCCTTTTCGAAGAATCGACTCAAAATTCCTTTGATATACCATGTGCCCAAAAAAGTTTTAGGGAACCATTTGACCCATTTCCAAATTCACCAAAAATTTTTGAAAGTTCTCCACCTGATTTTGATGAAATCCTAAATTCGGTTTCTACCCAAACGGATGTAGTGGGTGAAACAATTCTACCAAATAAATATCCAAAGCTTTGTTTTAGCTCTAAAACAAATTTTAAAATTAAAAACAAACATTTGTCTAATGTAAAATCTTTGGGATTTGTTTTAGACACAATTTTAAATCAAGGTGGTGGTAAAACCGAGGAGGAGAAATGGCAATTGTGGAAAAGAGCACATGAAATGTATAAAAACATTCTTAACATTTTTAAACCCACTCCTTAACTTTCTTTGGTTCACATAAAAGCTCCTCCCCCAAGTTTTCCACCATCATTTAAATTCATACCTCAACACATTCAGTTTACTTTGCTGAAATTGACTTAAGCTTCACAATAAGAGATTGTTTTAGAAAAGATGGTCTTTAAATGCAAAGACTGTGCCAAGACTTTTACTAGACAAGATAATTTAAATCGTCACGTGAATACCTTACACAACAACATTCCCAAGTTAGAAGATAAAAAGAAGAAGAAGTGTAAGTTTAACTTTAAGTAGATGTGTCAGTTTTACAAAATAAGTATTAACTTGGGTTATATAGATATATTTAATAAAGATGTATTTTTAATTTTAGGTGAAAGAAAATATTGTCAATCTTGTAAAATATTTATTAGCAAATCATTATGGTTCTGCCATTTGCGAACAAACAAACACAAGACAAATTCTTTAGTAATCACAGATGATAACGTTTCTGTTATTAAATCAGCATTTAAACAACGAATCATTTCATATAAAATTTCAGCTACTAAATATCACATAAGTATTAATGAATTTTTCACGGAAATTTTGCAAAAAATAATGGACACAATTAATTATGAAGTTCAAAGAAACACCTGTGTTAAACTCAACATGGAACTTTTTGGCCTCTACCTGAATCCTTCAAATGATAATCATGATGTAAAGTCTTTTAATACGCCATTCCGTATTTTATGTAGTACCACTGACTTAGCTACAGAATTGGATGAAATGATTGCAATTATGGATCGAAAAGCCGATGAGCTGGCAGAAAAAGATTCAGGTACACGACTTTTCTTAATATAAATTTAAATTTCAAAAATCAAATTGCTTATAATATATTTTTTGATTTAATTTTAGGATGGATTTTACTGAAAATTTTACATGTGGAAATCAATATAAACAAATTCAACCCACTTAAAGCTTCGTCTTATATTCCTCTGCCAACGGAAATAAGACAGAAAAACGCAGTGATAAATATTCAAAACGACGACGAATGTTGCTTTGCATGGGCAGTAGTTGCAGCTCTGCATTCACCTACAGGACCAATAGACAGAGTGGAATCATATCCTCATTATACAACACTTTTAAACTTTCAAGGTATTCAATTTCCTATGACTTTAAACGAAATAATTAAATTTGAAAATCTTAATAATATTTCTATTAATGTTTATGGTTTAGAAAAAATAAAAAGGAATTTTAAAACCGAAATCGAAATTATAGGACCTTTACATTATACTAAAAATAAGCGAGATCGTCACATTAATTTATTATTAATAGGAGATGATAATGGGAATTTTCATTACTGTTATATTTCAAATTTAGCAAGATTAATTTCTCGACAAATATCTAAACATAATGGAAAAAAATTTTTATGTGATGGTTGTTTGCAATATTTCACTACTGAACAGCAGTTGGTTAGACATAATGCGGTGGATTGCGATTTTGTAAGGATAAACCTTCCTTCTATTGAAAGCAAAATTAATAAATTTGGGAATATTATGCCTGGAAATATTTTAAAATTTCAGAACATACAAAAACAAATTGAAGTTCCGTTCGTTATTTATGCTGATTTCGAATGTATTCTTAAACCTCTGGAAAACAATAATTTTATTAATTTAGATCCTACTTCTCCATATACTGAAAAAAAATTTGAACACATTCCATATTCATTTGCATATTATATAAAATGCTCTTTTGATGATTCACTTTCAAAATTTCAAATTTATACGGGTCACAATTGTGATCAAATTTTTATACCTTATCTAGAAAGAGATGTCTTTGAGATCTATAATAAATATTTAAAACATTCAAAACCAATGAAAAAATTAAATACTTTAGAACAACTGCATTATGAATATACCAACAATTGCCATATATGTAATAAAACTATAATTTCTGATAAGGTTGCGGACCATTGCCACTTAACGGGTTCATTCAGAGGTCCTGCCCATTCAATATGTAATTTAAATTATAACCTACCAAATTTTATTCCTGTAATATTACATAATTTGCGTAATTATGATTGTCATCTATTTATAAAAAATTTATGTCCTAATAAAGAACAATTATCTGTCATTGCCCAAAATAAAGAAAAATATATATCATTTGAAAAATCCATTGAAGTAGATCAATATTTAGATAAGAAAACAGGTCACAAAAAATCAAAATTTTTACATCTTAGGTTCATTGACTCATTTACAGTTCCTACCGAATTCTTTGTCAAATTTAGCTTCCATTCTTAGTGACGATCAATGTAAAGAAGTACTTAAATATTTTAATGATAAAGAAAAATTTAATTATATTCGTCAAAAAGGAGTTTTCCCTTATAAATATATTGATGACATTTCAAAATTAAATGAAACCCAATTACCAGATAAAAAACAATTTTATAACGATTTAACGGATGAACATATCACCGATGAGGAATATGAGAGAGCTAAAAATGTTTGGAAACTATTTAATTGTGATACAATTGGGCAATACTCTGAGATTTATCTAAAATCAGATGTATTACTGTTGGCGGATATTTTTCAAAATTTCAGAAAAACTTGTATAGAGACTTATAAATTAGATCCGGGTCATTATTACACTTTTCCAGGTTTAAGTTTTGACGCTTGTATGAGATACACTGGGGTAGAATTAGAACTATTAACAGACCCAGATATGTTACATTTTTTTAAAAGTAATGTAAGAGGAGGAATCAGTACCTGTGTATGTAGGAAATCTATAGCAAACAATTTATTTCTTTCAAATTACGATCCATCACAACCAACAAAATATATTATGTACTTTGACGCAACTAATCTTTACGGATATGCTATGTCTCAATATCTTCCACAAAAAGATTTTATTTGGCTAACAAGTCAACAAATTCAAAATTTAGACATAATGAATATTTCTGACACTAATGAAAAAGGGTATGTTTTAGAAGTTGATTTAGAATATCCAGAAATTTTACATCATTTTCATAATGAATTTCCGTTTTGTCCTGAAAATTATAAGCCTCAAAATTCTAAAACTTTCAAATTAATTCCCAATTTAAGAAATAAGGAGAAATATGTAATTCACTATACTTTATTAAAAGAGTGTATTAAATATGGAATGAAATTAACTAAAATACATAGAGTAATACAGTTTACACAGTCTCCATGGTTAAAAAAATATATTGATCTTAATACAAAATTAAGAAATGAATCCACAAATAAATTTCATAAAAATTTGTATAAATTGGCAAATAACAGTGTCTACGGTAAAACAATGGAAAACGTTGACAAAAGAACCGATATACGCTTAGTTACTCAATGGTCAAAGAACCACAGGAAAGATGGTGCGGAAAATTTAATTGCCAAACCTTCATTTAAAGACGTCACTGTATTTTCTGAAAATTTAGTAGCAATTCAAATGCGAAAAGTACTAGTTCAATATGATAAACCTGTCTATGTAGGCTTTAGTATTTTAGATATATCAAAAACGGTGATGTATGACTTTTTTTATGGGTTTTTAAAACCTTTATATAAGAATAATATTAAACTTCTGTACACAGATACAGATTCCTTTATTTTGGAAATTAAGACAAGTAATGTTTATGAAGACATTAGGGTTAATATTGATAAATTCGATACTTCAAATTATGATGTTAATAATATTCATGAAATACCAATAACTAAATCTGTTGTTGGAAAGTTTAAGGATGAATATGCTGGTGAACCAATAGAAAGCTTTTATGGCACAGGGGCCAAAGCTTATTGTGTTAAGTCAGAAAATGGGTTGCTTAAAAAAGCTAAGGGGATAAAGAAAAGTAGCATTAAAAAACAATTAGAATTAACACATTATAAAGATGTTGTAGAACAAAATTCAAAAGCTTTCTGTACAATGTATTTGTTTAGATCTCGACTTCACAATATTTATACAGAATTAGTTAACAAATTAGCACTCACTTCTAATGATGATAAAAGATTTAAAATTCCCAATAGTTATGATACATTAGCATGGGGTCACCAAGATATTCCATTTTTTCAGTGGTTAATAGACCATGAAAATGAATTATAAAAAATTCTTTTAAGATTAAAAGTTTTACTCTTCAAGGCTAAATTTGAAGTATTTAAGAACATGGTAAATTTTAAAATTATATCAGTATAAAATATACCACCGTCTAGAATAAATATGTGTTTAGAATCTTTTGAAAAAGAAATTGATAACAAATTATATAGAACATATGAAAAAAGACTTTCCTCATTTAAATTCTGGAATGGAAAATTAAATCCTAAAGTGTTAGCCCAATCAGGGTTTTATTATTTAGCTATTCATGATGTTTGTAAATGTTTTTACTGTGGTGCAGAAATATTTGCCTGGAAAATTGATGATTGTCCAATTGAGGAACATTATCGTCACTGGAAGAACTGTGACTTAATCGAGTGTTTGTGGTTAGGTGAAAAAAATAAAAAATGTGAACCTGTTGTCCTTAAAGTGAAAGAAAATATGTCAACATCTTTCATTTTTTTATTAGTTTTAATAACTATGTTTGTATCTCTAATTGGTAAACAAATTATTTAATGTCCTTAAAGTGAAAGAAAATATGTCAACATCTTTCATTTTTTAATAGTTTTAATAACCATGTTTGTGTCTCTAATTTGTAAACAAATTATTTAATATTTTGAAAAAAATGTCTATATATTGTAGAAAATTAATTAAAACTGTTCAGTCTTATTTCAATCTCTTATTGTTTTGTTAATAGACAATTAAAATTGAAAAGTGTTTTAATGGCATCCCTTATCAACTACATTGTTTTGCATTCAATTTTAAATAATACTTTATATGTACTTTATCCTCCAAGGGTTTTACATGGAATGGTGTGTTTTGAAAACGATACCTCTACTATTAAACCTGAAATATGTAATTATATGAAAGCTATGAATATTAATAATTATTCAACTGCTTTCGCATATAATATGAATAATAGTCAATCTAATAGTAATTTTTTCAAAATTTACTTTCATTATCCAAATAATACAATTTTTGACACTAACTGGATTGAAAAAAATAAAAAACCATTTACGATTTCTAGCTGTACTCATGTTAAAAATGATGAGGAAGGTAAAAACTGTTTAATTCTATTTATCTTCAATATAATTTTATCAATAGGTAGTTTTTCACTTTTGTCGTTCTTGACAATTTTGTTTTATCAAGATAGGTCATAAAAATTTAATAAACTTGCCTGACCTTGAAATTTATAGAGGAGTGGGGTGGATAAGATATATTCAGACCCAGTATTTTAGTTTTCAGTTAGCATCAAGACATCATGTTTAATAGTAGCAATTTTAATGGATATAAATCCAGTTCTAGTGAAACTAATGATAAAATTAGTCAGTGTAGTGAAAAATTATTAAATTCAAAAATCTACTATCTTAACAATTCCTTATCAAAATTTGTTTGTGTTGGAATTGGTATAAATGATTTTACACCAAAAGTTCTAATTGGAGGTCGAAATGGATTTCACATTTACTTGAATGAAGAAGAATGGAAAGAACTTCAAAAAAATCAAGGAGTGTTGGTGAATTATTTTTATTCTTCTCAAGCATATGCATACCCACTAAAAATTGAAAAAATCACAGTGTTTTTTGAAAAAATAAATCATTCTCCTGTTATCAGAATTCAAAAGGATGAACATTATGTGATTCTGGGAAAAGAATCAATAGATAAATTAGTTGAAATCGACGAACTTGTTGACTACAGAATTCATATAATTAAAAAGCAAGAATTTTCCAAATATTTTAATTTGTTTCATCACTATAATTATCAGTCAGGAGATGTGTTGTCTCATATTTATAATGTTTTGGATCCATGTCAGAATTTAAACAGTGAGAATGTCGGAACTGTTTTAGAAATGTTATCTCTACATAAACAGGAATTAGAAAACAAGTTAAGAAAATCCGGTGCATTACAATAGAAATATGAAGAAATCAGTGACAATCAGTGAGAACAATAATAAAGTTTATATATTAGTGACATGGGACTTTGCATTTAGACAAGCTCGAAAAAGTGAATATCAGAAATTTTATCTTGACAGACTAAGATTTGAAAAACGAGTTGAACAATGTGAAAGTATTCTTAAAAGTATTTTTGATGTAGATCATAGAAAAAAAATATATATTGAAAGATTTAATGTAAAAATATAAATTTATATTGTTAATCTCAGTTGTAAACATCTTAAAAATTATATTGTTAGTATTTGTTGTAAAAAAGGATTATCATAAATAAAAAAATATGTTATATAAATAGGTCTTTTATTTAAAAATTTGATATACAATATTACTTAAAATTAATTACAATACATCTTTTTTAAGAATCCATGAATTATGTGATTTATCGAATCCTAACCATTTAACAAAAACTTGGTTCCCTTTCTTCCTTAAAATTTTTTCAACCAAAAATACATCTGGATGTTTAACTTTTTGTAACTCTTCTTGGTAGAAACCTCCTTCAATATATTCATTTTTACTATCTTTTAATAAATAGGTGGGTGGATTTGTTAACTGAACCTTTCTAATTTGAAAAATTTCAGTTGACCAATTTGGAGTATATCCTTTTTCAAAAGCTTCTCTTTGTTTGGAAATTCTAACAAAATCATTTTCTTTAAATTTAGTGCGCTTTAAATCAAATGTTTTTTTAAAAGTAAAAGAATTTTGCAGTATAGTTTTCTCATTTTTTTTATTAACCTCAACAGGTCTATATCCGGTAGTTCTATGAATACTGTTATTATATTTTTCAATAATAGTGGGTAAAATAGAGTACCATTGGTAATTCCCTCTATTACTAAAATATTTCCACATTATATTTTTTAAAGTTCGATTTACGCGTTCTACAATACTCGCTTTGAGATTAGAGTAAGTATTATAATGATTAATTTTGTAATAATTCATAAGATCTTTAAAATCTTTATTGAAAAATTCTTTTCCCAAATCTGTCTGCAAATTTTGCGGTTTACTTGTTTTTTCTAAAATTTTTTTCATAGCTTCAGTTACATCTTTTCCTTTTTTACTTTTAAGTGGTTGAGTCCAAACATACTTTGAGAATGCATTTATCACCACCAAAATATATCTATAACCTTTATTAAATTTGGAATAGGGTTGCATCTCTACCAAATCAGCTTGCCATAAGTCATTTAGGCTTTTAACAATAGTTCGTCTTCTTCTATATCTTCTTCTTGCCGGTTTATGTAATTCATCTACAACTGTTTCTTTAATATTTTTACTCATAGTACTAGAATAAAATTTCTTAATACCTTCTTTAAATAACTTATTTTATTTGTTTGTTATCTTTTTTTAGCAAATCTTCGATTTTATATTCCAAAGTTTTAAAAGATGCATTATTCGAATCTTTGACTTTTTTGATTTCATCTTCGATTTTATATTCCAAATTTTTAAAAGATGCATTATTCGAATCTTTGACTTTTTTGATTTCATCTTCAATGTTGGTAATTCTTACATTAATTTTTGTTTCAAAAACAACAAGTGATTTTATACTTTCGTTTCTCATTTCTCTTACTGTTGCGTTTAATTCTTCTCTAGCATATGCCATTGTGTCATTAAACTCTTTTCTAGAAACTTCGGCTGCTCTTTGAACTAATTCGTTTAGTGATTTTATTTCTTTTACCAATTTATTTTCTAGATTTTTTATATCTTTTCCTAATTGAAATTCTACATTTGTTAAATTTAATTTTATTTCTACCAATTTTTTTTCTATTTTCTTTATATCTAAAATCGCTTTTTCAATTTCAATTCTTACATCGTTCAAAGATTTTTCATAATCATTTAACTTTGTTGAAATTTCTTCAATTTTTGAACTGTGTTGTGCAAGTCCTTTTTTTAAATCATGGATAGAGGTGTTAATCATAGCTTGTATTAGTTCTGCTAAAGATTCTAATTCTTTTTCTAATCTTTTATTCAACATCTTTTGAAAATATTCATCGTCAACAGTGGTTTTTAATTCTGTTTTTAGATTGTTTAATTGTGAGATTATCTCCATGATTTGTTCACTATTTTTTAAAATTTCATTTTTAAATTTATTTTCAATTTTTTCATCTACATTTTGTAAATCTGTGTTTAATTTCTTTTCCAAATTTTTCAAGTTTAATAGAATTATTTCAGCATTATTTTCAATTGAATTAATTTTCTGATTTATTTCAATAATATTATCGCTATCTTTTTTATGGATTATAAAGTGTGTATTCATAGCTCTCTCTATTTGTTGTGTGTTTTTATTCATACCATCATGAACGTTTTGAAAATTACCTATTTCTTCAGAAACCCTATTATTAAGTTTGTTCGTAAATTCTTGGAACTTTGATACCATATCTTTTATAATAATTTGTTTAACATTTTCTATTGCAGAAGTATCATTTATTTTTGATTTAACCAACGTTATTTCATTTTTTATGTTATTTTCAAAACTCTTTACTTCATCATATTTCTGTTTTATTGTTTTAAAATCATCCTCACACTTCGATGTTTTTTGAGAAAAACTTTTTAATAGTTCATCATTGTCTTTGACAATATTTTTTATATTTAATATCCTGTTATCATAGTTTGACACAACATTTTCTTCAAATAACTTAATTTTTTTCGAAATAGATTCCACATTTTCATCATTTTCACTAACTCTCTTTTTTAAATTTACAATATCATTTTTTAACACAGGTTCAAATCTTTGAACAATATCATCACTTTTAAAATTTTTTAATATTTCATTTTCAACATTGGCTAGTATTTTATTTTCTATTGTAGGTATATCTACTGTATACTTTTTAGAAATATGACGTCCAAATTTATCAATGGTCATTTTAACAATGTTATGTAACAATATTTACTACATTCTTTTATACAATTATATTGGCTTCTTTCAATTCTTCAATAATAGAAATAATTTCGTTGTTATGTCCTGTATTCCCAGCCATCATAGATGCTACCAACAGTCGAAGTCTATCAACAAGTTCATTTACGTTATCCCAATATACGTAATCGGTATAAGGTTTATTAACTTTTAAAGTTATTCCGGATCCTGTTCTTTTCGAAGATATTCGAGTTTCCCTGTATGGAGCTTTTCGTCTGTCAAAAAATCCTTGAACTATATTATGCGTTTCGGGATTTATGGTTTTAGTTTTTGTAATTCCTTTATTTTGTAAATAAGGCCCTATTATAGAAATATATTTTTGTGATCCATTTCCCTGTACCTGCTCATTTGGATCATAATTTCTACGGTATGCATTGGTTCTCTTTAAAATATCCATATAATTTTCCAAATCTTGTTTTTTATAACCTACTGGTTCCTTTTTAAATAATAATTCATATAAACCTGGTGTACCTGTATAAGTTATACCTTCAACTTTTATGTTTTTACCGATAATTTCTATAGGTCTTTGTGTTAAACCCAAAAAGAATTTCTCAGTTTCAAAATCATGTACTATTCCATAGAGGTGATCAAACTTATGTTCCACATCTTTTACCCCTCCGTCAATATATTGACGAGGTAATTCATGAAATCCTGATAAATATTCTTGATATAAAGGTGTACTGACAAATGTTTGAATTGTTTGGCGTGTTTGTTCTAATATATCCGAAAGATTTCCTATCGTAGATTGTGAAATTGAAGAAGGGGTGGTTTCTGCTATGACACTTGTTTGTTGTAAAGATGGCATCTGACTATGTGAAGCTATACTGGTTTCCCAATCAATAATTGTTGGTATTTCTGTAGGAAGAATTGGAGTTTTCCCTGTCTTTCTTTTTTCTGGTGTTGATGTTCCATACTGTAGTTTTTTTCTTGGTGTTAGTGTTGGAAACAATCTTTTTTCTGGTGTTTCATAATTTTTTTTAATGGGTGTTTGTAGCTCTTCCTTTACCTCAGCCGATTCAATTTTACCAATTGTTGAAATTAATTGTTGTAGGGGTTGAGTTATTGGTTTATAGGTTTCCTCCAATTTGGATTGTGCTTCAAATTCAGCATTTTTTAAACTTTGATATTTTTGTTTAACAGCTTTCCTTGACTTAACAAGCTCTCTTGCTAAGCGTTCATTCATGATTAGTTAAATTTTTCACAAAACTTTTATTTTTATAAGAAAATATATGAATCAAATCCTTTTCGATATCGACCGGATTTTAAATTTGAATCCTTGTCTATTACCAAAAATCCAAATTTATCTTTCCAACACATCAAACATAACTCATTAAATTGATTAAATGACATATCAACATTAACATGATCATCATAAATATGTTTTAAGTTCGTTTTGTCTTGTTGAAATATAACAATCAAATTCGCATTGTCACGAATTAATTGTTTTGGAATCGAAGAATACGTTTGACACAAATAAAAACAATCAGTATTTTTATGTCTTCCGAAACAAAAATAATCTTTTACAACATTCTGATTGCAACACACTATATCATCAAATATAATTATGGAATTTGGTTTTATTTCTTGTGGAGAAACAATATTTTCTTCATTTTCGGATTCATAATATCCAATTTCTCTCAATGGTTTAAAAAGTAATCTCAAATATTCATATTTTGGTTGATATAGAGACTTTGAATAAATATATAAATTTTCAAACCGTAAACCATTGGGATCTTCAATTAAACTTATAATGATATTAGTTTTACCACACCCTGATGGACCAATAATTAACCCCCTTTTACTAGAGCCTTCAAACAATTTTCCATGTTTTCTAAAATTATTTCTTGAAGTCTCATGGTCTTTAATAATAATTGAATAAGGTTGTTTGACAATTTTCATATATAAGAGGATGTATAAAGGGTAAGTTCTAATTTAAAACTAGTCAGTTTGTTCCAAGATTTCAATTATATAATGCCAATCTCATATAAGCAACAATCCATTTATAAAAGAAGAGTCAGAAAAAGAGGTAGTGGTTTAATTAATACTCTAATAAATAAGTTACCTTTTGAATTACATCTACCTGGGTATAATTTTTGTGGACCTGGAACCAAACTAGAAAAGAGACTAGCTAGAGGCGATAAAGGCATAAACTTATTGGATGAAGCTTGTAAAGAGCATGACATTGCCTATGCACAATCAAATGATATAAAAAGCCGACACGCTGCTGATAAATTATTAGGTGACAAAGCTGCCGAAAGGTTCAGAGCAAAAGACGCCACTTTTGGAGAAAAAACTGCTGCACTTGGAATAAGAGGTGCAATGAAAATTAAAAGAAAATTTGGTATGGGATTAAAAAAAAGAAGGAAAAACAGAAGTCGAAAAACTCGTCTAGGACGAGGAATAACTTTATCTCAAGCTATTTCAAAAGCAAGACAAGCACTAAACGGAAAACAATTTAAAAGTTTGACTGATATTATTCAAACCGCACTTAGATCTATCGGAGATAGTAGAATATTATCACCAAAAAATAGAATCATACCAATTCCAAAAACTGGTGGATTTCTACCTCTTATTCCTTTATTTGCTGGTTTGTCCGCTTTAGGTGCTCTTGGAGGAGGAGCAGCAGGTATTGCGAAAGCTGTCAACGATGCAAAAGCTGCTAAAGAAAAATTAGAAGAGTCCAAAAGACATAATAAAATGATGGAATCTATAGCAGTAGGAAAACAAGGAAGTGGTCTTTATTTAAAACCATATAAAACTGGATGTGGATTATATCTGAAACCTTATTCAAAAAACTGTTAAAACAAATACCTCGAAAACCACTTACAAATTATGATTTAAGTAAATATATTAATCTACTTAAAATTCCCAACTTTCGAGGTATATTCATGAGAGATAAATTACCAAAAAAAATTAATAAAAATGAAAGTGGTATTGTTAATCTCGATAAGAATAGTGGTGATGGAACTCATTGGACTGCATACATAAAAAAAGGGAAAAATATTTTATATTTTGATAGTTATGGCAATTTGCGACCATCTACCGAATTAACAAAATATTTTTTCAGCGATAAAAAGAAAAATATTGTGAAATATAACTACGATCATTATCAATCAATTAACAAAACAAATTGTGGTGAGCTCTGTCTTAAATTTCTTTATAATAATGGTTGAAAAACAATATTAATTCATTTTGTTAAAAATTTTTAAAGAGATATGTCGTACAGTTTTGTCATTAGTGGTAATTCCCCCACGCTTTCTGTTAATATTCATCCTCCAATATATTTAGATGAAAATTTTGAATATTCCATTGGACTTGTAAATTTTGAAACTTTTAATGCTATTCCAAATATTGATGAGACTAATAATCTTTTCATTTATGACTCAAATAAAGAAATAAGAATACCACCAGGTAGTTATGAAATAGATGATTTAAATAATTTTATTCAAAAATTTTTGGACAATCGTACTTTTCTTCATATTTATGCCAATAATAATACTTTACGAACACATATTAAAACAGATATTCCTGTCTCGTTTCGTGATGGAACTATAGGAAAAATATTAGGTTTTAAAAATAAGGAATTAGAAGGTCTTAAGGAGCACATTTCCGATTTTCCAGCGGAAATTATTAAAGTAAACGCCATAAACATCGATTGTAATATTGCCGAAGGATCATATTTAAATGGAAAACCTGTTCATATAATACATCAATTTTTTCCTAGTGTAGCTCCTGGTTTTAAAATAATAGAATCACCACAAAATGTCCTTTACTTTCCTGTTACTGTAAAGGTAATAGACAATATAAACATTAAAATAGTAGATCAAGACGGTGATCTCATCAATTTCAGAGGAGAAACGGTAACAGTAAGACTACATCTTAAAAAAATAGATGAATAATGGTTATTTTATATAATAAAAAAGTCTCAAATTATAATTTTTCAAAAAAATTTTACTGTAAAAACATTAATAAGAAAGATACTAAACGACATTTAACTAGTAATAAATTAAACTCTCAAAGGTTAACACCTTCTAATAAAAAATTTCTGATAAGTTTAGGTTTCAAACTAAAATAAAATGGAATATTTAAATGTAAAAGAAAATATTCTTGTAGATGAATCAATATTAAGCTGGGAAATACTATCATTTGAACCTTTCAATCCTACAAAACTTGGATTAAATGATGAAATTAGAATTGCTCTACAACAAACAGGAAAATATCCTTTACCTTGCAAAAGTGAATTATATTTAGAACTTCAAGTTACCAAAGAAGATGATACTCCATTGGCTAATACGGTATTAATCAACAATGCTCCAGCATTCTTGTTTAAAGAATTACGTTATATTTTAAATGGTGTTACAATTGATTCAGTTCGAGATGTAGGAATTACTTCAACTCTTAAAGGATACATATCATTTAATCAAAACGAAAGTGCTAAATTGGAAAATGCTGGATGGTATCCAAAAACGAAACCTAAAGAAAAAATTATGACTGATGAAAAAGGAAACGTTTCCCTATGCGTCCCATTAAAAATGTACTCGGGATTTTTTGAAGATTATAACAAAATAATTTTAAATTCACAACAAGAACTAATACTAATAAGAAGCAATGATGACACTAATGCTTTAGTAACCACAAGTGATGATGAAAAACCGAAAATTAAAATAACCAAACTTTGTTGGCGAGTTCCACATCTTACTGTGGCCATTCCCCAAGAATTGGCACTAACGAAAATTATTGATAAAAACAATGATATTCTTCTTACTTTCCGAAGTTGGGAATTAATTGAATATCCAGAGTTATTAGAAAATACAAGACATAATTGGCCTGTCAAAACCTCCACAAAAATTGAAACACCAAGACATGTACTAATTGCTTTTCAAAAGGATAGACGTGGTAATTTAAAATCAGATATGAGTAAATTTGATCATTGTGACCTAAGGAATATAAATGTGTTTTTAAATTCAGAAAGATATCCTTACCAGGATCTCCAGCTTGATTTTAAAAATAATAAGTTTGCTACCCTGTATGAAATGTTTTCTGAATTTCGTCAAGTATATTATAACTTTCCAATAGAACCAATATTTAATCCCAAAGAATTTAAAGATAATGCACCTATTGCTTACATTAATTGCTCTCATCAGAGAGATTTATTACAATCCGGCCCAGTAACCATGAGAATTGAATTTGAGACAAAAGAAAAAATATCGGGAAAAACAGCTGCGTATTGTGTTATAATACATGATAAAGTATTTAGCTATAATCCATTAACAAAAATTGTTAAACAACTTTAACTTCTCCCACCACATCAAATATCATTATTAAAATGAAAATATATCGAATAAGATCAGTTGTTTCTATACCATAGTTTGTTGCACATCAAATGGAATGTACAAAATACAAAAAGAAAAAATAGAACTATTTTTAAAAAAAATTAAACATCTAAAAAATCTTATTGAAGACTATTCGAAAAAACAATTTGTAATAAAAAAATTTAGTACTTTAAAAATTTGCTAAATAAAAAATGAGAATAGTTATGGATGTTCAAGGATTTAAGGATGAACACAACAAGTTTATTCCTAAAGAACTTGCAATGTTTGATGGACATAAAATGAGTCATTATATTTTTAAACCACCGTATCCACTACAAATGCTTCCACCAGAAACATACAAGCAAGCAGAATGGTTAATGAAATTTCATCACTGCATCAATTGGAATACAGGATATATTCCTCTTCATAATTTTTCATCTATAGTAAAAAACTTAACAGAAAAAGGAGAATTCATTTATATTAAAGGAGAAGAGAAAGCTAATTTTATTAGAAAATATTGTACTAAGCCAATAATTGAATTGGACGAACAACCTGTTTTAAATAAATCATCTCCTAAATGTTTTTATCATTCTCAATCACCTTCAATGTGTGCCCTTTCTAATGTATTCTTTATGTATAAAAATTTTTTTATGAATGAATAAATTAACAATGAATGTAATAATATTTTTTTATTTATCCACATCCCCACATTACTAACAGAAAATTATATTTTCCTATCTTTACATAATCAAATATTTAAACATAACAGCCGTTACACAATAATAAAACAACTATACAAATTTAAATAGTTTATTTCACACCAACTTTAATTAACCAATAAATCAATACATAAATTTATTTCTTTATTGAGTCCAATTTTTTTAAGTTCATCAAAGAATTTTAACACATTTTTAGTCTTCAAAAATTCACTACAAAATTCTGCTGCTTTTTTACAACAATTTGCATGATCAACATATTTTATATATAACAATAAATCTTGACCCTCACTTTCTTCTTCAACTAAACAAGATAAATATCTGGAACATGCTTCGTTCATAATGAACCCTTCATAAAGGTCCCTCACAAAATTTTCAATTTTAGGCATCATCTTCACCACGCGATTTGATTAGTTCTTGTAATACAACAGGATCTCTAATATATTGGTTTAAATGACGAACTTCATCATGAAACCAACTTAACTTCACTAATTCACGTATAAACTGTACAATATCTTTGTTTTGAAAATAACGTTCGCACAATTTCACAGCCTCTATATGGTTTTTAGATATATCCAAATAATATTGAAACCAAGATGGACCACTATCAACTGCATAATGTTCGAACTCAAAAGCAGAACTTTTACATTTTTTATAAAATTTTTGAATTAATAAATTTAATTCACTTTCGTTAGAAGCAGAAGACATATTTCATTTTAGTATGTTTTAAGCTGGTAAAGTGTTGCTTTTATAATCAAAATTTAAAGAAGGGATACAAGGTCATGTTAACATGTATACGAAGTAACTCGAATGTATACGAAGTAACTCGAATGTATACGAGATAATTCGAATGAGAAAACAAAAGAGGAGGAGGATGAAAAGTGTTGATGATACGAGGTTTTTTAATAAGTATAATGAGAGATTTGAAAAGTATAATGAGAGAAGAAAAGAGGAGGAGGATGAAAAGTGTTGATGATTTACTCTTACTCCTCCTCCTCCTCTTTCCTTCTCTCATATATCCACTACTCACATGACAGAAATACGATAAGAATACAGGAAAACCCACCAAAAGAGATGGAGAGATGATATCAAAAAAATAACAGAGTTAAACTGGTTTAAAACTACTCTAGATAGATACACATGGAAGCTATTGGAAGAGGCCTACATTCTGGAGTGGACGAGGCTAAGGAAAAAGCAGCCGACCGATCAAAAAGATGCGATACCCCGATTAGAAGTATGTTGCTCCTCCAAGATAATGCTAGATCTCATACTGCAGCAGTTACACAATAAAAATTGGCCGATATGCATTAGATTGTCGTAGAACATTCACCCTGAAGTCCAGATTTGTCGCCATGCGACTTCCATATATTTGGGCCATACGCCTGATACACTTCTCCAAACTTTTTATTAAAAAAAACTGCCTGTCCGCTGGAGGACGATAGGATGTGTGATTATGTGGAAAAATAAGAAATATGTAAATTCATACTGATTTTGGAATATATTGTTACGAACTACTAGGAAAAACTTATTGATACATCCTCGTATAGAAATATTCCTATGCGATGAATCATCTTTATTATAATGTGCAGAAAAGAATATTATATCGATGAGTCATATTTCTAGATATACCTAAACTTTTATGCTCTAGATTTGTATAGGAATTTCTATAGGTATATAAATAGGGATAGGATAAGAGTTTTAAGTTAATTGGAAGAGAGTTGAATTTGAGGAGAGAAGATATTGAGAGTACTAATAAGATAGTGTTTCAGCTGTGTTATAAGTAGTTAATATAAGTATTGGAAGTATTAGTGAAAGGTAGTGCCGTAACTAGCCTTTTAAACGCCTGGTGCGAGCTTCTATAACTGCACCTTTGAAAAATGTTCTAATCTTTCTGGTCTGATCATTTCTGCGCCCCTCCAAAGTCTGCGCCCTGTGCCTGAGAGATAGCGATAAATGGGCTTCACCATCGGATTTGTCATTAAGAAAGAAGCTCAGAACAGAATTTTGCACAAAGTTCTAAAATATTCTATTTGAAAACTAGAAAATCGGATTTCACCAGGGTGGAATTTGCAACAAAGTTCTAGAACATTCTGTTTGAAAACAAGAATAAATAGCGAAAAAAAGACATCGGATTTATCATCAAGAAAGAAGCTTTAAACCAAATTTTCTACAAAGTTCTAGAACATTCTATTTGAAAATTGGAAAAGACAGCAAGAAACTAACTTCACTATTGGATTTGTCATTAAGCAAAGAGTTTAAAAACGAATTTCCAAAAAATTCTAGAAGTTTCTATGGTAGACAGCAGACAGCCGAAATCGAGCAAAATAAAACATTGGCTGATTTTAGAGAATGTAAGCAACAACGTCGTTTTCAAGGCAAACAAGAAGGAGAAGAACGGCGCTAAAAAGAAAAATAGGAAGAAAAGACTGGCGACAGAAAGAAAAACAAGAAGACCGTCGCCTTAATGATACTCAAGGAGAAGAACGTCGCCAGAAAGAAGAAGCACGTCTCCAAACAGAAGAACAATGTCGTCTTAAAAATAAATAAGGAGGAGAAAAACATCGCTTTAAAGACAAATAGAAAGACCAAGAACGTCGCTTTCAAGACAAACAAGAAGAAGAATGTCGAATTAAAAATGAAAATAAATTTTGCAAATGGATGCAAGAGGTCGTTGTACAAGAACAGCACAAAATTTAATCAATGCAAAAGTGCAAGAAAGAGGTTGGAGAAGTACGACGAGACGTAGGGGAAGTACGACAACACATAGGAAAAGTGCGACAAGGCATAGGAAAAGTGCGACAAGACGTAGGAGAAGTGCGACAAGAAATAAAAGAAATCGTAGACGAGATAAAAGTAAAAGAATGCATGGAAGTACATGATAATGAATTAAGTGTGCTACAAAAAGTGAAAGAAATCGTGGGTAAGATGATATCAAAACTGGATATTATAGATTTTAAGATGAGGAATTATGTAGAAAAAAAAGAAATGTGTAAATTTATACTGATTTTGAAATATATTGTTACGAACGACTAGCAAAAACTTATTGATACGCCCTCGTATACAAATATTCCGATACGACGAATCATCTTTATTATAATGAGCCGAAAAGAATACTTTACCGATGAGTCATATTTCTAGACAGATCTCAATTTTGATGCTCTAGATTTGTATAGGATTTTTTATAGGTATATAAATAGAGATAGAATAAGAGTTTTAAGTTAGTTTAGTTGTATGTTTGTATTTAAACAGTGAAGATATTAAGAAGTAGTAATAAGATTGCGTTTCAGCTGTGTTAATAAGTAATTAATATAAGTATTGGAAGTATTAGTGAAAGGCAGTGCCGGAACTAGCCTTTTATGCGCTTGATACGAGCTTCTTCAAGTGCGCCCTTGAAAAATGTTTTAATCTTTCTGGTCTGGTCATTTCTGCGCCCTTCTAAAGTCTGTGCCCTATGCCTGGGCACCCAGCTGGACCGCTCTATTTACGGCACTGGTGAAAGGTGTTGTATTTTATTCTGGGAACCCAGTGAGCGGTTTTAAAGAGACAAAATCGTAACAACATGTTTCTGTTTATTTTTGATCCACCCTCGTATTACTGGATTATAACATTTTTTTTATTCGTTGTTAAAAGTATACACTATAAGATAAAATAACAAAGTGCAAAAATATCTGGTATTTGGTAAAATGCTGTAAATAACACTTTTTTTTAACTTAGAACTAGAGCTGGTCCTTTAAACGAAGCACACTACAAGAAAATTCCACATATTTTTTGAAAGTTGCACTTTAACGAATGTATTATTAACCAGTCGTAAAAAATAACTATTATCACACTACTTGCTACTGGTCCGTTACTTCTACGATGGCGATAATGAGTAAACCATCGAATGTAGGTAGTAACACCTTTACGAGTATATTAACCCACTTAGACCCAGCGAACACGTAAAATGTCCATTTTATTCGCTATCCCAAAGTTATCTCCGAGCACGAAAAAAGTCCTTATCTCCAGTTAAGGACCCGTTAGAAAATTTTATCTTGTAACGTGACCGGACGGCTTAATCTCTTTTTAATGCACGGTAGCCGTGCTATTGGCTTTTTTGTAATTAGGCAAATTAAACGGACATTACGTAAATGTTTTACGACTAATTGTTATTTTTTTAAGGAAATCATTTTGCAAATCGATGTTTAAAATAGTCGATTACGTTTAAAACTGCTTCAAACCCCTAAAGCCGTTTGTAAGAAAAAAAAGGCCAAAGGTGTGTCCGACACGCATCACGTTATAGTTCTGTAATAGCTACTTGGAGTGAGGGTAACAGTTAATGACTATTTTTGTTGTTTACATTACGTCCGGTTGTGGGTTGGGGGTTTACGAATATTTGTTTAATTATTTTGAGAGTTTATCGCATGTAATTGCTGTCAACTTTATTTTGAACTTAAATAATTTCTATAAAAATGGTATTAAAGACTCCTATGTAACTGAATTGACAATATTTCTGGATTTCTATGACTGCTCTCAGCACAATAAAAACGTTAATTCTTTGGGATATACAAGGGTGGTTCGATAAGTTGCCGACTTGAAACAGAGAGGGCGCTAGTAGGATCAAATAATAATAATATTTTGTAAGCATTAACTCTGAGATGACGTCCTGCAAAGTTTCAGATGTTTGCGTTCAGTTGCTTGTTCGTCGGGATCGAGTGAACACATAAGGTTCGATATTTTGTGAAAGATGGATAAAATTGAAGTTCGAGCAGTTATAAAGCACTTTGTTTTAAAGGGCTTAACTCCTACGGACATTAAAAATGAGTTAGATTCTACTTTAAAGGATTCTTCTCCTTCATTTTCGACAGTAAAAAAATGGGCTGCTGAATTAAATCGTGGTCGTACATCAATTCAAGATGATGAGCGTCGGGACGCCCAAAAACCGCTACAACTGACGAAATTGTCACAAAAAGTCACAATGTTATATTTCATGGCCGCCGACTGAAAGTATGAGAGCTTGCTGGTATAGCAAACATCTCGATAGATCGTGTCCACTAATTTTACATGATGTTCTTGTATGAAAAAGCTCCCTGTGCGATGGGTGCCGAGTTTCTTAACAGTCGACCAAAAACGCCTTCGAATGAACACTTCGTAAGAGTGTTTAGACTTATTCAGACGCAATCCTTCGACGTTTTATAACTGTAGATGAAACATGGATTTATCATTACACGCCAGAGACAAAGCAGGAGTCTAAACAGTGGGTGAGGACAGGTGAAAGTGCGCCAAAAAAGCAAAAACGGTTCCGCCTGCAGGAAAAGTCATGGCAACAGTTTTTTGGGATTCACATGGCGTGGTGCTTATAGACTATTTAGAACAAGGCAAGACCATCACCGGGGAGTATTACCCTTCACTACTGGATCGTTTGCAGCATGTGATTAAGGCTAAACATCCACATCTTGGCAAAAAAAGTGCTCTTTCATCAGGATAACGCGCCTGCACACAAATCTATGGTTGTTGCTGCAAAACTCCATGACCTACGTTTCAAAGTGCTTCCACATGCGCCATAATCGCCGGATCTGGCTCCCAACGACTACTTTCTCTTCCCAAACTTGAAAAAATGGCTCGCTGGACGAAAATTCCCTTCAAATAACGAAGTCAGAGAAGCAACAACCGCTTATTTTGCAGAGTTGGACAAATCGCATTATACTACGGGTATTAAAATGTTAGAACATCGTTGGTCTAAATGTATTGAAGTATAAGAGGACTATGTTGAAAAATAAAAAAAAAAAATTCAAAAATCTTTTGTTTTCTTCATCAGACCGAGAACTTATCGAACCATCCTCGAATATTGGATGTTATAATAAGTAAGATACAGTGTACGGTTTCGAGAGCTGAGTACAGCCTTGTGCCTGAGGACAGTCATTATCCGACCTTAGAAACTAAAATTGGGATTGATTATGTGAGGGAATCTGAACCTAAGCGAAGTATGACGAGTAACTACAACTTTAGAAGGGCTGACTTTGGATTGCTGTACGACATGTTTCTTAATGTGAACTGGTCTTTTCTAGAAAATTCTGTGGATGTTAATAAAGCAGTCAAATTATTTTATAGTGAAATATATAATATATTTAAAACTAAGGCCTAAGGCCGGTGTATGTAATAGATCATATCCTGTTTGGTATAACAAAACAATAATAAATGACATGAAAAGAAAGGATCGACTAAGACATAAACTAAAAAATAAATATAACTATGTCCAGAACCTAAAGAGTTGTCACATCTTAGAAGAAAAATTAAACAAAGTTAAACACGGGCACATAAAAATTATATAAATAAAGTTCAACAAAATATACGTAACGATCCCAAGTCTTTTTGGAATTACATTAATAATAAAAAAGAAACAAAACATATACCAAGCAGAATGTCCCTTGGTGGAAGGCAATGCAGCACTGGTAAAGAGGTATGCGACGCCTTCGCTGAACACTTTGGCGGGGTGTATTCTGCCTATGTTTCTCTAAATGACGAGCTTATAGAAAATATATATTCCGACATGATGATTATGATGATTCCGTTAGTGACAGCGATGTAGTTGACGCTATTGTAGTACTTTAAATGGACAAGGCAATTGGTCCAGATGGCATCCCGCCTTATATAATGAAATGTCTCATAGACGTATTTAGATTTCAGCTAAAAACTATATTTAGTATAAGCCTAAGAACTGCCGTGTTTTCCTACTGAGTGGAAAAAAGTTAAAATTTGCACTGTTTTTAAGAAGGGCTTGAGAACTGAGACAATCTTGTCTAAATCAATATACAATTCGGTCTTGCCTTTAATTTCATTCGATCAGCATGCGTTCATGAGGAGAAGGTCATGCGTGGGTAACTTATTGTGTGTGAACACCTTGTCAGAAGCCTTGGATAAACATGGTCAGGTGGATGTTATTTACACTGACTTTGTCAAGGCCTTCGATGTGGTGTCCCATTCTATACTTTTGCTGAAGTTGAAATTGCAATATAGGTTCCGTTCAAATTTTTACGGCTAATGTCGTCCTATCTAATTAATAGAGAGCAATGTGTTGTTCTTAGGGATCATACCTCTCGCTCTTTTGTACCATCATCAGGGATTCCTCAAGGTTCCATGTTCATCAACGATATCACTGTCACATTTGGTGCAAATGATTCAAAAATTAAACTCTTTGCTGACGATTTAAAGTTTTACAGAGTTGTAAACTCTTTCTTTTTCTCTTCTTCTTCTTCTAGGTAGAACCAAGTTCTGTTATCTATACAATGCCTCATAGAGCCTCGTTTGAGGTCGAAATCCAGCTATCTCTCCATCTTTTGGGGGGCCGTCCAAGCGGCCGTTTGGGGTTTGGTTTCTCTCTCATCACGGTTTTTGCTAGTCTGTCATCGTTCATTCGTTCTACATGATCTCTCCACTGCCTACGACGGTTTCGAACCCACTTCATAACATCCCCCACTCCGCTGTCCTCGCGTATTTTTGCGTTTCTTATTCTATCTCTTAAACTTGTTCCCGTGATCATTCTCAGGGTTTTCATTTCTGTGGTTCTCATAATTTGTTTTGTCTTTGTGGTTTCATTGCTTGTTTCTGCGCCGTAGGTTAGTATCGGTCTTACACAGACCTTGTAAATTCTTGCTTTGCTTTCAACCGTCATATGTTTATTGTTCCAGATTATGTCTCTTAGTTGGCCTGATATCATGGCCGCTTTGTTGGCCTGTGTGCGTACTTCCTCTGTTACTGCCCTGTTACTTGTTATATGTGCTCCTAGGTATTTAAACTTCCCAACCTGTTCGATATGTTTGTCATCAACCATTAGTTTGTATCTTACCGGTTCTTTTGCTATTACCATTGCTTTGGTTTTCTCCACAGATATTTTCATATTATACTGTTTGGCTGTTCGATTGAGATGGAAAAGCATTCTTTGTAAGTTGTCCTCGCTATCTGCTGTCAAGGCAACATCGTCTGCAAAGCATATAATCTGAACGATGTTGTGTCCCATTGGGTACCCAATATTTGTGTTTTTTACCTCAGTTTACCCGTAAACTCTTTGAATAATTGTATTGTAGTTCAATATGATATAGACAAATTAGTTAATTGGTCAATAAAAAATAAGCTTCATTTTAACATAGACAAATGTTGAGTAATATCATATATTAGAAAAAATAAATCTATTCAATATATGTACAACATGCGAAACACAACACTAAACAGAGTCAGCGAGATTAAGGATTTGGGGATCACTTCACAGCAGTTAACATTTAAAGCACATGTAGAATCTATTTGTAAGAGGGCGTCTCAGACTTATGGCTTTATTGTTAGAAGCGCTAAAGACTTCAACAGCTACCAGTGTGTAAGGGTATTGTTTGAGACATTTGTCCGCAGCATTTTAGAGTATGGTAGTCAGGTATGGAATACATATTATCGGTGCCATAAATATAGCATTGAAAAAGTACAAAACAAAGTGTTAAGACATATGTATTTTAAGGAATCAGGTATATATGATTTTAACATTTCGAAAGAATTCTTGCGGGAAAAATATAATATGAATACATTAGAAAAAAGAAGTATTAAGGGGTTTTACTGAAAATAGGGAGATATTGCCCCATGTAAACTCCAAAATTGCCCTTAATTCACCCCTATATAGAACTTGTAGCTTATATAATACAGTGCAGTCTGAATGTGCTTGTTTATGGATAGACTTAGTGTTTTTAAAAGCAACTTTACATAGACTATTATAAAAGAATAATAATTTTTTTTTATCATACAATTTTAAAAACTACTACTGAAAGTATTTTGTAATTGAATTTTAAATCTGTTAAGTGCTTATTTAAATAAATAAATAAGTGAATAAATAGTTGTTTTTTATAGGAATCAAAATTATTAAAAAAAATACTTACCCCAAAGGCAGAGTACCTCTTCGTCCTCCTGCTGTCTCCTCCTTGCTGATTGAGTAATACCTCCGACTTGGGTCTCGGAGGTTTTCGAGGCCTTAAAATTACTTTCGTTTCTTCTCGGATATCGTCGTCCAGCAACTTACTGTCGCTCGACACCGATAACTGACGTTTGACCCTGTCATGTCCGGAAACGTTATTCCATTCTGAAAACGAAAAAAGCTTCTTGAGTGGAGTTTAAATAGAAAACATACATTTTTAAATAATACCTTTATAACTTTGATTTAGTTTGGTACAAGCGCGGAAACAGGGTTTCGCTGAGGTGGGGGGAGGAAATTTCTGATCGATATTATCTATCTTCCAGAAAATATGTTCTAAAAAAATACTTTCCCCTGTATCCGCGCATGATTTGGTATCAGGGGAAAGAAACTGTCACGCTTGAAATGTGTTTCTTAATCTCAGAGAATCCGTTCATGGTGAAATCGATCTTATGATTCGGTAACATCGAAATAGAGGTTAAATCCAGAAAATTATCGAAACAATATTACATTATGGTGCGGAATAAGTTCGGCATAAACCAAAAAAAAATACTACGGAACACCAACATAATGCGTATTCGACACACATTTAAGAGTTCTTTTATATACATATTAATTAAAATCCACAAAACGGCACCGTTTCCCTCTGTTCTTGACCCAATATTTAGATCTCCCGTTTTGTAGTTAGCAAGAGCTCCACTTAATCCACGATATGTTTTATCGTACAATTCAGCAAGTCGGGATAACTAATGAGCCTCCGCCAGTCACACGACATGCCGCTAACGCCCTCACTCTAATTAATCGTCTAATTACAACGTCGGCTTAATAAAATGTATCGTGTATAACCGGCTTCACATCATTAGCGAAAGCAGTTGTATCTAGGGTCATTTTTTCCATCTCGCTTATAAATTGTAGTTAACAAAGTAATGTTTCTTAAGGTTCTTTGCAAACTGAAGCCTTATTTAGTTTCAACTTTCAACAATATCACATACCTTGAAAATCCTGCTGTTTTCTTTTCACTAATGATATAATATATATATATATATATATATATATATATATATATATATATATATATATATATATTTCCACCTCCCACAATATATGGTCACATACCTTGACAACCCTGCTATATATATATATATATATATATATATATATATATATATATATATATATATATATATATATATATATATATATATATATATATATATATCATTTTTTTTTTATTTTGTCTTTTCTTGGGTTTAGGTTCTATATTTAATAAATACATAAAAACTGTTTGACGTTTCGCCTTTTATTCAAGGCATTTTCAAAATGTTTGCCTCCTTGACATTTTGCTGTTTTATTTCTGAATATTCAGAAATAAAACAGCAAAATGTCAAGGAGGCAAACATTTTGAAAATGCCTTGAATAAAAGGCGAAACGTCAAACAGTTTTTATGTATTTATTAAATATAGAACCTAAACCCAAGAAAAGACAAAATAAAAAAAAAATGATATAATCTATGGTTCAAGAAACAAGAAAATATATATATATATATATATATATATATATATATATAGCATACATTACTGTTTTTTCTCCATATGAATTTTGACCTGGTCACAGAAAACAACTGTCTATTTAAAAAAGTTGACATTGCTGTAACTGAGTCTAATGAAATTTTATGACACTACATGTACCAATAAACAAGGAGTTTTGGATGAATTTTGGATTTAAAAGAATTAAATTTACGTCAATGTTGGAAATGTTAAATAAGACCTATCCGGATGATATTATGTTGCGTACAACATTTTGTGAGTACTATAAACGCACGCACACACTTCACTCAATGTTCGTGAGTTTTTGGTTCAAACTTCAACCAATATCATTCCACAAGCACGTTACCGTGCACGTTACACACAGTGTTTGTTCGTGAATTATTGTTCAAGGTAAATACGCAATATTCAAATAATTTGATAGTTATATCAACAAAATACTCCATTTTAGCTACACACTGTATATTCTGACGAAGATAAAAATAAATTACCGAAACGTTAATCTTTAAAAAATATGAAAATATTGAAAATAGAACACCACTATTACATTTAGAACCCATTTTAAACGGACCATAATCCCAAGAAAAACAAAACAATGCGAACAGTAAACGCAAACTTCTCTCCATCATATCCTTTCTGTGTTAGAGGTTGCACAGTTAGAAGAATTTGTTGTAGAACGCAATTTATCCTATTCCACCACCGAGATGATGGCCTACCTGTACCACCATATCGAGAAGAAAGTCAAAACTTATGTGGATATATCCACTGCTATTGCATCTCACACGGAGGAACCCGTGAAAGCCGCATAAACATATATACGCATTCCGGCGGCAGGTCAGCGAAGCCGCGTTCAGTATTTGCATGCTTCCTTCCAATCTGTCCTTTGCACAGCCAGGTGCATGACGGTACCCTGATGAGTCTAGTAGAGACGAAACATGTACCTCTGCCATATGACTGTGGCGGGGAGAGTAAGTCTTGACTTTCTTCTCGGTATGGTGGTACAGGTAGGCCATCATCTCGAGGGTGGTGGAATAGGATAAATTGCGTTCTATAACAATTTATTCTAACTGTGCAACCTCTAACACAGAAAGGATTGATGGAGAGAAGTTTGCATTTACTGTTCGCATTTTACTTTATTCATATACGGAGCTGCATATAGTTGTACGTTTGCTGAATGTGATTTCAGCACTACAACGGCATAATGTGGATATATCCACTGTTATTGCATCTCACACGGAGGAATCCGTGAAAGCCGCATAAACATATATACGCCACCCGGCGGGAGGTCGGCGAAGCCGCGTTCAGTATTTGCATGCTTCCTTCCGATCTGTCCTTTGTAGAGCCAGGTGCATGTCGGTACCCTGATGAGTCTAGTAGAGACGAAACATGTACCTCTGCCGTATCACTGTGGCGGGGAGGGTAAGTTTTGACTTTCTTCTCGGTGTGGTGGTACAGGTAGGCCATCATCTCGATGGTGATGGAATAGGATAAATTGCCTTCTATAACAATTTATTCTAACTGTGCAATCTCTAACACAGAAAGAATATGATGGAGAGACGTTTGCATTTACTGTTCGCATTTTACTTCATATATATATATATATATATATATATATATATATATATATATATATATATATATATATATATATAAAACCAAAAATAACAAGAAGGGAAAACCAGACAAGGACCGTATTCCAGTTAAAACTCCAAAGCCTCGACCACCGGAATCCAGAAAATAGAAATTTGTCAATTCAAAAAAAGATGTGATGTCAGAACAAACTTTTTGCTGTATCCGTCAAATGCTTATGACGTGAAACCATATTATCATTTTTTGTTGTTTTTCACTGCAGCAAAATGTGTTTGTGGAGAGGGTATGCTTACAATTAGCATATAAAATTGAAGAGGATCTTATTTAGCAACAATACAGTCAACCAAAAATATTCTCAAGAAGGTCAAAAAAGAGCACTGTAGTAATTTTCCGGATCTGGAGCTTCTATAATCGGTTTGTCTGATCGTGCTATCTCCCTAACCTCTCCAGAATTCTGACCAAAAATACTGCAAAAAGTAAAAAAGACACTAATAAATAATAATTTTAATGAAAAGACTATCACCAAAATAATTAATAAACGATCATATAAATTTTATAATAACGTAACAACAAAAAACATAGAACATAAACAGCAAAAATATGTAGCATTACCTTCCACTAGTGAGTTGTCAGAAAAAATAAAATACGTTTTAAAAAGCATGATATTATCGTATGCCACAGGTCACATAATCAATTAAATACACTGTTCACAAATTTAAAAAGGAAAACTCCTCTCATGAATAAATCAAATGTAATATATTCGATCCCTTGCACAAATTGTCCCAAAAAATATATAGGCATGACGAGCCAATTGCTGAAGAAAAGATTGAATGGCCATAAATATACGAAAAACGCCTCAACAGCGTTAAACAAACATACACAGGACGAAAAACGTACTTTTGATTATAACAGTACCATTATAAAAAACAAAGACATGCATTACCAAAAATTACAGATAAAGGAAATGATTAAAATTAAAAAAGATAAAAATACGGTTAACGACAGAACAGATATGGAAAATTTGAGTCACATTTACACAAGCCTTATTTAAACAAAAATATTAAGTATTCGATCCTGTCAAATAAGAATCAAAAATTGAATATCCTCTTAAACATAAAAGTAAACGTATACCTTATGTTTTTTCATGCATTGTAAAATATAAGAAATATATAAAAAATAAAACACACTCGCATTCCATGTATCCTCAATATACGATGTTAGATTGAATTTCATTAGTAATAGAGTAACAAAATGTCAAGGTGTGTACCGGTAATATTAAATATTTTTAAAAAACTTAAATACTGTTTTAAAGTGTTTTGTTTGTTCTTTAAAATTATAAATATGTTTCTTGTGTAAATGTTTAAATTATATAAAAATATTTTTAGGAAGGAAAAAAAAACAAAAAAATTTTGAAAATGCTTTAAATAAAGGGCGAAACGTCAATTGTTTTGCACTTTTTGTTAAATAAAGAATCTAAACCCAAGAAAAGACAAAATAAAGAAAATATTATATAATCTATGGTTCAAGAATCAAGAATTATATATATATATATATATATATATATATATATATATATATATATATATATATATGAAGTAACATATATATATATATATATATATATATATATATATATATATATATATTTATATATTAGATTTGTATCAAAATTATATTGCCGACTGCACAATAGGAAAAATAACCGGAACAAAAGTATATTTTTATTAGAGTCGGTCACGAAGCAAAGGATCCAAATAAAAAAGCAAAAGGGTCCTAAACTAAGGAAAACCTCTTACATTTTCCGTGTGAGTAGAATATTAAACCTTCTCACTTTTTTACACGATTCACAATTTAAGAAGAAAAAATTAAATAAATGAAAAAGGAATAAAAAAAATGCAAATTCGAAAAATTAACTAAATAAAATGAATATTCGAATGCGCTAAACGAGTTACTTTAAATTTAAAAGGTTTGTTAAAATAAAACGGACTTTTTCTGATTCGAATTTTAATTCTATCCAGTTGATTAAAACGGATTTAGAGGACGGCTTAAGATTTTTAAAGGCAAAACATGTTTCGTTTTAATTTGAGAGAAAAAAAAATTTGTGTCAATAAAAATAATTTTTTAAATAGGGCAAGATGTTCCTAAAATAGTCTAGTGATAGGGCGTAGCTTTTTAAAAGATATACAGTTAGTTCCATAAGAACGTGCTGCTGCATATTTAAATATCATACTTGTTTGGGCCTATTTACTTGGTCGTCTAACACTCGAGACTCTAAATTACACAGACATATTCAAGAGTGCGAAATATCATATAAGATTTGTAACGAAGTTACTATATTTTTGGGCATGAGTATGTTCGCCGGGATTTAATTTATTTATTTTACATCCGAAAAATCTGATTCTTGCGGGAAAAGAATGTTAAAGTTTTCAAGATTACCGACATATAATTAGCTTTACCGCGCTATGCCGGGAAATATCATTTTTCGAGGTTTCCAGAGCGTCCGACCATAGTAATCGCGCGCCGCATACAGCAGTATCGTATGCGCGATCACCGTCACACGTCAGCGTAGTGGGAGCTCGAGCCGTCTATTTAAGTCCGAGCAGGCCATTATTTCGCTGAGAACTACACGTTCTCCACCCGGGTCAACAGTCCAAACGGACTGGACTGGGTCGCCTGCAGGAACGCCCCTTCCTGGTCTAGTAATGTAGGTGAGGCTAGGCTTGTGTGTATATGGTGTTTACCATACACTTCCTTCCTTACGTCCTACCCCTCTAATGGCCAACATTGCCGAGGACCCTTATAAGAACGGGCAGTGACGGTTCCTTTCCTAATTTCCTACCGCTATTGGTCGACGCTGTCGAGGACCCTTATAAGAACGGGCAGCGTCAGTTCCTTTCTTTCCTTCCTACCGTCACCGATACACACGCGCACTGATGCCGTAAGTTTGTTATTGTTTCCATAATGATCAGGAATGTGTTTACCGCCAGGTGCCCTCCGATGTCCGTTGACGAGGGCGCTAAACAACTGCCGCCCCGACGCTTATCGCCGCCGCCGTGTAGAGACGCCGCCTATCGCCGATCGATGCCGTGTTATAGTTACATACCGCGTATACCGTGAACGCGGATTTTAGATACGAGGCGCGATATTTTGCGTACAAGCCGTCGTGAATAGCGTTGCAACAATATAGTACGAGGTACGTGAATAGCGTCGTGAATGATACCGCCGGGTTACCGTCTTCAGCGCAACCGAACAGTATGAGCTACCGTGATCAGCTCTCAAAACATACTCTTGCCCTCCAGACCGTTTTATTTGTTTATATTATTGTCCATCTTAGATTGTAAGTTAGTTTTAGGCCATGTCTTTGTATAAAAGAATGGAATACAGGATACAGGATGTTTTTAACAGTTTGTGTTATTACCTAGTCCTATTTTTACCATTATATGTAACAATTGGCAGCCGGCAGCCAGCACTAATACGCAAAATAGACCCCTGGCTTGCCCTTTCTCCACTGTAACAAGCTGCCTGGTGCATAAGTGGGCCCTCGACCACATTAAATCCCGAGGGTGGCGCCCGAGAACCGACTACCGAGTGGATGTTTTGACCTTCAGGCAGTCAAACCGTTGATCAGTTGAGAGAGCAGGGATATCCCGAATATAAGTAGATACCGCCGACCCGATACCCCTGCGCTGAGCATTTGACCGATGACTGTCTGTACGAGAAATATCCACTGACCGATGTTCCGCTGCCGTGAACGAAGAAGAGCCGTAGAGCACGGCCTGCTCCCCGCCTACGTAAAAACGCGTCATAGATTCGAAGCAGTTTTTCTGTGTAAACGCGAGAAAGGCCTAAAATTACTTATGCTGTCGCTGTAAAATATATGAATAAGTCTTTCTTTTGTACAAATGTGTATGAAAAGTTATGAACAAGAGAAAAACGCGCGTGACGCAATTATGCAAGAGTCCCAAAAAAATCCACATCTTCATCTGCGATAAGGGCAAAATATTTTAGCTCCAAATGGAATTATGGGTAGAGAACATCGATAGAGATTGGGTCTAGGTTCTACAAAGAAAGCTTGGTATACTGCACAACACAGAATTATTTATCGAACAGTTAAATACCCCGTTACAGTGCATTCTGAACGCTAGTTTGGACCTAATTATGACTCACAGATACTACAAGAAGACAATGACCAGAAAAACTGGTCGTCTTTTTCAGGAGTGGAAATGAGAAAAAAAAATGGGAAAAGCATTACTATCATGGAGTGGCCTGTTTCTTTGCTTGATGGTTCAACTTCATAAAAAACCTATCTGTACTCTAAAGAAACTAATTGTAAGTGTAGAAATACGTAGAATACGTTAAATATGGATATGAGAAAATTTATCACTGAGGCGCAAATTTAGTTTTTAGTATTTTAATCATCACCATGACGCCCTTGTAACTAGGAGAGTTATTCTGAGGAAAGAAAAGTTTACTATTCGCCAGATCTAACTTTTTTTCTTAATTCCGTGTCAGTTCAGAAAAGGATCATAATATTGATGTTAATTGTTCCGTAATTTTCTAGATAATCTATTAACAATTCGTCAATTTCGTGCAATTATTTACTGATTAATTGTTTGGTTCCTTGCATTTACGAGTGTCGAGAGTTGGGTGAAATTTTTGATGCCAGACTCTCCTTTTAAGTCTCTGATTTCAAGCTAAACGGCTTCGCACTCCTTCCAGGGAATATTGACTCATACCAGGTATACAAAGATACCAAAAGTATAAAGTTCTGTGGGAACCCTTTCCCTATTATCGGGTCCTAATTGACGTGGTCTGCTGTATTTCCTACAAAGTTTCAGACGGTCCGCGCGGTTGCAAGGAGAACTGCTTTCTGAATCGGCTTATACAGGAGGTCACTAAGGCCCAGTCCCTTGACGTTCTGCAGGAGGTTCTTTGGTACCAGTCCAGTTATTGATAAAATTATGAGAATCGTGTGGACGCTGTTCATTGCGCATTGTGTTTGAATTTGCACCTTCAGATCTCTGTATTTGATGATCTTCTCGTTGTATTTTGGCCTTAAGTTGTTGATAGATACAGCAATGTCGATTAGTGTAGTTCGCCTAGAAATTTTATCTATTAGTATAATTTCTGGTCTATTATGAGTAACTATCTGATCCGTTAGAACCGTTCGATCCAAATATAACTTAAACATATTGTTTTCAAGAATAGTCTCCGGACTGTACTTGTAATAACGCACTTTTCCTACCTGCAATGGATTTAACTTATCTGCTAACACTTGGTTGAGTATCTTAGCGGCTGAATCATGTCTCTCCTTGTACTCTGTTGCGGCAAACGCTTGGCATCCTCTAGTTATGTGCTGGATTGTCTCTGATGTTTGACAGACGTATCTACATTGGTCGTTTTTTATTGAGGGATCTCTGATGATGAACTTCCGATAGTTTTTCGTCGGAATAACTTGGTCTTGGATAGCTAACAAAAAACCCTCCGTTTCTAGAGACATCTGTCATGAAATCAACGAGTAGTTCGACGCTGAGTTGTCGACATTGTCCTGATTGACCTCATTTGGCTGCCGTCCATGAAGTGGCTTCCGTAGCCAGGCTTCTAACTTCTCTTGGTCTGTTTGGTGGTAAGGAGCAATAACCTGTTCCCTCAGCTGTAGCGGCGTTGAATCGTCTGTCTCGCATATTGCTCAATGTAGAGTGGAAAAGCCCGCTAACCTATGGAAATAAGAACGTACATTTATTATTGGTTGGTCTAGCTGCTTACAAATATCCACCAATCCTCTTCCTACTTGATGTCTTGGAAGCATTATACGTTCAATAGCACCCCGAGGATGGTGTTTGTGTGTTTTTGTTAAAAATGTTCTTATTTTTCTTTGTAGATTTTGGATGTCAGTCCTGCTCAATTTTACAATTCCAAAAGAGTAACTAAGCGCAGAGCATACGTACGTGTTGAGCGCCTTAAACAAATTTCTACTATTTAAACTATTTCGTAATACCGGCCTTACCCTCCTGACAAATTCGGTAGTTAGTTCGGCCTTCATAGTGCGATGGTCAATTCTTTTAGCCTGTTTCATATATAGGTGTTTGTATGTTTGCTCTGCTTCTACTGCAGCTATAGTTTCATCGATCTACATCTCAAATGCTACTGGTTGTATCTTTTCTTTAACGATGTTCAAAATAAGGCATTTGTCAAGTACAAACTCCTCTACAATTTTAAGCATTTGTTCCAACTGGTTTCTGGTAGCAACCACCAGTTTAAGATCATCCATGTATAGAAAATCATTCAATTTTACTACCCACTCAGCCATTCATGTGGCACTGAGTCGAAGGCCCTCTTATAATCAACATAAGCAGCTAAGCGGTTTCTTTGGTTGGTGCAGGCTTGATTACATATGGCAAAGTCAATAATCAATTGTTTTTTGCATCCCATTGCTCCCCTGGTGCATCCTTTCTGTCGAATTGCAATGCTATTATTTTGTTCGCAATGTGCATAGATGCGTTGTATCAAGCAGGGTGTGATTACCTTATATAGCGTGAGAAGGCAGGTAATTAGCCTATACTTAGCTGGGTCATGTGTGCTATGTTGATCCTTTGACAAGAGATACGTAATACCTTCTGTCAGAAATAATGACATTTTTGCTGGATCAAGAAAAACACCATTAATAACATTAGCCAGAACTTCTTGAGCCAGCAGTTCTGGACCCGGTCGAGACCTGAAGATTTCCAGTTATGGAATTCCTTAATTGATTCTGTTTATATTAACATCATTATTTTTGAGGCTTTTAAAATGTATGGCTTTATCTTACGTAGTACTAGAGAGTTTATTGGTATTTTTCCGGTTGTTTTCCTTTACAATTCTTATGTACATTTTAAATTAGAATATGCGTCTGCCATCTGGTTTCTTGGATATAATATTTACACTGAAAACTTAGAATGTGTTCAACGGAAATTTTAAAAACATATTAATTTTAAAGGATATAGCATTTATCTCCCTTAGGGCTTCCCACATGATAAACTTCTTAGAATGTTCTATTCCTCTTTTCTGAAAGACTGACAGGAGTATTTCTTGCTTAACACCCTTTTCAGAAATCTTAATAACTTTATTGATTGCACCAATATCTAATCCAGAAAAAAATTATCAACTTTGTTTTTCCTTATGACCGCCATATTAGATTTTTTACTCATTAAAAAGAACTTCATTTTTTCTATAACACTATGTGAAACTCTAATACAAAAAAGAACAATATTATAACCTAAAAATAACTAAAAACATTTTTTTAATAAAAATTTGAATATTTGACAACACCGAAATTTTCGATAATTCTTTTACTTAAGAATAATTTCAAACTAATAACAACACCTCTCTATAAAACTCCGTTCCCTATTGTGAAAATGTTATATAATAATTAGAAACTACATAGTCATACTAAGGTTCAAAATGTCTTCCATTTTTTTCAATGCATTGTTGACATTTTTTCAAAACGGCTCTGGTTACATGATGAATGGTATTTAAATTGATATTACTAAGAATATTGCGAATTCTCTATTTAACAACTTCTCTAGTGATTAAACTCGTATACCTCATTTTTCACATATCTATAAATAAAAGTCTAAAGGTGTTAGGTCCGGAGACCTAGCTGGCTAGCGCACAGGACCACGGTTGAAGATTAGTTTTTCACCAAAGTCCCCATTAAAAATGTTTGTACTTCCCCGAGATTATGAAGGGAACAATCTATTACTTAAAGAATTTCATTTCTTTAAGGTTTCAAACCTACCAAACAAAAATATTACAAATATTACAATAACAGAATCAATAATTAGCTTTACTTAATTTTTAAGTTTCTTCTTAGATTTTCTAGTTCTTTTGGAAGATTTCCACTTAGAGTGAACTTAAGATAAAGAAATATTGTTATTAATTTGACTTTATTCTTAAGTAAAAGAATTGCTTAAAATTTCGGTGTTGTCAAATATTTAAATTTTCATTAAAAAGGTGTTTTAGTTATTTTTAGGTTCCAACGTTGTTTTTTTACATTAAGGTTTCACATGTTATAGAAAAAATTAAGTACATTTCGATGAGTATAAAATCCAATACGACGGTTATAAAGAAAAACAAAGTTGATGATGGTTCCAGAGAACCGAAACGTTGCAACTAAAACTTTACTAAATAGACCTATTCTGCCTAAAAAGTGGCCATATAAAAGGGTCTCCAGATTTAAAAAAAAGGGAGGAAATAAGAAAGTTTTATAGGATATAGGAAAATAGAAGATTTTACTTTTTTTAATATCTCAGAAACGCAACAAACCAGAATCAATGCACAAGCATACTTGCCTAAAACTTTCTCCATTTAACCATATTTTAATCTCTTATAGTTTTCGAGGTTACAATGCTGCCATCATCAATTTCGGACACACTGTATATATACGTTATTACTAGCAACTGATCAATTTATTCTTCGAGCATAATACCCGTTTTATCGTTAACCATTAACACTTCATAATTTCGCTCGATTTAACCTCAATATTCGTAAAACTAGCGTTAAAACAATCACGGAATATCATAAATCCGCCCCGCATCCATAGATGATTTTTATTTTCACCCAAACATTATTAATGTGCCAATAAATAATCCCGACGTTTATAATATTCGCTCGTAAAAACGGCAAAACATGCGAAACCGAGCCTTTTGTGCCCATATCGTTGATTAATGGAATCCAGCCCGCGGCGAGCGAGAATGTGATGACGTCACGCTGCTCCCTGTAGAGTTATCGTCAGGGATTATATGAGCGTTAATATGTTTTAGTTTTATATTAATTAGTATACCTTCGTTAAGGGTATAATTTTTTTGACAGCGCGTGTTCGTAATTATGAAATTAATTTGAAAATATCGAAACGCAAATACAAAAAATGTGAATATATTACACAGCACTACGTGAAATTTAAACATTGAATAAAAATAGTGATTTCTTGTAGATTTTCGGTCGCTAAATTCGAATCCGAACTTAGAATTGCTCCATCACATCAGGTTTTTTAAATATCACAACTTAAAGGTGCAGAAACGCTATTTTGGCCTATATTTGAGGTTATGTGTCATCGCGACATCTTTTTTCTCAAAAAACTATACACAGCATCTTAAAGTATGTCTTACTCTTTCACATGCCGTTAAGTTTGTACAAATAGCTTGCTTTTTCTTCGAGATATTCAATTTTGAAAATTTCAAATTGCATGAATTTTTCACATTTTGAAAATCTTGATCTTCCGAGGCAGATAAGTTTTTAAGTGACAATTCTGAAAAAGTGCGAATGTTTTAAGGCTATACAAGCATCGCTCGATCCAAATTTATCATTAGTCTTGCAAAATAAAATTGTTTAAACAGTTTATTTAAACAAATTATTGCAAAATTCCTTATTTTTTAAATAAATGCTTCCACTGCTTTTTACAAAAATAAATACGTTTAAAGGAATCGCTATCGGAATTATGATATGTTTTGTTGTAAACAAAATCATATACAATTAATTTTGCAACTTAAAAAACCCTCTAACGATCATTAGAAAATAATTAAGAATATGTGTCCAGAATTCATAAAACCATATTCTACAAATACAAAGTTTACCATGTGAAAATTGTGTATTTTGTTACATTATTACAAAAAAAAAGTTTCTGGGGCAAAATTTAGTCACAAAATGTAACAGAATAAAAAAAAAAATATTTAAATTCATAATCATGGCCCCCAACCTACACAAAATGTTTCTTAATATACCTCACGATCATTTTTTAAAAAGAAATAAAGATTATATTTACCATTCCACACCTTATTATTAAACTGTCATATCTTCTTTTCAATGAAAATTTTATAACCTTTTTATTTCCTAACCTCTGTGTTGGAGCATTTTAATGATGCATTTAAATAATTTATTTATTTTTTAAATATCAAGTTGCATATGGTACTATTATTGTAATAATTATTATGGAAGAACGTAATAATTTGAAGAAAAATAGTAGTAGTGTTTTGCTCACTTTGTAAAGGAACAAAAGTTCCTTACCACTTGTAGTTATTATATTTCATATCGATTAACTTAAAATATATATTACTAATAAACGCAACAATTCGTGTGAACCAGTTTGTATGTAGATTTGGGCCATTGCAATGTATACTTTATGTCTATACCAAAAAATCATTATCCATAAAGGAAAATAAATCAACCATCAAACTTAAATATAGACTCTGTTTTCTTATATTTGAGGTTATGAGATATATTTATTGTAGAAAACATATAAACCCAAACAATTCAGGGAAACAATATCAAAACAGTCAGACCCTCGTTAATACTGTAAAATAAATATGTCATAGACACTCTATAGTTGTTAATTTCACTTGGAGTCGGGATTGCCATGGAAGTGTTCTTTGTAAACTAAGCAAATTTTCTGATCCTAAGGAAACAAAAGAATATGTAAATAAAATCGCTACAATACAATATAATTATTTGTTTATACGTACAAAGTTTTCGTCTTTTGGTAAATTTTTTTACCTATTTGACAAAAAAATAAGAACAAGTAAAATGTGAGAAATGGATAAAAGAGGGAGTAGGTTTTCTTCCACTGTCTAAGATAGGGAACTTTTATTGATAAGGAAATGTGGATTAGGTTGATTAAGGAAAATTATTATTAGCCCAATATGCTCGGCCCAAATCCAAATTGTTTGAAAATCATGGCGTTTACAGCATTCTATGTGCAGATTGCCATCAAACTTATATAGGACAAACAAACAGGCGCATATCAGCAAGAATCCAAGAATATAAAAATAGTCTCAAAAACAAACAGACAACCTCAGCCCTATTTCAACATCACCAAACAACCGGACATACCATCGAGTTATGCGTCATAAGAGAGGCCCTGGAAATCGAAAAAGCCGGACAGCTAAATAAACGACACGATGCTATAAATTTTTCAACTACATAGAAAACATTAACAAAAAAATCAAGAAAGAAAAAAACAACAAAAATCAACTAGTACCAGCAAACAAGAACAAAATATATCGCACTCGGCAGAGGGGAGGAGCCTGCGAAGCCGCTCATCCAATCAGGAAGCGAGCCAGCTAAACAAAACTCGAAATTCTTGTTGTACATATCTGTTTGCAATACTTCAAAAACGGATATTGATCAGATCACCATGGATCACATTACACGTGAAAAACACCATTTCACCAATTTTCAAATATGATTTCCTTTTCAAATTTACAGTTCAAAAAGCATTAGTGCTTATGGAACGAAATCCAGCATTCTCATTCGTTTATTTTAACTTTAAAGGCGTGGCCTAAAAGTTACTATAAAATACGTCGATCACAAGCATCGCTCTTCTCGATTCAACATCCATCCGAAGCACAACAAGTAACGGTCGTAACGCTTACCAGTTCCAGTACCTTCATACACCAACCACGACGATCTTTTTGAAGGCATCGAAGTCTCAAAGAACGTCCAGTCTTCGCTTCGTTAAACTTAAAATCATATTCTCGGAGTCTTTGGGCGTTTAGTAGCTATCACTTGCCCTTAGATAGTGAAAAACCAAAGATTCAAGAAGATTTTAAAGCGAAATGCAAACAACTCGGATTAAATACGGTGTCTGGGAATTCCCCTTGTATAAAACATAGTTTTGGACTTTAGGTAGTATCTGCATACGAACGCCTAGGTAAGTTTTCACAACTACAGGGCCCTTAGACACTATAGTTCGAAAGTCGGGTGTTATTCGTAATTGTATACACGAACTGGTGTTGCAATTACGGATCACCGACACAAACTTCGCGATTTAATTCGAATTAAACATGAGTTTCCATATACTCAACAAAACATAACCTCAAATTCACAAATATGGTATAATTTCCTATATCATATTTTTCCAGAAAAATTCATTCAAATTTTTCCAAAACAAATTCACTTTCATTCATTATAACACTCCTATAATATTAATACATAATATTATATTTAATTTTCGCTTAGATAAAATTTTCATAATTTTTCTAAGTCCACAGTTACTAGTACTGTTTTAGCACATTTGTTAACCGTACATTTTTCACAGCGTTCTATTACCCATATTTATTTTGCGGAATTGAACACAAAACTTCTTTTAATCTGTTCCTTGTTACCCCTACATTTTTTAGCTATTTTCCAATATATTTCAGAACATGAAAACGCCTTGTTTTCGGGATTCTTAGTGTGGGAATACCCGGGAAAAAAAGGTTGGTTCTTGAAATACTATTGGATTTTATTTTATCCCTCTTCAGCGACTTTAACTGCGGGAATTAAAAGCAACTTATGACATGATTGAAGTGATAAGATGTATCCCTTGCGAGAGTTAAATGGACTGTTACATTTACGACATTTAGGAATAGATTACAAGGAAAGATATGTCCAGTTAGTTATAGTTATACACATCCTAAGTATATAAACACATGGGTAAAAATAACGCTAAACCATTCATTGCGGAATAATTTCTATTCTCAATGTTCAATATGCGCATTATCTTACAACCCCGTAGCGGATTTTATATTCAAATTTATGAATTATTCTCATGCGGAACGTTGTACAACAATTCTCTTTGCGGACATTTTTATCACAAAATTTTTCCAAATTTTCTTTGCGGAAAATACAAACAAAACAAAAGGCCTATAAACTCATACACTTGCAAGTTCCCCTGACTAAGTGTTATTCACCGTAATGCTTAGTTTACGCAATTCTTGATTTTCTCTCAGAATCTCAACCTTGGAGCATTCTAAGCTCAAACATTCATCATGCTTTATGCATAGCCGATAAATGCTTATTTTTGGAAGCAAACTTTACTTCAATTTTCGAAGTAAACAGAAGAAACAAAAGCCCCTTTTATCATTCACTCCCCTTTGCCCCGGTGAGCGAGAAGGAAGGTGAGGCGGTCAGATTTCCTATCTGGTCGGGTGGTTTAGGAAGGACTCTCACCGCACCCCCCTGCGTTGCGGTTCAATAAGGTAGAAAAAATTTAGAAACAACTTTTCACTTTCTAAATCTACCTTATAACAACGACAAATAGCGACCTGGGGGAAATGAACCACGATAGCGCTCGTTACAGGACCAGACACGCATCACGTTACGGTCTAGCGATATAAATTTATACTTGGAAACGCTTCGCCTACGATTGTTATGGTCCCTGCTTTATGAAGATATCGCACACTTTAGCAATTTTAGGAACAACATCAGACAAGTCTGGCGCTTTTGACGACTGACTGAAATCCGTAAAGCTCGATTCAACACGCGTTCAGCAACCAAACCACACCCAAATATAAAAAAGGAGGCGTTCCTTTATGCGATATTCTTCAGAGGTCACCATCACTTCTCAGCGAGTAACGAGACGAACCGCACTTAAAAATGCCAAATGAGATTTTGTCGTGAAAACGATTTTTTGAACGGACGGATTGAAATCCGGAATAACCAAACTATTCATTCTGCCATCCGTGAAAACCTACGATATAACATATATATATATACAGTGCCTTCATTTCAAAACGAACCATCCTTAATAACTTTGTTAAATAGAAAAATTTAAAAAAAAGAAAAAACACGTCAATTTAGATATACAGGGGGAAGTTTAATTTTGCATTTGTTAAAAGTCTGTCAATCACCTCCTTACCTCCAGCTGACCTCACTTTGATATGTCAAATGGGAACCCCCACCTTGTGACACATCATTGTAAGCAGCATAAAATTGTCTATCCAACCGTATAAAAAAAATTAAATCGGTTGACGTACAAGCGAATAGTGTGCAAAAATGTCTTGTAATAATGCATAATATATCGGCCTCGAACTTTGGTATGTCAAATGATTACCCTATAGTGTGATACATCATTTTCAAGGACGTACGATCTGCTATCCAACGATGTCAAAAAAAATTAAGTTAATAGACGTTATAGGCAATTAGGATGCAAAAATGTGTGTTAAATATAAGCAGTTTATTCAGTTTTATTCAGTTGAAGAAAATTATTTTATTAAATGTTCAAAATGTGCGCCGTTATTAGCGAGACAATAAAAAAGCCTATTTTGAAATTCCCCACGAACATTGGCAAGGGTTTCTCTGCTAATTCCTCTACATTCCCGAACAATTCGATCTTTTAAATCGTCAATATTTTCAGGTGGGGTTTTATAAACCTTGCTTTTTAAATACCCCCAAAGAAAAAAGTCTAGAGGGGTTAGGTCTGGAGACCGTGCTGGCCATTCAATTGCACCACGTCTGCCAATCCACGTCCCTGGAAAATGTTCATCAAGCCACCCACTCTCGAATTGCCAAAGCGTAGTGCGGGGGAGCTCCATCTTGCTGGAAATGCAAATTATTTTCATTTAGTACCATAACAGCATTTTCATCCACTTGATTTTCTAAAGATTACACAATGGCAGGGTATATTGTGTTTTCTAAAAGGTTTAAATAAATTTGCCCAGTTAAATTATCTTCCAAAAAAAATGGCCCGATGATTTCATTGCCATAAATTCCTGCCCACACGTTAATTTTTTCGGGATATTGAGTATGCCCTTCTCGGAGAAGGTGCGGATTTTCATTATCCCAGTATCTGCAGTTATGTCTGTTAACCAGTCCATTTAGAAAAAAAGTTGATTCATCACTAAAGCAGATATTCTTAGGTAAATGGGGGTCCTCGTCAATTCGTTGGCACATTAATTCGCAAAATTGAATTCTCCTATCAAAATCGTCTTCTCCGAGTTTTTGAAGAATTTGAATTTTGTAGGGAAAAAACTTATTTTGTTTTAAAACTTTATGCGCAGAGCCAGCAGAAATGTTGGTTAAATCTGCGACCTTTGAGATGGATAAAGTTGGATCTATTGCAAACTGTCCTAGTACCTCGATTTGGCATGCTTCATCTACAACCCTTTTCTCAATATATTTTTTATTACAAACGGATCCCGTTTCTTCAAACTTTCGTACCAATTCGAGTACATATTTATGGCCCACGTTTTTGTCTTGATGCCTCTCGTTAAATGTTCTGGCGGTTCTACGAGCGCATCGATCTTCAGCTCCATAGAGAAAAATTATTTCTATTCTTTCGGCTAGCGTATACACCATTTATATTCACGTTTCAACTAGGCGTCACAATGAAAATTTTAACAATAATAAACAACTGGTGTTTAAAGATCTTAAAAATTTTATTTATTGCAGTGATTTTTTGTACCTATCAGGTACCGCAAAAAATATCATTGAAATAAATACACTAGATTGATTAGACTGCAATGAATTTTGCGATGAATTTTAAAACAGGCTTAGTTTTTTTCTCGCAAATATTTTAACTGTTTATTATTTTAAAAAAATATTTATTTTAAATTTAAAATAATATTTTACTCTATGAAGTAGCCATTTGACATAATAAAGTTTAATGTGATAAGGTGTCTATTATTACCACACATCTTTTCTTACTATTCGCTTGTACATCAACAGATTTTGTTTTTTTTTATTGGCTAAATAGGAGATAGTATGCCCTTTAAAATGATGTATCACACTATAGGGTAATCATTTGACATACTAAAGTTCGAGGCCGATATATTATGCATTATTACAAGACATTTTTGCACACTGTTCACTTGTACGTCAACCGATTTAATTTTTTTTATACGGTTGGATAGACAATTTTATGCTGTTTACAATGATGTGTCACAAGGTGGGGGTTCCCATTTGACATATCAAAGTGAGGTTAGCTGGAGGTGAGGAGGTGATTGACAGACTTTTAACAAATGCAAAATTAAACTTCCCCCTGTATATCTAAATTGACGTGTTTTTTCTTTTTTTTAAATTTTTCTATTTAACAAAGTTATTAAGGATGGTTCGTTTTGAAATGAAGGCACTGTATATATATATATATATATATATATATATATATATATATATATATATATATATATATATTTCTCATATTTGATGTTTTCCCACACATTATGAATTTTTTATTAGGTAAATGCGAAGGCGCCTAAGCTTGATGGTAAAATACAAAAAACTTTACATCTTTACAAACGAGCGAAACGTAGCGGAAAATTAAGCAAATTTCGTCAGGAATTTTTCCGGATTAAGCCGGTACACACCGAGAATCTTGTGAATCGAGGCAATGCTATGTATATTTCATGTACTACTGCTCTCCAAGCTCAACTGGCTAGATTATTATTTAAATTATTCACCGGGACACGGCGAAATAGCAACTAAACAGTGGTGTACACGACGTGAAACGAATAGGAATATTAATCTAAAAATAGCGTAATAACAAAGGTTTTTTATATGTTACAGGTTATTTTTTTTTTCATATGTATCTTATAGAGTTTACAAGACAGTTGTTTAAACAACGTAAATATCTCGAAAATTAAGATCTGCTACAGTTTTCTTGCAAAATGTAAGGGTATCTTTAGTACACCATTTTTTCAAAGTATGTATATATATATATATATATATATAGAGAGAGAGAGAGAGAGAGAGAGACTAGTAAAGTCCGCATCATATGGGATTTCTTTTTATAAATAGCTTTATTCGAAATTTGACTTTGGCAACAATTTCTGTTTCAATCGAGATGAAAATTAACCAAAAAAAAAATAGTAGTTACGTGATTACCATTATCTGTCAAATTTTAATTTTTTTCCAAAAAAAAAAATTCAAAAGTAGGGTTATATCTCAAAATATCCAAAAAGCTTATTGGAAAAAGTTTTTATAATTTCAATTTGTAGCCCATATGCAAAGTTTCAGCTTTATAAGATAATGTAGATTTTTCGCCCTTCTTCTTCTTCCTCTTTTATTTAAGACGACGTCTTGTTTTTCTGCTATATTAAGCCTCCTGTGATGTTGATGTCCAACATTCGTGCCATCGTTTTGGAGGTCGACCAGTGGGTCTTCTAGTTTTTGGTATCTCGTTCTTAGCCCATTTTGCCCATCGATCGTCGCCCATTCTGTCCACATGGTCCCTGCAATATCTGCGCCTTGACCTTATGAACCGTACCACATCAGGCACCTTGAGCTCTTCCCTTATTTCGGAACTTCTTATTTGATCTCTTAGGGTTACTCCTTTGATTGTTCTTAACGTTTTCATCTCAGCTGTTCGTAGCATACTTTTTGTTTTAGATGTTTCGGCTCGAGTTTCAGATGCATAAGTTAGTACTGGTCTTATCACAGTTTTGCAGATGCGTACTTTGCTCTCTGTGGACATATACTTATTTTTCCAGATTATGTCCCTCAGGCATCCTGATATCCTTAAGGCCTTGTTAGCCTGTGCTCTGACTTCTAGGTATAGATTTTTATTGCTTGATACATCAACTCCCAAGTATCTGCAAGACATGCTTTGTCTGATAGGATGGTTCTTCACCACCAATTTGCATCTGACAGGATCTTTTGAAATTACCATCGTTTCGGTCTTTTCTGTAGATATGTCCATATTTAAATTTTTTGATGTGGTCTGGAATCGGTATAGTAGTCGTTGCAGATCGTCTTCATTTTCTGCTAACAGTAAGGCGTCGTCGGCAAAACATGAGATTTTTAAAGATTTTCGTCCCATTTTGCATCCTCCATTGATTTCTATTATATTTTGAGTTATCTTGTCCATAATTAAATTAAAGAGAAATGGGCTTATACTGTCGCCTTGTCGTATTCCCGTCATGATAGGTCGCATTAACTGTCGATATGTTCTGTCTAAACCCGTTTTGTTCTTCACTTATTGCAATTTTACTCGTTAGTTTTGAGGTCATGATTTTTGTTAATAATTTGCTTGTACTGTTTAGTAGTGTTATTGTTCTATAATTGTTGGGGTCATTCTTATTTCCCTTTTTGCAGATGGGTATAGTTAGGCTGTTTCACCACTGTTCTGGAATACTGCAGGTTGATAGAATTTTGTCGAATAGTATTGTTAGTGCTTTTTCTAGATCAAGGCCCCCATATTTAAGCATTTCATTGGAAATATCGTCGGTTGCCGGAGTTTTTCTATTTTTCAGTTTGGTCAGCATTTCGTGTACGTGTTCTATTTTTATGTTCTCGTCCTCCATCATCGGTTTTACCTTATCTAAATCTATTTGGATGTCCTCGTTATTATACTCGTGGTTATTGTAAAGGTTCTGCATGTATTCTTTCCAGTTTTCTGCTATTATAGAGTTGATTACCACTTCTTCGTTGACTTCTTTTTTTCCTATTTCTTATTACGTTCCAAACTTTCCTTTGTCCTTCGGTGGAAAACCTTTCCCAGTATGTTTCCTTTAGGTCTTTAATTGCGTTATTAATTCCATTTCTCACGGCTTTCTATGCTAAGTATTATTCTTGCGTTTTTATATTTTTGTATTTTAAGTATGCTTCCTTCTTTTGTTGTGTCAATGCCTTTACTTCTAAAGTGAACCAAGGTTTGTTGTTTCTTCTCCCATTATCTTTTGCACTATCAATTATACTTATCTTGATTTTGTTCCAAGCATTACTAGGAGTATTTTCCTCTATTATTGGATCTAGGGCTAGTTTCTCTTTCAGCCTATTTTGGTATAGCATTTTTGTTGATGTTTCCTTGAACGATTCTATGTTAAACTTTTCGATGTATATCGGAAGCTTTTTCTTTTGGAAGTTGGCTTTGAATCGATATTTGCACAGTACTAAGCCATGTTCTGTTCTGACGTTCGCAGATGTTAGCGTTCTTACATCTAGAATTTGGCTTGGAAGGATTTTGTGCCCATTTTTTGTAAATTGCACCATTGTTACAAAATAAGACTCAACGCAACCTACATAAAACTTCTTAGTTTTAACATATTTTGTTGAAAGTAGCGCCATATTAAATGTGTGTTTTTCTTCAAAATCCAAATAGGGCTATTAAAATTTGGTCACATGTGATGCAAAGTTTATTTGTTTTTGAAGGTAACTTCACAAAATAACTATTTTTGAAAACGTAGTTTGTGTCTAAAAGTAATACACATTAATATTAAGAACAAGTTTTAATAATCGAGTTTTAAATTAAATCGTTGAAACTAGACAAATTTTACGTAAAGTTATATAAAAATTGATTTTACATCCATAGACCAGGGCTTACCTGTTTTTAGGTAGATGTGAAATGAAACATGGAGATTTTTGCATGAGAGCCTTCAGAATAATTTGCAAGAACGATAATTTTGACATGCGACATTTCAAAAAGTTTATTTATTTACTTATTCATTTTGGAGGACAATTGAAAAGGAAAAAAAGTTTCGTAATTAAATTTGCCATAAGATAGGGTTAGTCGGATTTCTCAAAATATATTTTCCTTATTGCAAAATGACAATAATTTTAAAAAAATGTAAAAAAAAAACAGTTTTTTAATGAACCGTTTTCAATCATTTAAATTTCTCTGAAGACCTTCATATTAGAGCAAAGAAAACTTTATGCCATGATACAATAACACGTTAAAATTCGTTAGGATCGAATCGATAGTTTTTGCACAATAATTTTGCAACCCGATTTCGTTTACAAAAATTGACCATTCTTCAAGTTTGTCTGAATCCAAAAAACGTATTTAAATTTATTTTCGACATATAGTAAGGAACTCAAGTTTTCCAACGCTTTTTTCAGAATCAAAATCGGATGATTTGGACGCCCTCAGGAGTTGTTTAAAGACATTGTTGACATTTTTGCCTATAAACAAATAGATTATCTCGGCGCATTTTCATTGGATTGTTCTTAGCAATACATGGTTTGAAAGTACTTGGAAGGACGCTTCTTTTCGTGAAAAAAAACTTAAATCCGACAATTGGTTTCCGAGATACAAACTGTCGAGTTCTTTTTTGATACAAATATTTAAATGTTTATGTTATCGGAAACCTTAATAAAAAATGAAAAGAAAATTGCCCACGCGTATGAAAAATTAAAAAAAGAGGGCTGAGGAGCTCTCATTTTAAAATTGAATTCGAAGATTCAAAATACATATCTGAAAAAAATTTTCATTTTCTCGGCTTCTAATGGAGTGATTTTGATCATTTTTTTTTGAACCGATGTACAGCGAATAATGAAGCTCAAATATCATAATGCCATGTGCCCATCATGCATTCGTTTTGTTATAAACAAATGACGTTATTTATGCATCATACTTACAGCATACTACACTCTATAGTATTCGACTTTCCAAGCGAATCTTTGTTTATTAACATAATTAAGCATACTATAAAGATATATATTTACTTTAATTATTAAAATTGTTGAAATAATTCTATATACATATATATATATATATATATATATATATATATATATATATATATATATATATATATATATATATATATATATATATATATATATATATATATATAGAAGTTTCGCCAACATCTTAGCTGGCATTTTCAAGCGATGTTTCCTCGATGGCTGCTGGGTTTGTTATTATCTCGGCATCTCATTAGGAATGTTATGTCGCAGAGTAGCGTTGATATCTTGGATCTGTGTGTTTCGAAGTGTTTGGTCCTTTTTAAGGTCTCCTCCACGTAGAAGTGTAAAATGTTGTGACGTAGGTTTTCACGGATGGTGGAATGTGCACTGGTATTTTTCTGGTTTTCAATCCGTTCGTCAGTAGAACAATCTTCCCGACGTTTCGCCAACATCTCAGCTGGCATTTTCAACTAATGCTTCCTCAAACCGAGCAGCCGTCGAGGTTTTAAAGACGAGATCCACGAAACAGGCTAATTTTCACCTGTTCTTCGAAAACATGGAAGTGTTGTTCTGAAATTTAGTGCTACATTTATCGAAATAAATGATAGTCCGAAGGGGCCAAGTCCGGTGAATAAGGCGAGTGGAGTAAAACGTACCATTTAAGGTTTTCCAAAAAGTTTTTTACACATTTTGTAAATGCGGCTGAGCACTGTCATGTTGAAGAATGATCTCATCATGCTTCTTGGTGTATATTGGTCTTTTTCCTTCATTGCTTGGTTTAATTTTACCAGTTGTTGCCGATATCGATCGGTTGTAATTGTTTCATCAGGTTTTAGCAGTTTGAAATGCACAACTCCCTTATCATATCCCCAAATACACAAGCAGAACCTTTTTTCAATGTATTTTAGGAACTAATTGTTCTGTTAAAGGCTGGCCTGGATCTACCCATGAGTTCTGGTTGTTAAATTTTTCATCATCTGTCACACCTGAGTTTGTCGGCTTCTTCTTCTTCTTCAAATGCATATCCACTAATGGATGTTTGTGATTACAGTTTCCATTTCTTCCCTACTTCTCGCAGTGTGTATCAGTGTCTGAATATCGTGCAACCCCGTCCACTGGATATCTTCTTTCTTCCAATTCCTCTTTTGCCCTCGATCTTGCCTTCAATCATCAACTGTAGGAATTGGTATCTCTCATTTCGCATGATGTGCCCAAGATAGGCCATCTTTCTTTTCTTGATTTCCTAATACGTGAGAGAACTTCTTCATTGGTCATTCTCGCTGTCCATGATATCTTAAGGATTCTTCTGTATATCCACATCTCGAAAGCCTCTAATTTATTGATAGCGCTTGTCTTTAATGTCCAACCCTTCATACCATAAAGAAGTATTGACCATACGTAACCTTTTATGAACCTCAGTCTTAATTTCAAGTCAAAATCCGAACACGTAAGCACTCGCCTGAGTTCTACAAAACCCTGTCGCGCCTATTCAATGCGACATTTTACTTCACTGTCAAAAGTCCATTCTTCGAATATCCATGTGCCAAGATATTTAAATTTGGTTACTCTTTCTATGGGTACTGCGTTGAATCTTATGTTGGCGTTTTGGAATAAACTGGGATTCCTTGAGATAATCATGAATTTTGTTTTCCTTGTATTGATGTTCAAGCCCATTGATTTACTGAGCTCTCCTATTATGTTGATGAGTTTTTGGAGGTCGTTTATATTATCGGCGATTAGAACTGCGTCATCCGCATAAGGGATGTTATTAATTCATATTCCGTTAAGTTTAATTCCTATTTCAATATCTTCCAAAGCTTCCTGGACAATTGTTTCCGAATAAAGGTTAAACAGGAGAGGGGACAGCACACACTCTTGTCGCACTCCTCTTCGGATTTGTATCGGAATGGATACATTATTGTCTGATTTTATCTGCGCGGTTTGACCCCAGTATAAGCTTTCAATGCATCGGATGTCTTTCTGATCTATGTCGAGTTTTCTAAGAAGCAGGATAAGTTTATGATGTTGTTCACGATCGAATGCTTTTTCATAATCTATGAAGCATAGGCACACATCTTTTCTCTGATTGTAACAGTTCTGAACAAGCACCTGTGCAGCGACTATCGCTTTTCTCGTAACTAGGCCTCGCCTAAACCCAAACTGTGAGTCGCTTATGTCTCTTTCGCATTTATTATATATTCTTTGATGTATTATTTTTAGAAATATTTTTAGTGTATGACTCATCAAACTAATGAGTTTATGATCTTAGCATTTTCTTACGTTGGTCTTCTTAGACAAGAGAATGAAGATAGAGCATAGCCATTGTTTGGGGTAGCAACCCGTTTCGTAAATAATGTTAAATACTTTATGAAGCGCCGCGATGCCTCTTTCATCCAGAAGTTTCAATATCTCAGACGGTATCTCGTCTGGGCCAGTCGTCTTGTTGTTTTTTGAATTTTGTATAGCTTTTTCTATCTCTTCTTTGGTGATTGATGGGCCCGTTAAACAGTCGCACCTATTACCCGCTTCCAGAGGTCTGTGGTCATAGAAGAGTGCTTCTACATACTTTTCCCACACATTATCGACTCAGGACTAAAAACTGAAATGCATGATCGTATTGGAACAGTGTTTGATTCCCTACGAGTTCAATACAAGATTTTTAGCTATAATTTGTTACTGTGGAACAAAACAATCAAAACAGTGGACGGGTAAGGGAGAAACAACACCGAGAATCGCGCAAAGAGTCCCATCTGTAGGAAAGGTATCTTGCCCTTGTTAGGTCGGACACTTTTCATTTCTAATTTTAATAGAATTCATCGAACATGCCTGGTTCAATCTTTTTCTAGAAAATTACTCCAGAAAGCTCGTAATTTCAAATGAAAATTAATCCTTCAACCGACGAAAAAACACCAGTTGAGATGAAATAAAAGTTGTCCTCTTATAGAAATAGTTTTAATCAAATTTGGATTCCGAAGTAATTTAGCCCGATGAAAAAGGCAAAAAGAGGATAGAAATTAAGAAATTTTCTTACGCTTCTTGCCTAAAACCCTGAGAAGAATATTAATAAGCCACTTTTACGCTTAACTGAAATCCGGAAAGAAAAAAGAATAAAATAAACTCAGTTAAAAATGCAAATACGAGAAATTAAGCAAATGGAACCGAATGCGTTAAACGACTTACTTTTAAAAAACTGTTACAATAAAAATACAGATTGAGTAAGAAGTTTAAAAAAGTTTGTGATTTCAGTACCTAAAAAAGTCCTTAAAAGTATGTATAGGATGTGCCAAATTTGGGTAGAAATACAGAGAAGTTTAAATAAGAAAAAAATTTGCACATTTCAAAGCTGTGATGAGAAAGTTAAATAACGGTGGCACGACAGAGCGGAACACAGGCAAGATATATAGTTTGGAGCCAAGTGATCAACCAAATTAGCAGAATATCTGCTTAAATACAACTTACTTACTTACTTAGTCCGTGGTGTTACAACTCTGGGTGGGTTTTAGCCGACTTTACGACATGCCTCCATTTATTTCGATCTCTCGCAACCTCCATCCAGTGTTCGATGCCCATAGTTTTGAGATCTTTTGTTATATTCTGTCTCCACCGGGGTCGTCCCAGTGGCCTTCTCCCAGTCGGTGCTTCCTTCCAAGCTAGTCATATTATTCTGTCGTCAGGGAGCCTTCTGATATGTCCTGCCCACTGGAGTCTTCTGGCCTTTATTTCTTTTACTACATCTGTATCTGGGAATAGTTCTTCTAGTTCCTTGTAAGTTCTTGTTCTGTATTGTCCTGTCGTTTCTTCTATCGTTGGTCCCGAGATTTTCCTCAACATTTTTCTTTCAAAGACTCGTAGTCTCTCTTCGTTCGCTACCGTTAACGTTCATGTTTCGCAACCATATATAACTATCGATCTTATAACTATTTTGTATAGGTCCATCTTTGTTCGTCTTGTGAGGTGTTTCGATTTCATCAGATCTTGCAGTGCATACAGGCATCTATTTCCTGCTTATATTCTATTGTCTATTTCCTGTGATCCGTTGTTATCTTTGCATATTGTTGTCTGCATTGCGAGTCTATAATATTAATGATTTGCCTTCCGACAAAGCACAATAAAAATTGAAATTTTGAAGTAATGGGCACGACGAAAACAGAAGCAATTAACTACAGCAAGGAAACCATGTGAAAGCTCTTGAAATTTATTATTAAAAACCAACCAAGCAAGGTTCTCTAATGCAAGGAGGGTTATAAAGGGTGTTTTTTTATAGAGGTATAGAACTTTAAGTTGGCAACACTTTTTTAACTGGCGGCCATTTTGTCAGCTGTCAAGTGATTTATGTTTAGTTTGGTTTGGCATTTCAACATGAATAGACCGACGCCTGAACAACGCTTCCAAATTGTGCAAATTTATTTTGAAAATCAAGGTTCTGTTCGAAATACGTATCGCGCACTACGTCCATTTTACGGTCAACATAATCGTCCATCAGAGCAATTAATTCGATTAACTATGGAACGTTTTCGCACCACGTTTACTCTAAATGATAATACGCATCCGCAGAGACGTCGTACAGTGCGTACAGAAGAAGTCATTGCTGCTGTAGAGCGTAGTGTAGAAGAAGACCCGAATCAGTCTATCCGCCATCGTACACAGGAATTGGATATGTGTCCATTCACTTTATGAAAGATTTTGCGGAAAGATCTTGGTTTGCGTGCTTACAAAATCCAACTCGTGCAAGAATTAAAGCCACACGATCACCTAGCAGGGCGTAGATTCGTTGAATGGGCCCAAAACAAGATTGCCGTTGATTCCGATTTTCATATGCAAATTTTGTTTAGCGATGAAGCTCACTTTTGTTTAAATGGATACGTCAATAAACAAAACTGCCGTATTTGGAGTGATGATAATCCTCAAGTGTCTGTTGAGACACCGTTACATTCAGAAAAACTGACTGTTTGGTGTGCTTTATGGGCTGGTGGAATCATTGGTCCGTACTTCTTTAAAAACGATGCTGGTCAGAACGTCACAGTCAATGGTAACCGCTATATGATTACTGACTTTTTCGTTCATCAATTGAACAACCATGATGTGCAGGAGCTGGGGTCTCAACAAGACGGCGCAACATGTCACACAGCTCGTGCCACAATTGATTTATTGAAGGAAACGTTTGGTAACCGCGTAGTTTCACGTTTCGGACCCGTGAATTGGCCTCCAAGATCATACGACTTAACGCCGCTAGACTATTTTCTGTGGGGATATGTGAAGTCGCTAGTCTACGCCGATAAGCCCGAAACGATTGATCACTAAGAGGACAACACCCGCCGCGTTATTGCTAATATATGGCCACAAATGTTGGAAAAAGTCATCGAAAATTGTATCTCCAGATTAGACTACGTCCGAGCCAGCAGTGGCGGTCATATGCCAAAAGTCATATTTAAATTATAATGGCAGAAGGTTATCTTTCGAATAAAGTAAATTTCATGTGAATTTAAAAAATTCATCTTTGTTTTATTCCATTTAAAAGTTCTATACCTCTATAAAAAGCACCCTTTATAATGTGGTTGCTCCAGACTCTATCATCCACAATTTGGTCTCGATTTGGTTCTCCTTTAATTTCAAAATGAAAATATTTTAAGCATTTTGAGGACAAGACTTCGGTCTAGTTTTACAGATATATTAATGTCGATAAGACACTAAAAAATATATTGAAATAGAATTTGATTACATTGGAAAATAACTTTAAATGTTTTTTTACTGACTACTTATTTAACGGAAGCACGGAAAATCAGAGCCACGGGATAATGAGAACCAGTCTGTTTTAGATGTAACTGAATAGGTTAGATCGTGTTTTGTTTTGACATAGAACAAAAAAATGTGGGAGAGGTATGTGTGTCCAGTCGCATTGTTTCCTAGTTGACTTTACACACACAAATAGACCGTAGATCAGTTTTTTGGGGGACTGTTCTAATTTTTTACAATATTTAAGAACACAATATAAGTATTTAACGAATTATAGGTTTTGTCCTTTTTAATTCGTAAACTATTTATTAAAAAGTAGAATAAAGAGGTTCATTCTGTCACGGTTAAAATTTCATCATAAGTTTACTATGATTAATTTAGTTAACTTTACCTTATTTTTTGCAAATATTCGCGTTTTGGGCAACACAATATCATTTTCATTAAGTATTTCTCATATATCCTTCGTATAACCATCATATTATTCGTTGCATTTTTGGGTTTTACTATATCCCAAGCCATCCTAGTTTTTCTTCCTGGCAAATTTTCTTCCTAACTCGATTATTTTCTTTATCGTTCTGTAATTTCCCTATAAGCAATACAGTCTAAAATTATTTATTTCTATTTCTAGCTTGATTCATACGCCGCTGACTGCTTCACTGCACTATGTTATTTATATTTAAATAAATAATTGATATTTACCTCTTTTTTTTTGTTAGATATCGTTTTCTTGTCGGTAATTTAAGTGAAGTTCTTAGTTTATCCATTTTTATACCAGTTTTTCCTATATGTATTTTTTGTTGACAATTGCTGAAGTTGGGTTATTTGACAGTATCTAGTGATTCGTTTCGAGTGACGTATAGGCAAATTCTCATTCTTTTGGGCAGTAATAAAATTTTCTTTGACACTTAAAGTAGCGTGTCGTGCAAGCTTGGGGCTGATTTTGCAGCTTATTGCTGAATTTGGGATTAAAGTGCTATTTAGGTGTTCGGTATTACCTTTGATTTGAATTTTCTTTTGCCTGCTTGGCGTTTTTTTGTCATTATTGAGACAAAACCTGGAAACAGGGACTTTTTGACAGCCTTGAGCACGTTTCTAACCAGGAATCAGACTAGGCCCCAGGGAATCGGGGTCCACCTTACGGGTTTGAACATCACAGCTATTCACCCTAGGGGCTTATTGCACTACCCTCAGGACTTATTATCACTACTGCGCCCTGCATGTTTCTGTGGATAATACTGCAGAGCCAACACCGTAATCGAGAAAATAACAACGGCCAAACCATTTGTATTTATATCCATTACCTCTGTGTATTAAATCAAGTTTGATATTCTTTTAACATTTTGTAACATATAGCTTTTGCCGAGTCTCATTTGTGAACCACATGCTCCTTGCGTTTGAATCTTTGGTATATATATATATATATATATATATATATATATATATATATATATATATATATATATATATATATATATATATATATATATATATATATCAGCACATCAAATATTTAACATGGATGGGACGGGAGTGTTTATAGTGCAAAACCCAGCAAAATAGGTCAGAAACGAGTTAGTACTGTTACTTCTTAGAAGAAAGAAAAAGAAGTCACTGCTGTTAGCGCAATGACTGCAGCTGGTTTCTATGTATCTCCCATGTTCACATATTGTATCAGAGACAGTGTCATTCTCCTCTTCTAGAAAAAGATGATCTTCCAGGAGTAATTTATGACTGTTCTAAAAATTGTTGGACTACGGAAAATCTATTCTTAAAATGGTTACAACATTCTTAAAAAATTAAAAACTATGTAAAAATCATAAAATATTCGTTTTAGACAATCATAACAGCCACTCCACCTTACAAGCATACGAGATTTGCAAAAATAACTACGTTACAATGTTGTCTATACTGCTGCACTCCTCACACAGAATACAGCCATATATCTTGGTAACTTCAATTGACAAAGTCGTAAGTGATTTCCATACTACTGGTATGAGCCCAATTATTACAAATAAATACTGCTGCCTCCAACATAGCAGCGTTGTAGAGGATCTAGAAAATAGTAAAAATCTTCACGCTTTACCTGATAAGAGCACTGTAATACCAGAAGATATTCAAGAAACTCTACTGCATGATACATTCGTCACTGAAGATCCAATTATTAATGACTCTGTTGCTCTTGATCGAAATGTTGTCAGTAAAAATCATTTAAATAATGATGAATCTATTACAAATGTAATTAATGCTTCTTCTGAACTAAATTCTGTCCTGGCACTTATATCTCTAGAACAATCAACCTCCCAAGAAGTCCAAAAACGAATATATAAACAACATTCGCAAATAATCATTGTCAGTCTGAATAAAAACTATACTAAAAGAAAAGAAGAATAAGCGTCTTATGAAAGAAAATAAAAAATCAAAAGAAAGAGGCTAAAAAACGTAGAGGGAAGAAAAAATATATTAAAAAAAAGCAAATTAGAAAGTTAAAAAAATTGTATTTAAAAATGAAACTAATTCATCGGATGAAACTGTTAATGATCGTAGTATCTGCGACGATGATAGTAGTGACTACGTCGGTGAGGAATCCAATGAATTGTGGTACAAATGCAGGACCTGTGGTGACTGAGCACATGCTCAATGCAACAGGAAGTGATTCTGCCAATAATATTTGTGATTTTTGTAATTAACAATAATTATTATTCTAAGGATAATTAACTAATTTTGCACGTTCCTAAAAATTATTTAATTACATTCTATAAGTAATTCGCCTCAAATTTTTAATTTGTATGAAACAGGTTATCTTTTATGTTTTGTTAGTTATGCTTGTGTACTGGCTACCATTGCCCCCTGTGAATCACGTTACCCCATAGTCTGGCTTTAATTACTCCGTACCTTGAATAATGGGCAGTAATGGTACTTTTTTTTTTAAATGAAGATAATGTCTACTAATGTTTTTTGTTTTAAATTTCGATAATAATCAGGTAAAGTTTATTTTTTATAGTTTTCACAGACAAAAATTTATTTTAAAATATGATTATAAACAAGAGTTATTTGGAGTTTTTCCTTATGTGGCGCCAATTTCCCCGTGGTCCCCTACAATCCACGTTGGAAAATTTGGATCTCACTACGAATAAAACTTACTAAATAAAAAAAAATAAATGTAATAACCCTTAATAGTAAAATGTTGTATATATCTGATCCACAAAATTACCCTGACCTAACCTAAAAACATCCTTAATTTACCATATTCTTTACACTGTGCGTGATTCTGAATATTGTGCTCGGTAATATGAACTGTTCCCTTGGTTTCTCACGTTCTAAACCGCCTAAAAAGGACAAAGATGTCCCATCAACGCACTTACGCGTAAACAAACTTGAACGTCGTAATTCAACCCTCTCTGTGTCCCCAAACTTTGAGGTTAAACTATTTACCAAGAATCGCGTTCCTGGAGCCCTTAACACTTGGAATGTTCGCCACATTTACCAGAAGATTGCCATTTTAAGCCCTCAACTCGACGTGTCAGACCGGAATTAATGGTGCCAATTACGTAAGTAAACTACCTCAAACAGTTTTAGCTAAAATTAGTGGAAATTTACAAAGTAAAATCGGTCATGTGCGAGACGTAACTCAAATTATAAGGGCTCAGTTAAAAAGCATAGTAATAATCGAAAACTGAAAAAACATTTTATTTTTAAGTGACTCTAAAAAAGCAGGCGGTTCTCAATTCAACCGACATACTCTCTACTGGTATGACAAAGTATATACAGTGAGGGGCAAAAATGTTGCACTGGTAGGTGAAAAAAGTTTATTAACTTTTTGAATATATATATATATATATATATATATATATATATATATATATATATATATATATATATATATCTTCTTCTTCAGGTGCCATCTCCCGTCAGAGGTTGAATATCATCACTGCCACTCTCACTTTATTTGCCGCTACTCGAAAAAGTTCCACTGAGCTACAATTGAACCACTCTCAAATTTCTCAACCATGAAATTCTTCTTCTTCCGATATTTCTTCTTCCTTCTATTTTACCCTGCATGATCAATCTAAGCAACTCGTATCGCTGGCCTCTCATTATATGTCCAAGATATTGCAGTTTCCTTATTTTTATGTTGTTAATTATTTCATAGTTTTTGTCCATCTCTAGTAATACTTCTACGTTTGTTGTTCTCTCCGTCCAAAATATTCTCAACATCCTTCTGGGGAATAAAAAAGGGTCGCAGGAGGCAATATCGGGCTATAGGGAGGGTGCCAAAAACTCTTGCACAATGAACGAGGAATGGGCTGGCGCGTTGTCGTGGTGTAAGATCCAGCCGTTCTCGGCGAGTTCGGGTCGCACACGGAAAACGAGTGTCCGCAGCCGCTCAATGACGCCACTATAGAACTGTCCAGTCACTGTCTTGTCGGCAGGAACATATTCACGATGATGATGGAACGGATATTGAAAAAAAGATCAACATTGTCTTCAGTTGCGACTTGGACATCCTGCCTTTCGTTGGCCGCTCCCCACCCTTCTCCACCCACTACCGATTTTGTTTACGGGTCTCGATGTCCAGTGAATACCCGACTCATCCAGTTTCTGCCGTCGCTCTTAATGCGGGACAACAAATCCTCGCAGATCGATTTTTGCATTTGTTTCTGTTCATGGATGAAAACTTTTGGCATAATCTTTGTGTAAATCTTTCGCATGTTCAAATTCTCGTGTAACATCTTGCGAATGGTTTCTTTGTTCATCTCGCCAGACAATGCATTCGCCTCGGTACGAGAGGTGACGGGAGCTCCTTCACATGGATCGTCTTCTACCGATTTACGCCCCTCCCTGAACCGCTTCGCCCATTCAAATATGCGCGTTTTCAACATGCACTCGTCTCCAGACACTACCTGCAATTTTCGGAGGATTTCCGAGGGTATTTCGCCAGATTTCACTAAAAATTTAATCAACAACACGTTGCTTCTAATGTGAGTCGCTCATCTTCACGTTGTCACTAAAAAAGTTACTTTCGTTAAATACTTATAAAACATAAACCAAACGTGCTATCGACTTCAACCTTGGACTAAAACTAAAAGGAAGGTCTCTCTTCTCTAGACAGATGTTGACGAACGACGCAATGTTGCCAGTTCTCGAGTTATAATTAAATTCTCGGAATTTAATTGCCACATCTCGTAAGTATCTAAATGAACACTTCAATGCCACAGCAGGGAATAGATCCTACCAGAAACAATATGTGGGAAATTTCTGAATTGGGAAACGAAAGGGGAGAAAGACTGGTTCAATATGCATATTACTAGAACTTTTCAATGGCCAACACCTAATGCAAGAAAACCCTTAACAGAAGATGGACAGGGAAGCTCCCAATGCAGCTATCGAAAATGAAAAAAAAACTAACAACGGTTAAAGATGTAAACGTTCTCAATAAATTTTTAACTGATCATAGATTAATTAAAGCTTGAGTAGTCCTGAACACAAAATTTGAACCAATAAAATTATACCATGAACCAACATCAAGAATAAACATCACTAACCTAAGTAACAACTCTAGATGCCATTAACAGCTTATGGAAGAAAGGCTGCAATATTCAACAGCTAACACACACTTAATAGAGAAGATTTTAAATTCCGCGAAAGAAATTGGAGGACCAAAACAACGCAACTATAATAAAAAAACTTTCTGATGAAACAACGCAGACAAATCAAAGTTAACTTCAATATATATAGAATAGAATACACCGAACTGTGCAAAAAAAAAAAGGAAAAAGATTTCAGAAGATATGAAAACTTATAATGAAAGGCTTGTGACAAATGCAATCGAAAATCGTAAGAGGAAAAAAAGTAGATTGACAATCAACAGGAAACAAATAATAGCACTGGTGAACGATTATGAAAGAATCGCAAATAGGGATAAAATAATAGAACACATAACTAAATTCTATAAGGATCGATACAGAGCACCAGAAACACAAGAAGTAGGGGAAAGGTAACTGCAGTTCACGAAGATGTTCCAGATATTCTCATGAAGCAGAGAAAGCTCTTAAGAACATGAAGCACGGAAAAGCGGCTGGGAATGACAATGATACAGCCGAATTTATAAAGCACGCTGGGAAAGCAACTTAGATAATTCTAGCAAAAATATATAGAGACTCCTTAAAAGCAATCAACTCAGTATATCCTAGAGCGATTATAAAAGCTTTAGTCGATCAAGACGTATACAAAAAATACGTAGAAATGTTGTCTAACTTTTATAGGGAAGCCACAGCTAGAGCAAACATATATAGACATCACAGAAAATCCTACCCAAAAACACGAACTTGACATATAAAACGGGATTGATCATGCATAATACCTCCCTTATAATAAAAATGACGCCACCATGCTCCGTGCCATTACGTGCAAATAATTGCTTTGGCAACAATGAATTCCCTAAGCTTTTATTATATTGGTGAGAGTGTATTTTTGATATTGACCGAATACTTTTCATTTTGACAATAATTTATTTCTGATTTTGCTCTTTTATGCATTTTATCACATTTTATGTAACGTTTTATTGAAAATTTCAAACACGAACGTGAACTTTAAGTTTTTTTTTGGTATTTTAAAAAATGTGATTCTTCATCGTAAGACGTGCAAATACCTCATCTGGTAAATTGGAACTTATTTAATTGGTAAGTTATAAAGCATTCAATAATAATTATATAAAATTTTACCTAAGAATCAAATTGTAAATCTAAGGGTAACAAGTTTAATCTTATGGATATAATGTATGATAATTTTTAAATGCTATCAATATTTTAGTTTTCTAAGCGAAAAGAATCTTCAAATTCAAGGCCTGAAGCAAATTGGTCATGATCATAATTCTTTTATACACCAGATGAGTAACTCTGTTCAGAGCATTTTTTTGGAAATAATTTTATACGAGAAGATGGGCAAAAAGTTTGTGCTGTGCGCTGTGCTTCTTACAAATAAACTGCCTGAAAAAAACTATGAAGCACTGTTTGATGTGAACATCTTGAAGCAACTAAACTTGGACTTAATAACATACACTGGCTCTATAAAAAAAAAGTCTCGAATTAGGTGTGCATTAACCAACAACAATATCATTTTACCATAAAGTTAATGTTCCACTGACATATAAAGCTGAACATCGGTGTTAAAATTTAAAATGATTTACGTTTAAAAACCAATATGCCATATTAAAATAGAAATAAATGATTGCATATAATATGAAATTTTTCAATATTATTAAGCATGTTTGGAAATTTTACTTTTATGTATTGTTTTGTCTAAAAATAAAATAATAACCTTTTGTTTGAATATGTTATTAATTAATAAAACAAAAATTCTTGATTTTAGCTCAGATAGGAAATTTGTATCGTGAAAATCCTTTGTCAAAGTAGCGCGATTGATTACCATTTCAAAAATCCAACTCTCGGAAAGGTCAATTCCAAATCCTCAAACAGTTAAGTAAATGGAAAGTTTGGCCTAGTGTAAAAATTAAAAGTTGCTAGTAAATCTTTATGTATATATTTAGATTAAAAACGATTATATTAATGTAAGAATTTTCTTGTATTTACAAGCTTTTTTATATTTAAAGTGTCTTAATAAATATTGTTTTGTTTACAATTAAATATAAACTGCTTTAACACAATCCCATTTAGAGTTTATTTTTTTTTTATAAAAATGGTCAACATTATTATGAATGTTGTTAACCCTATATAAATAATATCAGTTGCCTAAAAGCATCAAGGAGAAAATAATTTTACCAAGACCTAATCGAAGCTATTTTTAAATGATGAAACTATCTTACTTTGAAATAGATTATGTGGACATTTCGATATCTTACATTAAACAACATACTATATTAATTCATGATATAAAATTTTTAAAAATAAATGCCTTAATACTTTTTTTCGTTAACTTCTTATACTCCACGTCCGAATAAAGATGTAGATTATACTAGTTATTTACAAAAATACCCACTGATTTCCACAATCTTTTCTAAAACAGATATTTTTAAAAAAATTAGTCTCGATTTGTTTTTGGCGCATATTTCACATTTTAGCTATTTTGCTAAATAACACTTTTATTGTAAAAAATAAAATATGTAAACAATCATAGAAAAAGCATTTTCATTTATTTATAACAACTAAAATTTCATGCTTGTTATCTAAAAATAATAAAATTGTTACATATTTACACTGTTCCAAAGAAGGTAAAAAAAATAGCTTTATTGGAGTTGCTTATAATTTTGAGGAAACTAAAAGTAGAAATTCAAGTTGAATATTGTTTTACAGAAACAATTATCCTGGTCTTTTTCATTAAATATACTCGATTAACCTGTCAAGTAAAACAAGGAAGAGCGATTTATTGTTTTAGATATATAAGCCATACAAATCATTGCACCTAATGGCGACCAATAAGGGGGGGGGGGGGGGGGGTAAAAAATTATTTTCATGAGCAGTCCAGTTTTATATGTCAAGTTCGTGCCCAAAAAGGAGTCCGACAAGGAAACACAATATCCACGAAGCTCTTCACAGCAACCCTAGAGAATATCTTCCGGAAATTAGACTGAAATAATAAAAGCCTATGTATAGGTTGAGAACACCTAAGCCATTTGAGATTCGCTGATGACATAATTCTGATTGCTAAAAGTCCTGAAGAACTGCAAGAGCAAATTAATACCTCAATACAGATAGTAATGAAGTAGGTTTAAAAATGAACATAATATTCAATGCCTAATATATACGGTCGTGCATATGTAATGTTATACTGTTATATCTTAAAGGTACTTTGTTCTTTACATTTTTCTGATTTTTAAACATCCTGTATACGAATTCTGTACAATTTTATATTTCTTTGGCATTTTCAGGTCAAGGAGGAATTAATTTTTTCTCATAAACTCACAAATAAATAAATTTTTCCCTCTTGAGAGGAGTAACAACATATCTTGGACCTCATTTAAATGAATGGAATTAAACACGAAATTTTACTTTACTGGGAATTTTATTTTCTTTAATCGTAAAAAAAAGTTATTAAATTTCGAGCAAAGTTATTAAACTTATTTGAGTTTTATTACGTAATTTTATTTATTTTACCTTCAACTCCCTCAACGGAGCACTTGTTAAATTCGCAGAGTTCCCATCGCCGAGAAAATCGGAATCCTAACTGACAAAAAAAGGAAGTAAAAAAGAATAAGAAAAAAAGACCTTCAAACTGTATTAATTTAATCAATAAGTCATTATTTATCTAACCGTTTTGTAAAATAATTAGCACCTAGCCCGAAATACGTAATTAAATCTTCAGGGGTCGAATTACTTGAAGTAAAAAAGGACACAAAACCGTGAAACGTGAAACTGATATATCGAAGCAAGAGTAGAGATGTACAAGTCATCGATGAGAGCAATATCGATAGAGTGATTCAGTGAGATAGCAGGATAACAGTTTAAATAATATGAATAACAAAGTAACCCATATCTTAACAAAAACCACAAAAAAAAATAGCTAGGATGGAAAGGGCATACTAAGAAAAAAAGCAACTATTTAGAAAGAGGAAATACGAAGATTTTAGGGAGCTAAAGAGGCAAGATCATGAGAAGGATCAAAATGTACACTATGAGGCTGAAGTTGAAAAATTAATCCAAGGGAAAAAAGGAATAAAAAAAATTAAGAAATGATAACAGAAGCCAAATCTTTGTACTAAAAGATAAAGACGGGAGAGAAACTAGAAGAGACAGAAACGAAATCGTTAAAACATCAAAACAGTTCTGTGGAGACTTCTAGGACACAAAGGTAAAGGACTTTGAATACACATCAAAAAACAGACAAAAAATACTAAGGAGTCTGAGGAATTGCCCGATGTCACCAGGGAACAACTAGAATACGCACTCAAACACATGCAACATAATAAAGCTGCGGGGAGGACTCGATAGTGATAAAAATGATGAAAACCACAGGAGAAAGAATACTCGAAAGAATTTGTGAAATTTTAACCAAATGTCATATAAAAGGACAAAAACCACAAAACTCGGAAAATTGTGCTCTTACATGAGCAAGGCGACAAGATCGACTTGAACATTAAATATATAAATTTTAAAAAGGTTACTACAAAGAGACTTAACAAAAAATTAAACGAGTACCAGCCTACAGAACAAGCTGGATTTAGAAAAGATTATAACACTAATGAATATCTATTAACTATGAGAGTTCTTAGAGGATATAATCTAGGAATTCACTTGTCATTCGTGGACTTCCAGAAAGACGTTGACACTTTCGAGCCCTGGGATATAAAAAAAAAAACGTTTAAAAATATGGTCAGCGATATATTAATGTATTTGAATACATATATGATAAAGCAACATCGATGGTACAAGTATTAACCTGTTAAAATTAATAGCGGAATAAGGCAAGGGATACACTATCACCAGAACTGTTTACTTCAGTTGTAGAAGTCACTGGGAGGATAAGGGTATTGTCACGGTTCATTTTTGCTCTTAAGTTCACTATGGCTAATATATTTAATTTAACCTTGTTTTGCAAATACTGTCCATGTCCATAACAGGAAAACACTAGACCATCTCATTGAGGAAAATGCACAAAACATGCTGACTGACCTTGACAGACAGACGACGAGGGCTGGTCTTAGAATGAATATTTCCAAGACCAAAACTATGTATGTGCGGTGATGATCCTCAAATTTCTATAAGAAACCAACAATTAGAAAATGTAACTGGCTACACATATCGGGGCTATCAAATTACACTAGGAAGGGATAATCAGACCACTGTTGTGGAACTTAACATCCTACCACCGCTTTCTGGCAAAACTGGACTTAAATACAGGTCCAAGTTTGTGGAAAGTACAGGGATGTCTGGGAAAGATACCGGTGGATCCCACTGATGAGTCCACCACCGGTATCGGGACGAAACATCCATACATTTACTACGGTGGTCGAAAATAGATCGCTAGCTACATGTCCTTACCACCAGGGGCATTGCTAATTGCGACATGGCGCCCGAGCAGGGACGGCGGCAGACCAGGGTCTTATCCGCCGTTGGCTTTGATTAAGCCTGACCCGGCCATTGGAAGACCACCGAGGATGTCCGTTCCACTTCCTTTTCAGGCCTGTGCTTTCTAACGCCTTGGACTGTCCGACAGTTTAAGCCGGAAAGCAAATGCCTTAGGGGGGCATGTTGTGGAACTTAACATCCTACCACAGCTTTCCGGCAAAACTGGACTTAAATAGAGGTCCAAGTTTGTGGAAAGTACAGGGATGTCTGGGAAAGATACCGGTGGATCCCATTGATGAGTCCACCACCGGTATTGGGACGAAACATCCTTACATTTACTACGGTGGTCGAAAATAGATCGCTAGCTACATGTCCTTACCACCAGGGGCATTGCTAATTTCGACATCACCGAAATATATTGAAGAAGGAGATCTGTGTGTGCGGCGTTTGGTAAATTGAACCGCCCACGAAAAAGCAAATCTATTTCAATGTCTCTTCAAGCTAGGGTCCAGTATGTCCTACAAGTGCTGACATATGGTACTTAAACATGGACCTTGACAAAACAATCTCTGCATGCATTTAGAATAACTCAAAAGAGCCATGGAATGGCGGATGATTGGAGTAACTCTCAAAGAACATAAGAGGGATAGGTGGACCCGAGGAGTGACAAAGCTGGGTCAGAGAGGCACAGAATCGTGAAAGATGGAGAGAAATTGGGAAGGTCTATGCTCAGAAATCCGGGGCAATGAAAACCTACCCAACGGCCGCCATGGAAGAAATCCTAAACCTCACACATTTACATATATTTCTAGAAAACATGGCGAAGCGGACGATTTATAGGATGATGAGAGATGAGATCATAAAACGACGAGCCAATATTTTATCCAGAAATCAACAAATCTGGGACATGCCTCAAGATGAAATGAAAAGAAATTCAGCTTTGTGAACACCTTCAGCATTAAGTTGAGTCGCAAAATGAGACAGAAACACCATTGAAAATCTCAGCAAGAAATCCATTATATGGTATACAGATGGCTTCAAAACAACGGAGGCAACTGGAGTAGGAGTGTATAGACCCGGCCAGACACTATGAAGGGTTGGGTAAGTCACCAAGCATTTTCCAGGCAGAAATACATGCCATTGGGATATGTATTCAATTTAACATGGAGAAAAATCATCGCAGCCAAGAGATTATCATCTTATCAGACAGTCAAGCAGCCATCAGTGAGCTGAGCTCTCAAGTTACCAGTTCCAAGACGGTCTGGGAATGCCTAGAGGAACTAAATGACTTAAGTAAGAATAATAAAGTGACCTTTATGTGGGTACCGGGACATACCGGGATAGAGGGGAATGAAATAGTAGATAGGCTCACGAGGAAAAGGGCTGAGATACCCTTTCTGGGACCAGAACCTTTCTGTGGAATCAGTAGCAGCAGGAGACCCAATTATTGGACGGAGCTGCAAGGATTGAGACAAGTGAAGATATTTCTGGGGAACTACGACCAGCTTAAGTAAAAACCAACTCAGATTTCTAACAGGGGTCCTGACGGGACACCTCAAGAAACTTGGACTGGTATAGATAGAAAAGTGCAGATTCTATTCATATCCTTTCAGAGTGCAGCGCTCTAGAAAACCCAAGGATGCAGTTCTTAGGAATACACCAAGTCGAAGAAGGGGAGCTACCTATATTGATGCCATCCAACATCCTAAGATTCCTGAGGGAAATAGGATTGGAGGACCTGCTCTAGCCAATAAGGTAATTCTTACGACTGGGCAGCAGTAGGGGGGCACAACAGATCTACCAGGTCGCAATGTACAGACCTACAACTCGACGCACATACATACATGTCCAGAAATGGATCGACGAAGAAGGCCTATGATGATGATGATGATGATGGTGATAATGAATCATAGATCACACCCTGGTGGGCAAAGTATCACAACTAATAAAACTAATTTAACAAACGCTTTATATAATAATGTGATACAAACTTATTTAATTTCAATAAATTATTCAAATTTTTTTATGAATATTTTTGCTTCAGTTAATAAGTATAGTGCTGAAATACTGAGGAAGGGATAGAGGTGAATAGCTAGAAATTTTTTTTTGGGCATTGTAAGGCTGCTGCTAGTCATTGACAAGGTATTGTCTTGTCTTGCGACAAATTGCGATGCGTTATGGAATATTTATCATAGCTATAACGCTGGCGGTAATACATCCTGGATATCTTATCATTAACACTGTTTCCAAAATGTTTTTGTAACAATAGCACCTTGGTCTTATTACGTAGCTATATATAAATGACCATTAAATCAAAACAATTTTGTCAATTATTTTTTCTAGAAGATTAATAAGATTGTAATAATACATACATAATAATACTTATTAATATCTTAATCCTAGTTTTCTAATGTCTATATTATGTTTACATATGTAACATGTTCAATTGTATCTGTGTTACTTTAAAATCAATTATAATTAAAAAAATTCAAGTAAAACACACTATAGCACCTTGGATACCTGTGAATAATTACACAATCGATATCGATACTTAGGCCCATCTCTAACTCGAACTCCAAAAGTTAAATAATTCATGAGGCTACTTTGTGGGTCAGACCATTCTGCACATGGATCCTGACGAGTATTCCTTTTAACACGGTAACAGGAGATAATTAATCTAAACTTGAGTTGCAGGAAATGTTAGATATGGAGGTACGTACTCCTCGGACCTCTATAAGTAATCTAATTTAGAGTGTTTTATTAGACATGGTCTAAAGTGGACGACTAAAAAGTCTCTTTTGCTTGATATTGTATGTGTCAGTAAACAGAATTTATATTATTTCTCCTGGGATAGTTGTATTTTTATTTTGAAATAAGGATATTGGTTATACACTTACAAAGGGATGATACAAAAATTCGCGGAAAAAAAATTATTTTTCCTTTTCACTATACCCCCCCCCCCCTTAACTCTAAAACATTCTTTAGATCTGTCAATAAGTTTGTTTATACAATCGAAAAGAAATGATTCTTGTTTTTCGATAAAATAGGCAGAAATTGCTTCTTTCACCTCATCGCTGTTGGAAGACTTTTTTTCTCGAAGCTCTTTTTTCATTTTTTGAAATAAATAATAATCACTGGCAGCCAAATTTGGGCTAAAGGGAGGGTGATCCAAGATTTAAAAGTCAACTTTTTGAATAGCAGTCATTGCAACTGAAGCCCTGTGGACGGGTGCGTTGTCCTGTATAGAATTAGCGCACCTTTGGGCAGTTTCCTCGCCTTTTCTCACTTACAGCATTCCTTAAACATTCTATTAGGCCTGCATAGTAGTCTCCTGTTATAGAAACTCTTTGTAGGCAATCAGCAGTATTCCTTCTGAATCCCAGAAAACTGCAGCCAGGAATTTTCCAGCCTGGGACACCTTGAACATCTTCGGGGGTAGTTTGCCCTTTTTGTGTCACTGCATGGATTCTTGCTTCGACTTAGGCTCATTGATAAATCCATGCTTCATTTCCAGTAACAATCCGGCCCAAAACTTCATCCCCGTTCTGGCTAAACAGGTCCAAAACACGCGGAACATGTTACTCCGCGCTTCTTTTGATGCGATGTGAACATTCAATTGTACTCATCTTGCGCACATCTTTGACATGCCAAGATGGTCATGCAGAATATTCAAAATGGTTGTAGGAGATACTACAACCAATTCTAAGAGTTGCTTCTTCTTCCAACAGGCGTCTTTAAGTACTAACTGTTCTACTTTCTCGATTTTTTTTTGGAGTGTTCACCACAATGGGTCGTCCCCGCCTGGGATCGTCTTCGAGTAAATCTCTTCGTTGTTTGAATAGGTGGTGCCACTTGTAAATCATGGTTTTCCAGGGCAAAAGTCGCCGTAAATAGAATACATCTATTCCAAAATGGTTTGAGGAAGTTTTCTTTGTTTTGTCACGAAATTTTTTGCATAGTTGCACTTTTCTTCTGGACTGACTTGTTTCATTGACGATATCTCTACAAGTAATGATCCAATTTTAATAAAACTTAGTATATATAGTACTAATGAGTAACTCAATTAGTGCAGGTAACAAGAAATAACGCATCTTCCCTCTAACCCTTTCATTTCGTAAAGTTTTTGTTCCACCCTCGTAGAGACAAAATTTAATGAATATTTTTTGGTATAACTAGTGCTTGAAAATAATTTTAAATTAGCACTAAAATCAGGTTATTTACGATGAACTGAGCTAACTATACCCACCTTGGAACAAAGATCAATCAAAGTGGACGAACTGAAGAAGAAATATTGGATAAAGGGAAAAAAGCTATCGGATGCCTAAACTCACTATTATGGTCAACAAACATCTCCAAGAAAAGAAAACATCTTTTATACAATGCAATATTTAAAAGCGTTGTATTGTATGGATGTGAAACATGGCAGATAAAGAAAACTTTGTAACATAAACTGCTGGCTCTTGAAATGGACTTTTGGCGAAGATCTGCCGGAAAGTCAAGGATCGAACGGATAACCAACGAGAGAATTAGAGAGATTATGGGCGTAAAGAAAACTATTCTCGATGAAGTCGAACAACGTCAGCTGGTATGGTATGGACATGTGGAGAGAATGACGGACGAACGTCTACCAAAGCAAATTCTAAAATAGACACCAAATGAAAAAATAAAAAGAGGAAGACCAAAAGGTACCTGGATTAAGGGAATTAACCGAGCCATGTCCGAAAGAAACTTATTTCCAGGGGATTGGGAAGACCGAGAACAATGGAGACTGGGAACCGGAAGGCGTAAAACGCTATGAAACCGGATATATATATATATATATATATATATATATATATATATATATATATATATATATATATATATATATATATACTACGCTGGTGATAAGTGATTCGCGCTTGTTTTTCTCTTTATTTAAAACCGCAGTATACCCCGCCGTTAGACACCGTAATGAAGCTGAAGCGGCAGAAATGGTACGCTTATGCAGGGTTATTAACCCTATACGGAACGGAATATTGCGTAATTCGTGTTTTGGGATATATGGGGGTCTGATATAGTTATTTTTTAAAATTATTTTCATATTATACAGGGTGTCCCAAAAGCTCTGATAGTATCAAAGTTGTGTTTTTTAAAATAGAACCCCTTGTATATTATTGCATTTTTGGATTCTCTGATCAAAATAAGTGCCTATTTTAATAAGGTTTATAGTACCTAGACCTTAAGGATTTTTAAATAATCTGAATTTTGACAAAATCTAACCCAATTTTCATGTTTCAAATACTTAAGAAGTATTTCAGTTATGTACTCGAAATTTACAGTGAAGTGTAACAATAAATTATGTTTTATATCCCAATTATAATAAACTTGCTATTTTATACAGGGTGTCCAAAAATTAAAAGTAATCAAATAAGAACTTTAAGTGGCTATAAATTGATTAATTTAAATAGAACGCCACACTTTTAACTTACCAGAAAATGTACCTTTTAAATATATATCGAGTGGTATAAGGGTGTTCTATAGCTAAGTCTTCGCGTTTCCACAGAATACGCCAAATATTCGTTTTTTGCACCATTTCGTGTTTTTTGAATACATGTTCTAATGTATCTAGTTACCTATGGCATTTAGAAATGTCAGATAATTTATTTAATCTGTCAGTTTAGTCTGCAAAGCCTGTTGCTATAATAGCGGTATTATTTTTTATAACTGTGAAACTTCATTTATTGAACTGAAATATTTGAATATTGGTGTGTTATTGCTTTGTCAAAATGAAGATTTATTCAAAAGAAGAGCGTATTGATATGATTTTTATCCTTGGAGAATGTCATGAAAATTGTTTGTTGGCTTTCGAGTCTATGCTCAAAGGTTTCCTGGAAGAAACCATACTAAACCAGCCGTTTTTGTGAGACTGTTAAACCAGTTTCGGGAAAGTGTAACCTGTAACTGGGGATGAAGAAAATGTACTTGGATCAGTGATCGAAAATCCCAATATTACTCAAACTCATATATCCAAAAATATTAACATTAGCCAAGCAAGTGTTTCAAGGAGTCTTAACAAATACAGATTTCATCCTTACAAAATCCAGCTTTGTCAAGAGCTTTACGGAAATGATTTTGACAATCGAACTGAATTATGCTTGTAGGTGTTAGATAAAGTGGCAGAAAATGAACACTTTTTTGATAATGTGTTGTTTAGTGATGTGTACTTTTCATAACAATGGTTTCGCGAATAGACACAACTTCCATTACTATTCTGATTCAAATCCGGATGAATACAGAGTTATGAGGAACCAGAAAGGATGATCGATTAATGTGTGAGGAGGAATACTGGGTCCATATTTAATTGGACCCTACTTTTTTCAAGGATCTTTAAATAGTTTAATGTATCGCGATTTTCTTTAACACCAACTTCCAGTGTTATTAGAAGATGTTCTTTAAATATTAGAACAACTATGTGGCTTCAACTGGATGGAGCTCCGCCTCATTATCATCACGAGGTTCGGAAATTTTTAAATGTCAACTCTCGAAACAGGTGGAGTGGGAGAGACGGATTTCATTGGTCTCCGAGATCTCCGAACTTAACTCCACCAGATTTCTTTTTATGAGGATACATAAAAGGAATTGTCTACAATGCACCCTCGATAACACCACAAGATATGAAAATACGCATAAGAGACGCTTTTCAAACTGTAACCCCACAAATATTGTCCGAAGTTAGTAGTGGTTTCGAAAAAAGAATATATAAGTGTTTGGAAATAGATGGTCGACATTTTGAATATCTACTATAAATATTTTATTTCTGTTTTGTGCTATCGCCAATATGTTACTACCATTATTGCTGTTATAGCCTGTTGGACGACTACAAATCGCGTTCCGAGTTTCTTAACATTTGTAAAGACATTCCTGGTTATTATTGTTATAGTTGTAAATTACCTGTCATTTCCAAATGCCATAGGCAACTAGATACATTAGAAGATCTATTCAAAAAACACAAAATGGTACAGAAAATGATTATTTGGCGTATTCTGTGAAAACGCGAAGACTTAGCTATAAAACCCTTATACCATTCGATAGGTATTTTAAAGGTACATTTTCTGGTAAGTTAAAAAGTATAACGTTCTATTTAAATTAACCAAGTTATAGCCACGTAAAGTTCTAATTTATTTAGTTTTAATTTTTGGACACCCTGTATAATCTAGGAAGTTTATTTTAATTGGGATATAAAATATGAGTTATTGTTACACTTCACTGTAAATTTCGAGTACATAACTGAAATACTTCTTAAGTATTTGAAACATGCAAATAAGGATAGATTTTGAAAAAATTCAAATTATTTAAAAACCCTTAAGGTTTAGGTATTATAAACCTTATTCAAATAGGCACTTATTTTGATCGGAGACAAAAAATGCAATAATATACAGGGGGTTCCATTAAAAAAGCAAAATTTTAATATTTACAGAGCTTTTGGGACACCCTGTATAATATGAAAATAATTTTAAAAAGTAAATATATTAGAGCCCCATACATTCCAAAAGTAAAACTTTTTGAAAGTCACGTATTTTTGCCGCAATATTCCGTGCCGTTATAGGGTGAACAACCCTGTATAACGAAGAATATAAACAAAAAGATATCGCACGATGTCTCGGGAAAGGTCAATCTATAGTATCGAATAATTTAGAAAGGTATCAAAAGGCTGAAAATTTCATAAGAAGGCTCTCAAAAAGGTGTAGCTTTTGATGACGGTAAAACATAAGAGAAAAATGCCGAATATGATGAAAATATTTGAAATATGTTTCGAAAAGTACTTTAAATAAATATCTCTCAAATAACTCCCCAAAATTGGCAATTTTAACGCAGACACCTCAACATATAACTTTAGTTCCTGAAATTTCGCAACATTTGCCTAATCTCGAATTTACCCCCGGATAAAGCCAGGCCTGAAATTAATGTCGCCAATTAAGGTCGCGGAAATTCCTTCAAAGGATTATTATTATCCTTGAGGCAGACACTTGCGGTGCCTGAATTGGATTAGTCAACTGTCTTCTCTCAAAATGATTATCATCTAGGAGTACTTAGCTTACAGGGAATTGTCAATATAAAGGAGTCTGTGCCAACCGAGGTGAACGTTTCAATAAGGAAATATTTCTTTTGGAAGTGAGTCACTATCTAAATACGGGTGCATTCTGAGTGTACCACTAAAGATAAATTATTGGTAAGAGAACAGGTAAGTTAAGTGAAAAATAAATGACAAAAAGCTACCCCTAACTCCCTGAAGATATTGACAAGTGGCAGATGATAAGATGACATTTGAGGTGTGGTCTGTAATGCTAAGAGGAAAATCAGGAATCTCAAGTGACAAAGTTGTTAATCATCAGGCAATTGCATTGAACTACGAGTTCGCTCGTAGACGACGTACAGGTAGGCCATCATCTCGATGGTGGTAGAATAGGACATATTGTTTATCCATAGCAATTTGTTCAAACTGTGCAACCTCTAACACGGAAAGGATATGGTTGAAACGAAGTTTACATTTACTGTTCGCATTTTACTTCATTCATGCACGGAGCTGCATATAGTTGTACGTTTGCTGAATGTGATTTCAGCCCTACAACGGCATAATGTAGATATATCCACTGCTATTGCATCTCCCACGGAGGAATCCGTGAAAGCCGCGTAAACGTATATACGCCATCCGGCGGAAAGTCGGCGAAGCTGCGTTCAGTATTTGCATGCTTCCTTCTGATCTGTCCTTTGCACAGTCAGGTGCATGTCGGTCCCCTGATGAGTCTAGTAGAGACGAAACATGTACCTCTGCCGTATCACTGTGGCGGGGAGGGTAAGTTTTGACTTTCTTCTCGGTATGGTGGTACAGGTAAGCCATCATCTCGATGGTGGTAGAATAGGACACTGTTTTTTCTTAGCAATTTGTTCAAACTGTGCAACCTCCAACACGGAAAGGATATGGTTGGGACGAAGTTTGCATTTACTGTTCGCATTTTACTTTATTCATGCACGGAGCTGCATATAGTTGTACGTTTGCTGAATGTGATTTCAGCTCTACAACGGCATAATGCGGATATATCCACTGCTATTGCATCTCATATATATATATATATATATATATATATATATATATATATATATATATATATATGCACATGTACATCCTTGTTTTCTAAATTGTGTTTTCCAACTGGTCATTTTTTACGTTAACCATCAACCTATAATGTTAAGAAAAATCTTCCCAAATTGTGATGTTAGTTTGGGAGGCCAGTAGCCGATGAAGAGAAGACAGGGAGAGAAAAAAAAACAAATGTGTTATTTTACGCAGCAGCAACAACTTCATCATCTTGTAGAAAAATAGAGGAAGAAGTCGGTGTATAACCTTAATCTAACGCTGAAAGAATTTTGAAAAAGTATAAATATCATCCATATAAATTTAAAATATGGAATTGTATTAACCAAAATCTTAATAGAAAGAAAAGGGTAACAAACCATAACATCGCTTTGCGGTTCACCGATGGTATAAGCGATGACCCTCAGGAGGTTTCTAACCTCTTAGCGGTATATTTCAGCTCTGTTACCAAGGTCAAGTTGCTTGAGGCCTATGGTCGAAATATGTCCTTAACAGCAACAATTATAGAATCAATTCCTCAAACAATGGTAGTTTTTGCGGTGGTTTAAGAAAGGATAGTATCGACTATAAATTCGTTAAAGGACAAACGCTCCTCAGGTTCCGATAGTATCAGTCCTCAAATTTTAAAATTAATTTCAGAGTCGGTCGCATTTCCCTTGATATATTTAATAAACAGATCACTTTCAGAGGGCATTTTTCCTCAAATACTAAAGCAGTAGGCGGGAGTGACGCCAATATATAAAAAGGATGATGCTCACAACCCGGTCAATTATAGGCAAATATCTATACCGAGTGTGTTTTCTAAGGTGTGAAAAAATAATATACGAAAATTTGGGAAATTTTTTTAACCAGAATTCAATTATTACTCCTTGCCAACATGGTTTCAGACAGAACAAGTTCATCGAAACAGCATGCTGTGATTTATCTAATTTTGTATATACAGAACTTGACAGGGGCAAGTATGTGATGTGTCTAATGTTTGCCTTAACAAGTGCGTTTAATACTGTGATTAGAGAGTTCTTATTGAGAAAACTCTTTGCTTCGGGTATAGAAGGAAATATCCTAAATCTCATTGACTCGTATGTGTCTGATAGGAGTGTTTGTCCGATACCAAAAAAGTAAATCAGAACACAAAAAAGTCGCCTTAGATGTGCCACAGGGGTCGGTTTTAGGGTCTCTCTTGTTTATGGTTTATGCTAACGACCTACCTAGATTCATCAGTAGGGGAAAGTTGGTTATATTTACCGATGATACCACGATAGCTATATCTGCGGATGCCCCAGAGAAGCTGTTGTGTGCAGCGGGAGGGGTGTGTGAGGAATTGGAGATTTGGTGTCAGCGAAATCAGTTAATACTGAACCTGACCAAGACTGCATAAATAAATAACAATTGCTTGTAGAAGATAAAGTAACATATAATATTGAAGCCTCAGCTTATGCTAAATTTTTGGGCACAAGGCTTGATGAATCGCTAAATTTCTATTCTCATATGCAACATGCTTGTAAAAGACTAAATTATGCCTTCTTTGCCATTTTGCAGATGAAATCATCTATAGACCAAGCACAACTGCTGGCTGTCTATTATCCTCTGGCATACAGTCATCTGTTAAACAATGTCATATCTTGAGGAAGAGGGTGTGAGGTGAATATAGTGTTTCTGGTTCAAAAGAGAATACCGAGGTTGATATTCGGTCTTAAGCCGACGGATTCGTGTGGACCTATTTTTAAAGAAAACAGAATCTTAATGTTAAACAAAATTACTCAGATTTTAAAACTCTTGGCCAGGGTCACAGGTATGATACACGAAAAAGAGACTTTCTTAGGATATCTAAACATAGAACGGCATTCTTTGAGAGATCCCTAATTTATAGTTTCATTATTCTGTTTAACAAAATGACTGCAAAATTAAAAAACATATCAAACAGTAATAAATTCAAAACAGAAATTAATAAAATTCTTGTTCAGGGATAATTTTGTACTTTTAATGAATACTTAAGTCTGTAGGGTATACTGATTCTTTTGCTGTATATCGAGTGATTATCTCGTTGCGTCCTTCGCTGACCAGTGTGACGGATTATGTTCTTATCATTTTCTTTTTTTTTCTTTCCTGTTAGTTACTTTATGATTCTGATCTGTGGCTTTTAACATTAAAATATTAGATTAAGTTTATTTTACATATAACAAGTATCTTACGATACGAACTAATATAACTGTTTTTTTGTTTTTTTCTAGCTTTAAGTTATGTTATGACTGTGCCCCTAAATTCTACACAAAAACTTTATAAAAATCAGATTTTATCTGATAAATTAACGCATAAAGAAAATACGAAATGTGCCTATACAACAAAGATTTTCAAAATCATCCTGTAGATTAAAAACTAAGAGAGCCATGACAAATTTGACACAGGAATCTTACGCTTCGTTAAAAAGTATTAAACTAAAATGAAAACCGCAATACTATATCTTTGATAATAATTCTAATACCTCCTAAAAGTTTAAAAAATGAGACAACCCGTAAAAGTTTTTCTCTTGCCTACAGCTTTGTAATGACATGTTCTTGAGTAAAAATCATAGTTTTCGAATTAAATGAAAGAAACAGATTTTTCGCTCTTAATTATTAAAAAAAATTATGTTTATTTTTCTTGTCATCAGTGTAATCTTCCTAGACAATATATGTTTTTAAATTACTTAACTTTTGTAAATCATACTATATTATATGAGGATGATTTTTTTCGATATCACGTCATTAAAATAATAGGTAATATTAAAAAATTGCTTTGTTCCCACCTCAGACAACTTGAACTTTTATGGTCACTGCTAAATGTAATATTCTAGAACTGATCCTGATCGTGCAAACAGTTTTCAATATTGAAGCGACAACACATTCTGAGCTAATATAACACTAAAAACTTTACTGCAAGAGGGATAAAAGTATACCCTCATAATTCCTGCGTGCTGACGTATTGAGTATCAAACTTCCCTGTCCCAGAGCTTAATAGTATTTGTTATAGTTTGTGGTTAAGGGAAGTTTAATGCCCCCCAGATCAAAAGTTTCTTTAGGAAATGCTGCGGCTTATAATTTTTATGTGTACACGCGGAGAACTACGAAAAGTTTACGAAAACTTTCGGGTAGTCCATAAATCATTACAAGAAAGTTTTTGATAGGCAGGGAGTATGGGAGTAGTAAGTACAGGCGTAATATGTTTAGCATCAAAACTTTCGGGTATAATAATTAGCATTTTCAGTATGTTATTTTACGATTAGATGATTTTAGAAGTGTATTAACAATTTTCCAAACTTTAGATATTTTACTCTCCATTAGGCAACTATTTAAAAAAGTTTTCACCAGACATAACGAAATGAATCATCGTTAAAATGCTATTTCAAATTTTTGATAATCGATTCTCCATGCGCCATTAGCGTTAAGGAAACTTATATTGGACAGAGCACTTAAGAGAATAACACAAAGATTCAGAGACATTAAGAAACTAAAATAGAAATTTAAAAAGAGATTCAAAAGAACGTAAGAAGATACAACACAGAGAGTATACAACAAACAATTTAAAAAAATTAAAGCACGAAAATAATCAGAAGGAAATTAACGGATGAAAGACGACAAATGCAGAAACTAACAAATAATACTAGTCAATACATATAAAAAAAATTGCTACTGATGTTATAATGACTGTCTGTGGGGGTTTAAAGCATCCTGATTGCGAATTCAACAACGAAAATTTTCCACCACGTATAGATTTTGAGTACTAGAATGTATCAGCTATTTTTATTTAATACAAACATTTTTATATAATATTTCTACATAAGTTCAGGACAATAAAAATAATGCAAAATGCATATGAAGATACACTTATAGTAAGTCTTCTATACACACCTTTTCTGCAACATTTGCTTTTTTGTTTATATTCATGATCGCTTTCTCTCATAAGAAACCAGCAATAATCCCCCATCATTGCTGGATCCCATCTACCTTGGCAGCGTGCTCCATTGTTAATTTATCTTGGCGGAACCTTTCTCTCCTCGCTCGTCACTAACCACACCCAAATTTTCTGGGAAAGAATTTAAATGGGAGTGAAAGAAGAGTATTTTATGAGACATGCGACAGCTCATTTTCAAGTAGTTCTTCTACAAGTTTTTTGTAGTTTTCTACTTTTGTGTGTCCTAAAAAGTCTGAAACAATTGTTTTAAAAGAACTCCACGCAGCTAATTCAACATAATTTAATTTTTGATCAAAATGTTGATCCCTTAATATTTCTCTAATTTGTGGTTCAACAAATATTCTTTCCTTAAGCTTAGCATGACTTAGTTTGGGAAAAATTTGTTTAAGATATTTAAGCGCATCTCAGTTTAATGTGTTATGGAGGTAACACGACTTTTTTGGGATTAACAAGAGGTATTTTATTTACGTTGGCTTGACCTGGAATATATTGATCTCTCGGAAGTCATTATTTTACTTGTTAATAGCACTGTGTTGCTCTGCTGTCCCAAAGACAAAGAAAACAGCAATATGTCATAAATCTACCTTGAAGCCCTAGTAATAGTCCTATGACTTTTAAGTCACCACGTATTTGCCACTTATACGTATCATAGCTTATTGCATTTAGAATAAGTGACATACTTTCGTATGTTTCCTTCATGTCAATTGCATGTGCAAGATGAATAGATGGTCTTTTGTTGCCATTGTGGAGCGGAACTGCTTTTAAACTTATTTTAGAAGAATCCATAAATACGCGCCATTCGTCCGGGTTATGTGCAAATACTAATTTTTCAATATTTGGATTAACACAAACACACATTTTATCCCATAGAGTAAAAAACGAGGATAGCTCCTGGTTACGGTTCCTAAATATTGTAACTTTGGTTCCAGTGGCTAGTAAAATCTATTGTTGTAATCTAGACTCTAATACTTTAGTATGCTCTTTGGACAAGTGGAGGTTCCGAACTAGATCATTTAATTCAGGTTGTTCGATTAAATGGGGTGCTTTCCCTTTACTTTCGGGACAATAAGAATCGTCCTTTTCTGATACATTATCGGGTTCTGCCTTATCATCGTACATTTCTAAATCTTCCTCCCATTTTGCTGGGGGCGCTGGAACTAGTAAACCTTCTCCATGAAGAACCAATTTTATTGCTGAAGGAATATCTGGATATTCAATATTATGTTTGCCCTTTCTTGAATAAACAGATACTTTTGCCATGCAATAGTAACAGTTTACAGGCGTCAACTACCTTTATTCAACACAAAGATAACACTAATATATGGCTCTTATTATAGGCTTATTCGCGCACTTCGCTTCTCTATCGAATACTAACCACTACTTGTGTTAAACCAATACTGATCATACGACTGGCGGCCAACTACATTTATAGCCGTTCCGCACTTATGGTATTTTCTAGAAACATCGGGTATCAGAAGTGACGGCGTACTTCTCGTATACAGGGACCATCTATAAGTAGTGTAGAGAGGTTTAAATGGGTACTTCCGTTATTTTAAGTCCTAGGAGGTTGAGACTTCGTGGTTGACTTGTCATCCCTACACACCCCTACGCGGTATTGCCAGATTGTGCAGAGTTTCCATAACTTGTGGAAAACGTAAATATGGTAACATCGCGTCCCGGTATATTACAAATTACTTCTTAAAGTAATGTGATTAAAATACTCAATCTTATGAGTTAGGAAGCCTTTATCATCATTTTCGCATTTAGAGGACAAAAGTTAATCAAAAACTGTCTTTTACATTACAGTTGCAGATTGGCTGTAAAGTAATGTAATAAGGGAAATGAAACACTAAACAGGGAAAGGCTTATAGAAATTCCAGAAGAATTTTATAGTGGACTACACAAAGTCAACAAAGGGAGTCAATATATGAATCTTCAGAATCACCAGAACCAAGTTTCTTTTAGAGAAATAAGAAATAATAAACTTCTCGGAGAATACGAAACCGTAATTGAAGCTATAAATCTGGGTGGCCAAATTTTGCTGAGGGTTATAGTTTCTTATTTTAACCTCTATTTGGAAAATATAGTAATCCCAAACAAAACAATACGGAGACAATCCTTATTTATAAGAAGGGACTCATAACCGACCTTGAAAACTATCGACCAAACAGTATGGTCTCCTATTTGTGTAAATGGTTAACCAAAATAATAAAGACTTTAAATAAAAGCTGGATTTTATCAACCACGGGAACAGGAGGGTTTTAAAAGTAGGTGAATGATCAAGATCACTACAGAGGAGTCTACAGAAAACAGTAAACCACTCGTATTAATACCGGCAGCGTCACATCTATAATAACGAAACAGCTTCATACTCCATAAATCTAGGAGGAAATACCGAGTAAAGCGTGATATTATATAGGGTGAAACAACTTCTCCTAAGGCGATATTAGCATATGCTTTTAAACAACAATATGGTCGAAATAGCCGACAATGTAAGTGATGCTTAACAAATGTTTATCGAATCGCAAATAACATCGGCAAACATTGGACGAAATATTAATATTCAGAAAAACAAGTTCATGACCAATCTAGTTACGAAAAATAGTTGGAAATTTAATGGAAAGAATGTGGAACAAGACCATAATTATAAATATTTGGATCATGAATTACAAATTGGCAAAGATAACCAAACCCGTGAGATACACAGTCGTGTGCATTTAGGACGGGCAGATTTTGGGAAGCGGGTGATCCGTTAATGTGCCTGAAAACGAGAGTCTATCAAAAATGTGTCTTGCTGGTGGTCATATATGGTACTGAGACATTCACAATAACAAAACAGTAAGCAAAACAACTGAGAATATCACAACGAACAATAGAGAGAGACATGCTGGCTATCACAAGGATGGATAGAATAAAACATAACTGTGAGACAATAAACAAAAATGACACAGTTGTGCAAACTATATGGAGATGGACAGGCCGTGAGGATGATAATCTATGAAGTAAAAATCAATAAAATGGAAATCCAAAGATAAAGAAGAATAGAACCAAATCGCCGACCAGGTGGAGGGATGACATTAAGACAGTGGCGGGAAATTGGGTAAACACAGCTCAGGGCAGAGTTATTATTCCATTTCCAAAAGTGGATGAAAACGACTGATAAATTAAGGTGATAATGAAAAGCTACATAAGGAAAGTCTGCTGCTATATTTACATCTGTAAAAACGTAAGTTACAAATTTCAAACATGGTTCTACGAACACTCAGACTCAAAATGCTGAATGCTCTGAAAAATCAAAATCTATCACAGTTAAAGAATTCGTCCAAAAAGTTTATAGAAGCATTATGAATCACCATCGACTGAAACTGATTGCTGATATTTCGCAACATTTGCTAATTGATTTATTTTAGATAAGATAATTGTTAAAAAAGTAAGTGCTGCGTTTGTTGACTCCGCACCAAAAACTGCAACGCATGATCGAATTGGAACAATGTTTAACGGTTCGTTACCATGGAAGAGTCTCAATTTCATTACTACACGCTTAAGTCCAAACAATAATTAAAGCAGTGGACCGGCAAGGGAGAATCATACCGAAAGAGACCAAGGGCATCCCATCTGTGCACACGATCATGGCCACTGTTTTTGGGACAATAAAGGAATATTGTTGTTGGATTATCGAGAAAAAACAGGATAATTAACGCTGAACAATATGCTATCAAAAGTCCAGGTCTGTCGAAGAAGAAAGTCCTCTTTCAACTTTAAAAAGAGATTATGTACAAAAACAAAGTAAATCTATCTGCTAATTCTTTCGTATTTTAAATTAACCAGAAAGAACCTTATATCAATAAAAATAAAATATCCTGTCGTCAAATCAACGTAAAAAACAATACAGGGTTGCAATTTTAAAAAAATCATCTTGTCCCGTACTAAATGTATAAACATGCATTTTGAGCCTGAATGATCTAGACGATTTTTTTTTAAACTTTGGAATTTATATCGTTGATATATGAAAAACTACAACACATAACAAAGAAACTCCCCTCCGTGTTCTAAAATGTTTCACTTTTTTTACCAACAAGTCCCGATAATGCTCCCTAAGTGAGATGCTAGCACAAATTCAATTAAAAAAATAATAATAAAAATTTAGTTAGTTCAAAATAGAACTTAGATTTTTATTAGTGTTTCGTGCAATAAAACTTTCCTTGGAATTTTCCTCTGGGATGTAAGAGCAAATTCGTTCTGGCAATTGGTAGTGAGACATCACGCAATCTGATTTATATTTATGTGGCTTTAGACGAAAAAAATGGAGGAAAACTTTAAGTGAATTTCGTTTCCACGAAGATTCGTTTATAATGGGTCTATAAAAATAAACTTGTCAAGTATGCCGTGTCAGTGGCGTATTCATGATAGGGGATGGTTTTCCATCCTGAACCGATGAAAAAGAGTTTTTTAGTTAACTTGTAAAAATGATTTCCATATACTCCACTATTTAGTAATATTACTTATTCTAAGAAAGTAATAATAGTTGTGTTGGAAAACGAATATACTATTACAAATTATTCACCATAAAGCATTTATTACCGAGTATTTAGACAAAACTACAAACACAAAAATACGAAAAATTGTTGAATCACTTTGGTATCGGGTTATATATCTTAAGCGGGTCCCGTCGTTGTGGAATGCAATGGCAGAACTTTCGATTCCAAAAAAACTGATCCACCTCGCCAAAGTATGCGTAAATGGCTGTAGATTCAGGGTAAGAATAGGTAACCAACTCTCAAAATCGTTTGAAATAAACAGTGGCCTAAAACAAGGAGACGCTCTGTCACCCCTCCTCTTTAATATAATCCTGGAAAAAGTAGTGAGAACAACATAAATTAGAATAGAACTAATAACAGTAAATGGACCAAAATTACTACTAGCATACGCGGACGACATTGATATTGTTGGAAACACCGTCACCAATGTAAAGGAAACTTTCAACAAAATAGAGATAGAGGCAAGGAAAACCGGTCTAATGGTCAATGAGGAGAGAGCCAAATACGTGTGCATAAACAGACAAAAGAATCGAGATAGAATTGGACAAAATGTAACAATAGATACATATAACTTTGCAAGAGTGGAGCGTTTTAAATATCTCGAAGCAACAATCACCGCAGATAACGATATCACAGAGGAGATAAAAGGGAGAATTCAGGCAGCAAACAGATGTATGTATAGTCTCAACAACACCATCAAATCCAAGAACCTAACACGAACCTCAAAAATCAGGATATATAGAACAGTGATTAGACCAGTGCTCATGAATGGCTGTGAGACGTGGACGCTGACAAAAGCAATGGAAATGAAACTTAGATGTTTTGAGAAGAAAATCCTTAGAAGGATTTTCGGACCCTATCACGACCCCAATACTAATCAATACCGAATAAGAACAAATGCCGAGGTCAAACAGATATATAACGCTAGCGACATCGTACAAGAAATTAAATCCCAACGTCTAAGAGGGGTTGGCCATGTCCATAGGCTCCCTAATAACCGCCTTACCAAGTTAATTCGGGAGGAGGCCCCGACAGGGAAAAGACCCTTAGGACGCCCAAGAAGGCGATAAAGAGATAACATATGATCAGATTTAAGAACAATGAGGTTACCCACTGACCCAACTATCATGGACGACCGTGTCAGATGGAAGCAAGTTGTGCAGTCAGCCAAGACCCACCCCGGGTTGTAGGGCTACTAAAGAAGAAGAAGGTCCCGTCGCTGCCCATGCTAAATAGAAAATATTAAATCATAATGATAAAACAGCTCGACCAACAAATAATAAACTTATGTTTATATTTCCACACATGAGCGGACTCTTCCACATTACATCGAGCAATATGCGGGGAAGACGATTCAACGCCGCTACAGCTGAGGGAACAGGATATTGCTTCAGACCAAGAGAAGTTTAGAGACCTGGCTACAGAAGCCACTTCATGGACGGCATCCAAATGAGGTCAATCAGAAAAATGTCGACAACTCAGTGTCGAACTACAGGTTGATTTCAGGGTATATGCTTCCGGAAACGGAGGGCTTCTTGTTAGCTATCCAAGACCAGGTTATTCCGACGAAGAACTATCAGAAGTTTATCATCAGACATCCCTCAATAGAAAATGATCAATGTAGATATGGCTGTCGAACATCAGAGACAATCTAGCACATAACTGGAGGATGCAACAACCGAGTATGAGGAAAAATACGACTCAGCCGCTAAGATACTCCACCAAGAGTTAGCAGATAAATTAAACCTATTGTAGGTAAGAAAAGAGCCTTGTTACAAATATAATCCAGAGCGTATTCTTGAGAACAATCAGTTCAAGTTATATTGGGATCGAACGGTTCTGACGGATCAGACAGTTGCTCATAATAAGCCAGACATTACACTAACAGATACATTTTTTAGGCTAACTACACTAATCGACATTGTAACGTAACAACATCAACCCAAGGCCAAAACACAACGAGAAGATCGCCAAATACAGAGATCTGGAGGTGCAAATCCGAAAACAATAGGCAATAAACAGCGTCCAAACGATTCCCACAATTTTATCAACAACTGGAGTGATATCAAAGAACCTCCTGCCGAACATCAAGGGCCTTAGTGAGCATCTATATAAGCCGATTCAGAAAGCAGTTCTTCTTGCAACCGCGTAAACCGTCCGAAAGTTCGTACGAAATACAGCAGACCACGTCACCTACGACCCGATAACATGGAAAGGGTTCCCACAGAGTTTCATACTTTTGGTATCTTTGTATACCTGGTATGAGTCAATATTTCCTGGAGGGAGTGCGAAGTCTGTTGGCATAAAAAACAATAACAGAATTTCGATTAACCCTATAACGTATATTTCTGAGAATACAATTTTCAAAAATGTATAAATTTGTACAGAGTCTTATGGGAAATCAGGATCTTGGAACTTCCCTTTGAATTATACTACAATTTGGCGATGAGATGAGGTTAAAAAAATTTAAAAATTAGCTTTAAACCTACAGATTTCCTTTTTACAATAAAATATTTAGCTGAAAAGAGTTGATAATAAATTATATGATAATTAATTTTGAATATTATGCTCATTTTCTAATACACTTATTACTTTCTTGCAATAAATAATATTTCTAAGTACTGGTTCAGTACTGCACCAAAGTGTATATTTACAAAAATTAAGATTTTAAGTTAATAAACCTACATAATTTGAAAACTCCATTAACAGCAGCAAAAAAGTGTTTTAACAAACATATACCTTCTAAAGGCAAAATAATATCTAGAACCATAATAATTATACTCGTATGTGTTGAACGAGTTAAAAATCAACAGCAAAATGAAGTACTAAACACAATACACGGTTTTGCCATTAGATCTATCATCTTCGATTATCTGTTGGACCATATTATTTTAAAATTATGCAACAATATCATTATAAAACATAAATAAAATACTTGCATTTATGTGTTCGAACTAATCCCGAAAACTACAGAATACGAGGATAGGATGAAAAGTTGCCGACACGAAAATTGGTCAAGGAGATAGGTTGCGTGCATTTTTATTTATTATTACAATGGATAAAATAGTAGTAAGAGTTAATCATTCAATCTCAGCTTTATCACCTGGAGATTCATGAATTAGCATAGTATGTTACGTTGATATCCTCACAATCATCGCTGAAATAGAAGACGATCTACCCAGAGAACTCTACTTAGTTTCAGTTAAATTTCAGTGAAAACATTTTGCTAATTTCAACACCAAAAACAATATGTATGACTTCTTCATCGGGTGCCATGTGCTATATCACACATCGGCGATCATTTGTCCACCTCATGGTCACATTATAACTAGAGTGCCCTCCTCAGCCTGTCTAAATATGGTTGCGTCGTCTGATATACCACATCAGTTTCTTATATTGCCGAGCCAAGAGTGTTTTTTTGGACCTCGCCCTCGTCTGCCTTCAATTTTTTCCTCTGGTATTAGCCTCGGTATGGAGTAGCGAGGTCCTTTTAGTATATGCCCTAGATATGACACTTTTCGTTGTTTTACAGTGTCCATTAGTTGTCTTTCTACCCTAGCTCCTCGTAGAACTTCATCGCTCGTTATGTGAGCAGTCCAGCAGATACGCAGCAATCGGTGGAGTGTCCACAATTCAAAAGCTTCGATCCGATTCAGCGTCTCAGCCTTAAGTGACCAAGTTTCAGCACCATATAGTACAATAGGCCATACATAACACTGAACCACACGTATTCGGGTATGTAGTGGCATATTTCTGTGAAGGACAAGATTCTTAAGTTTAAAGAAAGTTGTTTTTGCACGACCAATTCTTCCCTTCACTTGTTCGTCACATTCCTACTTTTTATTCAGGGTAGCGCCAAGATATACGTGCGACACGTTCCATATTTTCCCCGTAGATGTTAAGAGGAATGATGTACTGATGCCTACTAATCACCATCATTTTTGTTTTAGCAGTATTAATATGTATAGGGGATTACCAAAGCGGATTTATACCTAATCGCTCAATTGTTGACCAGATATTTGCCATAAAACAGATAATGGAGAAAAGCTATGCATGAGCTTGGCTTTCCCAAAAAACTGGTCAGCCTAATAAGGATATGTATGGAGGGGCTGAAGTGCAAAGTAAAAGTGAGACAGTACTACTCTGAAATGTTTGAAATAAACAACAGTCTTAAGCAGAGATGCACTCTCACCACAACTTTTTAATATAGCGCTGGAATATATAATCAGAAATTCGAAAATTGAAGCACCAACATCTATATTCCACCAAGATGGACCAAATCTACTGTTGGCATTTGCAGATGATGTCGATATGATTGGTAGTAGTAGAATAAAAATGAAAGAAACTCTAATACGGTTCGAAAGGGAAGCAAAGATGGGACTTCAAATCAACGAAGACAAAACTAAATACATATTTATGAGCCAGAGTGGCCGAAACAGAGATAGAATAGGTCAAAACATCACCATCGATGAATATAACTTTGAACGAGTCAAAGAATTTAAATACCTAGGAACAACAATATGCGAAGATAACAACGGATCACAGGAAATAAACAATAGAATACAAGCAGGAAATAGATGCCTGTACGCACTGCAAGATCTGATGAAATCGAAATACCTCACAAGACGAACAAAGATGGACCTATACAAAATAGTTATAAGATCGATAGTTATGTATGGTTGCGAAACATGGACGCTAACGGTAGCGAACGAAGAGAGACTACGAGTCTTTGAAAGAAAAATCTTGAAGAAAATCTCGGGACCAACGATAGATGAAACGACAGGACAATACAGAACAAGAACTAACAAGGAACGAGAAGAATCATTCCCAAATAGAGATGTAGTAAAAGAAATAAAGGCCAAAAGACTTCAGTGGGCAAGACATATCAGAAGGCTTCCTGACGACAGAATAATAAGACTAGCTTGGGAGGAAGCACCGACTGGGAGAAGGCCACTGGGACGACCCTGACTCCGGTGGAGAGATAATATAACAAAAGATCTCAAAACTATGGGCATCGAACACTGGATGGAGGTTGCGAGAGCTGGAAATGAATGGAGGCATGTTGTAAAGTCGGCTAAAACCCACCCAGGGTTGTAACACCACGGAGTAAGTAAGTAAGTAAGTAAGTATTAATATGCAGCCCGAACTATTCACCGTACTCGTTGAGTTTTTTTAATATTGACTGGAAATCTTCAAAGTTGTTAGCTAAGACTGCAGTATCATCTGCATAGCGAATATTGTTTATTGGGATGCCATTTGATACCTCGCGTTTAATTTTCTAATACTAACGGAAATATTTTCTCAACATAACTATTAAACAGAAAAGACGACAGTATATATCCCTGCCGGACTCTCTTTAGTATATTTAAGATCTCTGTTGATAGATCGCCATCAATACGGATCTCAGCTAATTGTTGCCAATAAAATTCTCTTATTATTCTAATATTTTTATCATCTATACCGATCTCCTGTAATCTTCCCAAGAGCGACTCGTGTTTTACATTGTCAAAAGCTTTCTGATAATCAATAAAACAGATGAAAACATCTTGCCTTTGGTTCTAGCAATTTTGCACAAAAAATTTCATTAAAAAGAGAGCTTCTCTAGTACCAAGTTCATTGATAAAGCCAAACTGTGTGTCGCCACTCATATCCTCACACTTTCTGTATATTCTTGAATGAGTTACTCGAAGGAACGTTTTCAGAGCGTTCTTGGGGACTGTTTTCTTTGGGATAGCAATAAACGTAAACTTTAACTAATTCATTGGGACTTGCCCAGAATCATATATCACGTTAAAAAGAAATGTAAGTTGTTAAATATCGGTATATATATATATATATATATATATATATATATATATATATATATATATATATATATATATATATATATATATATATCGTCGTGACCTGCATTTTTACAATTTTTCGTACAGTTCATTGCGTACCTGATTTCAGATTCAAGAATTTTTGGACCATTCATGTTTTCAGTGTCATTCGTCGGAGCATCTGTTCGTTGATCACTCAACAAAGTCTCCGCATAATTCTTCCAAGTTTCCTTTAATTCGCCGGTATATGTACACGGTGAGTCAACGATTGGATGAAGTAGGTTTGTGCCTTTTCGGTGAAATTAACAAAGAAACTATATTTATTGTTTGATACAGTTTATTTTTACGCAGATTTTAAAAATATTTAGGACTCTACAGGGTGAGCCAAAAAACTAGGACAGCATAAAGTTTTTTTTTTTTTAAATAGAAGACCCTATATACGAATCGTATTTTCAATTTAGCTTATAATTTTAAATCTTTTTTATTAAGGGTTTACTATAACAAAACTTTATAGTTTCTGAGATAATTAAGTTTAAAGAAAAAAAGTCACATTTTCAAGCATCAATTCAATCCTAAATAACGTTTTCAATTTTGTGACAAATATATTCAAATTTGGAATTTAGCAAGGCCAAGGACAAGTTAACATAATTTTTACCTAATATTTGCAATAAAAGCTACAGGGTGTTGAACACATCGGCTCAAATTTGAACAAGTTTAAATGAATAAATATCTTTTTTTTTAAATGGTACACCCTGTATATTTTCATGTTATTTAATAGAGTAATAAAAACCCTAAAAGTTTTGTTCAATATATCCTATACCTATTTATAATAGTTTTTGAAATATTTCAGTTTTTCTTATTTTCCATACTTTTTTACAGAAATAGTCTTCATTATCATAGTAGCCATGTAAAATAATAAAAAGAAACTACAGAAACAAACAGAATGTGGTTAAATATGATGAAATACATGATTCGTTATATTACAACGGCAATAGTTTAATTAAACATAATGTGAAAAAAATTAACACAACAATAACGACAAGGCAAATACATATTTACTTTTATACTAAATTGAAACAAAAAAATTACCTATTAAATACTGAGATTAATTATTTCTTTTTAATAAGTGTTTGAATAAACGACCCTCTTGTGCAATGCACAAATTTAGTCTTTTTTGCAGATTTTCTCGGACCCTGGACAAAATTAGTGGCGTTATTGTTCTACAGGTATCCCCTAATCCTGTTTCGCATATCTTCCACTGTTGTTGGTGGATTAACATACACCTTATTTTTAATATAACCCCATAGGAAGAAATCTAATGGGGTGATGTCGCAAGACCTTGGTGGCCACTCAATGAAACCCCCACGTCCAATCCATTTTTGCGGATATCGTTGGTCCAAAAACGCACGAACTTCACGATGACAATGCGGAGGCGCACCATCGTGCTGGAACCACATACTGTCGAGCTCATCCCTATCGAGACCTTGAAGCAGTTGGGGTAGTTCTTCTTGTAGAAAGTTCAGGTAACTATGGCCATTTAGTGGTTCATTAAAAAAGTGGGGTCCAATAATTCGATTATGATGAATACCACGCCAAACATTTAATGACCAGTGGTTTTGATGTTGCACCTCTCTAATCCAAAATGGGTTTTCTGTGGCATAATAATGCATGTTGCGTCTATTTACGGCACCGTTACTTCTAAAAGTAGCTTCATCACTAAACATTACCTTGCATAATAAATTTGGATTTAATTGAATCTCCGCATTTATTGTACGACAAAAGTTTAAACAACTTTCAAAATCCTGTCCATGCAATTCTTGGTGTAATTCCATGTGATATGGATGATACCTATATTTCTTGGTAGTACGATTAGCGGTGGATTGTGATGTTTCACATAATGCTGCTAACTGACGGCTACCAATATAAGGATTTTCCTGAACATTTAACAATACTTGTAGTTCTTTTTCTTCATTAGTTACTGGTTTGTTGACCACTTTACGTTTTGGATAATCAACAGTACCAGAAGAATCAAATCTTTGCATTAAGTTTTGAAAAGTATGGGTATTAGGCTGGCGTCGATCAGGATACTTCATTTTGTAAATTCTTTGAGCAAGAAGGCAATTTTTTTCAGCCTCTCCTATTGTATAAATCATATCTATTAACTCATTCTTTGGAAAATTCATTTTACAATATAAGATGAATGCAAAAAAAACCAAACTACACTACATAAAAACCAAAAGAAGCGATTGCGGTTATAAATTTGACACACAGAAAAATGTTCTTTTACATTGTTTTTGCCATGGCTACTATGATAATGAAGACTATTTCTGTAAAAAAGTATGGAAAATAAGAAAAACTGAAATATCTCAAAAACTATTATAAATAGGTATAGGATATATTGAACAAAACTTTTAGGGTTTTTATTACTCTATTAAATAACATGAAAATATACAGCGTGTACCATTTAAAAAAAAAGATATTTATTCATTTAAACTTGTTCAAATTTGAGCCGATGTGTTCAACACCCTGTAGCTTTTATTGCAAATATTAGGTAAAAATTATGTTAACTTGTCCTTGGCCTTGCTAAATTCCAAATTTGAATATATTTGTCACAAAATTGAAAACGTTATTTAGGATTGAATTGATGCTTGAAAATGTGACTTTTTTTTTAAACTTAATTATCTCAGAAACTATAAAGTTTTGTTATAGTAAACCCTTAATAAAAAAGATTTAAAATTATAAGCTAAATCGAAAATACGATTCGTATATAGGGTGTTCTATTTAAAAAAATACAACTTTATGCTGTCCTAGTTTTTTTAGCTCACCCTGTAGAGTCCTAAATATTTTTAAAATCTGCGCAAAAATAAACTGTATCAAACAATAAATATAGTTTCTTTGTAAATTTCACCGAAAAGGCACAAACCTGCTTCATCCAATCGTTGACTCACTCTGTACATTGGCTTTCCTTGTCTATTTATTATTGATGGCAATGGTAAGGAAAAAACCCTTTCTTTTTCTGTCAAGATTTCGGAAATTTATTTATCTCTTCTTTAAGACATCTCTATAATTCTCTACAATTATTTTCTTTGACAACTGATACACCGCATTATCAATGTTTTCCTTTTTTTAAAACACGTGAACTATTTTTTATAACGGCCTTTATGTAACACCATCTTAGTTCGATCGGTATCTTCGACAAAAAAATCTGCAGGTACGCCACTGTGTACTTTATTCACCTTCCACATCCCACGATGTAAACCAACAATCAACAAAAAGTTTCAGAAATACACTGTCTCAAGTATATATTTTTTTTGAGAAAAAGAGAAAGACTGATCAGTAAAAATAATAGCCCGCAAAAGCACTCAAAACGTCGATAAAAATATCTTTAATTTACTCTAACCAAAATTAAATAAATTTATTAAAACTTTTAATTAAGGAATGATTTTTACTTATTATGCCTTGTTGCACTTCCAACCGAACTCTCCAAAAGTTTTACTTTTTGTGAGCCCCACCAACTTCTTGAAAGGCCGGCGGCAGCTTATTTTCTACTTTGTGTGGAATCAACTTGAAATCGAAAGCAACAGGGTATAAATGTGAAGTAATTGGGTGTATTGGTAAAAAACAGTGGTGGATATTAGATAAGAGCAACAGAGAATTGTTTCTTGTACGCATTTTTTTAGTGTTGTTTATAAGAACAGCAGCCAAATGGTCTATTTAACATGTGTAATTATACAGGGTGATTTTTAAAAATCAACATTTCAGTAAGAAATAAAGAAATCTTTCTGTCGTATTTAAATAATTTGTTATATTTGTAATTCTCCTTTCAGGCAGAGAATATGAAATATATATATATATATATATATATATATATATATATATATATATATATATATATATATATATATATATATTGTCGTAGAAACGGACATATCGGTACATCTCACCGGTATGTTCCGATTAAAAATAAGTACTTATACAAGTATTAAGTATATAGAAAGTAGAGACAGGGGTATCAAGGGTGTCTGGGTAAGGCGTCGACGGACCCACTGATGAGTCCTACCGTCAACGCCGAGGACGAAACATCCTATTTTAGTGGTATTATTAGAGCGTATTTCACGGTATACGGTCTGGCGAAATACGACATGGCGACCGTGACAGGACGGTGCACAGCATAGGGTTGCTCGAACCGTCAGGCAGCTAACGCAGCGCCCGGATCTGTAACCACTCGGGATGTCCGTTCCTACAGTTACATTCAGTCACCCGCTTTCTATATCGAGACTGTGGAGTCTCAATATGCGAGAGAGGGTTGCCTTAGGAGGGGCATGTCGTAGAAACGGACATATCGGTACATATCACCGGTATGTTCCGAATAAAAATAAGTACTTATACAAGTATTAAGTATATAGAAAGTAGACACAAGGGTGTCTGGGTAAGGCGTCGACGGACCCATTGATGAGTCCTACCCTCGACGTCGAGGACGAAACATCCTATTTTAGTGGTATTATTAGAGCGTATTTCGCGGTACACGGTCTGGCGAAATACGACAATATATATATATATATATATATATATATATATATATATATATATATATATATATATATATATATATATACAGTTTATTTCCTGCAAATATCGCTCTGGTCCTCTCTCCATACGCGTTTCGATAACCTCATGATCTCGTCAGTGGAACTGTATTGGCCCGAGAGCAACATTAGCAGGAAATAACTGATATAAGAAATATAAATATCAAGGTACGTCGGCAGGATATTGCATCTGCCATCTACCAACTTCGATGTCAGACTGGCGATATTTTTCAGTCTGGATGTGATACGATTTATTTCAAGAACATGCGATACTTTCGCGATCCGATATCCGCAGAAACAGAAACCAACACCACTGACTGTTAAAAGGATTACAGAAAACTTCAAGAACTTTGGATCCATAAAACCGAAAAAAAAAATAGAGATAAACCAGTTGTTAATAATGAAAATATTGAAACCACAATTTTAGGATATTTCGCCACATACCCAACAATATCTACAAGGCAAGTAGCATTAGAGTCTGGATTATTTCAAACATCAGTTTTAAGGATTTTATGGAAACACAATTTTCATCCCTATATATATTCCATAGTACAACATTTAAAAGGCACTGATTTTCCACGAAAAGTAGAATTCTGTCAATTTATTTTACTTCGGTCACAAGAAAATGCTGTTTTTTGGATAATATTATTGCGTCGGATGAAGCCAAATTCACAAAAAATGGATTGTTTAATCGACGCAATTTCCACTATTGGAGCGCCTCAAATGTACATCCATTTAGAGAATTAAATTTTCAAGAATCCTGGCAGTTTAACGTGTATTGTGCTATAAGAAATGGCGGCGCCGTCGCCCTAGAATTCTACTAAGATAATCTGAATGGTAAGTTAGAAATTGTTGAAGACTTCTAGATATAAAATACGTTTTTTAACTTATAGGGGAGCGCTACTTCAATATCTTGAGAAATTTGGAAGTGAACTATTTAGATAACTTACCGCTGGCTGATCATAGATATCTATTTTATCAACATGATGGGGCGCCTCCACATAGCAGTCATTTAGTTAACAATGTTTGGAAGTTCAAGGGTGAAAATTTGAACATTTACTCAAAAAAATTTTGTAACCCTATTTAACAACTGGTTTATTTCTATTTCTTTAAGCTTTTATAGATCCAAAGTCCTTGAAGTTGTTTATATTCTTTTTAACAGTTGGTAGTGTTGGTTTCTGTTTCTTCAGATATGGGATCGCGTTCTTGAAATAACTCTATCACATTCTCCATAAATAATAAATAAGTTTAAATAATCGTCGTGCGTGTAATTTAATCGCCCCGGCATTATTATTTTTAATAAATTTCAAATGGCAAGAAATAGCTGTATAGCATTTTTACAATAGAAAAATGTTGAATTGCCAATATTTTGAAAACTACAAATTTTTAGAATAGACAATCTTATACAAAGTTACCCTTATTTTTAATGCTTAATATGATAAAGTTATAAAAATAGATACTTTCTATTTGAAAAAAATATAGTTTTTATTGTCATTTTTGACCACTCTGTACCAATAATTTTCAAAATATCATAAAAAGATTAATAAAGTCGATCTTCGTCTACAAGAAAACTAACCCAAATTAAATAATAAAGACTTCCTTATAGGAAAAATCTATAGTTAAGTTTTGGTCCGCAAACGTCATTTTTGACATAAAAATTTAACTATGTCCAAAACGGTGAGACTTAAGTATAGAACATTATACATGAAATATGTCTAGAATTTTATGTAGAAATCAAAAATGCAATAATATATATAGGGTGTTCCATTTAAAATAGACAAGTTGACATCTACTTAGAAGTGCAGCCATCTTGAAAACATTTTGCCCGCTGTCCCCCTGAACGTTAGTACAGTGTCAAATTTTCAGATTATTCTTAATTATAGTTTTTCCACAATCGATTTATAAAGTTCCTGGGGAATCGCCCTGTACAGTTAAAATCTAGAAAATACATGTCTGAACTCTTCAAATAAAACTCACTAACAATAAAATGTAAATGCAGAATGTAGTTTTGTTAAGAATTTGTACCCGAGATTTTCTCGCCAAGGTTTTTAATTGAAGCTGGAAATGGAAAACTCAACGCTGAAGGATACAAAACATTGCGACGTTTGTATTTAGGTCAAATGATGACAAAAATGCGATGGTCTACCAACTCGTAATTTTACGGATACAAAATTTCGAAGCATATTTTAAATAATCAAGCCGAAGAAGGTGTGATATATTCTAAAATATATGGGTCTACATAAAATATACAGAGTGTCGGGTAAGTACTTCCAATTTCTCGAAAGCATACAGGGAAGGTGAAAATAACTTTGTCATAGAAAAAAAAATTCCTAAAGTACCCCTTAAGGGAGATACAGAGCCCTAAAAGGATACCCAGCGATTTACCTTATTGGCTCTAAGTTTTGAACCGACTTGTATGCAAGGGCGGATCCAGCCTCCCTCTTTGGGGGGGGGGGGGAATGATATCACAAAAGTACAGTATGGCTAGTGAAAGCAACTTGTCGACGGGGGGGGGGGGGGGGGGGAGACAGCAACATTCCCATTTATAGTGTAAAAGGCAGAGTTGGGTCTATTTTTCTGAATTTCAAGTTCTTGGAGAGGGGAGAAGCGATCACAAGAAAAACAAGTTACTGACAGATGGGGAGGATACGAGCAGCATACACATTCCTAATTTAAAAGGCAGAATCGGTTCTATTTTCCTGAACTCAAAGCTCTTAAGAAGGGGAGGGGCGATCGCAAGCATACACATTCCTATACTCTATTTAAGAACTAAAGGGAGTAATAAAACTGTTACCGAAACCTCCAACGTACCTGCTCCAGTGCTGCAGGTTACTGAGGACTGCCGTAAATTTAATTATATTTAAATAATATAAGTTTTTATAAATTTACTGCAACAATAAAATTTCTGATAATTCAATTTAATTTCTGTCAGTGAGCAAAGTACACCTTACAGGGTGTCCTTAGTGATTTATCCTGTTTGTGCTTGTTTTTATATATTATCTGAAATTAGTGAGATACCCAAAATATATGGCTTCTACCTCTATATTTATTCTAAAATCGTTAAACCAATGCATTTTTTCCTCAACGAAACACTTATTACGATTAATGTTTATGATGCCTTAAGATATCAATATCTATATGATAATGTTAAAAGCTCTATTGTGATGTGTTCCAATATGACAGGAGTTGGAAAATCTACTATGTACCGAATACTGAAGAAGAAAAAAAACGACTGGAATTGTTTGTACTTCCAAGCGACATTCGATCACAGGCAGATGAAAAACCTTGTTGGAAGAAGAGATGTAAATTTCGTTGTACGTACATTTTCTTATGAGAAGCAAATCCCAACCGTCGACAAAATTCTAACTAAAATCAATGAAGATCGGGATTTACCTGAAATTAAAAGAACTGAGCTCTGGAAATTGCTCAAAGAAGTTAAATTTTGCTGGTTAAAACTAGATAGGAAATCTGTTCTTATAGATCGTCCGGAAAATGTCCGTTGGCGAAGGAAATATCTCTCTCAAGTAAAAGGTAGAGTTGCTAGAAATAATACAACTTACAAAATTAGTAATTTAACTGAATTTTCGAAAGATTTTTTTGAATAAAGTTACTGCAGAAAATTGGAAAAAAGTCATATAATAAAAGAATAAAGAAAATGTGGAAACTCGATCTCATGATCGGTGAGATAGAGGAACCAATTATAATTAATTTGAACGAAGATAGCTTCATTGACTTTGATTACGAATTAGATACGTAATGTTTACCAGTGTAAACACAATTTATTATTTAAATTTTTGTTCTTGTTGTATTTTATTGTTTAATGTTGTTTATATATTTTTTTTATCTTTTCAAATATTTTTATTTTAGTGTGTCCCACTCTTTAATTTATTTTATATATATTTAATTCCGAATAGCCGTAAGTTTTTTATTATTTTATTATTGATTTGTGTCTTTTTCTTAAGCCTGTAAAATTAACATGTTTATCTTATTTTTTGGGGCTATCGTATTTGCATATAATAAAGTAAATTAAATTAAGATGTCAGTGCAATAGAAATAAAAATAAGTAGATCTAATTTTAACTGTAACATATAAAAATTAATTGAATTCATTTTTAGTATTTTATTGTAATTCTGCAGATGGTTTAAGAAATAAATAAACTGAAACATCAAATGTTCTAAAAATGATTTTAATTAATAATAAAATGACCGATAGCCCCTAAAATATTTTAATATTATATAAACGAATTTATTTTTTTATATATGTTTAACTTGTATTTTTGACAATGGGTATTTTGTGAGTATTTAAATTATAACGTTGAATTTTTTGAGAGAATAAGGCTACGTTTTAGTCTGAATGTGCCTAAAACGGATTCTACGCCAAAATTAAAAATAATAAAAATACAGCTGTTTGCGAAGGAAAAAAAAGGGTAAAAAATGATTTATTACTATCTCTAGTTCTTGAATAAACTATAGTATAAGAGGCACAATCGGGTTTATTTTCCTGAACTCAAAGCTCTTTGGGGGGGGGGGGGGGGGGGCGATCGCAAAAACCTTTCAAAGGTTGATCGGGGCTCAATATATTTACAATGCTATTAAAATGCAAAAATACTAAAAACGTTTAAATACTATTTTGGCAAATGTTCATATGGGCTCCAAGTACTTCAATACATTTTCTTATTTGAATATTTTCCCGCTGCACTGCATATAATATTCCGGTGTTATTAAGGAATTCGTCAAAATAATGTGCTATTCTCACTAGTAGTTCTTCTCTAGTATTTACTGATGTTGAGTAATCACGTCCCTAGAAGTAAAAGTCAAAGGGATTTAGGCCAGGAGCCCTTGGTGGCCATAAAACAGGCCCACCTCGACCTATCCATCGTGAGCCAAAAAAATTAGTTAAGTGTTGACGTACTATACGTACGTACTATGATATGAATTATCCTTTCAGGCAGAGAAAAAGAAAGAATATATACAAACAATTTATTTCCTGCAAATATCACTCTGGACACCTGTCAAAAATCAGGCCCAGCAAGGGTAAATCACTAGGGCTCTGAAGAATTTTTTGTTCTATGACCAAGTAGGGTTATTTTGACCTTCCCTGTATGATCCCGAGAAATTAAGAGGTACTTACCGGTCACTCTGTATATTTATTTTTAGAAATAGAGTGATGTGAGACCAAGATAATGAAAAATTATGTTATGTTAAAATACTTTAGGTGCAGTGAGTACACGTCCTGAATCTATAACAATATTCACAAAAAATTAGAATAGAATAGAATAATAAAGAAATAAAACTTATAATTATGTGAACAGCGTCCGCATTATGTCATCTGTCAAATGCGTACTAACAAATAACAAAATAAACAAGGGATAAAAAATTTTAGGCTTCCTGTGGGATTTCTTAGAATATTTATATTCAGTGTCCGGTAAAATGTTGGCTAAATATTGGAAAGATTTTCATTCAAAATAACTGATGAGATTCTCTAATTAACTTGGTGGCCTCATTATATCGCCGTAATTTAAAAAAAAAATCATTTAAAACCGTTTTAAATTACATTATATGCAAGTTATCATTTGTTCATAACAAAATAAAATGTGTTAAAACTAATTAAGCTACTTAGTTATTACTATTAAAATATTAATTTCATTTTTTTAACAGATTTTAGAAATGTCATTTTTAATTGAGTTGGAAATTTCTAAAACTTATGTGGTTAATTCTTCATAAAATTCAGATTCTCATGTCGGCCTCATAACGAGGGCGCCTTATATATTTATTTTTAAGGCGTATACTGTGGAAATATATTAAATTCAAATTACACGTTATAACCAGAATGAACATTTTTCTTTAATTTAAAGATGTTCAATACATTTTTATCAGAAAATATACGAAATTTCGCCAAATAATTATTTAGTATGTAAGAAACAACCTTAATTTTTTTCAATATTTTTTATAAGAGGTTCTTGCGAAAAAAACATGATTTGAGTGTTTCTTTCTGACATTACCCCACATTTTGGAAAGAAACATTCGCTTGAACCTTTAGTTTTGATATTATACTCGTATTTACACTATGCTACAACAAAATAAGAAATTGGGCAACACCGCCTTATATTTTACCATTTCGGATCTTTTTTAACATCATTTCTCGAACATTTTTTTATAAATTTGCCTTTCCATCGGATTGTCGACATAAAACGCGGAGGTTTCGTAGGATTCATTAACGAAGAAGCAAGTATCACTAATAAACAACGTGTTGACACATGTCAAGTAGAAAGGTTAAAATTTTGATAGAAGTTTGCAAGCAAACAACTGGCAATACAAAATGTATGTGGTGTTACCAGATTCCATTTAATTTTTAAAAATTAAATATTGTGGATGGTTGTATGATATAATTTTTTAAAACCTCCTATAAAGTAATAATTCAACTGAAAATATTGTTTACTTTTGATATTTTATGTTCTTTTATTGGTTTGAGCGATTTTTAAAAGGACATATATTTTTATCTAAGATTGGATCTATGCCAATCCATAAGAATGGAGACAGAGCTAACGTCGAAAATTATCGTGGAATGTCGAAATTTTCACTATTTAGTAAGATTTTTGAGGATATTGTTTACCAAAATATGTGTCGTCTTTTTAGGCATGTGTTAGCGCCTTCACAGCATGGTTTTATGGCAGGTCGATCAGCTACTACTAATCTGTTTGTTTATGAGCAGTACTTGGAGGCTTTGGAGGGGAGATGTCAAGTGGATGCTATTTACATTGACTTCTCTAGGGCCTTCGACAAGGTTAACCATCAACTTCTTATTTACAAGCTCGAAGGCTTGGGCATACATGGATCATTTCTACAATGGATAAATAGTTACTTGTCTAATAGAGTACAGCGAGTAAAAATTAACAACTGTGAATCATCTGATAGACATGTTACCTCTGGTGTTTCTCAAGGTGCTCACCTCGCCCCGCTTCATTTTAACTGCTTTATTAACAATATTGAGGACATCATAACTTTCAGTAGATGTCTTCTTTATGCAGATGATTTAAAGATATTTCGGGTTGTCGGGAGTAGCAACGACTGCGAGGGCATTCAGCAGGATTTAGCTCGATTCTCTGAATGGTGTAAATTAAATTTTATGCACCTAGATATTAATGAATGTTCCATTACAAGTTTTTATCGTAAAAGGAATTGGATAACTTTTGATTACTTTCTTGATAACAACATGATTAATCGTGTTGAATGTGTGAAGGATCTGGGTGTTACATTTGATAGGGCCCATCGCTTCGACACACATATTGATAATATTGTGAACAAAAGTTCGAAGTTACTCGGGTTTGTGAAGAGAATTTTTACAGATTTTAATAGTGTAGACAGTTTTAAAGTGATATACTGCTCTGTAGTTCGATCAATCTTGGAATATGCGTCCCAAGTTTGGTCACCTCGTTATTTTACATATAAAGAAAAAACGGAAAAAGTACAAAGAAAGTTTTTAAGTTTCATTGCCTTTAAACATGGAATGCAGCAGGAGCGGTCTGTATATGCTGATACGGCCGATGCTTTGAGGTTGCTACCATTGTGTGTGAGACGCATATACCTTGACCTCGTTCTACTTTACAAGATTGTAAACTCTTGTATTAATTCTCCTGAACTACTCAATAATATTAGATTATCGGTTCCTCCAAGAGCTTTTAGAGCGCACGATTTGTTTGAGGTGATATATTACCGAACAAATTATATCATTAACAATCCTATTTCTCGAATGTGCAGGGAAATGAATTCAGTTCCTACCGACATTGATATTTTTCACTTGCCAGTTAATGTCTTAAAATTAAAAATATTGCAATTCTTGAAAAACTAGTTAATATTGTAAACTGTCAATACTTGTCTTTTGAAGCACTTTAATGCATTCTTAGATTTGTAAGTTACTTAATTCTGATTCTGTTTTAAATAGTGTTTGTATTATTTATTTTTGAAATGGATTGTATTTGTTTGATCCGTTAATATACTATTATACTATTATTATTGTTGTTTGTAAAACTGTTTTCATTTCATGCATCCCTGTCGCCGTACCCCTACTAACCTCTACAACACCACTGAACATCCTTAAATGCTGCCAGCCGAAAGTAAACCTTTACTATTTAAAACTTTAAATTAAGTTATTTTTACAGAAACTGAAAAACGAGCAACCTGCTGAAATGCCTTCCAGGAAAAGTCTCCTAATTAGTTTTTTCCTTCGATAATGATTTTCTTGGAAATGTTTTTAATGTCAAGCTAATTAACGTTTAAATTAACAAATCTCTTTCAGCGTTAGTTTCAATGAGGCCAACTGAAAATTATTGACTGAAAGTTGAAGGACGAATCGCTGCTTTTTGGAAAAAAAAGTGTTCTATATACTATGTAGATTAAATCGATAACCAATATTTAATGAGAAGCAATTTGTGTTAAAAAAAAGTTGGTTACGATAAGAATAATAAAAGAAAAATGTATTGAAAACATAAAATTAGGACGTAAAGTCTGAAAGAAATTGATTATGAAAAAAAAAAGTCGGTTGTTTTGTTGGTACGAATTTTTTCCCGTGCTATGTTCGTCTTTGATTTCATCTTATAATTTTTTGTACACTGCAAAATGCTAAACATTTTCTATACGTAACTATTACTGTTTTCGATTTATCGATAGTTAAAACTCAAAATGAAGTAATAACAGTGACCTAAGCGATTTATAAATTCATTCTCGACATTTATGATTACTAAACTAGTAATTAATCGTATTTTTCTTCTGTCAATTGGCTTAGCTTGGAAAACTTTACGTTTAAGCTAACTTCGCAAAAAGAAGTCAAGAGAGTTTAAGTCTGGAAATCACAGCGACCACTCTATAGGTCCCCTTCTTCCAATCCACCTGTATTGGCGAAAGATTAGGACATGTTTCTTTAAATAACTGATATAATTCATCTTCGGTTCTTACTCTATAATCATATGTGCCTCCTTTGTGCCTCAGTAAGTTCCATTTTCAGTGAAATGTGACAAACAAAAAGCGATCCGGCGACTCTGGACAATTATAGGCCTATATCCCTTCTCTCCCAGTTATACAAAACCTTCATGAAAATCATAACTAGCAGATTGACGAACAAATTCGACACATATCAACCCGTTGAACAAGCAGAATTCAGAAGAGGATATGGAATATGCGACCACCTGCATACACTAAAAATATTAATAGAAAAAACCAACGAGTATAATCTGCCTCTGTACATGGCCTTTGTTGACTACGAGAAGGCTTTCGACAGCGTAGAACTATGGGCTGTTGAAGAAGCTTTGGTAAATAGCAGAATAGACTCGAGCTACAAAAATCTATTGCATAATGTCTATCTAGACGCAACGATGACAGTACAACTTGATGACAAGCCAAAGACGAACCGCATCCCAATCAAAAGAGGAGTAAGACAGGGAGATACAATCTCGCCCAAATTATTTACAATGGCCCTGGACGACTTGTTCAAATCATTAAATTGGGAAAATAAAGGGATAAACATTAATGGTAGATTCCTAAATCATCTGAGATATGCAGATGATATACTCTTGATCGCATCCGATCGGGAAGAGCTGCAGTCAATGATAAACGACCTCCATGAAACATCGCTCCAACGAGGATTAAAGATGAATCTCAGAAAAACAAAAGTAATGTCAAACTCAGACGAACAATAAGTTATAACAGTAAATGCAACCGAAATAGAACAAGTGAATGAATATATATACTTAGGCCAGGCCATAAGAGCGAGTAAGGACAACCAGACAGCCGAAATAACACGAAGAACTTGATTGGGATGGATGGCGTTCGGAAAACTCTCCTATGTTTTGAAAAATCAGAAAATTCCCTTATACTTAAGAACCAAAGTATCTGATTGTTGTATATTGCCGGTTCTAACATACGGATCGCAGACGTGGACCTTTACAAAATCAAATTTGGACAGAATAGGCAAAACTCTAAGGGCTATGGAACGACACATATTAGGAATATCACTCAGAGATAAAAACGAAATGAGTGGATAAGAAGAAAAACCAACGCAATTGACGCTATAGAAAGAGCAGCATCACTAAAATAGAAATGGGCAGGCCATAACGAACGAATAAAAGACAACCGTTGGAATTCAGAAATTGGAAAATGGCGCCCATATGAAGGGAAAAGATCCAGAGGCAGGCCACAGATGAAATGGAAGGATGCCATAGTCAGACATGCCGGCTTGACGTGGCAAAGAAGAGCCCAGAATAGAGAGATTTGGAAACAAATGGGGGAGGCGTATATCCAGTTTTGGAAGGAGGAAAACTAGGCTAAATGAAATGAAATGTGACAAAGGAACAGGTCATTGAATTAGTTATGCTGGTAAATAATTATTACATTGCTTTTCGAGCTTTAGCTGTACAAAATTTTGTAGGGAGTTTAAAAGTACAAAAAATAGATAGTCACTTGTTAAAAAATGAAAGTTGACTACAACACAGTTTCTTTCAAGCCACTCTGTGGGATTTAATATATTAGAAAGAATTGGTACCAAAAAAACAAAGCCGAATTGTACGAACAATTTTTCAAAAAAAAAACAGTATTTTTTTAAATATGAATTTATTCCAGACATTAGGTCCATATTGTATTTACTGGGATTTCCAATAATTTTTTTGGTTGGAAAAAGCCGCATCATCTCAAAGAAGACACAAGAATCACTTGTTTTTTTACTCTTGAAAAATAATCTACATATTTTTTACAATTTAGGGGATATTGATTTTTTATTATAATTGTAACTACTTTGTTAATCTTGTATAAAGTATAAATAAGGAATTTGGAAGAAGGTAGAGAATTAGCAGTCAAATCATCTGAAGCAACTTGAAAAGGCTAAAGAAAATATGGTAAAGGAAAAAATCGATCCGTGAATACGTATTATCAAACCTAAATAAAAGTCAGTAATAATTAACGATTTTAAGCAATTGTTTCAATAAATAAGCAAAAAAAACAACGCAAATAATAACCAGGAATCCAATCTCAACAAAACTAATAATTCATCAAACAATCAAGAAATTAAATAATGGAAAATCACTTGGAATCTGAGAAATCAATAACATGGAGGTCAAGACTTGGTCACCGAGCTCACTACCCTTTTTCAAAAAAACATTTCAAAGAAAAATAGTACCCAATGAATGGCGGAAAGGCATTATTATCATTCTAATGAATAAAGGCGAGTACCAAAATGGTAGGCCAGTAACGTGGTAGGGACGTGGTAATCAACCGGCAGATGGAATAACTAAAGTCTACGTACCAATAAGCGCGGTCACATTTGATTATGTATGCTTTAGTAATTTCACCTGCCCCCTGATTATCACGTCGCTGCCATGTAAATTGCTTACCACTTTAGTACGCGTCTTGCCTAACAGAGAATCAAAAAAAAAATAAAGAACAACTTTAAACGGCACCCAGTCTATTAAGTAGCCCACATAAAATTATTACCTAAAAACTCCATATCCGAATAGTAAAAAATAGGCAGTTATGAAGAGCAGCAAGCGTTTTACAAGAACCAGTTCACTATCGACGACATATTTATCTTAAGACAGTTGGTCAAAAAATCTATCGAATACTAAAACTGCTATTCATTTATTTCGTAGATTTCTCACAAGCATTCGACCGCGCTATCCCGGAACAAGTAATAAAACTTCTAAAAAACAAGCAAATAAAGTAATTATACACACAATACAGAAACTTAACTTCAATAATAACATACTTATAAAAACAAACAATATTGTGGTTCTGCCTTGCAATGAATCCACTGTCACGCCATTTGAACTCCACCAGATACAGCTTCAGTATTAGAAATGACAACGAAGAGGTAGTAAGACTGAATCATATTCTATACATGGATGATCTTAAATTGATGGCTGTTACCAAAAACCAGCTGGAACAAATGCTTAAAATTGTGGAGATCTCCGGGGATATCGGAATGCGTTTGGACTTGACAAGTGCCGCATTTTGAACATCGTTAAAGGAAAGATACAACCAGGAGAATTTGATATGTAGAACGGTGAAACTATAGCTGTAATGGAAGCGGAACAAACATACAAGAATCTAGATGTGAAATATGCTAAAAGAATTGATAATCGCGCTGTCAAGGACGAATGGACAACTGAATTTGTTAGAAGAGTAAGGCGTGTATTACGAACTGACTTAAATAGTAGAAATTTGTTTAAGGCGCTCAACACATATGAATGCTACTGTTAGCACACAAAAATCATCCTCGTAGTGCTATTGAATGTACAATGCTTCCAAGACATCAAGGAGGAAGAGGATTGGTGGATATTGTGAAGCAGCTCGATCAACAAATAATAAACTTAGGTTCATGTTTCTACAAGTTAGCGGACTCTTCCACACTACATGGAGCAATATGCGGGGCAGAAGATTTAACGCCGCTACAGCTGACGGAACAGGATATTGCTTCTCATCAGCAAACAGACCAAGAGAAATTGCAAGCCTGGTAACAAAAGCTACTTCCTAGACGACATCCAAATGAGACTAATCAGGGCAATGTCGATAACACTGAGAATAGCGGCAGCAAATAGGGCGTTATACTCCCTCACAACATTATTGAGATCTAAACTGTCCCAAACTAACTCTATACAGGTCAATTATTCGCCCGGTAGTTACTTATGGTAGTGAAACTTGGACCCTCAATCAACGGGAAATAAATAAATTACTCATATTTGAACGACAGGTTCTTAGAATGATATTTGGTCCCCAAAGAGATGAAACAACAGGAAATTGGAGAAGACGCCACAATGCTGAATTGGCGACACTGAATGGCAGTGAAAACATGGTCCGTTGTATAAAAGCCAATAGAATAAGATGGGCAGGCCATGGGGTAAGATCAGGGGACCACAGATTATTGAAAACAGTATTCCTTGAGAGACCAGATGGTAGAAGATCAATAGGTCGTCCCAGAAAAAGATGGAAGGATGCCGTCAAAGCTGATTTATATAGGATTGGAGTCCAGCAGTGGGAAATAGAAGCAGAAGACCGTAGGAGATGGAGGACGATAGTGGATGCGGCTAAGACTCACCTAGAGTTGTAGGACCAGGAAAGAAGAAGAAGAAGAATGTCGATAACTCAGCGTCGAACTACTGGTTGATTTTAGAATACATGTCTCCGGAAACGGAGGGCTTTTTATAAGCTATCCAAGACCAGGTTATTCCGACGAAAAACTATCGGAAGTTTATCATCAGAGATCCCTATATAGAAAATAGTAAGTGACCAATGTAGATATGGCTGTGAAATATCAGACAATCCAACACGTAACTGGAGGATGCCAAGCGTTTCCCACAACCGAGTATAAGGAAAGACACGACTCAGACGCTAAGATACTCCACCACGAGTTAGCAGATAAGTTAAATCAATTGCAGATAGGAGAAGTGTCTTACTACAAATACAACCCGGAGTCTATTCTTGAGAACAACGAGTTCAAGTTATATTGGGACTGAACGGTTCAGTTACTCATAATAGACCAGACCAGTGGTCGACAATTAGCGGACCGCGGTCCGGATCCGGACCGCGAAGGGTATAAATGTGGACCGTCTACTTCTATCCATTTATTTCTGTTGTACAATATGCATGATATAATACATCCTACGTTCCTATTTTAGTATACAAATTGGCTTTTAATTTTTTTTCTAGGCTCCGGAATGAAACTTTTTAATCATCCGGACCTCACATGAAATTAGTTGCCGACCCCTGGACAAGACATTATATTAGCAGATAAAATTTCTAGACGAACTACACTAATTGACATTGCCATATCTAACAACACAACCTAAAGAAAAAATACAACGAGAAGATCACCAAATACAGAGATTTGGAGGTGCAAATTTTATCAACAACTCGAGTGATACCAAAGAACCTCCTGCAGAACATCAAGGGACTGGATTTTAGCGAGCATCTGTATAAGCTGATTCAAAAAGCAGTTCTCCTGGCAACCGCGCGAACCGTCTGAAGGTTCATAGGAAATACAGCAGACCACGTCACCTAGGACCCGATAACATGGAAAGGGTTCCCACAGAGCTTCATACTTTTGGTATCTTTCATATAACTGGTATGAGTCAATATTTCCTGGAGGGAGTGCGAAGCAGTTTGGCTTGAAATTATGAAACCAAATAATATTCTAACCGAGAAAATTCTTTTATCAAAGTGCCAGCATAAACCCAAAGCTATTCAGTACCTTTAAATTAGTTGATGATAAAGGAAAAATCCAGGAGTAGACATAATAAGTAACAGAAATACAACGAAAAAAGTACGCGCACGAGCCAACAAAGCAGCTATATGTTGGGAAAATTAAGCCATAATTTAGTACAACAAATATAAAATAGTTAACAGCAAGGCCAGAACCTATAAAACTTACATAAGACCGATACTTAACCACGATGTCTAAAAATGCAGTGAAATAGTAAAAACAGAACGCTGAGGATGAGTAGCTGTAAAGCGGAGGACATTGTGAAATGGATCAGAGTTTGACGAACATACTGGAGAGACCACGTCGAACGAATGGATAATGGAAGTAAAGCTAAGATAGTAATGAAGGATGAATTAAACACCAAACAGTCACCAACAAGGCTCCCCAAAAGATGCAGAGACAGCAGGATTGCAACTAGAATCGATAACCACAGAGGCGCATTCTACATAAAAGGGCTCTTTTTCTGTGCCCTGTCAGGTCCCCCTGACGTTCACAATTAAAATGGCGAGTTGATCACGGTTCTCTGCTATTCTAAATAGCTGTTCAGCACTATGTATTCCACTCTCGGATGTTCCTCAGCCAAGAGATCTGCTTCCTTCCAACACCTCTACGAACCTCGATCTTACCCTTCATTATCAGTTGAAGAATTCTGTTCAGATCCTCTCTGAGAGCATGACCAAGATATGCTAGTTTTCTGCATTGTACAGTTGTCAGCAATTCACGAGTGGCATGTGACCGATCCTAATCGCAGGTATTAGAAGAATTCGCCTATACAACCACATCTCCCATGCCTCCAAACGATTGATCGTGGCAGCCTTCAATGTCCACACCTCCGCTCCATACAACAACACTAACCAGATGTAATATTTAACCATCTTTTGGCAAAATTTTAAATATAGATTGTCATTGCAGACAAGTCATTTTTAGTAAAGTTGTGCGGGCTGATTCAATTCTGCATTTAACTTCTTTATCTGGATCAAGCTGTTCAGTAATATAACATCCAAGGTACTTGAAATGGAAGACTCTTTCAACGGTTTGTCCATTTATTAACAGTGAAGCGCCTGGATATGGTATACGACTGAAAACCATAAATTTAGTTTAAGCAACATTTATATTGAGTCCCATATCTTTCCCAACCCTAGTGACAAAATCTAAGAGTTGTTGTAGACCCTGAAGGCTATGACTTATGATGGCCATATCATCGGCATAACGAACCGTGTTTATTAGCTCGCCGTTAATTTAAACCCCCAAATACTTTGTAATGTAGTGCTTCCTTAAAACCTTTGTCCGAATATAAATTAAATAGCAGTGGAGAGATAATACATCCCTGTCTAACGGCTCGTTGATTTTGGCATTCTTTGGTAAACTTACCATAAACATAACAGGACAATTTCTTAATAAAAAAAAAGGAAATTTAAAGATTAATATTCAAAATAAAACAGGTGTCAGGAAGATGTTGATGTCTCCATCTTTCTACTGATGATGCCAAATTTCGACGTCTCTTTCCAATCAATGCGTTTTAAAATGTTGTATTATCAAAGTAAAATGCTACCTGTTGAGTGAAAAATTCGGACCACACAATGAAATAAAATGTTCACATAGTTTGGTCATAAAAAAGATGTACAGTCCGTAAATAATTTTAGAATATTTGAATAACCCAAATAAATTTAACGCATTTCTTAGGTGATCATCAATTATGTGTTTTCTTTTTTTATCAACCGGTTGTTCATCCGTTATTATCTTTGAAACAGCTAAGTTTAGAATATGATGATTTATATGAGAAATATTTAAAATTTTAATTAGAACTAGATCCGTTATATATTTATACTAACCTTCTTGGATGGTACTATAATACAAAACCTATAATTAAGGCAAATCTTTTAAGGCAAGCCGATCTGCTTGCCATGTAAAATAGACGTTCTACTTATTCAGTATTGTTTTGTTTATGACATTGTTATAATTTGTATTATGTATGTTAACAAACGTAACCTTGACAAGAAACGAAAAGGTTTACAATTTATTCCCACATATGTCAATTTAAATTCTTTGTTATCATGTTAGTGTTATAATTGGTACGCGGAACACGTCGAAGGGTAAATAAAAGAAAATTATGTACTTACCATATCTAATATCACCTTTTCCCGCAGGGATGTTCCCGTTGGGTTCCAGTCGGTCTAGGAACTCGTCACTGTAACCATTGTATGGTAATTTACCATGGTGATGGTTGTGTTCTTCCGCCTCCTCTTTAGATATCGCTGAAAATAAGGAAAAATACATTTTATTCACGGAGAACAAAATTATATTGGAAAAGGACGAGTACACCAGATCTCAGTTTCCGGAAACGAAATATTTTTAAACGAATTTTGATAGTTGAATCAGTTTTTTGAACGTAGAGCTGTTAAATGAAGACATTCAATGTGCACTATAAGGAAATTGCTCAATGCTGTTTTTAGATTACCTTTTTTGAAATTTTAAGCTCAGTTTAAATTATTCCAGTCTATTTGTTAGCTCTTACTACAGGTCTAGAAATCGTCTGGGTAACCAAGTGGCTAAATTTAATTATAACTGAACTTGATATAAGTTATATACCATATTTTAGGAATACGTCAAGTAAAAATACTCAAAAAAATAGAATTGATAAAATAAGTTAAACTTTATTCCAAAGTTCAATTAAATCACGATAATTGGTAGACGTTATTTTACGACTTCAATTATTTTTGATGTATTGATTTTATATCAAAGGTAATTAACTATACAATAAAGTAATTGAAGTGTTAGTTGTGGAAATTAAACTATTTTAATTGAAGAATTTCAATTACTCGTCGGGAATAATTGGTATTTAAAGTACTTTTTGTACAACTGTTGTAATTAGTATGGAGATCAGATGAAGTTGCTGACCTGTCAAGGAAAATTAAAAAATTATTACTTAAACTGAGTTTATTTTTCTACCAAAACTTCTTTTGAAGATATACATTTAGGCCACCGACGCTCCAATGCTTGCATCTCTTTTTGGAAGCATGTTTTTGAGGCTTGAAAAGACGTTGAAGCCCTGAAGGACCAAGTCGTGAAAATAGGGTGTATGCAGTACGACTGCAAATTTCAGGTCATGATTTCTGGCCATTACCATAACAGTTTTGGAACTGGAACTATTCCCAGCCTAAGGAGACTTTCTTCTTAAGCGGATTTGGCTTTTTCTTCTTTACTTTTTATTTTACCTGGTCCACAAGAACAGCACAATATTCTGCTTTAATTATTACCCCCCGTTTATAGATGATCTATCAACATGATTCCTCTGGTGTCCCAAAAAAAGTGGTAAAAACCTCCTTGCAGATCATACGCTTTCCGCCTTTTTCGGTGTTACTTCTTCATTTTTTGACCGTTGCCTCTCCACTGCTTTGATTGTTATTTGAACTTAGCCAAGTGATGTATCCAGAATTGGTTTATGGTAATAAATCGCAGCCAAAAGTCTGTTGGGTTTAAATTTTAGAGCCAAATATTATTGCGATAAGGTCATGCGTTGCAGTTTTTGATGCGAGGTCAGCAAATGTGGTACTAACCTTGCAGTATATTTTCTCTTCTTCAAGATAAGAGTTAAGAAATAAAGCGTTTCTCTTTTAATATGCCATATATATCCCTCAGTTTCAGTCGGCGGATGATCACAACGCTCGTGTCAAATATCTGGAGAACATTTTCGATTGTGGCAAATTTTGGTCTTCCAGAACCTTCTGTATTTTAAGTGCTCACACGATCATATTTGAAATTCGCAACCTACATTTTTATACGGTTGTAAATGAAGGAGCTGACTTTGGGAGAGTCTGGATTGAACTCCGCCCTGATCTCTGTAGGAAATAAACCTTTGCCTCTATTATAAACAAACTTTGAAGTAGATAAAAACGCACACGTGCTTAGTTAGTAATTTCCTCGAAGAAAACCTTGAAGGCTAGGTTTAAATAATGGTACTGACGTCTGTGTCCTACACTGAGACAGCAATATGTTGTAAATTTTCATAGCATTGTAAAAAAATGATTTTTCTATTTTCTACGAGTTCAAAATTTATTTAATTAATTTTACTTTTGTTAATATCCTCTTGAGACGCCTATGAAAAAAGGTCTAGAACTTTATAGAAAATTTTATTTCCTTATTTTTAATATGGGACGCCTATGACAGAGGGCCTAGAAATCGCCAGATTATTCCTTTTCCTTATGTTTATTACACCAAATAGTATGGGAAATCCTACAAAAAAAGATGCGGAATCTTCTGGTATCCAGAAAAAGGGTATATTAAGGATCCAGATCGGCATTCGTAGACAGTTTAGTTTGAGACGTCCTCCATGTAACTCGAACTCTTTGACAAGTTGTCAGAACTGAGGTTGACAATAAAAAGTTATTAAAATAATACAGTGTGTTTAAAGACAGGCCGCCCGGAACAAATTGGTATCTGAAGTGGGATAAAATACAGAAAAGGTAAAAAAAAAAGAAAAAAGTGATTTAAAATTGTATGCCAGTAGAAACTAGGAAACAGAAAGCAAAAATAGAAGAGCAAGTTCAAACTAGTTTAAATCAGGTACTGATGCTGATACAAGACATGAAGAAAAGCCAAGAAGAGATGAAATAAGAATTGAAAGAAGATATAACGAAAAATCATAGGATATGGAACGAGAATTAAAAACAAACCAAGACAATAGGAAACAGGAATTGAAAACAAGCGAAGATGATATGAAACAAGAATTGATCACACTGAAAAGAAGCCAAGACAATATGAAACAGGGATTAAAGACAAGCCACGAAGATATGAAACAGGAATTAAAGACAAGCTACGAAGATATGAAACAAGAATTAAAGCAAGCCAAGATGATATAAAATAAAAACTAAAAATAAGCCTGGAGAACATGAGACAGAAAGATAGAAAAAATCAAGAAGATATGAAGCGCATAGAATAAGAAATGCAACAACAAATTAGCAAAATTAATGGAAAAGTACAATTTGAGGTGGCGGAAATCCAGAAACAGATTCAACAATTACATCTGCAAATTAGAGAAGCTGTACATGGCGAAGTACAACATGAAGTTTTAAGCGACCCAGAAACAAGTCAAACTCTAAGAATCGCCCGACTGAAGAAAATTTCCGAGAGTCTCGCTCATTCTTTTCAGTTTGAAACAGCCAAACAGACCTCAAGGAACCAAGGAAGACTCGGAAGAAGAGTCAACGTTTCACAGGATGATCGCAAGACCAACGAGGAAATCTTCATGAAGCTAATGAGGGAAATTCAAGAATCTTTAAACAAACTAATAAAACATGACAATAAAAACACAACCTTCCATAGCAGAAATAGAATTTTCTAAAAAGTAACAGACTTTCTTTCAACTAAAACCCTACAAACCCCATACACAAACTAATACTATGAAATGTATAATGCTATAAAATCCGTTATTATATATATATATATATATATATATATATATATATATATATATATATATATATATATATATATATATAGTTGTGGAACCAACATTTTACCACCGCTTTCCGGCAAAACTGGACTTAAATAGAGGTTCAAGTATGAGGGAAAGATACCGGTGGATCCCACTGATGAGTCCACCACCGGTATCGGGACGAAACATCTGTACATTTTAGGTGGTCGCAAATAGTTCGTTAGTTATATGCCCTTAACATCAGGGGCATTACTACGACATGGCGCCCGAGCAGCGACGACAAGTTGGAAGGCCATGGAGTCGTGGCTTTATGCTAAAGCCGGTACCCTACTTTGGAAAGACCACTTAGGATGTCCGTTCCACTTCCTTTTCAGGCCTGTGCTTTCTAACGGCTTGGACTATCCGACAAAAAAAAGGCGGAAAGCAAAAGCCTTAGGGGGGGCATGTTGTGGAACCAACAACTTGCCACCGCTTTCCGGCAAAACTAGACTTAAATAGAGGTTCAAGTTTGTGGAAAATACAAGGATGTTTGGAAAATATACCGGTGGATCCCACTGATGAACCACCACCGGTATCCGGACGAAACATCCGTACATTTTAGGTGGTCGCAAATAGTTCGTTAGATATATGCCCTTAACATCAGGGGCATTACTACGGCAACATATATATATATATATATATATATATATATATATATACACATATATACATATATATATATATACATATATATATATATATATGTATATATGTATATATGTATATATGTATATATATATATATATATATATATATATATATATATATATATATATATATATATATATATATATATATACATACATATGTAGAAAATAATAATCTGAACTAAAGTAAGGAAGATGTCACCCAAGCCAAGTAATTTCAATTTACTAATCAAAACTTTGTGATCTAGCGTATCAAATGTATTGCTTTTATCTAAAAGAATGAATCTTTGAGTCGTTTTTGTCCACCATAAAACCGAACCAGAGGTTATCAGGGTCTTATCAGCAGTGTACAGCCAGTGCTCAATGTGTGGTTTTAATTTCCACGTCTTGCCCAGTGCCTCTTTTGCAGCCATGATGGACATTTTACCTTTGGAGATAATTTTCTGCAGGTTTAAGTTCTAAGTAAGCTTTGCATCCAAGATTGTACTTAAGATATCTCATTTGCAATTGTATATTGAAGAGAATTGGTAATTTGAATCCACCCAACTTTTTCTTTTAGTAATAAGTAAGAATGTAATTTTCCAGGATTTACCTTAATATGCTCCTTAGCATACGACTCCGATATTATATTGCCCCACAATTAGTACGACTATATCGTCAGCATACCCCTAGGTATAATTGTCGTAGTGGTTGAGATTTACCAGGAGCTCGTTAACCACCAGATCCTGCTGAAGTGGGGATAGTACCCCTCTGTGTGGGCAGCCGTTGGCTACCAACACTTCCACGGCTTTCTTCTCCAGTCAGACTAGTCAGATCATTCCGCAAACACCCGATATGGAACCGTGGGATTTATTTTTGTTTTCGAAGCACAATTCTACTGCAAGGACATCGTTTCAAGATCACTGAACTAAAGAAAAAAGAAATTGGTTGCATGGCCTTAAGGTTATACTATAAAGCGCGTCCACAATTGCATTTAAAGACCGGGAAAAACATTGACATATACGTACGTATAGATTCGCATCGAAAATATTTTGTAGGGGACAAAAGAAATATTGATGTTATTCATCATATATTACGTTTTATGTGTTTTCTTTCTCAAAATTCAATTTATTTCTGAACAGAAAAAAGTACGAGGCTTATTAGGAGTGAATTTGGCAGTTTATCGATATTGAAAATTGGCTGTAAATCAAACTTACCGAATATTTTAGCCACCCTTTAGAACCTATTCCTATAGATAAAAAAGATAATAATGAATGTAAAAATAAAAATTATAAATATTTTACCACATAACTGATGTGGTATAAATTTCATTAGCACGTCTATGAAAAACCATAAGGTTTGTTTATCCTCAGAATTACTTTAGACAAGCGAACGCCTCAAAAGTGGCCTTCAGCCGGAAAAAGCACATTTTCCAAGGCAATATTTTCCGGAAACGTTGGTTTTTACCAGAGTAGCGATGCGGGACGCATTCGAGTACAAATTGCAATTTTCTCCTGGCAAATAAGGCAGGATTGGATGATATTTTTTCTCTATGTTATGTTTGTATGTTCTTTTTCGCACTTATTCGGGCGATAATTCTAGTCGTTTTTTCTACGATGCAACAAGGTTTCTTTATATATTTAAGAAACAATTTACAACCGCATTCACGGAAAGAAATGTAAACCGGATTTAATTATAATGGAAATTAGATCTTCAAGTTGATAAGTTTTCTTTTACTTATGACATGACAAAACCTTAAATTTAAATTAAAAGAACTGCCAAAGTGTCTTTTCGATTTCGCACCAAAATTCACATATGCGTTTAACTATATTTTGCGAATCATCATGGAAAGATGTATAGTCGTGTAATTAAAAGACTGGGCTTAGCGTTCCGTCGTAGAATCCATATTCAGTAGCAAGTTAAGTAATTAAATAATGATTCCTGTTTAATCAAGATTAATGTAAAAACACTAAAAATTTATGAATATGATCTAATACAAATTACTTTTCTAATTTGAAAAAAAAACAACAAAGTAAAAATATATACAGTGTGGCCAGTAAAGTCCGCATCATATGGGATTTTTTATTAACAACTTTATTCGAAATTTGACTTTGGCATCAATTTCTTGCTTCGATCGAGATGAAAATTACTGATGAGACTGTGTACTTGTTTGCCTTAATTATAATGTGTATTACTTTTAGATACAAACTACGTTTTCAAAAATAGTTATTTTATGAAGTTACCTTATACAGGGTCAAAAACAAATCAACTTTGCATCATATGTGACCCAATTTTAATAGCCCTATTTGGATTTTATATAAAAACACACATGTAATATGACGCTACTTTAAACAAAGTATGTTTGGGATAAAGCATCGTCAAAATTAAGAAGTTTTACGTAAGTTGTGTTGAGTTTTATTTCGAAACAGCGGTGCAATTTACAAAAAAATGGACAATAAATCTAAACTATCTTATACAACTAAAATTTTGCATATGGGCTAAAAACTGTATTTAGAAAAACTCTCTAATAACGTTTTTTGATATTTTGAGATATAACCCGACTTTTGACATATAATCACGTGACTACTATATTTTTTGGTTAATTTTTATCTCGATCGAAGCAGAAATTGATGCAAAGTCAGATTTCGAATACAGCTATTAATAAAAAAACCCATATGATGCTAACTTTACTGGTCACAATGTATATATATATATATATATATATATATATATATATATATATATATATATATATATATATATATATATATATATATTGATTTTCAGAACATATTTTTGAAACAAAAGGAATCTTTAATATAAAAGTTATTTTTGCCTGTAATATTTGAGATACAGCCCGAGAGATATATTGACAATTTATAAAAAGGTGATTGTATGCAGAAAACAATAGGTCTTAATGGAATGTTTGGTTTGTGTAATTTAGGTCTGAATATTTTTGGAGGAATAGCATTATGGATTGAGAGATCTTTCGCTTCAGCGTCACTAACTTCTCTTTTTGTTAGTAATTTCTTGACAAATTCATTATTTTTCTTTTGGTTTATATTTGTTGGATCACCATTTATTTTCTGGTATGTTATTTGGTCATTCAATAGTTCATTCTTTTGTTGTCATAATCAGGTTTATTCATCACTTCATTCATAGATACCGTAAGTATCCCTCAAAATCACAAACTTGTCTCCCTGGACGTAGTATCACTATACACAAAAATTCCAAACGATTTAGTTAAAATTACATTATCTGAAAAATGGGAAGAACTAAAAAACTACACAACTTTGTCTAAGAATAGTTTTATGGAAGCTGTAACTTTAGGTTTATCAACAAACTACTTTCAGTATGACAATAAATTTTACAGACAAGTTGATGGTTGTGCAATGGGTTCACCTATTTCATCTTCCATCGCCCAGCTAGTCATGGAATATTTGGAGGAGAGAGTCATTTAAAATCTAAATTTAGACTTAAACGTTTCGTTGACGATTGTTTAATGGCAATTCCTCAGGACAAAGTGGATTACGTTGTACAACAATTTAATAATTTCCATAATAAATTAAAATTTACATCAGAATCTGAAGTAAACGGAAAAATATATTTCCTGGATATGACTCTAATACGCCAGACTGATAAAATTCAAACGCAGTGGCATACAAAACCAACCTGGTCCGGAAAATATTTGAACAACTTTTCCAACCATTCAAAAAACCAAAAAAAAAAGAGTGTAATCGTGAACTTGGTTGACAGAGCCATTTTTTTAACGTCCCCTACATTCAGACCTTCGATTCTAAAAAAAGTTAAAGACACACTTATACAGAACAATTTTAATATTAAAGATATTGACGAAATTATAAAAAAAGAACATACAAACACTACAACAACCAAAACAAGGATGATTCACAGCAGGAAATACAAAAACAATATATAGCATTACCTTATACAACAGACCTTTCAGAAAAATTAAAATACATTTTAAAAAAGCATAATACTGTAGCATGCCACAAGAGTTACAACCAACTAAACTCAATCTTTACAGAACTGAAAAGCAAAACACCAACTATGAAAACTTCCAATATTGTATATTCAGTCCCGTGTGCAAACTGCCCAAAACAATATATAGGAATGACAAACTAATTACTAAAAAATCGACTAAAGGGAGATAAATATACCAAAAATTCTACTACAGCATTGACAAAACATGAAAAGAATGAAAAACACTCTTTTAACTTTGACAATACCAAAATAGTCGATAGGCACAAAAATTATTATAAATTAATAATAAAAGAAATGATAGCCATCAAAAAGGAAACACATATAGTAAATGATAGAACTGACATAAACAATCTAAGTCAAATTTACAACAATATATTTTAGACACAGATATTCCCTTAGTAACATCAAAAATGTTTATATCACCTTAAAAGCAAAACCAAACTCCTTTCATTTTTTATTTATCATGTCCCCGAATATAAAATACAAATCCTTGGTGGTTTGTCGGTGTTAGCGATAGTTTTGACGAAATCTCAAGGTACGTAAAATTTTCCTAAAAACAATTCCTTTTAAATAGTCATCATTTTAATTTATGATATTGTTTTAAATGTTATTGTCTTGAATGTTGAATATTAAGTCAATATTATAGGTGTATTTATGCTATATTCATAATTCGTTTTAAATTTTAGACGATTATTTTTGAAAATGTTCTAAATAAAGAACGAAACGTCAGAGCAATGAAAACTGTAATTTAAATATTAACCTAATCCCAAGAAAAAATCAAATATATATATATATATATATATATATATATATATATATATATATTTTCTTATTTTTTTTTTTCTTGGATTTTTCTATTTGTATATTTTTTAAAGTTTTTGATTTTCTTGGGTGTAAAATCCGTTTTATTAATAAAACTGCATATGTTTTATTTGTTATGCATATCTATTGACGTTTCGGTCACAGTTGACCTTCTTCAGAATGATTTTTTATAACTATAATAGAAAAAAAATTTTGTTATATTATAACATAAAATTAATAAGTTAAATTTTAAAACATACCTTATATAATTTTTTGCCGAGGATCACAACTTAGACTACATATTGTTAACACATGGTTCACTTTTTGACCAGATACTATAAAAACCTTGCTTTTTGTGTCGCATCTTTATTTAAACTGAAATTTTATTTTATGGGTTCCGGTGGTCAAGGGTTTGGAAACAATAACGAACTCATCACACATTGGGAAAATAAAATGTTTATCTCTCCAAATACTGCCAAACAATTAAAAATTCAAAACGCACAACCACCAAGAATTTATGGACTACCAAAATTACATAAACAAAATATTCCTCTCAGACCTATAGTTTCATGTATACAATCACCTTACGAAAAATTGTTAAAGTTCCTAAAAGCCATACTGCAAAATGTGGTCAACAAAAATCAATACTACATAAAAGATTCCACGGATTTTAAAAATAAAATTAAAAACACAACCTTACCCGAAAACTACATACTGATATCTTTAGACGTAATTTCCTTATACACCAATATTCCAATATGCCTAGCAAAAAAAATAATAACAAAAAAATGGGAGGAAATAAAACAATTTACAGACATACCCCTCAATGAATTTCAAAACGCAGTAGAACAAACGCTTACATCAACGTACTTCCTCTACAATGATAAATTTTATAAACAAACAGAGGGATGCGCCATGGGTGCCTCAATATCTAGTGTTATAGCCCAGCTAGTTTTGGAGGACCTCGAAGAAACGGTTATATCCAATTTAGACATCAATATACCATTTTTCTATAGATATGTAGACGATTGTATAACAGCAATCCCAAAAAATCGTAGTGAAGATATTCTCAATAAATTTAATGCCTACCACCAAAAATTACAATTTACCTTAGAAAAAGAAGAAAAAAATAAAATCAATTTCTTAGACCTCACAATTTACCACCAAAATAATGTCATTAAAACTCAGTGGTATACAAAAGAAACATGGTCTTCTAGATATTTGCATTATAATTCTCAACATCCTCTATCCCAAAAAAAATCGGTAGTAATAGGAATTGCAGACCGAGCCATAAAATTATCCGATCCAGAATATCGAAACGAAGCAATTCAAAAAGCAAAGGAAGCCTTAGTACTAAACAGTTATCCCACTAAAATTATAAACAATACTTTCAAAAAAAGAATACACAAATTTTACAATAGCAACAACCAAAACCCTCAACACCAAAAAACAAAACAACAAAACCAATATGTTTCGATACCATATATACCACAACTCTCAGAAAAACTTCAAAATGTCCTCGAAAACCATAATATAATTGTTAGTCACAAAGGACACAATCTATTAAAAAAAAACTTTAGTAACTTAAAATGCAAAATACCTAAAGACAAAAAATCACACGTAGTATATGAGATCCCATGTAAAAATTGTGACGGAGTTTACATCGGCCAAACCAGTCAACATCTTAAAAACAGGATTAATGGACACAAATACGACAAACATAATAAGACCGCATTGACAAACCACAGTACAGAAAAACAACACACTTTTGATTTTGAAAATGTAAAAAATTCTCAAAACAGAAAACAATAAAAAAAAGCGTGAATTTTATGAAATGATTGCAATTCAAAAAAATAAGAAATCTATAAATACAAAAGCTGATACAAAACACCTAAGTAAAATATATTACAATATCCTAAAATAACCCCCAAATAAATTAAATATACAAAAAATGATCTCAAAAATAAATCACTCCAAAAATAAGAAAAAAATAATAGTCAGGCAAGGACCCTTAAGGCGAAAAAAAAATCCAAACCCTTGACCACCGGAACTCATAAAATAAGATTTCAGTTTAAATAAAGATGCGACACAAAAAGCAAGGTTTTTGTAGTATCTGGTCAAAAAGTGAACCATGTGTTAACAATATGTAGTCTAAGTTGTGATCCTCGGCAAAAACTTATATAAGGTATGTTTTAAAATTTAACTTATTAATTTTATGTTATAATATAGCAAATTTTTTTTTCTATTATAGTTATAAAAAATCATTCTGAAGAAGGTCAACTGTGACCGAAACGTCAATAGATATGCATAACAAATAAAACATATGCAGTTTTATTAATAAAACGGATTTTACACCCAAGAAAATCAAAAACTTTAAAATATATATATATATATATATATATATATATATATATATATATATATATATATATATATATATATATATATACATATATCTATCTATATATATATATATATATATACATATATCTATCTATATATATATATATATATATATATATATATATATATATATATATATATATATACATATATCTATCTATATATATATATATATATATATATATATATATATATATATATATATATATATATATATATATATATATATATATAAATGGTTTCATTATTCTTGGTTTTAATCCGTTCGTTCAAAAAATCGTTCGACGTTTCGCCAAAATCTCATTTGACATTTTCAAGTGCGGTTCGTTTCGTTACTCGCTGAGTTCTCAGAGAGCCTGCAAACGTCATTTTTGAAATAAAAACTTAAATAAGTCAAAAACTCTTAGACTTAGGTATAAGACGAAAAACACAAAAAGTGATTAGAATCTTGCGCAAAATTCAAAAATACAATAATACATAGGGTATTTCATTTAAAATAAGCAAGTTGACAACTACTTCCAGCATAACCGGAAGTGTCACTATCTTGAAAATAGCCGGATTGCCCCTATTGACATTAGTATACAGTCAAATTTTCAAAATTTTCTTATATATAGTTTTCCATATATAGATCGAATTGTTTCTCGATGGGACATCCTATAGAAAGGTTTAGCATGGCTCTCATAAAAATCAACCGTATTTTAGAAGAAACGTGCGAAACCTTCAAATTAATCAAAGAAGAAGCACTTATTGTTACCACTTCTGTGCCTGAGCCAATTATTTCTTTGAGATTTTTTGCATTCGTAAAATCGATGTCGACCGTTCTATTTCTTTTGAAATCCCTCAAATTTTATACACTTTTTCTCGCAGATTCGAGGATCAAACTCAATTCCGAAACAGGCAAACTAAAATCCTTTATAAAGCCAGAGACAAGTGTTTTCGGGACACTTTAATTAAGTTTTGGTCCGTTGGTGGCGACGCTCAATATTTAGCGAGTGCCGTGGCGGTTCGGAACTTTAAAAAGTTAGAAAATTAACATTTTGTTTTACCCATCCGGGATTACAGAACATGGACTAAAAAAGCGGAGATGATAAGAATATTAACGGGTTGCGTTTGCGAGGGTAATTTGTCGGATAGAAACAAAAACTGATTTTATGAAGGGGTGACTGTTGCCAGAGGACATACGAGCGAGAACTTTCGAATTTCAGATAATGAAAATAATTAGAAATTATTCGTAATAATAGTTAACAGTAAAAAGCAAAGTGGCTACCCTCCTGTTTGGTTTTACTTGTATTACTTGATGGAAGAATTTCACCATCTCAGTTCCTTTGAGATAAATGTTCTTGTTGAAACAAATCAGATTTAAGTCGATTTTGATTTAAAAAAAAAATTATTTAATTAAAAAATCACGATTTTTTTGATTTTTTTTTAGATTTCCACATAAAAACTCACAGGGAGCAAGACGAGAGGATTCAATCATATTTATTAAATGAATTTTATTATCAAGTTTAAAAACCCACGTAAATAATACAATGAATATAATTTTAATATTTTTATTTTTAGTAAAAAAAAAAATTAAAAAATAACATTTTTATTTTGATGAATATCCTTCGGCAAAAATTTAATTTATTATTATCAATAATAACCAATGTTCAATAGTTAGGTATAAAATATTTCTGTAATTCAAAACCTAAACCACTTTTTACTTATTTATTATTTAGCATAAATAACTGTACCGTAAATTGCGTAGGTTTTCTATTACTTTTCACTTTTTCATTAACCAAATTAAAAATCAAGGCTTATTTTCCTTTTTTTTTGGCTCTATCAGAATTTGTCTTATTTGTTTGTCTATAAACTGTTAAGGGGTAATAATTCGTGATCATTTTATCATATTACAGATTGTGTTCTGGTTCTGTGGAGTGGTGTAGTTGATAGTATAAGTATTTAGCTAAGTAATAAAGATTAGCACCAAATTAACACAGGACATTAAAATTGTCCCGTTATTTTGTAGTGATATATTTTTTTAAATTTACTCTCCTATGTAAATGATTTTTGACACAGTGCAAGCTTATTTATTGACGATTAATGTTACTGCTTTTGTTATTTTTTACAAAAAGTGATTTTTGGATTTTATACGGGGGTAATCAAAATGAACTATTTTTCTTGAAAGTTTCTATGAGATTAAAACTAAATTTTCGGTTTTAGATGCGCAACAGAGTACTTCATAACAGACTGAAGAGAATATAAATTCAGCTTCATAAGTTTTGCCAACTTCTAGCCTTATATCCAGCGTCAAAAAATCTCCACTAAACATTTCCGAGCCGACACAAAAAAAAGAAATGAAACGAAACTGGTTCCTCTATTAACAGTTTTGTAAATCGAACATCAACAATTAAAAAATATAATATTGATAAGGAAACATCAATAGAAATTTTTGCTCCTAACTCGAGTGTTAGGTGTACTGAACACTGACAAGTAAGAAACGCGATTCAAAAGTTGAAATCTGGTTATAAAACCCTGTCCAGGAGCTGTATAGCAACTAACCCTTTGAATGAAATTTATGAAGAAAAAAAGCTTTCCTCTCTCAGGAGTAAATGTCAATTGACGGGTGGTGAAATGTCCACAACGAACCTGTAATATGTTCAACTATAACAGAAGATGGAAGAGCATTTCCCTATAAAACTAGTGATACCTCTGGAAAGTTTCATATTTCGGAACATTTAACGAAACTTTCTTGTGATTTAAATTCTTCACGTGAACTAAAATATCAATGTTATATATATATATATATATATATATATATATATATATATATATATATATATATATATATATATATATATTATTTATTTCTTGGACTTTCAGTAAATATTTTTTATTTGTTTTGTTTTTATTGGGATTATAGTGCGTTTAAAATGGGATCAAAATGTAATAGTGGTGTTATATTTTACATTTTTTAAAAGATTAACGTTTCGGTAATTTATTTTACCTTCGTCAAAATATACAGAGTGTAGCTAAAATCAATAGAGTATTTTGTTGATATAACTATCAAATTATTTACCTACTGTGTATTTATCTTGAACAATAATTCACGAACGAACACTGCATTCATAGTGTGTAAACGATTTTAAGATTATATTATATTGGAAAGGTAGATTTCGTGAAATAACAGAATAAAGATGACCACGTGTGTCATCTTGAAGTTCTTGTAGTACTGAAAGGACCAGATGGGATTTTTTGTAAAGTAAAAAAAATTGTTTTGGCTATTCAGGTTTTAAGGGGTCTAATCCGAAAGAACAATGTATTTTTAGTTTTAGAATTATATTTTCAAGTTGTTATTTTATAAAACATTATATATTCTGCTAAGTTGCTTGGTATCTGCTTTAACATTTAATGCATATTTACTTTTTTGTACAGCTATTATTTCTATAATTTCTCATTTTTGTGTGTGGTTTTCATTTTTTCTGTTTTATTTTAAAAATAAAACAGAAAAACGAAAAATACATATCACTTCCATATATCCCGACTTTCTCCGAAAAAATCCAAAATGCGTTCAAGAAACATAACGTAAATATCAGCCACAAGGGCCACAACCTGCTAAAAAATTTGCTACAGTAAACTAAAATCTGAAATACCAAAAAATAAAAAAACGCATGTCGTCTACAGTATTCCATGCAAAGACTGCAAAGGTGAATACATGGGTCAAACAAGCCAACATTTAAAAACCGATTAAACGGACACAAATATGACAAAAAAAAATAAAATGGCATAAACAACATATAACATGGAAAACCACCATTCCTTTCATTTTGAGAGAGTGAAAATCTTAAAAACTGAAAATCACAGAAAAAAACGAGAAATTCTAGAAATGATATATAGCTATATTTTTGTTACAGGATTTTGTTTGAAAAAGTTTGAAAGCGACACTTGTTAACCAGAACAGGAATCAAAATTTATACGCCATTTTAATATTTTATCTTCTATATGAACACATTCAAAACTTTATTTCTATCTGTCAATTCATTCTTTGTTTACAAGCCATTTGAAGTTGACGTGTCAGTGAATTTTTATACAATGATTAAAACCGAATATGTGGAGTAATAAAATTCTTTGTTTTGGAAGGTTTATACCAGCAGAAATTCATATAAAAATGGTGAAAGTGTTAAAGGAATCTGCTCCTTCATTTCCAACTGTGCATCGATGGGTTTTAGAGTTTAAACGTGGTTGTATAAGCGTTGAAGATGAACCACGTATTGGACGTCCAAAAAGTGCAACAACGCCAGAAATCATTGAGCAAGTCTATGATATTGTTTGTAAAGATTCAAGTGCGACTAAGCGTGAAATTGATGATACCATAGGCATCTCGGATGAATGAGTAGTCTATATTTTACAAGAAGAATTACGTATGAAAAAGCTATTCGGAAAGACAATTCAACAAAAACTGAAATGAAAACAAGTTTATAAGTGTAATTTGTTGCGTTTTAAGCAGAATAAAATCAATTTTGTGTGTCGTTTTGTAACTGTGGATGAGACTTGGATTTACCGTCATGATCCTAAACTGAAACAAAAACGTTTACAGGAGAATGAAGTTGGTTGTTCAGCTTCAAAACAGGTCAAGTCAGACCGATCGGCAAAAAAGGTTATGGCACCAGTTTTTTGGGATTCAAAAAAGGGATTTTGTTGATTGATTATCTTGAAAAAGGTAAAACAATTAAATCTGAGTATTATTGCAACCTCTTGGACCAGTTGAATAAAAAAGCTCGTGAAAAAAGACCCGGCTTATAGAAGAAAAAAATCATTTTTCATCAAGACGATGCACGTCTTGACACAAGTGGTTTAACGATGGCTAAATTGAAAGAATTAAAGTATGAATTCCTTGAACGCCCACCCTATTCACCAGATTTGGCTCCCTCCCACTACTACCTCTTCAGGAATTTGAAACAATTTCTTCGTGGAAAGCGTTTTTCGTCGAATGAAAAAGCTATTGCAGCCGTGAAACATTATTTTGCAGAGGTTCCGGAAAATCATTACAAAGATGGTATAAAATTAGTGGAGGATCGTTCGAATAATTGTGTTGAAGTTGAGAGGGATTATATTGAATAAAAAAAAACTAATTTCATTAAAAAATACACATTCTTTCATTTTCGCTTTCAAAACTTTTCAACCAACCTGTAATATAGTTTGAATTTTGTATTCAATCACAAATAGTTAAGTATTTTTAGTTATATTTCATATTTGAGAAATTTAATGTCTTTTATTGAGACAAATAATTCATTGAAATAATACCATTACTGACCAAATGCGAAAAGTAGGCAGTTGTTTACTAAATTGTCATTAAAAAAAGTTGTTTTATTAATTGTCAGTCAAAAATGTGTCAAGAAAAAGTCTGTATCGTAATATTTTACTAAAGAACAGAAGAAAAAACCAAAGTGAGTTTTTAATGGTATTTAAGTGAAACACCTTATTATTTCAGTGAATTTTTTGACCAGATGGAGGGCAATTGTTTTCTTAGCACCAGCTAAGTGGTCCTTCGGAAATATATTGATTCGTTAGTACACAACAGTGTATTATTTTTCGGAACTATCGAAGCAGATGTTGAATCTCCTCAACTTCGGAATTACAACAATAAGTTTTAAATATGTTAGAAACTAAATTTTTTTGATATAAAAGTGTATGACATTTAGGTAGTTTAAGGTAAAGTTGTTCCTTTTTTATGTTCTTGGACATTGCATTGTAACTATTAATTAAGTCGTTTGTCCATTTTCTTCGCAAGTTTTTTGAAATATATTTTTAAAAAATTTAAATCATGATTTTTACCGAAGAAAATCAACTGATTTAACTCGTGATTTTAATCATTTATTTAAAACTCTGATACAAATACTCAAATGCTTTATTAAATTTCTAAAATTACAATTACTGTGGACAGAAACGAGTTTCAATAAAAAATTTAAATTTAAGGATTTAATTTTAGTTAAGGACTCCGCTTTATTTGGAGAGAAATATTTCGATAACAACCTAGTATCACAGTCATGAATTGAAGTATTGTGGGTGTTTGTTACGAATGTTTGTTTCGGTAGGTAGATAAGATTGTTTGTGAAATCTGGAAATAAAAAGAAATCAATTTGTAATTTGTGTGTACGAATATAGTCCAGTAGTACAGGGTGTCTCTGGAAGGAATACAATTTGAATCAACCAAATTGATAAAATAGTTTCAAACTTTCCGATAATTGAGTTTAGTTGTTTAGTTACCTTATCTTTTACCTGTTTTACTATTTATAAAGTTATTTTTACCGAAATAAACTTGAAGACGGAGATTTTAGCAGTTCTGCACGTTTTAATGAAGGAATTATTTTAACTCCACATATAAACTCAATGTAAAATCCATTAATTCCAGTTTATTAAAACAATGTTTTTTGATTTGTTAAAGTTTGAACTCAAAATTAATTCTTGATGAGTTAGTTTAATAACAAATTTGAATCTGGCCATAGCACATTGTTTCAACTTTCACTATTTTTTTCGTAAACACCTAAATTTAACTGCATTAGTCGATTATTAAGATATATATTGGGTTTTAAGGCAGCTTGTTGTTATGTTTTTATGAATATTAATCAATATTTCGTGTTTTTTTCCATGGTATTTGTTAGCTGTTATTAGAGTAACGCTTTAATTATTCCTTTTTATATTAGTCAGGGTTAATTTTGTCAGAACCTTGCTATTTATTATAAAATTTACTATATTTTAGTGCATATTTACTCTTTTGATGTATCACGATGGCTCTAATTTATCAAAGAATTAATTTACCTTAAATATTTTAAAGTATACCTGATTTGTATTCAATTTCTTGGCCCCACTTTGGGTTTAGAATTGGCAAAAATAGAATAATATAGCATCGAGATACGTCTGGTGGCTCGAATACTTTCAGTTTGACTCCAGTGTGATCCCTTTTGTTTTATTACAATGAATAGGCACTTAAGACAATAAAACAATAAATGCTCAATAGAACTTGACACTAATTACTATTAACAAATCAGCTTCAATCGTTCGCAAATAAATGCAATTTTAATTACGCTTAAAAGCAAAAATAATAAATCAAAATATAATTAAAATATTTACATACTACTAAGTCGAAGGTTAGGATATACATTTTGACATTAACTTTTTAATTAAATAAAAATAAACTTCTTGCTGGTAGTCTCTTGAATTTTAACCTAACTTGGCCAATATTCTTCAAAGGTTTTACCATCAATTTGACGTCTTTGCTTCATCAAAAGGTTAGTTCTTTAATTTAGTGTTCGATATGTTTTTTTCTTTAGACAATGGATAGGCAAGGAAAAATCAACACTGAAAAAGGCAAAAAGTGCCCTACTGGCACGATATGTTAAAGCTACTGATTTTTGGGCCCCTAAAAGAATCTTGTTAGTGGATAACCTTGAAACGCTGAATTCTATATTATCCTTCTGGACCAATACAGATAAAAAATTAATAAAAATAATCAGGTCTCGCGAAGGAAAAGTTTTTAATTCGAACAGACTTTGCTTCTTCGAACTTAAAGCTCTTTTTTAAAGCTGAAAAATTCTGAGAATAGGTATGGGTTCGATTCTAAAGTCACCGCAGTGACGTCCTTAAAGAATGAATCTGGTCACGTTTGTAATCAATTGCGCACAAACGTTTCTACACCTTCATCGTTATCAAAGTTATGATCTCCCAGTTCTTCTTTGAGTGGCTCAAACCTGTGGTAGTCACATGGCGACAGATCGGGACTGTAAGGCGGATAATCCAGTGTCTTCCGATGAATTTGTCCAATTTTTCTTGGGTTAATGCAGCAGTGTGTGGTCAAGCGTTGTCATGGAGTAGAATAGCACTTCAAATAGGCATGTCTCGTCTTTTTTATCCATAGGCCAGTTTCACTTTATCATTCATGTAGAAAATCAACGAGCAATATGCATCTGCAATCCCAAAAAATCGTTGCAAGAACTTTCCCAGCAGAAAGACGGGTCTTGGCTTACAGCGGTGTTGCTTCTACAGGTTTTCGCCACTTCATGCTTGCCTGCTTAGACTCTGAGGTGTAATGATGCACCTACGTCTCATCACAGGTGACAATGTGCCTCAAGAAATCATCGCTCTTTGTTCAATATCATGTCAAAAGTCTTTAACATACGGCAAGAAGGTTTGCTTTCTGATTTTCTGTCAAGAGGTCAGGAACCCACCTTGGCGACACTTTTCGGTAACCCAAATCATCTGAAATAATTGATTAGGCATTCCCATACGATATTCCGATGCGTGCAGCAATTTCACATTTTATAAGGCGGCGGTCTCCTTCGATTATCTCATGAATCGCAAGAATATTCGTCTCACTGGTGCTTGTCCGCGGTTGGCGTGCATGGGTCTCTAGGCCATCGCAAATTTTTTGTGCCAGTCGTAGTCTTAGATCCTTGAAAGCGTATTTACAGCGAACTGTGCCGTTAGTCGATGCAAAATTTCGGCAGGTTTTACGCTCTCTCGCGACAAAAATTTAATAATAATGCGTTGCTCAACAGAAGGAAGAGACATAATGCTACTGACAGTCAATCTGCTCTGGTGAGTCGAACCGATTTACTCCTCTCCACTTTATATCCGCACCCAATATATATCAAGACATCACGTTACTCACTTCACCAAGGGAGCGTTAAAAAGAAAAGTCCGGTTGATATTTGATTCGCCCTCGTACAATGAAGGAATCTAAGCATTAGTAGTGCAAATGTACATGTGATTATAAAAAAAAATAAAGCAAATTGTGTCTCATAATTTCCTTGTCAGACTGGAAACTTTTCATCCTATCCTTGTAAAAATTCATAACCCTTGGAACATTTCTTAAAATTATAAGGTATTAACATATTTCTGTCATCGCGTGATCCACAGCGACAGTCATCGATTGCGGTAAAAAATATTTTCATGGAAAAAGAATTATGACAGGAATTTCTCCGAATTCTTTTAAATAAATAACAACACATATAAATCAAACAATCGGGCGGTTTCGCATTCTTATGACAACCTATTGAATGTTAGCACAAACTTATACGTGACCAAACAACGATATGACAAAACCTTAGCAACCAATTTCGGATTTAATCTTGCGAAAATAACCCACTAATTCTCACAACTACCCTAGGCACCGCCACTAATCGTCGGCAATAATTCCACATTACTTTGTCGGAAAAACGTTTAGCGGAAAATAACTTTCCATTTTCCTCAATTTTTCCTTAAAAATTCACTCACGTTTCCGTAAAAAATGAAACTTCCTGCCCTTTCTGAGGTTATATCAAGCGCATATGTAAACATACAACCGAAATCTCCATTTAAAAAAACATCGACGCGAAAATCTTTGTAAAATTTCCATCCGGCCCGGTTGTGTCCTTAGGGAAATAGCCGATCAAACAGGGATATGCCTAATAAATGTTTATGTGTCTTTTGTAAACGAGGCCTATCTCGTGCTTGTTTAGGGAAGATTGCATTTTTTCTCTCGGTTCATGTTGATTTACAACGGGTCATGTTTACCGAAGTCAGGTTATTGGGAAAAAATTATTTTTTTACGGAAATATTTTATCAGAAATAGCATTATTAGGAAAATCTTTACAGTCAGTAAAATATTATTGTAAGAAATGACTACGTGCGTGTTGGGCACATTATGTTAGGATTCCGTAGTAGTTTTTCCCATTCGCTTCACGTCTTTCATATATTTGTTAAGATTCGTAAAAAGAGTATATTTCGGGCGCTGAAACCGATTTTGGCATAAAAATTTATCCATCATGTCATGTTCCCGAGATAAAGGAGACTTTGGGATTACTACTCATAGATTTGAGGTTAGAGTTTAATAATTTCAATATCAATATGGTGGATTTAATACGGCGGAATTGCAAAAACTATAAAAAATCGATGATTCCGGCAGCACTCGGGGTTCAAGTAATAATATTTGGAGGGAATCATCGATTTTTAATGGTTCTTCGATTTACACATCCGCCATATTGAATCCGACATTTAGGATATCGAATTTGTCAAATTCTGACCTTAGATTTGTAATTACCGACCCTAAAAACCCCTGATTTCCCTGGGTCATTCCGGACAACTTTTTCTTATCACATATTTTTCGAAAAACGAATATTTTTTCAATATTTTACGAGTTTTTTGACTTACCCATATGATGCAAATGGTCGATAAAACCATAAATTTCGATATCTCAGAAAGGAAAAAAGATTTTGGGACGATTCAAAATGGGATTTGAAGGTAATGAATGGTACTTTCAGACACCATGTTTAACGCTACACTAGGTTAAGATATCTCTAAAACAAGACTTGATGGGTTAAATTGGATTTAGCGCGACAAAGTATCGTTTAAGAATCTGATGGTAGGGAATATATATAATTAGGCGATAAATGAACTTTATCCGCTTCTAAGGGGTGTTTTGCTGCTAATTTCCAAAAAAATATTTCGAATAAGTCAAGAAATTCTACCGCGAAAAATTCCCTAAGTCCACAACTAACTCGCCCCGGGCGAACGACGAATTCGCATAACGAGTTCGCACGCGTTAAAAAAAAAAATGTTACCCCCTTCTGGAGGAAGTTTTGCTCCGGATCCCCAAAAAATCACTTCTTGGGCGAATAAGTTGGGAAATTCCATCGTGGAAGATACTCCAAATCACAAATATTACCTGCTCACTCACTCTACTCGGGATGAAATCTTCCTTCCCGCTCGCCATCCGAAGCCAATATTCGGAAATAGTCGCAATAGTTCGCTGTTCGACACTTGCTAGGCTACCAACCAATTATTCCCCGTCAGTCAGCAGATTGCCCGAGCGACGAGTACACTCGTAATGCGTGGCTGACTGCGTGGAAACTTCGGGATTGATCTTGTAAAATAGCTCGAGATATCGCGAGATCCAGATCACGCGAAACTGGAATCGCATTCCCTAAGTAGGTATTTAAATATTTACTCCGTAAAACTCTATGTTTCATGTTTAAAGAATGCACTGTTGTGGTGACAACATCTCACCGTTGATGTCCGACAAATTTAGCATAAGTAGGAGTTCCAAGTTGTGGAAAGCATGACAAGGATGTCTGGGAAAGGCGTCGGTGGATCCCACTGATGAGTCCACCACCGATGTCGGGACGAAACATCCTAACATTTGGACGGTGGTCGAAATTAGTTCGTTAGTTATATGCTCTTAACATAAGGGGCATTACTACGACATGGTGCCCGAGCAGGGACGGTAGAAGACAAGGGTCTAAACCGCCGTTGGCTTTGACTAAAGCTGACCCGATACTTGGAAGACCACCTAGGATGTCCGTTTCACATTTCTCTTATCAGGCCTGTGCATCTACAGCTTGGACTTTCTACGATAGTCAAAGTCGGACAAGCAAATGCCTTAGGGAAGACATGTTGTGGTAAGAATATCCCACCGTTGTTTTCCGACAAACTGGTATAAGTGGGATCGCACTGATGAATCCACCACCGATACCGGGACGAAACATCCTAACATTTTGTCAGTGGTCGCAAATAGTTTGTTAGTTATGTGCGCTTAACATCAGGGGCATTGCTATGACAGTGCATATTTAAGTAGGTTAGTGTATCCTACTTACTGTACAATATACTATGAAAACACACGCACTCTGTCCTAACACAGTTCGAGACAGAGTACTATCTCAGATTCCAAAGAAGTACTGGGAAAGACTGGGAGCCTCTCCCATAACAGTGTATCGCCACCTTTAGACCGGTTTTCGTCAGTACAGGGTAGACAAGAGCGCCTAAACATACTTATATCAGACCAAATATGAAGTCTAATACATGTAGCACATCGCTCAGCATTCCACGCAATCAAATTGCTGACGAGAATCCATGAGTTTGAAACCTGTTTGCAGGCGGCAGAGCACTGCCATGGGAGAAGTTTCCCCGTTTCCGGGTACTTCTTTGTTATCTAAAGTAGTACTCTGTCTCTAACGGTATTACAACAGACTACCTTTGCCTTTACGGTATAAGGTTTTTTGAGTTGGCTGAGAACTAAAATAGTTCCTCTAATATAAGTGTCAAATTTTTCAGTTAAATGTTTAGTTTAGCTAAAGAGATTACTAAGGATTGTTACCTTTTGGGATTCGCAAACCTCGGTGAACACAAGGGATGTCCTTGGCGGCGCGTAGACCCTTTCGGATCCAAGCCATAATCTTTGCCATTTTAGAAAACTAGAGAAATCTCAGCCTGGCACAACCTTTTGCATTGAGAAATTTGAGCAAACTTCGCTCTCTCTCTCTCTCTCTCTCTCTCTCTCTCTCTCTCTCTCTCTCTCTTGTTACAATTACAAAATTCGTAAAATTCAACAAGCTCTTGGGCTTCTTTCGGACCCAGTTTACTCGCTTCATTAAACCTCCTTTTGGATGGACAAATGGATAATCAGACAAAGCAAAAATATTTTTTGGTTTGAAAATCTTGAGTCTTCCAAAATACCAAAGATTACGGTTTAGAACCAAAAGGGTCAACGCACCGCCAAAGATACATGTGTTTGCGGAAATTTGCGAACCTCAAAAGGTAACCATCCTTAGTAATATCCTTGGCTATATGGAAGATTTGTTGTTTTTTTAACATAATCTGTCATTCCAACTTGTCTCAGGGTACATTCCCTGACTGAAAAAAACGAACCGAAGTCGAAACAAGCCCCAAATATAACAGGTTTTCGAACCAAAGAATACTTTTGCTTTGTCTGAGAATCCATTTGTCCATCCAAAAGGGTTAGACGCGCCGCGCCGCCAAGTAACACTTATGTTTGAGGAGATTTGCGAAATTCCAAAGGAAGTATCGGACTGGAGACTTAATTTAACGACTAAACTGGGTCCGAAATTCACCTTAACCTTGTGTTAAGATGATACCCCAATATAGTTACTCTCGATCTTTCCGAGTTTCATCAGTTAGGCAAAGAAGCCCAAGAACTTGTTAAGTTTTTCGAATTTTGAAATGTTTAAGTTATTATCTTTGTAAGTAGCTGGTAAAGAGGTGAAAACAAACTTATTTGTATGTAGTTTCTATTATCACAATATCATCGAACAGTGATACCAGCCTTCTGGGTAGTGCCATTTTAATAAGCGAGTTTATTAGGTCGATAAATCATGTCGGATAGTCAAGCAGCTATCAGTGCGCTGAGCTCTCTAATTATCAGCTCCAAGATGGTCTGGGAATGCAAAGATGAATTAAATGATTTGAGTAAGAATAATAAAGTCACCCTCATGTGGGTACCGGGACATACCGGAATAGAGGAGAATGAAATAGTAGACATGTTCGCGAGGAAAGGGGCTGAGACACCATTTCTGCGGCCAGAGCCTTTCTGTGGAATCAATAGCAGCGTAATGCTGAAAGAACTAAAGATAGAAGAAGAAAGCAGGAGATCCAATTATTGGACGGAGCTGCAAGGATTGAGACAAGCGAAGATACTTCTGGGAAACTACGACCAGAAGAAATTCAAAGAATGCATAAGCTTAAGTAAAAACCAACTCAGAGTTCTGACAGAGGTCCTGATGGGGCATTGCTACCTGAAGGGATATCTCAAGAAACTTGGATTGGTAGAAGAAGAAGAGTGGAGATTCTGTGAGGAGGATGAAACATTTAACCTATATCCTTTCAGAGTGTAGCGCTCTAGAAAACCCTAGAATGCGGTTCTTGGAAACACACCAAATCGAAGATGGCGAGCTACCCACCTTGAAGCCGTCTAACATCCTAAGGACTGGAGGACCTGCTCTAGCCGATAAAGTAACTCTTACGACTTTGCAGCAGTAGGGGGGCACAATATATCTACTAGGTCGCAGTGCACAGACCCTAATTCGACGCATATACATACACACATAGATCGATAAATTGCTTATTCACAAAAAAAGGATACTTTCAAAATAGCTAACATAAAACCAGGGGCATAACTACCGCGGTATTAGCCGTATCAATGATATGGGGCCCCCAGGTAACAGGACCGCCGATGTGTGTAAGTTAAATTGGGTAGAAGCCCCCCCCCCCGGATAAATTTTGATACAGGATTCGTCTAGGGCAAGCTACGCCTATGCATAAAATGATAAATGATTTGAGACCTTATTTGACACATTCTTTATTTTTCCTTGATTTTAAAAAAAGTACTAATACATCTCTTTTAAGTAATGAAAAATTTTGGTACTATTAAACAAATCTTATCTATCCTAAAATAATAAGAGTACCTGAATGAAATCAATTACAATAGAGCTGTGAGATATTTAATTGCTAATTCACAAATAGAACAAATATAAATAAAACAAATTTAAGATAATATCAGATCTTGCTATCCTTGTCTGTTGAGACTGTGCAATTAAGTGATTCAAAGTTGATAGAATCTTTTCCAAAAGACCATAATTTCATACTTTGTGTTAGTTATTTAACCAAGAATAATAAAATAGATCCTACACATTTTCATACTAGGCAATTTACTTGAACAGTCTGAATGAAACTGAGGCATTGAGCATATACAATATCTAAACTATCTAGTCAAGTTCGATCTGGCAGCTCTATGTATACAGACGTAGGGTATTATCTAGATAAATGACTTTCAAAATCTAAAGCTTTAAACAAAAACTTGAACCCACGAGCTTTAAATCCAAAGGGTTTACATTTGAGGGCTTAGAGTTTGAGGGTCTTACGTCTTCGATAACGTTCCCATCAATACTGGACAAAGAAATATAAAAAATCACTTAAGAATAAGAAATTGGCCCAGAGCCATAAAAACACATCTCCCACGTTATCCCTTATCCTGCATTGTTTTCCACGTGGCCCATATTTCAGGAAAAACTAGCTATACCAGTGAGTTTAAATAAGAAAATGAGGTCGTAAGTATTCGGAAAGTTCTTGGCACGGAATATCCATTTTGTCTTTTTGGAAGCGATGTAGACGATTTATTGCTGTTTTGGACCGTGAAGTTCAGGAAAATATGGAAAAATAAGCAGTTATCTTTTAAATTCTGATGATCTGGCCAACCCAGCTTATTAAATAATATTTTCTCAGTGGCGCAGTTGAAACTACACTCATGGACAAAACTAGCACTATTGCCAGCAGATAATTAATAAATTAGTGAAGTAAAAAATATATACTGATGTTATTTACATAGTAGGCGGCTTCTTATAAAAATGTTGACGAATAATTCATATGAACGGAGTTTCATCATAAAAATTTTCTTGAAAATTAGGTTATTTGTAATGAAGTAATTGACAGATGCATTATCTGTCAATTACTTAAGCGCTTGCTTCATTCACTATTAAAATTAACAGTAAGTTACCATTAACAGTGCCCGCCACGTACTTTTGCCCACCCCCGCGAAAAACAGCATAGTTTTAAAATTTTACCGACAATTTTCAAAAAAGCATTTTAAGCTGTGAAGTGCGAGTTAAAATTTTCATTTTTAAAGATTTTATTTGAGAATAAAAAGTAGAAAAAAAAACGTTTTTTTCTGGTTTCTAATATAAATGTAGTTTCGCGGGAAATACTTGTATGAAAATTCTATATAGAAAGTTTTTTGGTTTTTCCGAGAAATTTAAAATGTTTTTTAAATTTTCTTCTAAGTGCATTTTTAACAAAAATACGACCTTTTTAATGGAAAAAAAATGACGTTTTTTTTCAATACTCGATATACCTGTAACTACAAGAGCTAGAAAAAATCTTCAAATAGAAAAAAAAATGTTTATTTTTACACGTAAAATTATCTTCGATTATTCCGGAATTTTTTCCACACATTTTTAAAATTTTTCAAGAACATAATAATATGGTTATGGATGGATCTGAAAACAGATCCAATAACTTAGGATCATGCTGTGACTTTTTTTTACAAAGTTGCGGCCTCTTTTATGAAAAAGAAAACATTTTTTTAATTAGCTCATATGTATGAGCTCTCATGTATAAGTTCATAAGTATGATTTATTAAAAAAATGCTTTTTTCTCACAATATAGACTAAAACTATGTAAAAAAAATTACACCAAGACCCTGAGTTGTTCCAATTCTGTTTTCAGATACATGCATAACCATATAATATTTTTGAAAATTTTTTAAAAATTTAAAAAATAAGAAATCGAAAACAAAATCAAAAGTACGGGAAAAATTCCGGAATAATTAAAGAACCTAAAAACAAACATTTTTTCTATTTGAAGTTTTCTTCTGTGTTTTGTAGTTACAGAAGTATGGAGCATTGAAAAAAAGTCAGTTTCTTCGTTAAAAAAGGCCGTATTTTGGAACAAAAATTAAAAAAGCATTTTAAAAGCTCTTCGAAAAACCCAAAAAACTGTCTATTCAGAATTTTCCTTCGAGAATTTCCAACGAAACTGCATTGACATTAGCAAAACCACGAAAATGCGGTTTTTTCTTTATCCTTTTATTCTCCAAAAAAAAACTTTTCAAAAATGAAAAATTTAACTTGCACTTTATATTAGCTGAAAGTATCTAGAAAGGACTTTAAAATACGTTTTGAAAATTGTCATCCAATTATTCCTTTCTAAAATATAAAACTTTGAAACTCTACTGGTTTTCGCGTGGGGTGGGAAAAAGTACGTGGCGGGCATCGAAGATGAGCAGAGCGAGAGCTGAAACCGCACAAATTGTAACCCAACATAACGAAGGATATGGACCAGAGGCATCCAAACTTTTTAGCCTAATGATCACACTGACTCCTTCACCAAGTCCCAAGGGCCAAGACCTAGTTAGCTCATTATATCAACATACTGTAGTTTTGAATAACGAGGAAATTTTCATATTGGGACTAACCGGCGAGAGAAATATTTATTGCACAGGGTGCAGAGGTGGACTCTGCTCCGTGGGGAAAATGCTTGGATATGTCGGAAGTTTTATAGACAGTTCCGCGAGTTTGCTGAAGAGATTGGAGAAACTGACTTACCATAATGTTGCCTAAGTTGCGGAAAAGTTCTAATGGTTTTTTTTTGAGTTTTGAGCAATAATCGAAACTTTCTTGAACCAAATGAATTGTCTTCTATCTGATTTACCAAGCAATAAGTGGGTATGGAAGTTGTCACTTTATACAAATTTAACTAAACAACAAAGACACGAATTACCTTAATTTAAAATTACAAGGAGAAAACCAGCTTCTGCCTGATTTCTAGACTCATATGAAGTCCTCTCGACAAAAAATTGCTTTGTTTCAATCTAAATTGAACAAAAAATATTTCAAGGATTTGGATACATGTCAAACATTCAGTTAGCAAACTGAGACTCCATTTCCAGTAGATTTCGCAATTAAAGTTTTGGGTGCGTTAAAAATTAATTTTGAGTCTCGTTTTTCAGATTTAGATCACCGTCCGCCGTCACACGTCAGCGTAGTGGGAGCTCGGGCCGACTACTTAAGCCCGAGCAGACCATTATTTCGCGGAGAACTGCACGTTCTCCACCCGGGTCAACAGTCCAGACGGACTGGACTGGGTTGCCTGCCGGACCGCGCCTTCCTGGTCTAGCAATGTAGGTGAGGCTAGGCTTGTGTGTATATGGTGTTTCACCATACATTTCCTTCCTTACGTCCTACCCTGCTAATGGCCAGCATTGCCGAGGTCCCTTGTAAGAACGGGCAATGTTGTGTCATCCTACCGTCACTGCCGAGGACCCTTATAAGTACGGGCAGTGTCGGTTCCTTTCCTAATTTCCTACCGCTATTGGTCGACATTGTCGAGGACCCCTATAAGTACGGGCAATATCGTTCCATTCTGGTGACGCTGTCGAGGACCCTTACAAGAACGGATAGCATCAGTTCCTTTCTTTCCTTCCTACCGTCACCGATACACACACGCACTAAATGCCGTCAGTTTTTGTTTATGTTTCCGTATTGACCAGGAATGTGTTTTACCGCCAGGTGCCCTCTGATGTCCGTTGATAAGGGCGCTTAACAACTGTCGCCCTGACGCCTATCGCCGCCGCCGCGTGTAGAGACGCCGCCTATCGCCGATCGATGCCGGGTTATTGTTACATACCGCGTATACCGCGGTCGTTCGAATTTTAATACGAAGAGCCGTAAACCGTGAACGCGGATTTTAGACGCGAAGCGCGATAATTTGAGCACGAGCCGTCGTGAATAGCGTCACAACCGTGTAGTACGAGGTAATGTAGATAGCGTCGTGAATGATACCGCCGGGCTACCGTCTCCAGCGCTACCGACTAGTACGAGCTACCGTGAACAGCTCTCATAACATACTCTTGCCCTCCAGACCATTTATTTGTTTATATTATTGTCCATCTTAGATTGTAAGTTAGTTTTAGGCCATATCTTTACAAAAAAAAAGTATGAAATACAGGATACAGCATGTTTTAAAACCGTTTGTTTCATTCCCTAGTTCCCTTTTAACATTTCAGGTAACAATTGGCAGTCGGCAGCCAGCACTAATACGCGCAATTGACAGCTGGCTTGCCGTTTCTCCACTATAACAAGCTGCCCGGTGCGTAAGTGCACTCTCGACCACATGAATCGCGAGGGTGGCGCCCGAGAACCGACTACCGAGTGGATGTTTCAACCTTCGGACAGTCAAACCGTTGATCAGTTCGGAGACCAGGGATATTCCGATTATAAGTAGATACCGTCAAACCGATACCCCTGCGCTGAGCATTTGACCGATGACTGTTTGTACGAGAAATATCCACTGACCGATGTTTCGCTGCTGTAAACACAGTAGATCCGTAGAACACGACCTGCTCCCCTCCTACGAAAATGCGTCACAATGTACGTAAAAAAAAGTTGTCTTATCATACAGGGTCATGAGTGTCACAGCTAGTCCGTCCCTGCAGCTAAGTAATTACAACGCTTTCCTGGATAGTAGGTTGAAGGATCTTATCTGGTATATATCATATTTAAGAAAATTGAAATATACCTAGTGGTCCAATAATTGTGTGAAAAAATTAATTCCATTGCAGCTATTTGGGAGCCCATATCTCTGAAGAGGGCAGATTTCCCACATTTTCCCGGACACCCTGTATACGGTGCAGTCGCCACTGTTAATAATAATTGACCCACACCGCCGAGATATGCTATTAATAAAGTTCTCCACATAATCCGGTACAAAATTCATTATGAAAAGTTTCATTTTTGGTAATCTCATAAAACGTTTCCAAAAACTAACTTTTCAAAGAAAACTTACATCTCTAATAATACTATGTTTATTTTATATAATATATCCCCCTTGACGTGTCTCAGTCGGATACAATAACGAAACTTTATTTCTGCAAGAACGTATCTAATTCAGAATAGAGAAAAACTTTTCCTAAGTAATTTACAAGAAACTTTTCAAAGTGTTTCTTTTTCCCCGTAAAAACCAAGAACAAGATATTTCATTTCAACAAAGTAGTCTAATTAAGTTAAAAAGGAATTTTTAATTAATCAATTACGAACTTTTATCTGTTTTTATGCAGGTCGCCAACAATGTTGCCAAATATCTATAGCGTTTGAAGCGGACAAGTCGATGTTTATTTGAAAAAATGGAAAAACCACTAAGAAAAAGTGAAGAAACTAAAAGTATGATTGCCTTTCGAGCTATAAAATGTTTTACATGTAGTTTACTAAATTTCGTTGTGGTTGTATGAGCATAAAGCTTGATAATATAGTAATAAACTAGATCCTGATCAATGAGAGATTTCGAAACAGCATAATCTCAGTCAAAATTTACCCAAGGCCAGATGATCCATCTGACCACACCCTTATAGTTTGCTTACTGAGAGCTAAACCACGATGATCCCAGAATAATCATCACACACAGAATAAGAAAATATATTAAGTCGACAAGCTTCAGTACGAGAATATTCAGCATGAAGTGAAAAGGACGGTAAGTACCAGAACTAGGAAAAACCCCACTAGAAGATCTTCGAACAGAAGACATGTCAACGGCTTTCAAGGGCTCAGTGATCCAACCTTGTGATCAATTTTTAACTCCTGTTAAACTTCAGCAAAAGAAGCAGTGGATGACCGACGAAATCTTAGAGATGATGGATGAAAGAAGAAAAGTAAAAATTGCCAACTGCGAGGCTTTCCGACAAATTCATAGGGTCCTCGAACAAAAAATAAAAGAAGCGAAGGAAAGATGAATATGAGAGAGAGATGCCAAGAAATTGAAGAACTAAATCGTAAGCCTGATGCGTTCAATGTGTACATAAAGATTAAAGAAGTAACAGACAGACACAAAAAAAAGAACAACGGAAGTCATTATGGACGACCGGGCAAGCTTGACTACGAGGAGAATGACAAACTAAAGATATTGCAGAAATACCTACTTAAACTCTTCAAGGATGATCAGCGTCCCGAAAAACCTAAACAAACAAGCAATATGGAAGGGCCAATTATATCAGTTGTTGAGGTTAAACATGCCATTGAAATTGCTAAATCCAAAAAAACTCCTGGTTCCGACCATATATCAGCAGAACTGCTTCAAATTATGGATCAGCAGTGTATTACCACTCTAACATTACTATTTAATAATATATATGATGGTGGCACGATTCCAGATGACTGGCTTGCCTCTATATTTGTAACTTTAATGAAGAAATTCAAGAAATTCAACCCCAAATCTTGTGGTGATCACCGGACCATCAGCCTTATGTCACACGTTTTAAAAATCTTTCTAAAGATAATTCATGCTCGCCTACATAAGAAATGCGAAGAACATATGAGCGAGTCGCAGGTCGGGTCTCGTAACGGCATCGGTACTTGAGAGGCATTATTTGCCATACAAGTCCTTATACAACGCTGTAGGGATATGAATTGCGACGTTCACAGGTGTTTTGAAGACTACCCTACGGCTTTCACCGCTGTCAACACGAAACAATGGTAAAAATTCTAAATGAAACGGGTCTGGATGGAAAGAACATAAGGATCATTACCAATTTATATTGGAATCAGAAAGCTGAACAACAGCGAGTCGGGCTCCTTAGGCGTCAAGTGTGGAGTCGGCAGGGGTGCATGCCGTTGTTTAACCTCTACTCAGAGAAAATATTTAAAAATGCAGTAGAAGACACTGCAGTCGGTATTAGAGTGAATGGTGAGTTAATAAACAATCTTACTGGCTAACAGCTTAAGGGTGCTACAAGAACTTGTTAACAGGGTTACACATACAAGTGAACAGTACGGACTGGAACTAAATATTAATAAAACGAAGTAGATGGTTATAAGTAAGTCCTCTGATCAACACAGTGTTCTATACAGTAAAAACGAAGCTATCGAGAGAGTAGGCAGTTTTACTTACCTTGGTTGTAACATCAACGATTCCTGGGACCACTCCAGAGAAATAAAATATAGAATAGAAAAGGCTAGAGCCATGTTTACACAAATGAAGCACTCTCTTTGCTGTTGAGAATATTACTCTATGATGTTGAGGCTCGGACGATATCTGAAGCAACAGAAAAAAGGATTTAGAGTTTCGAAATGTGGATTTATCGAAGAATCCTAAGAATATCCTGGGATGATCGGGTTACCAACAAAGAGATCCTCGCCAACTGATTCTTTTGCATACCATAAAATAACGAAAAATGGAGTACTTGAGCCAAACCATGAGAAACCCTATCAAATACCGCCTGTTACAACTACTCCTGCAAGGTAAAGTGGAAGGAAGGAGGGGACCCGGAAGAAAGAGGATCTCCTGGCTCGCCAACTTACGGAAGTGATTGGGAGTGATTTCCATTGAACTGTTCCGCGCTGCAGCTAATAAAGCGCCCATAGCCATGATAATAGTCAACATCGGGAACGGATAAGGCTGAAGAAGAAGAAGAAGAAGAGCATAAGATACAGAATTGACGTCCCGAATGAAGAAAATGATTTAAAAATCCATAGTATCGTGCTCGTGTAAAAATTCTAAAATATATCATATTTGCCCCGAATCGATCAAAAAGGAAATCTCATCACTTCTAAGCAGTGTTTAGATATACAAAAGATCAATATAGTGAAGAATTAATGAAAATTTGGTCCTGAGAAAAGTGCTCTCACAATCCACAAACTAATTCGCCTGCCCTCCCGGCATCCAAATTGGTAAAATTAGGATAGAAACTGCTTCTGCATCCACCGTATTCTCGACATTTACTCCCAGTGATTTTTTACCAAATATGAAAAGAGGGGCTAGTTGAAAAAAGATTTGGACCAAACGAGGAAATCGTAACTGGAACAAATATCTATTTTTCACATTCCTGGGTAAAGTAGACGAATTGAAAGATATCCAAAAAATACGATTTCTCTAATGAAAAATAGATATTTCATTCATTCGATCCAAATCCTTTTCAACCTTTCTTTTTATGTTTGGTAGAAATAAGTCTATATATATATATATATATATATATATATATATATATATATATATATATATATATATATATATATATAAATTGATTTTAGTAAAAAACGTTCTTGATTCAAGGTCAAAGCGTTATCGAACAGACTTGGTAAGATATAGAATATTTTAAATTAAAAAATAAAAAACATCCTGCATAATGTGCTTGTAAATTTTCACTTAGTTTTTTTCTTCTGATATTTATTTAGGGCTGCTACCGGCAACAATGCCTTCTCAACACTAGCACGTTAAGAAAACATTCAGAATTACTTTGGCTAATTTTCCGGAGTCGGGGGATAGTGTCGTAAATTGCCGTCAAGAAAAAAACTTTTTAATTTCGTTAAGTGGAAGAATAGTAGGTAGTCGGCAACTGCAAATGCCGTAGAAAATGCAGGAAAACTTTTACGAAACTTATTTTATCGTTGATGAAGATAAATAAAAGGAAATTTTAAAAAGCTTGATTTAGACTACGGTAAAAACTAATAATTTTTGTATTTTACCGACTTTAATAAATGGTACTTAAAAGAAAAAATAAATTAACCACCATTAGCAATCTCACAAGACGGTAGCTGTGACTTTCTCTTCAGATGGATGCTCTACGCTCTTTTTGGGGCTGATAAAAAACTTTACATTAATTTTAGAGTAATGTGCTGGAAACAAATTGCATAAACCGTTTATTAAATTAAATAATTTTTATATTAAATCTAATGTAATTATACGAATAATTTCAGGAACTTTATTGGAATTTAAGGTAATATTCAATTAAATTTAATGTACAAATCTCTAATTTGAAAGTTGATGTAACTTATTCGCGATTCAAGGTACAAACTCGTTAAATTAAATTAACAAATGTACCTTAAATTTAAGGTGTTTTTTTAACAGTGTAATGTGCTGGAAGCAAATTTCATAAACCGTTTAATAAATTCATTTAATGTTAATGCATTAAATTTAATAATTTTTACATTAAATCTAATGTAATTATACCAATAATTTGAGTAACTGTATTGAAATTTAAGGTTACATTCAATTAAATTCAATGTACAAAGCTTTAATTTCAAAATACATGTAACTTATTCACGATTTAAGGTACAAAATTATTAAATAAAATTAATACATAACAACTAACATCCCATCAGAAATGCCTGCTAACTATGAGTTTTTTGAAATTGCATTTATGATACAAAATATAATGATAGTGACACATGTCAAGAAGAAAGGTTAAAATTTTAGCAGAATTCCGTAAGCAAAAAGTCGACAATACAAAATGTATACGCATTCAATCTTTATGAGTTAAATAATATTAGTAATCTAATACTACAATATTACTACAATATTTATATGTTCATAATACAACTCAAAATATCATGGGGAGATTTATGTTCTTTTATTCCATTGAGAAATGTTGAAAACGACATATTTCTTTATCCAATATTTGCAGCATAGAGATCTTTGTAAGCTTTCATCCCATGCATTCTTTGTCCCCGCATTCCTCTCTACATCACTGACATCCTTAAGTTGATAAATATTTATAATTATAAAAATCGATGAAAACAAATGAATAAGATGTTTACCATCTACTTACAATTTAAGTGTTATAAAATTCTTACTCGAGATTATAAGGCTGTTTCCACTTCGAATACTATATCATTTGCACAGGCTCAACTCTGAGTTTCTGTTTGTCGAAGCTTGTTAATGCATCCTAACTTCAACCACCTTATATGTAGACAAATCCCAGGTAAAAAAAGAGTAGCAAAAAAATTACCCGCACATGAAGGGAAAACAAACTCAACATCAAACCTTGAAAACAAAACTAAAAAAAATGCATAAGAAAAGGAACCTTCCGGTGCTATTGAAGGCTGGAAATGGAAAGTAGAGATCTTTAACAAAAGACTAACCAGAACCTATGACATGTGGCGTGATTCACGTTAGGATCATATATTAATCGCCTGTCGTACTAGGCCGTTAATTTCAATAAAGGGGCGTTCAGATTTTCACGCAGAAATGGAAACTTTGATGACGTAGTACAATAAACCGTTGAACATTGATCACAAACAAAAATAAATAAATTTTGTAGAAAAAAAACACATTTCCTTTATTTATACCATATACTACAACAAACTGTAGCATTGATACGGGAAAATGTGAAAAAGCTACAAGATTATGATATAGATTTTAGGACAAAATATTAAATTTCAGATTTAATATGACCCAAGTTCCCTAAATAAATAAAATTAATTAAATAATACGGCATACAGTGCTAAAACTACAATTCTTCGATTGCCGATACGGGGAAACCCTGATATTAAAAGGCGCAGTAGCGGCGCTTTGACTCGGCGCTTCCCAGATTTTAGAGCGCGACGTCACCACTGCTATAAAAGAGAAAAGGCAGCGGCGTAATTAAGAACATTACGGGTTGATCTTTTGGAGTTAACTCCGATTGACCTTAGCTCTCGGGGGCCACGTTACCTGTTCCACTTTTTAGGTCGCTCGTGGTTCTAAATGTAGGTTGTCATTATAATATATAGACAATAAAGATCGTGCATGTATCTTAACTCCTGAAATAGACTTCGCCAATAAAAAGGCGAGGTTAGCGGCGCGAACGAGTTACTTAATCGACGCGTCTTGATTTAAAAATAATTACCAGAACGTGACACAGTGGAAATAACCTGATATTGACATTGCGACTAATAATCATCTTCGTGTTGGCTATAAAGTTATGAAAACCTGTTTTTGAAAAATAAATCCCGAACGTGACAGTGGAGAGTGAAATACCTCAGAACTTGACTTGCGGAAAATAACTGAATTCACTACATAAAAAAATACGGGAAATGTTAGGAAAAGTGGAAAAGTAAAAAGTGAAATTTTAAAATTAACTAAGAGTTAAGGACGAGTGTTACTTGATAACCTCTTCCTAATTGGAGCATACCTTAGAAGTGTTCCCTAGATAAAATAAAACTTAATTAAATCCTTGTGAACTCTGAGCTTCACTCACTCCCCTTCTATCCCGCTTAGCGAGAAGAAAAGTGAGGCATCGACCTTTCATTCTAGTTGCAAGGTTTGGTGGGACTTCACCAACAACCCCTGACTTGTGTTAAAACTTAGGTTTTACACAAATAATTGATAATGCAAAAATTCTTGCAATTAATTAATTCCGACGGAAACGAACTTTCGCGTTTCCTGAAGGATTAAATTAATCCAGTAAATGCGTAAATAGGTCCATATTCTCGGAGATGAGTACAAAAATACCAAATAATGGCAAGGTGCGTTGACGTCTGGCTAAAATCGAAAAATAGTTAAAATTGTGACAGATAGTTGAAAGAGACCCTTGAAAAAAATTATCTAAAATTCGGTAAGTAAAAAACCGTTACTACAACATCGAATCCAAAAAGGGGTAAGATTGTTATTGGAGTTTCAAAATTAAAAAAAAAAAACATTCATACTCCGTTAATACGACAAGATATAGAAATAAATAATTTAAAGAATGCTTCGCACATAAAATAATGTACAGGGTGAGTCAACGATTGGATGAAGTAGGTTTGTGCCTTTTCGGTGAAATTAACAAAGAAACTATATTTATTGTTTGATACAGTTTATTTTTACGCAGATTTTAAAAATATTTAGGCCTCTACAGGGTGAGCCAAAAAACTAGGACAGCATAAAGTTGTATTTTTTTAAATAGAACACCCTATATACGAATCGTATTTTCGATTTAGCTTATAATTTTAAATCTTTTTTTATTAAGGGTTTACTAGAACAAAACTTTATAGTTTCTGAGATAATTAAGTTGAAAGAAAAAAAGTCACATTTTCAAGCATCAATTCAATCCTAAATAATGTTTTCAATTTTGTGACAAATATATTCAAATTTGGAATTTAGCAAGGCCAAGGACAAGTTAACATAATTTTTACCTAATATTTGCAATAAAAGCTACAGGGTGTTGAACACATCGGCTCAAATTTGAACAAGTTTAAATGAATAAATATCTTTTTTTTAAACGGTACACCCTGTATATTTTCATGTTATTTAATAGAGTAATAAAAACCCTAAAAGTTGTGTTCAATATATCCTATACCTATTTATAATAGTTTTTGAGATATTTCAGTTTTTCTTGTTTTCCATACTTTTTTACAGAAATAGTCTTCATTATCATAGTAGCCATGGCAAAAACAATGTAAAAGAACATTTTTCTGTGTGTCAAATTTATGACCGCAATCGCTTCTTTTGGTTTTTATGTAGTGTAGTTTGGTTTTTTTTGCATTCATCTTATATTGTAAAATGAATTTTCCAAAGAATGAGTTAATAGATATGATTTATACAATAGGAGAGGCTCAAACAAATTGCCTTCTTGCTCAAAAAATTTACAAAATGAAGTATCCTGATCGACGCCAGCCTAATACCCATACTTTTCAAAACTTAATGCAAAGATTTGATTCTTCTGGTACTGTTGATTATCCAAAACGTAAAGTGGTCAACAAACCAGTAACTAATGAAGAAAAAGAACTACAAGTATTGTTAAATGTTCAGGAAAATCCTTATATTGGTAGCCGTCAGTTAGCAGCATTATGTGAAACATCACAATCCACCGCTAATCGTACTACCAAGAAATATAGGTATCATCCATATCACATGGAATTACACCAAGAATTGCATGGACAGGATTTTGAAAGTCGTGTAAACTTTTGTCGTACAATAAATGCGGAGATTCAATTAAATCCAAATTTATTATGCAAGGTAATGTTTAGTGATGAAGCCACTTTTAGAAGTAACGGTGCCGTAAATAGACGCAACATGCATTATTATGCCACAGAAAACCCATTTTGGATTAGAGAGGTGCAACATCAAAACCACTGGTCATTAAATGTTTGGTGTGGTATTTATCATAATCGAATTATTGGACCCCACTTTTTTAATGAACCACTAAATGGCCATAGTTACCTGAACTTTCTACAAGAAGAACTACCCCAACTGCTTCAAGGTCTCGATAGGGATGAGCTCGACAGTATGTGGTTCCAGCACGATGGTGCGCCTCCGCATTACCATCGTGAAGTTCGTGCGTTTTTGGACCAACGATATCCGCAACAATGGATTGGACGTGGGGATTTCATTGAGTGGCCACCAAGGTCTTGCGACATCACCCCATTAGATTTCTTCCTATGGGGTTATATTAAAAATAAGGTGTATGTTAATCCACCAACAACAGTGGAAGATATGCGAAACAGGATTAGGGATACCTGTAGAACAATAACGCCACTAATTTTGTCCAGGGTCCGAGAAAATCTGCAAAAAAGACTAAATTTGTGCATTGCATAAGAGGGTCGATTATTCGAACACTTATTAAAAAGAAATAATTAATCTCAGTATTTAATAGGTAATTTTTTTGTTTCAATTTAATATAAAAGTAAATATGTATTTGCCTTGTCGTTATTGTTGTGTTAATTTTTTCACATTATGTTTAATTAAACTATTGCCATTGTAATATAACGAATAATGTATTTCATCATATTTAACCACATTCTGTTTGTTTCCGTAGTTTCTTTTTATTATTTTACATGGCTACTATGATAATGAAGACTATTTCTGTAAAAAAGTATAGAAAATAAGAAAAACTGAAATATCTCAAAAACTATTATAAATAGGTATAGGATATATTGAACAAAACTTTTAGGGTTTTTATTACTCTATTAAATAACATGAAAATATACCATTTAAAAAAATATATATATTTATTCATTTAAACTTGTTCAAATTTGAGCCGATGTGTTCAGTAGTAGTAGCTTTTATTGCAAATATTAGGTAAAAATTATGTTAACTTGTCCTTGGCCTTGCTAAATTCCAAATTTGAATATATTTGTCACAAAATTGAAAACGTTATTTAGGATTGAATTGATGCTTGAAAATGTGACTTTTTTTCTTTAAACTTAATTATCTCAGAAACTATAAAGTTTTGTTATAGTAAACCCTTAATAAAAAATATTTAAAATTATAAGCTAAATCGAAAATACGATTCGTATATAGGGTATTCTATTTAAAAAAATACAACTTTATGCTGTCCTAGTTTTTTCGCTCACCCTGTAGAGTCCTAAATATTTTTAAAATCTGCGTAAAAATAAACTGTATCAAACAATAAATATAGTTTCTTTGTTAATTTCACCGAAAAGGAACAAACCTACTTCATCCAATCGTTGACTCACCCTGTACATTTGTTGTCATATTCTTTAACGTCTTATTAAATTCGGTGCTCTATTTATTACTATTCGTAGTTAAATAATAACGAAAATATAGCAATGCCCGTTATTTATAAGCGAGGAACAGACTGTAATATTTTATTGTTTGAAGCAGTATTCAGGATCCGGACTGATGTTGGCGAACTATTTATTGTTCTAAGAACTTGAATATAAACATCTCTTACATTTTAATCTTCCCTTTCTTACAAAACAAAACCAGAATCATGACTGATTACGGCTATTTCGCATAGACGAAATGAAAAATAAAAACACTTTTCCGTAAATCGCGGGAAAGAACGGGAATCACGTAAGCCCGTAACGATGAAGTATTGTGACTCGTTTTTATTTGCCAGAGATATAAAAATGCACCGAGGCGTTTTCTATTTTTCTTCTGATGGTGGGCGAAGCACGTTCAAAATCGCTTAAAATGATTTAGTTTTTGGTTTATTCAACTCAAAACGCTTTTAAAATAAAAGTTAACTAAGTGGTGAATTTACTGGAGAGTTTCATATTTTTTTACGTATTAGTTTTACGGTTTTAAGTCAATGCTTTTCAATTTTACTGTATTTAGGATCACTCTAATAGACCGAAATTAAAGTTAAATATCTAAATTTAACTAGGAAAAATTTGTACTATTAACTCGATCAATTGAATTTACTAAGCCGGCTTTTATGTGCTTTATAGATCTCACTAAAGCCTCTGATAGGGTGAGACTGGATGATATTCTGCAAATAATGCGAATTAAAGGCATCCCAAACAATTTAATTAACATCGTTGAACAACTAAACTCCAACACCACAACACAAATCTCAGTAAGCGGCAACCTAACTAAGGATGTACCGATAGCATCGGGCATACGACAGGGGGATTCTTTGAGTCCATTACTGTTTAACATAGTAATGGACCAAATAATTGAGAACGTCAAAAGAGCGGCACCAGGGTACAGAATGAATACCGGGGAAATAACAATAATATGTTACGCTGATGACGCCGTCATAGTCTCGGAAAATGAAGACGATCTCCAAAGACTTCTATTTGCATTCCACACCATAAGCAAGCAATTCAACATGAAAATATCCATCGATTAAACTAAGTCAATTGTAATAAGCAAAGTGCTCTTAAGATGCAAACTAGTAGTGGATGACAAACCAATAGAACAACTCATGACCTTTAATTACTTAGGACTTGAGATATCCGCAAACCAAGAAAGACCAAGAGAAGTAAAAAACCAAGTAAACAAGGCAAATAGAATCTCAGGAAGCCTGGCGGATATAATATGGCACAACACATACATGAGCAAGGACGCAAAAACAAAAATCTACAAGACCTGTATTCGACCGATAATGACGTACGCAATAGAGATGAGAGCTGACAACACAAAAACAAAATCAATTCTAAGAACTGCCGAAATGAAAGTACTAAGAAGAATATCGGGATACACATTAAGAGATCACATACGCAATTCAACAATACGCGAGGAACATGGAATGCAGGATATAGTAAGATGGGGACGGAAGCGCAGAAGAGCCTGGAATGAGCACGTAGGAAGAATGGCGCAAAATAGGATAGCGAGAATCGCCCGAGATGGAACACCCGAAACCAGAAGACCAATAGGTAGACTACCTAAAAGGTGGAGAGAGTCCTGGATTTCAACATCGAATGAAATGAATGATTGAGTTGGAAAAACCAGGCTGTAAGCTTATAACAAGAGGAAGAAGAAGAAGAACTCGATCAATTGAGAGAAAGAGAGAATAAAACATAAGTAAAGAGCACATTAGCATATGATTGATAATTACGTATTTTAAATCGTTGAATCCGATTTCTCAACAAGTAGTCCAAGCCATAGATAAAAATTAATGTTTTTTTTGACGTAAATTCCCAGATGGACGAGACTTATCCAGGGGTGTTGGGGGCAATGTTTCTTACATAAAATGTAACAGCAAAAAATAGATTGGTACCAAGAGGAGGATCAAAGTTGGCTAAAACAGGTTTTTGAATCTACAAGCCAAAGAACGCATTTTGGGAAAAAAGAGATTTTAAAAACCTACAATTTGAGCTTTGTGCGATCATTTTCGTCAATTTGTTATTGCAAAAATATCAAAATACCTTTAAAGTCGGCTATTTTTTGTTTGATATCAATTATTTATTGCAAAATTAACTTTTTTTTTTACTTTTTTGATTTTAAAGGGACGTCCTTGTCATTTTGAACAAGGTGATATTTTATAATGATAAATCAGATAATTTGTTGCTGAGATTTTTTGTTTATCCCAAGACGCAAAATGTTAATTGCTCTAACTTTTTTTTTGGGTGAATGTTTTGACCTCCACAAATCTCTTCTTATATATTTTATTAGGGGCAAATGAAAAAAACAATTTTCAATATCGTTTTAAAAAAGGGGCCGAAATTGGTCCATTCGTTGCTGAGATATGACGAATTTTTCCGAGCGCAGCTGATTTTAAGCAGCGATTTCAGTTTTCTAGCGCTCGTGAGAGCTCTATTTCTTTATAAAAAAAAACACCCCCTTTTTTAAAGCGATATTTAATAGGTTGAAAATAATTTTTTTCATTTACCCCTAACAAGATATGAAAGTTTAGGCCTTCGCGAAGAGATTGAACCTCTATGGAGGTCAAAATGTTCACTCAAAAGTTATAGCAATCAACATTTTGCGTCTTGGGATAAACAATTAGCAATATCTCAGCAACAAATTATCCGATTTAATATTATAACATATCATTTGATTCAGAAAGACGAGGGCTTCCCTTTTTGAGTTTTTTTTTTGGCCTTTTTGCAATAACAAATTAATAAAAATGATCGTACAAAAGCTCAAATTGTAGGTTTGTAAAATCTCTATAATTTTTATTTGAAACATTTTTTCCCAAAATGTGTTTTTTAGCTTGTAGATTCAAAAAACCTGTTTGACTTCCCCCCTTCTTGGCCCCAACATATTTTTGCTGTTACATTTTATGTAGGGTTTGTTCTTACATTGCCTCCAACATCCCTGGGTAGATCTTATCCATCTCGGAATTTACATCACTATATTTATCTATCGCTTGGACTAAAGATAAACCGTTTCGTGGTCAGATAATTTTCTATTAACAATTTAACTACTTATAATGCCGTAAAATTGTTAATAAATGTTATTTTGTTTCGAATTTATTGGCAAAGGCGACAATATTTTTAAAATTAAAAAAAAAAGCTAATTAGAAGTCGAGATACTGCAACATTGGTCTTAAAAATGGCATTAGTGCGCACCGCTCCAACAAAATTTAATATACCCAATAAGAGTATGAAAATACTGTAAATTTTCTTGTAACTTATTACTGCGTTAAAGTCAGATGCCTAAGATAATTCTACAATCGTAAAAATTTTTAAAAAAGGATGATGTGAAATTATTACTCGATTCGTACTGTTTCTTATTATTTTTTCGATAGCGATATACAAATTTATGCAGGAAAACCATATTTTATACTTTAATATTTACATTTGGAAGTAAAATAAATTGAAATTATAATAATTATTTCCTGGACAGGCGAAACAATAAACTGAATCTGGCAACGTTGCATCATATCTGTATAACTGTTTAGTTTTGCGTGTCAATTGATCAGCGATACTTCTTTGATTGCAGTTATATTTTTTTGTATTCACTGAAAAATTTCCATATATTAAGTAGTGTTTTAAACACTTTTAAGACATAATTTAGATGTACCCCGTGTAAGCGAAATTATGGAAACGATATAACGCTGCAAGTATTTCGTTTGCCGAAAAATGTCCGATTAATATGAAAAAAGCGATTTATCGTGAAACTTTTGTGCCCAGTGATAGTAGCCGAGTGAGTATCATTTTACAAAAGATTATTTTATCTGGCATACATCCTAAGATGACTCCAAAACGAATGAGATCGTTTCTTTAAAATTAAATATACCAACATTAACCAAATGCAACGTACCAAGTAAATTTACCAGTTGTCTAACATACTTTTGTTTTCAAATATAGAAAAATTTTCTTCAAATCTGCCAAAATATATCGTCGAATTAGCTAAACACTGCCTCGATAACATCTATTTTACTTATGAAGGCTAGCGATATAAACAAGTCGAGGGTTTGGGTTCGCCGCTATCTCCTGTACTCGCTAATTTATTTATGGAAGCCTTCGAATGAAAAGCTTTAGAGACCTTCTTACACAAATTACGACTGTGGCTGCTTTACGTGGATGAAACGTTCGTTATCCGGCAGCACGGAGAAGAAAATCTCAAAAATTTCCTAAACCACAAAAGACAGTTTACACCCAGAAATCAAATTCACCATGAAAATAGAACAAGAAATAAAACTACCTTTTCTAGATATTCTAATGAAAAGAAAAGAGGATGATTTCCTTTCACACACTGTCTGCAGAAAACTTATTCACACCAACAGATATCTCAACGTCGATTCACATCACCACCCTGTCAATTATTTGCCGAAATGAAATCACTTGTGATTCGATATCAGTCTCTCATAGATCAAGAAAATTATCACAAAAAAATTAACACACTGCAACACGCCCTAACAAAAAAATAGTAATAAAGAAGCACATATAAACAAAACCCTAAAAGAAAACTCTTGGCCTCGAAAAATCGCGAAAGCCAAGAAAAGAGCTCCCAAGCTTTTGTTCCTTAAGTGAGAGACCAAATCGCAAAAATTCTTAAGACCCACAACATTAAAATCATTTTCACTACAGACTGTAAAGTAAAGGATCTTTTGCCAACACCTAAAGAAAAAATCCCTCTAGAAAACCAGAAAGTGTACGAAATTCCATACAGAGACTATAACTCATCGTACATAGGTCAAACCAACTGTAAAATAAGCGCCAGAAGAGACGAACATATAAACGCTGTCAAGCAAAGAACAATTTCTTCTCCATTGGCTCAACACTTGTTAAACAAAGGGCATAAAATAAACGTCTCCAGAACAAAAATTATATCGAGATGTGAAAACCTGTTCACAAATGTTATAAGGGAAGCCATCGAAATTACAAGACATCAACCAGTAGTAGGTAGTAACAGATTACAACTCAGCAACGCGACCCCAAACACTGGCAACAGAGCCGATGACGCGCAGCTGGTCTCGCAACCTGACTGACCAGAACCATCCGGCCAACAAACGCGCCCCACGTACACACGGGACCGACAGCATCCGAGTCGCAGGTGACAGTTCGCTCTTAGACGCCGTACAGTGAGCTTTGAAAATGGTGGATGAGATTTCACCGAAACAGCTGCTCTACAGTCTTGAGAGGGACTCAAGCACATACACGAGATACCCGAAAACCTTCGATTACATATCACGCCCGTGAGAATATCCGACATAACAATATATATATATATATATATATATATATATATATATATATATATTGTCGTAGCACTACGGATCAAATTAAAATTACGATGTCTGGTCGATAAAAAGAAATGCCATAAATAATCAATATTCTACCAACACGTTCCGCCCGAAAATAAGTACAAATATCAGTTCCAACTATATATAAGTATGTCAACACAGGGTGTCTGGGAAAGATGCCAGTGGACCCACTGATGATGAGTCCAACCGCTGGTATCGTGGACGAAACGCCGCTATAAAATTTTAGGTCAATTTCTCAGAATGTATATCGTGGTTACGAATACAACATGGCATCCCTGGACATTGGACCTTTGCGGAGTTTTCAGAAAAAACAATAGCTCTGAATTTTTCAGGGGAGGGACCCAAAAAGGTTCAGAGACTAATCTTACAACATTCATAACAAATTAACAGTTTCCATACAGGAAAAATATAACTGAATTCTTAAGGGGAGGGACCCAAAAAGGTTCAAAGAGGTAGATATTTCATACGTTACACCATGACTCAGGATTCTCAGGGGAGGGACCCAACAGATTCCTGACATGGAATTTACCCCCGCATTGAGTCTGCATACATAGCGACTGGATCCGCGTAATTAGGCCGGAATTTGCAGCGCGTCGTTGAGTTCTTGGGCACCCAGCTTTCTATCTTGATTCGTGATCAAGACACAGATCACGGAACAATATGGAAAGTGGTTGCTTGAAGGGGGGCATGTCGTAGTACTACGGATAAAATTAAAATCACGATGTCTGGTCGATAAAAAGAAATGTCCTAAATAATCAATATCCTACCGACACGTTCCGCCCGAAAATAAGTACAAATATCAGTTCCAACTATATATAAGTACGTCAACACTGTCTGGGAAAGATGCCAGCGGACCCACTGATGAATCCAACCGCTGGTATCGTGGACGAAACACCGCTGTAAAATTTTAGGTCAATTTCTCAGATTTTATATCGTGGTTACGAATACAACAATATATATATGTATATATATATATATATATATATATATATATATATATATATATATATATATATATAGTATGTTATATAGAGCCTAAAAGCAAGACATATTCCGAAACAGTGGTATAGTGCTAATATCATCCTCATTTACAAGAAAGGTTTTAGAGGCATATATTTTGAAAATGATGTGAAGTTATATGACATATTTGATTGCCATTAAAAAAGATTTATCAAACGATGCCTTTCTTGATATGTTAAATGAAAAAAAAATTTCATTCTCACTTTTCACACAGGAAGAAGTAATATGTTTTCTTCCAATGTCACCTCACATCAGTTTTACAGCGTAATGGAAAACATGTGCCTGCAAAATTTCATTACAAAGAAAAAAAACTGACGTTATAAGGTTTTTACATACAGACGGACGAACATGGCGAGTGCTTATTTTAATGTAATTTGTTTAAATGGAATTTTTCGGATACTTATAAAGTCCATACCCAAAAAAAGAAATAAATACCAACAAAAAATATTACCCTTATTTTCGTAACTATCCCCGTATTTCTTTTTAACCTGCGACCAGTACTTGACCTGTGACCTATGAATAAAGCAGTTTTCGTGATAAACTCGGCCGTCCCGCCATTCCACAAATTTTCCCACGTAATCCAGGTAAAACGAGTATATGGCGCGGCATAGTGTAGGGAATAAAGGGAATCCTCGACGGCTGGATGCGTCATCCCGGATCGATATCGGGGTCACAGTTCGCAGCGAGGCCGCTCCCGGAGAGCCGGCAAGTGGGTCACGAGATTCCGAGTCGTTCTGGATGACACCGGTTCGGAAGGAGTTGTTGGTGCGGCGCGGTTATTGGATTAAAATTATTCGTTATCGTTTACATATTAAAATAATTAACTTCAACAAATTGCACTAATAAGAAAAAAATAATTAACGACTGTTTCATATTTCAATTATAGTCCAAAGGGTGTATATTTTTAAAAATTTAGTAATTATAACGGTTTTTAGTTACCATACATCCAAAAAAAATGTTTCTCGTTAATATAACTAGGGTTGTTCATTTCGATTTTCTGTCTTCCTCTCGGAGTACATGTTTGCCCCGCATCGAATCATTACAACACAGAAGACTACATCTACTATTAAAATACTTTATAAATCTTTGGTCCAAACCACATTTTCTCTTGCATGATAAATTCTTCAATCCTAAATTCCCTCCTAATCAATAAACAAACCATAATCTCACCATCCCTCCTAATATAACCTTTATTCTCTACTCAAAGGAACGTCATTTCACTTTCCCATCCATAAAACAGCCTCATGTAAAGGGTGTTTTTTATAGAGGTATAGAACTTTTAAATGAAATAAAACAAAGATGAATTTTTTAAATTGACATTGAAATTTACTTTATTCGAAAGATAACCTTCTGGGATTATAATTTAAATATGACTTCTGGCATATGACCGCCACGGCTGGCTCGGACGTAGTCTAATCTGGAGGTCCAATTTTCGATGACTTTTTGCAACATTTGTGGTCGTATATCGGCAATAACGCGGCGAATGTTGTCCTCCAAGTGATCAATCGTTTCGAGCTTATCGGCGTAGACTAGCGACTTCACATATCCCCACAGAAAATAGTCTAGCGGCGTTAAGTCGCACGATCTTGGAGGCCAATTCACGGGTCCGAAACGTGAAACTATGCGGTTACCAAATGTTTCCTTCAATAAATCAATTGTGGCACGAGGTGTGTGACATGTTGCGCCATCTTGTTGAAACCACAGCTCCTGCACATCATGGTTGTTCAATTGATGAACGAAAAAGTCAGTAATCATGACTCTATAGCGGTCACCATTGACTGTAACGTTCTGACCAGCATCGTTTTTAAAGAAGTACGGACCAATGATTCCACCAGCCCATAAAGCACACCAAACAGTCAGTTTTTCTGGATGTAACGGTGTCTCAACATACACTTGAGGATTATCATCACTCCAAATACGGCAGTTTTGTTTATTGACGTATCCATTCAAACAAAAGTTAGCTTCATCGCTAAACAAAATTCGCTTATGGAAATCGGGTTCAACGGCATCTTGTTTTGGGCCCAGTCACCGAATCTACGCCTTGCTAGGTGATCGTGTGGCTTCAATTCTTGCACGAGTTGGATTTTGTAAGCACGCAAACCAAGATTTTTCCGCAAAATCTTCCATAAAGGGAATAGATACATATCCAATTCCTGTGCACAATGGCGGATAGACTGATTCGGGTCTTCCTCTACGCTACGCTCTACAGCAGCAATGACTTCTTCTGTACGCACTGTACGACGTCTCTGTGGATGCGTATTATCATTTAGAGTAAACGTGGTCCGAAAACGTTCCATAGTTAATCGAATTAATTGCTCTGATGGACGATTATGTTGACCGTAAAATGGACGTAGTGCGCGATACGTATTTCGAACAGCACCATGATTTTCAAAATAAATTTGCACAATTTGGAAGCGTTGTTCAGGCATCAGTCTATTCAAGTTGAAATTCCAAACCAAACTAAACATAAATCACTTAACAGCTGACAAAATGGCCGCCAGTTAAAAAAGTGTTGCCAACTTAAAGTTCTATACCTCTATAAAAAAACACCCTTTATATCCTTTCCCACCCTGGATGGAGCAGTTGAAGGTCAACCTTGACATGATCAAGTACAAAAGCAACACGATCATCCCAAAATCTTTCAAACCCATTCTAAAAATATAACAAACTCTGTTTTTCCCAGTCATAAAATAATCTACACAGATGTATCAAAAACTAAACAACACACCGGGTCAGCACTTTATTGCTCAGACTACAAGCTAAATCCATTTAACAGCATTTTGAACGCTGAGCTCCACTTCATCAAAACTGCCATTGAAACCATTCTTGATTTACCTCCCAACAAATGGATGATCGCATCAGACTCCATGAGCTCACTTACCTCCCTGATTACATTCCAACTTCACCATACAATGGTAACAGACATGTACAACCTCGTTATCCATTGTAAAATCAACGACATATATGTATCATTCATTTGGATACCAAGTCGTGTTGGAATATAATGAAACGAACGTGCTGATCTCCTAACCAAATCCTCTATACAAAATCACACTGACTCAAGCTGTATTCTATATTATAAAGATATAAGTCCTCTAATCAACACAACGATGCACAATCTCTCCCAAATATACTGGGACATGCTGGAAGGAAATAATAAGCTTCGGAGTCTTCTTCCAAAATTACCCAATATACGTTTCCAAATTTAACACCTAAAGAGCAAGTAATAGTCTATCGTCTCGTGATAGGACATACAAAACTGACTCATCTATATTGATTAAAAAATGAGGAACATCCTAAATGTTCAAAATGTAACGACTTTCTCACTGTAAAGCACATTCTGATGGAATGCAGAGAACTTTCTGTAATCCAATCTAAATATAACATCAACTTGGAACTTTTAGGTAGTTCACTTTTCCTGAACCCATCAAATCTTAATAAATTAACAGCATTCCTTAAATAAATAAATTTATTCAAAGACATATAAATATTCTATAACAAAACGACATAATTAAATATCATATCTACATACACACAAATAAATAGTTTCATAAATATAAAGCAAAATAGTTGGTAAAATACACTGAAAGCGCCAAATAGTCATAGATACAGACGCGCCTAAAACAAAATCTTCTCTCTCTCTCTCTCTCTCGGAGTACATAAAAATTAGTTTTTTCTAAAACTATAAAACAAATTTATATTTGTTTTATAATTTTTAACATGTTTTGTTATCAAAAAAACATTAATAATTCTACAAAATATCCCGTTTATATTTTTATAAAAATATGGAGGTTAACACGCTTATCTACTCGATGCAATTGGAGTCGTAAAATACTGAAACATTTAGTGGTTTTCTCTCCTTATTTTTATCCATAATAATGAAAGAGATAAAATTGCCTCACATGACCGTAACAAAGAAGAAACACAAAAACTGCTGTTTTCTTTGAGAAGAATTTTAATACATAACCTCATCTCAGACTAACGGCGTCTTTACTTTGTCGTTCTATAGTAACGACTATAAAATATTATTAAACACCTTTTATGTATTTTGTCAACAATGTTGTGATATTCTTATTATATTAAGATATAAAATAGTTTAGACACTTTGTGCCGATATTTAATATCGTAGAGTTTAGTGCTTGCGAGTTTAAACCCTAGATATCCTGTAGCTTTTAGACTGTTGTTATTATATTTAATAAAAAACACTTTATAGTGCTTGTTTTTATAGGATTTATTTTGATTTTCTAACTGGACCTTTATTTGGATACATATAGAGAATTTTAATCAGCTTGAAGATATATCGGTAACTAACTAATAAGAGGTCATTTCTTGTGTTACATCTCTTTTGAAAATGTTTTAAAAAATCTGTCATGCTTTATTTAAATACTCATTGAAGCGAACACTATGTTAATACAGCTTGTAAGAATGTGAATAGAAATATTTAAAATATTTTAACCAAGAATGGTACATTAGCTTAAAATAAGGGAAACTGTCCTTAAAACATATGTCTGAAATACTGAATTTTGGAAGAAAAAAATAATAGGATGAGCAAAATAGCACGCACGCACAAATTTTTTTAGGATTTTTACAGGAACGTTTTAGATTTTTTGATAATTATTGGATTTAGTGAAGATCTAAGAGGTCATAGAACACGATTCTGTGTTTGTATTTTCAAAATTTTCTCTGCTTTTTCTAGAAAACACAGAGAAATTTTGTTACAGTCACAGATTTTACGCTTATAGAAACCTCTATGTTATATAAAATTTTATAAATTTCGACTTTTTTAACCAAAAAATTAAAAGAAAATTACTAAAAAAGTTTGAAAACAAAACCCCTGCTAGAAATATAAAATCTGCGCTGTTGCCATAGCATAAATATGATTTATTTAAGATTTTGTGGATCTTTTGTACAATAACATTTTTTAATCAATATGTCTAGGTTAGTTTCGGTCAACTGAAGTTTGTTTTTACAAACAACAATATAAAAAATGTTGACTGGGGTAGAAAAATTTTATAAAATCTCGCTATAACCCAACAAGTATTTCGCTTTTTTCAGTGTTTTCTAGAAAAAGTAGGGGAAATTGTGAAAAAACAAAGTTCGAATCGTGTTTTATGTCCTCAAAATAGGGGGTAAGAAAACGTTTTTTTTTTAAATACGTCATTTTCTTAAATTTCCACTAAATCCAATAATTGCTGATTTTTGCCACACATTTTATTTTGTTCATAGGTACAAAATTTGGCAACACTAATAATAAATTCAAAATTTTGGTTTTAGTTTTCTAAAAAATTATTGCATATCCTGCAAACTTTGTTGAAATAAGTACAATTTAGAGTTTCTAAAAAACTAAAAACCTAATGACAATTAGAAGTGAGTGAAAATCAACTTGCAATATTTGCTTATATACTTAGCTACATGTAAGTCAAACTAATAAAACCATTGTAAAAAGGGTACTTGAAGGTAGTTTTTGGAAAAAAAAATTGTAGCTCAGTTCTCAGTATAACGCACTCTCTAGTATACAGAACCCTATCATTTTTCCAACTTCTAATCTATATGGAAGAGACAACTTATATTTGTAATTTAAGATATAGAGAACCACCCTTCTTCTTCAGGGTAGCTATTTTCGTTCTCGAGAGAACGATCATCTTGATGGAAAATGGGCGTGGTTTTCACGAAAAAGTAAGAAACCGTATTCTGGTAATTTTAAGCGATGGTCACATCCATTAAATCTTGAGAGAACTTGTTCTACTAGTCCGAACCAAGAGAATGGCGAGATTTTGAGAGAATGATACGTCATTTCCGTCATTATGCGTTGTTTTTCAATTCAAGAAAATTCAAGATCGTTTTGAAAATAAAATATTGTAATGTTTATAAAATATACATTTATAAAATGGGTATTGAGGGAGTAATTTTGAACCATGGTGGACCAAAGGATGTCAGATTAGCGGAAAAACAAGGGGCAAATTATAATCTTCGATTTCTATAATGGTTGCGTCGATTTGGAGATTTAAATGATTCGGAATCCACAATGCTGTTTAGGTAAGTACCTATTATATAAATATTTGTGAAATTTGGGGAATTTTACTTCGTTTCATTTATTTTACCGGCTTGGTAAAAATCTGTGAAGATATATTGTACTAGAAATTTCTAGAATTCTCAGGGCTTGAAAGAAGGCAACATCATCTTTGCTAGAAGTCATGGTAATATTTTGTAACTATAAAGTTAGCATAAATGATTTTTTACTTGGTTGGATTATACATATTTGTAACATATTACCTGCTTTAGTTACTGTTAAAAAATTTGGAGGATGTTAAGCTAATATTAATTTTCCTTTTAACATTTAGGTACCCATTAATATATTTTATTAAAATATTAATATTTGTAGGTTCGTAGATTTTTTGTGACTGGCAGCTACCACAAAATTACTGGGCCAAATGTATTTCTGGAACTAGTCAGTCAGGAAGTTTCAGTTCGAGTAAGTGTCAGGAAGAAAAACCCAGATGCTTTAGACAGAGAAGATGCTATTTCAGAGTGGATCTAATTGCTATAAAATTTAAATGAATTATGAGCTTGTCCATCTGGGTAATTTTCTGTTAAATCCTAAATTATAAACAGGTAGCAGTAATATGTATTTTACAAACTTAAAAATGATATACAATTTGTTGTTTTTCTGAAAAAGAATGCTACATTTCCTTGTAGTACCCTTGATTTCTATATTTGGAATGAATCTAACATTTGCAATATAATGGAAATGATCTATAGAAAAAACCTAGAAGATTTATTGTTCCTCATTGGAGATTGAGGTAAATTAATTGTACAATAAACTGATAATTTTCTATTAATTTAGAATATGTTTAAATATATGAAGGAAAGTGAACTAAGTTTATTTTTTTCAGGGTTTCTTTTAACGCCATGGCCTTTGGGAGACGTTTCACAACTGGGAACACCAGAGGAAAGCGGAGTACCGTTGAAAAAATGTTGTGAGGTCTAGAAGAATAGATTTAAATGTTTTCCAAAAGATAGATTGATAAAAACTTTTTATTATCGAAAATGATCATCAAAAACAAGAGATACACCCTGATCTACAAGAAGCAAGACAGATCCAATAACACATTATCAGTAACTACTTCAAGTATGCAAAATGTATTTTATTGACGAAATAAATTTTTACGGATTTCATTTTGTTTACTTACTTTGTATATTCATTCCCTTTTTTTACATTTTTACAAAAATAAGGAAAATTTTTCTTTTCTTAACCCGGTAGAAAAACTAAATTTGTATTTTATGAAACGAAAATGTTAATTTTATTTCGCGTATCCTTTATATCTTTGACGGTGATACTAATTTCATGCATAACGGATATTTTTCCAGTAAAATATTTCGATTTGTGTTTTTACATATTTTTTCTCTATAAAACTCCATTTCTAATTATTTTCTCTCATCAAGAATATTAAATAGATTAAAGATTTTAATTATATTTATTTTAAATTCGAAAATTTGCTTGCTAAGTAGGGTTATGTACATATTCATCTTCTTTTTTAGGGTTAAATGCACTATTTATATGGTTATATATACTATAGACGTTTGACAACGTAGCTTACTAGATTTTGTTTCCGATCTCCCATCATATCGTACGAGAATACAGTAATACACGACCGAGAGAATAACCGTGGGATGGGACTGTCCCTATTCTCTCAAGAGAATGATCACTTCCTATGAAGAATCAGAATAGCTACCCAGGTATGGTTATAAACATTTAAACTCCTCATTAAATAACCCTATACAAACAGGATATTAAATTATCGATATGTATATACAGAAGGAAGAACTTCGATTTTAAAATTTTTATGTATAACATTTTTCTTTTTTAAGGATATTTAGTTTGTGAAACTTGCTTCTAAACCATTCGACAAATTTTTTGTTAAATAAAGGAAAAAGAAGATAGTAGAATGGGCCATTCCGATCCTGTTACCGTTGTAAAAAAATGTCACTAAATTGATGCATTTGAAAAATTTTGTCGTAAAGATTTACACCGTTAAGACTATATTTTAATAGTTGATTGATATCCTTATTTACTTGGTACTTATTGCAGTTCTAGGTGGATTGAATTTTTTTCTTATCATTATTATATGATAATGCGATGGAAAGTTTTTAGTCTAATAAGGAAAATTTAAACATTATGACATAAATTTACTTTATTTTTCTACCTTATCTTGTTTTAAAAGTATACAATTGCGCCACAGATGTTCCAGTGGTTGTATCCTTTCTTCGTAGACGCTTTCACTAAAGCCTGCAAAATATTCGTTCATCGCTGCGATGACTTCGGAATCTGAATCATACATTTTCGAAAAATTAATTTTTTTCATATTTGGAAAGAGGATGAAGCAGGAATAGGATCGGTCGGATGAGACAGGTATAGACAGCATCTTTGAAACTTCAGTTCTTGAATTTTGCTCATTACCACAACAGTCTTGTGGCTGAGAACGTTACCCCGATGAAAGAAAATTTTCACCTCCCCCAGACCTATACTCCATGGAAATTACCCCCCAAAAACCGACAAAATTTTACACTTTTGCCGACTCCGAAATAAAAAAAAATTTTGAATTTTTAAAATCCAAAATTGGATTAACATGTTCTTACATGTGTCATTTTATAAACTCTTTATTGTCAACTTCGACTATGTCAGTGAATTAAGCAGCCAATCTTAAACAACAACATTTTCTGTGATTTTTGTTATTTCTGCTCTTTCTTCACTCAATGCAGCTAACAAAGCCAGCAGTCTCATATAGACTGATATGCTGAAACTCCTCGGCAGAGAAATTACTTTCCATAAAAAGTATTGCAATAAATTCAAGAGCTTCAGTAAAGGAAACTTTCCCTTCCAACCCCGTACCATCAACAATATGTAGCCATTATGTTGCCCAATCAAATTTAATGAAATAATCCAAGACATGACCGCTTATCCCTTCCTTTCATACATCACGGGTCTCTAGTGTCTCCAAAATGTCGGAATTCGAGGGGCAAAACACTGTAAACGCGTGACAAACGACCTTGGAAGCAATAAAATCTGAACGAGGGCAATTTCGTCAGTGCGTCGCCGAATTTGTCACTGTCTTGGAGAGTTTGTCTTTTATCTTCGGCAAGATGAATTGTGTGCGAGTGTATAAACATATTTAATATGGAAAATTGGAAAGATGACATCGAAAAAAAATGACCAAAAATAAACGAAGAAGTTTGGTAAAGAAAAGAACATTAATTTAGAATGAGAATTATGCTCATGGAGTTACAGGACTTAATTTTCTGAAACGATAGCTAACAAAAACAAAACAAAAATCTTCCGATCAAACTTCTAGGAAATATGCCTTTGAACTAGGAGAAGATTGCGTAATTTATTATTAAGGCTTGCAGTAAGAATATCAGGCCCGAATTTCAGGATTGCTAAGTTCCTGGGTAATACGCCAATCATCTTTTTAACAGAAATGTATGCCTTACACTTCTGTGTTCGAGAGTGGATTAGTAGGAACACCAGAAAAGCCAGAATGCAGCCAGTCAAATAGCGCTAGAGGCTGTTGAATTAAACAGACTTGGAACTGTAAACACTGTCTACAACAACTGATAAAAAACAAGATAACCTTGATAAGGATGCTAGTAAGGGCGAATGCATAGAGGAGCCACTGAGCAATGGCCCTCCCCAAAATATGTACTGTATGTTCTAAAAATATACCGGAAATCTTATATAATATATATATATATATATATATATATATATATATATATATATATATATCATAGCCATACTAACATTTCAGTTCTATGCTCCCCTCCCCCAAAAATTTTTCTGGATCCGCCTTGGGCCAGGACACGAGGGAATAAGAGGAAGTAGATATAATGTCGGTCAAGCAAGAAGGATTAATTATTACAAAATATTACCCGCTTTTAATTAATAAAACGATTACATTTACTAATGCCCATTTTTTCATTATTTATAATTCTTTAAATTATTCATCATTACAAGAGATACTAGATAAAATATCTTCTTTGCCATGATAAAAAACAACTGATTGTGCATTTTCTGGCAACTTTCAATAGTGACAATCTTCCTCTTTGGTGTGTCATAACTGTTGTCAATTCATTTATTACTTTGTAATCTATGAAATGTTTTACGACAAAAAATTACTTTCGAGAAAACGAAACATCGGCGGTATCATCGAATTTTTAACAAAGGAACATAACTGTACTAAAAATTCACAGAACAGCTAAATTTCAACTCATTCTTAGCAAGTATAACTTCTTTATTTGCACCACTCGCCATATATCCAGATCTGGTTCCATCTGGCTTCTTTAGATATAGAAATTTAAATAGCACCTCAGAGAATGTCGTTTTGCAGACAATACAGGGTTGAAAGAGAAAATTGATGTATATTTTGACGAACAACAGGAACAGTTGAAAAACTTGTTTGTTTCCTCTTCTTCTTCTTCTTTAGTAGCCCTACAACCCGGGGTGGGTCTTGGCTGACTGCACAACTTGCTTCCATCTCACACGGTCGTCCATGTTAGTTGGGTCAGTGGGTAACCCCATTGTTCTTAAATCTGACCATATGTTATCTCTCCATCGCATTCTTGGGCGTCCTAAGGGTCTTTTCCCTGTCGGGGCCTCCTCCCAAATTAACTTGGTAAGGCGGTGATTAGGGAGCTTATGGACATGGCCAGCCCATCTTAGGCATTGGGATTTAATTTCTTGTACGATGTCGCTAGCGTTATATATCTGTTTGACCACGGCATTTGTTCTTATTCGGTATTGATTAGTATAGGGGTCGTGATAGGGTCCGAAAATCCTTCTAAGGATTTTCGTCTCAAAACATCTAAGTTTCATTTCCGTTGCTTTTGTCAGCATCCACGTCTCACAGCCTTACATGAGCACTGGTCTAATCACTGTTCTATATATCCTGATTTTTGAGGTTCGTGTTAGGTTCTTGGATTTGATGGTGTTGTTGAGACTATACATACATCTGTTTGCTGCCTGAATTCTCCCTTTTATCTCCTCTGTGATATCGTTATCTGCGGTGATTGTCACTCCGAGATATTTAAAATGTTCCACTCTTTCAAAGTTATATGTGTCTATTGTTACATTTTGTCCTATTCTATCTCGATTCTTTTGTCTGTTTATGCACATGTATTTGGTTTTCTCCTCATTGACCATTAGTTTTCCTTGCCTCTATCTCTCTTTTGTTGAAAGTTTCCTTTACATTGGTGACGGTGTTTCCTACAATATCAATGTCGTCCGCGTATGCTAGTAGTAATTTTGGTCCATTTACTGTTATAAGTTCTGTTCTAATTTGTGTTGTTCTCACTACTTTTTCCAGGATTATAATAAAGAGGAGGGGTGACAGTGCGTCTCCTTGTTTTAGGTCACTGTTTATTTCAAACGATTCTGAGAGTTGGTTACCTATTCGTACCCTGGATCTACAGCCATTTACGCATACTTTGGTGAGGTGGATCAGTTTTTTTTGGAATCGAAAATTCTGCCATTGCATTCCACAGATGACCCCTTTTAATGCTGTCGTATGCTTGTCGGAAGTCGATGAAAAGATTGTAGATAGTTCTATTGAATTCCCATCCTTTTTCAAGTAGCTGTCTTATAGTAAAGATCTGATCTATAGTCGATCTATTTTTCCTGAATCCGGCTTGGTATTCCCCTAGTAAATTTTCTACAAAAGGCGTTTATCTACTTAATACGATATTCGATAAGATTTTGTATGCCGTGTTAAGTAGGGAGATTCCTCTAAAGTTGAAGCACTTGGTTTTGTTTCCCTTTTTATGGATAGGGATTATTATGCTTTCGTGCCATCTTGCTGGCATTTTTTCTTCTTTCCATATAAGTGTGATTAGTGTGCGTAATTGTCTATGTAAAACCTCCCCTCCGTACTTGAGAAATTCGGCCGGTATATTGTCGGAGCCTGGGGATTTTGCGTTCTTTAATTTGTTAATTGCTTGTACTGTTTCTTCTATTGTTGGGTCCTCTACCGGTGGGTCCACCCCAATATATATATATATATATATATATATATATATATATATATATATATATATATATATATATTCTCTCTATTTTCTTCCTCTTGATGTATGTTTAGTAGAGTTTGGAAATATTCTTGCCATGTGTGGAGTATCTCCTCTTCGTTGATTATGAGTTCGTCATTATTCTTAGTAAGTATAGACACAGAGTTAGATCTGAAGCCTTTCTTCTCATTTGACACCGATTTGTAGAATGCTCGACTGTTTGAGTCTTGTCTAATCCTTTCCATTTCCTCATATTGCTGTCTTTCATATTCCCTTTTATTTTGTCTAATTAGTTTTCTTGTTTCTCGTCGGGGTGTTGTATAGCTTTCTTTGTTTTCTGTTGTTTCTTGTTGAATCATAATGTTTCGTTTCTTCTGTCTGTCTTGTAGTTTTTCTTGGCATTCTTTATTAAGAAAAAACTTTTTAGGTGCTTTTCGTATTTTATGTTTCGAAATTATGGCTTACTGACTATCCCAATCTCCAGAGATGACCCCCATATACAAAATCTCCTAGGAGTAGCCATTAAAACCCATCTAAATCGACTTTTATGTCTGCTTTGTACTGAACAGCCCCTGTATATAAAAAAAATGAGAAACGCCACTATTGAGAATATTATGAAATTCAATAGAAAATTCTCGAATATTCTCTAAAAATGTAGAAGCTCTTTCAAATATTGAAAAAAAATGCTTGGAGTGACTTTCGTCCCGTGGTTACTTATTTCTTCGGAAATATAAAAGCTGACAATTACGTTACTCTTGTTGAAAGTATCAAAAAATGGGTTGCAATATGTCTCTAAACATCCATTTCCTACACTCACATCTGGACTTTTTTCCTGACAACTGGGGAGCTGTAGGTGATGAGCACGGCGAACGCTTCCATTAGGAGAAAAGGTACCAGAGAAAGTGGAATGCTTCCATGCTTGCCGACTACTGCTGCACTCTAGTTAGAGATGCTCCAGCAACAATTCATAAAATAAAAGCAAAAACACAGGAAATTTAGTGTCTCTACAAGGGTAAAAGTATGCATTTTTAATATTTTGTTAAAAATAAAATAAAAAAAAAGTTGTCCTTGAAAATTGCAACTCAATTTTTAATTGTCATTTTTGTGAACAACAACTAAATTAAAATTTGTTGCGTAGTGTAATTGTTTTTATTATTCCTTTTCATCGCCGTAGTTCAATTTTATAGGTTTGTGAGGCAACCATACATAAAAATAATATTAAAATATATTTGAAGTCGTAAAATTATTACAACTTTGTTTGGGAAAAGCAAGAAGATTTAATAAGTATAAATGACTGATTACATTCAAATTTACATTGCTATGTCTTTTAAGTTTTGAGACTACTCAGTTAAATCGATAACAACCGATCTGGGTTGCAGAATAGTAAATTTAACAGTTATTACGGATAAAAGGGATCGCAGTCCTTCTGTTTGTAACAGAATCATCGCTTCGAAGAATTTTTAGTGTATGTATCGTTCTAAAATAACAATAGAAAGTTTCAAACTTCATACAAAATATTTCGCTGGCCGAAAGTCATAACGATAACTACTTACGTGACTTACCTGTATGCATAATGTATTTTAGTCATGAAATGGCAACTCTAGCCGAACTTACCTGCAAAAAAGAAAAAATGTTATAAATAAAATGTTCTACAAATTAAAAAAATGTGCTATAATTTGTTAAACATAGTATATATTTATCAATGAAATGAATAGGAAAAAAGCAGGAAAAACATGCGACAGTGAAAAACAAGGACCTTAAACTTTTTACGACAGCGATAAGCAACGTAACCCGTTAGATTGATAACGTTGCATTGTGGGTTTAGTGTTTAACATATTGCCGGCATTATACAAGGTGTTTAATAGTTAACAGTTAATATTTCAGGTGGATCATTAAATACGTATTGATCTTACGAGAAATTGTTAACTGTTTTTCATATGTAGACAATTATTTGTGAGTTTTCAAGCTGTACAAAATACTATGTATAATAATTTAATGGCGTTCGAGCAAAAAAGTGCGCGCGAAGAGGTTCGCAAGAAGAAAAAGGTTGGGAACTGCTGTCCTATACTACTAAGCTGCACCAGTGAAAGGTCACTTAAATTTAATGTTTCTCTGGCGGTTGATTTAACGGATTGATTGTTTCTTCGGGGAAATTTCAAATAAAATATTTGCAACAAAACCTCTAGGTTCAGAAACGTAAAAAGGACGCAACCGATATGATATGCATTAAAGTTTAAAAATGGCAAACCTCTCAGGTTGAAGATACCGCTAAATCGTGAATTAAATCTTCAATTAGTTTCAATATTTTGGTATTTTAATTAATTTTAAACAACACTTCATGATTAAATTTGAGTATTTTAAGATATTTATTCTTTATTTTGTAAAATAAAATTATAGCGTTTGTCCAGATTTTTTGGCTCATCCTGTATAGGGGAGAGTGAGGTTATTGAGAACGAGGGGTAATTGGAAACCGTGTAACATTTAGTAGTTCCCACTGCGCCACTTCATAGTGCATACTTCTAATAGGTGTTGGAGGCTGAAAGTTATGCGTGCGTTGTGACAATAACTACGTCTAAAATATTATTGCCCTTTTGTTGTAATTTTCGACATACAAAGTATTGAGTGAAAACACTATCTTTCCGTGGGTTCAAACAAAATGTATTTTACTTTCGTATTGTTTTTAATGTTAGATTAATATTGTGTTACACATATGGTTATATGCACACCTTATTTCAAAAGCTAGCCATTTTGTTTTTAATTGCACAGTTCGGGTAATCGGGAACGGTTATAGGCGGGAAATTGGAAACGATTTGAATTATCCCAAACCTTCCCAATCACCCGCAATGACTTTTCACACAATTTAATTTATTGTTAAAATTGCCGCGAAATTACGCTAGAAAGACCCTTCCACAATACACAATGGAAAATCTCTGACTAGCTGTCAAACACGTAAAAACCAAGCTGTCGGTCGGGACGCAAATAAATATTCTGTGTGAAAAACTAAAATATTTAAGCAAGTGAAACTAAAAACAACTACAGTAACAAAAAAAGGTCGATATTTCGTGTTTAATAAAGATTATAAAGATTAATTGGAAAAGTACATTTTGGATTGCTGCAAGAGCTTTTATGACATAACACCATCAAAACTTCGAAAATTCTTATAATGTGTGTCGAGAAAAGCAAATTAAGACATAACTTCAATCGAGACTTACAAATAGCAGACAAACACTGGTACTACTTACTCATATATGTTCCAATACCCTTTAGGCAAGCTCAGAACACGAGAAGCTACATCACTGAATAGAATAACGGTCTTTAACGCCGAAGAAGTCAAACTGTTTTTTGACTACTACGTATTTTTAATATTGATTAAATTAACATCAGCACAGTAAAAAAAAATTCAAGATTTTAGCACCAAGATATATAAGACAAGTTGCGAAAGCAACCAGTGGTAAACATGGCGTTACAATGAGTGTTGTCTACGCTGTTAGTGATATTTTTTTTTTTATTTACGTATAGGCCTAGTTATACGTTTCCAGCTAAAACTGGTCACAAGTGACCAACCATTAATTTTTTCCGAATACAATCTAATTTCTTAACTTCTAAAGTTATCCAATGATGTCCCTTAGTTTGTTTCGTTGTCTTAAACTAACCTAAACCAGACACATGCTCTGCTTTCACACAGCACTACACTAGTTCAAACGGCTTGGTTCTCTTCAGTCTTCGGACGAGATTCTGGTTGTCCAGCAGCTGAAGGGCTTCTGCGTTTGGGTGGCAGTGAAGTTTCTCTTCATGTTTAATAGCCTTTTCCTTGATTACGTCTATAACGAGTGGGACTTTTAGATCTCTATGAACGTCTTTGTCTCTAATGTACCATGGAACATTGATCATATTTCTCAATACTTTATTTTGAAACTTTTATATGTGTTTGATATTTGACTTGCTGGCATATCCCCAGAGTTGAGCTCCATAGGTCCAGATTGGTTTAATAACTAGGTTGTAGATCAGGAGTTTATTCTGTATTGATAATTTTGAGCTTCTTCCTATTAGCCAATAATATTGTCTGTATTTGAGTTTGAGTTCTGTTTTTTTCTTGTTAATATGTTTGTTCCATAATAATTTTGCGTCCAAAGTCATCCCTAGGTATTTTGCTTCATTATCAAGCGGGACAGCGTTATCGTTTAGTAAAAGCCTTGGTGGAGTTTTAATCTTTTTATTCGTGAAATTAACATGTATCGACTTCATTTCATTTAGTTTTATTTTCCATTTTTCTGCCCATTCTAAGAATTTGTTGCAATCTTCTTGTAGCCTTTCAGTGGCTGTTTCTGGTTCCTTGCCGACAGACAATATAGCTGTATCGTCGGCAAAGGTTGCTATTGTTGAATTATCCATACACGGAATATCACTTGTGTATAGTACATATAAGACTGGTCCCAGTACGCTACGTTGTGGGACTGCTAATGATACATATGTTCCTTCATTTTTTATATTTAACAGAAAGAGAATGAGTAAGTTGCTGCAAAAAGGTTGTGATAATAGTATGGTAGCAACTATGTCTGATTCCGGTTGGATTAATGAAGCCATATTCCTTGATTACTTACGTCATTGCATTGTTTTCGTAAAACCGTATAAAGATGGACAATTCTGAAAGCCATATCTGTCTAAATATTTTATCTTTGACACCGATGTATCATACCAAATGTAGACACTGGATCTGACATTTTTTAGCTTACTGAAGTAGGCCTATAATTGAGAATGTGAGTTGTATTGATGAAGAATTCAGGAAAAAATAACCCAATGTGACATTAGAGAACTTTTTACAAAGACCTATAATAAATCAGCTAACATAAGTAACGGTGTGAACGGGTTCAGTACAGTTGGAATTTGCCAGCTTGATCAAAACAAAATTAATAAACTCGCATGAAACTATACCATTGGACAATGTGAAATAATGTACAGGGTGAGTCAACGATTGGATGAAGTAGGTTTGTGCCTTTTCGGTGAAATTAACAAAGAAACTATATTTATTGTTTGATACAGTTTATTTTTACGCAGATTTTAAAAATATTTAGGACTCTACAGGGTGATCCAAAAAACTAGGACAGCATAAAAGTTGTATTTTTTTAAATAGAACACCCTATATACGAATCGTATTTTCGATTTAGCTTATAATTTTAAATATTTTTTATTAAGGGTTTACTATAACAAAACTTTATAGTTTCTGAGATAATTAAGTTTAAAGAAAAAAAGTCACATTTTCAAGCATCAATTCAATCCTAAATAACGTTTTCAATTTTGTGACAAATATATTCAAATTTGGAATTTAGCAAGGCCAAGGACAATTTAACATAATTTTTACCTAATATTTGCAATAAAAGCTACAGGGTGTTGAACACATCGGCTCAAATTTGAACAAGTTTAAATGAATAAATATCTTTTTTTTTTAAATGGTACACCCTCTATATTTCAGTTTTTCTTATTTTCCATACTTTTTTACAGAAATAGTCTTCATTATCATAGTAGCCATGGCAAAAACAATGTAAAAGAACATTTTTCTGTGTGTCAAATTTATAACCGCAATCGCTTCTTTTGGTTTTTATGTAGTGTAGTTTGGTTTTTTTTTTTTGCATTCATCTTATATTGTAAAATGAATTTTCCAAAGAATGAGTTAATAGATATGATTTATACAATAGGAGAGGCTCAAAAAAATTGCCTTCTTGCTCAAAGAATTTACAAAATGAAGTATCCTGATCGACGCCAGCCTAATACCCATACTTTTCAAAACTTAATGCAAAGATTTGATTCTTCTGGTACTGTTGATTATCCAAAACGTAAAGTGGTCAACAAACCAGTAACTAATGAAGAAAAAGAACTACAAGTATTGTTAAATGTTCAGGAAAATCCTTATATTGGTAGCCGTCAGTTAGCAGCATTATGTGAAACATCACAATCCACCGCTAATCGTACTACCAAGAAATATAGGTATCATCCATATCACATGGAATTACACCAAAAATTGCATGGACAGAATTTTGAAAGTCGTGTAAACTTTTGTCGTACAATAAATGCGGAGATTCAATTAAATCCAAATTTATTATGCAAGGTAATGTTTAGTGATGAAGCTACTTTTAGAAGTAACCGTAAATAGACGCAACATGCATTATTATGCCACAGAAAACCCATTTTGGATTAGAGAGGTGCAACATCAAAACCACTGGTCATTAAATGTTTGGTGTGGTATTCATCATAATCGAATTATTGGACCCCACTTTTTTAATGAACCACTAAATGGCCATAGTTACCTGAACTTTCTACAAGAAGAACTACCCCAACTGCTTCAAGGTCTCGATAGGGATGAGCTCGACAGTATGTGGTTCCAGCACGATGGTGCGCCTCCGCATTACCATCGTGAAGTTCGTGCGTTTTTGCACCAACGATATCCGCAAAAATGGATTGGACGTGGGGGTTTCATTGAGTGGCCACCAAGGTCTTGCGACATCACCCCATTAGATTTCTTCCTATGGGGTTATATTAAAAATAAGGTGTATGTTAATCTACCAACAACAGTGGAAGATATGCGAAACAGGATTAGGGATACCTGTAGAACAATAACGCCACTAATTTTGTCCAGGATCCGAGAAAATCTGCAAAAAAGACTAAATTTGTGCATTGCACAAGAGGGTCGTTTATTCGAACACTTATTAAAAAGAAATAATTAATCTCAGTATTTAATAGGTAATTTTTTTGTTTCAATTTAGTATAAAAGTAAATATGTATTTGCCTTGTCGTTATTGTTGTGTTAATTTTTTCACATTATGTTTAATTAAACTATTGCCGTTGTAATATAACAAATAATGTATTTCATCATATTTAACCACATTCTGTTTGTTTCTGTAGTTTCTTTTTATTATTTTACATGGCTACTATGATAATGAAGACTATTTCTGTAAAAAAGTATGGAAAATAAGAAAAACTGAAATATCTCAAAAACTATTATAAATAGGTATAGGATATATTGAACAAAACTTTTAGGGTTTTTATTACTCTATTAAATAACATGAAAATATACAGGGTGTACCATTTAAAAAAAAAGATATTTATTCATTTAAACTTGTTCAAATTTGAGCCGATGTGTTCAACACCCTGTAGCTTTTATTGCAAATATTAGGTAAAAATTATGTTAACTTGTCCTTGGCCTTGCTAAATTCCAAATTTGAATATATTTGTCACAAAATTGAAAACGTTATTTAGGATTGAATTGATGCTTGAAAATGTGACTTTTTTTCTTTAAACTTAATTATCTCAGAAACTATAAAGTTTTGTTATAGTAAACCCTTAAAAAAAAAGATTTAAAATTATAAGCTAAATCGAAAATACGATTCGTAAATAGAGTGTTCTATTTTACAAAATACCACTTTATGCTGTCCTAGTTTTTTGGCTCACCCTGTAGAGTCCTAAATATTTTTAAAATCTGCGTAAAAATAAACTGTATCAAACAATAAATATAGTTTCTTTGTTAATTTCACCGAAAAGGCACAAACCCACTTCATCCAATCGTTGACTCACCCTGTACTGAGCATGTAAATGATCACGATTTGTCCATATCTGTTAGTGCATCCCTGGAGACTATTAGCTAGGGTCAAGATGCTAATGTATTTATTCCTAATAACAACATTGAATATGATTTTAACTCGTCCATTATTTCTGTAACACTTCTCTCACTGATATTGTCAATTTGCAAAATTGTACGTGCAAACAGATCTTATCTAGTACTCCAGTGAAACAACAATTGGAGGGAAAACAAAAAAAAACAGACGGAAAAAGAAGAAAAAAAGAAAAACCTGAGAAAAAAACGGAAAAACGAAAAGTGAAATTTAAAAGGCCTTGAAGATGAATATTTTGTATATTCTGCAATGAAAAATTTGAATCTCCACCAAAGAAGGTTGGATTATGTGCATTTTATATCACAACTGGGCACATGAAAAATACATAGTTAGGGAATCCACTAAATGATATATTAGTAATCTGCGTCAAGCTAAATAGGCAATTAAGCGGCTACAAATAAGTAATTACTGTTTAATTCTCTAGTTCCTAATTACTTCACATCGTTCCTATTTCCCCCTTAACCTGACCTCAATTACACAGAAGTTGTTGGGTAAATAGGAACGGTGATGACTTTGTTAATTGTTAAATTTTTATATAAAGTTTTGTTTGGAGATTTTTTGATTTGCTTAACTAATAAGTAGAATATCAAAGTTTATATTTCAATGAAAGTTGGTTACATTTGTGTTGTTATTTGTTTATTTTTAGGCGTTTTAAATTAGGTGTTCCCAATTACCCCACTTTCCCCTAATATCGAAAAACATATAATCAAAAAATGATTCATGTCAACCGTTACCTAATTCTCGAAATATCGACTAAATAAAAACAATATTTAGAATTTACCATCATTTTCTGAAATTGTGCTTCTTGGTCCACCATAAATAGAGAAATTTTCTTACATTCTTCGCAAAATAAAAATAATATGACACATTTTCCTGATGACGTATTTTCCTCAGATATACCCGTATTTGTGTCGCTTCCGTTGACTAAACAGTGTCAAGAGCAAATGTGCCGGAAATAACACTTCTCCATTCCGACAAAACGGAAACAATCCAAACAATCTTAAAATGGGAATTTAGAACAGAAACACACAAAGAGAACTGAAAGCAAGAGTTGCTTTTAATAATAAGTGTCGACAAGTTGCGACAGTCGTTAACTGATTATATCCCGCTTCTGAATTTAGAAACAAATAGGTCTAATTCCATGTTAAAGAATAATTTCTCTGATTATGACAGGCTTGCGAAATTTAATTATAATTTCCCTTTTTGGGTTTCAGTATTTTGGCGAGCTAAAATTAAAACAACCTTAGTTTTTCTCCAATACGTCAAGTTCTTCTGATATAAAATGATATCAACTTCAAACAAAAAAGAAAAAAAAAACATCACAATTTTTGAATTCAGAAATTGACAATCAATTTTTCAGTAGTGGAAATCTTGTTAAAATAAAATAACGTCATTACAAATACTATTTAATTTGAATATTTTACCGATTTTTCAAGCTGAAATATGAGAACGGGATGAAAAGCTTCCGGCTTAACAAGAAAACTACAAAAAGGATGGCATAAATTTGCTTTATGTTTCCATATAATCCGCTTTTAAAGATATATGCAGTGTGGTCCATATATTCTTAGCCTCAAATATTGAGAAACATTTAGTGCTAAAACTTTAATATGTATAAAATAGAAATAAGTCTGATACATGATCTCAATGAGCCGCGTTAGTCAGTTTAATTGTGACTGTGGTCGAACTCGATCAGTGCGTAGTAATTTAGTAATACTAAAACTTCAATATCGTACTATTATAAAAATTTCTTACTAATATAAAATTTTTATAAAAAAAATTGATCCTACCTATAAACGTGTGCTAAAAAGTGAAAAATAACTATATATTTTTATATGAAATTGAACTTTTTGAAGTCGGCGCCAAACTAATACCTGACAAAATGTGATTTGCAGAAACAGATTAAAAATACTTTATTTGTAATTGCGTTCTTATCATAATTTGTATATATTAGTCGTTATTTATTTCATTTACAAATAATTTGGGGCATACTTCAAAAATTTCAATTTCATATAAAAATTTATAGTTATTTTTCACTTTTTAGCGCACTTTTAGAAGTCTGTTCAATTTTTTTATAAAAAATTTTATTTTTCTATTTTTAGTTTTAGAATTCATTATGATATCCATAAATCATTTGAACTAAGTCCTAATCGAAATTAGTGTACCTCGCAATGACTCCAAGGGGGCAACAAAGTACCCATTTTATCCAAAGTTATAAATCACCCTAAAATGAACCATTAAAAATCCTTTGGTTCTTAGAGTTTTCCAAATACCAGTAAAATTCTGTCAAACAAATATTTAGTCTGTCATAGTAAATCCACTATCTTAAATTTCAAATTAATTTTAGATTGGTAATATAGGCCCCAAAAACCTTCCAATATCGATGTATAAAGAACCTGAGATGTAAATTTCTTAGCTCGATATATTTTATACTGCATATTGAGTTTGTATAAGCCTCAAAAACCCCACAATATCAATTTTAGACAAAATTGGAATATGTAAAATTTTCTCTCCCTCATATAGTATCTTATCAACCTAATAGTTGTAAAAAATTAACTTCATATTCGTAATACACGACTCCGAAAACCCTCTAATACCAAATCTGAAAAAATACGAATAAGGTAAAATTTTCAATCCACCATATTGCATCCGCTATATTGAAATTTAAAAAAATTATTTTAAGTATTAATCTAATCTAAATCTAAACCCTTCAAAGCCCCCTAGTACGAATTTTGGATGAAATCCGGAAATTTAAAATATTCGCTATTTACATCCTCAAAAACGATTAAGTCCCACCTTTGAACAAAATCGAAAAATCTAAAATTTTTAGTCCGCTATCTTGGATTTGCCATATTGAATCTTAAAAAAATACTTTTAAATTCATAATATACACCCTCAAGAACCCCCTATATCAGTTTGGGACAAAATCGAAAAATGTAAAATTTTTAGGACGCCATATTGAATCTGCCAGATTGAGTTTTTCAAAAAATATTTCAAATGCATAATTAACACTAACAAAAATACTCCAAAACTGATTTTAGACAGAATCGGGAGATCCGCCATATTGAATTTTTAAAAATATTTTGTACCCCGAAAACTCCCCCACGCCAATTTTGGAGAAAATCAGACAAAATCAAATTTTTTTGTCTGCCATACTGGATCCGCCATATTGAATTGTTTAAAAATAATTTCAGATTCGTCGTGTACGACTCAAAAATTCTCCTATACCAATTTTGGAGAAAATCAGACAAAATTAATTCTTTTGGCCTCCATATTGTCAGCGCCATCTTGGATATTACTGCACCAATTTCATCCAAAAAAATATGGAACCACCGCAGTAACTTCCTGAACATAACGTAAAAAATTTCATTCAAATCGGTGACGCCGTTCCGGAGTAATCGGTGTACATACATAAAAAAAAACATACATACTCGACGAATTGAGAACATCCTTCTTTTAGAAGTCGGTTAAAAAGGTTTAACGCCTCCACAAATCAGGGAACATACGGATGCTGTTTGCGGCGACTCTTGTCTATCATTTGCTACAACTGAAAATTAGTCAAAGTTATTTCGACGAGAAGTTTAATCGTTGGAAGATGACATACGTGAAGGAGGTCCTGTATCAGTGGCAATTCCACAAAATGTTAATTTTGTCAAAGAAGCATTTCGGAAACCAGTGTTCTGCGGATCACACATGAACACCAATTAGTGCAAGGTGAATTCCCTCGATACTTAGTGCAGTACAAAAAGAGCAACGTGTCGAGGGTTGTGAATAATTTCTGGAGCTCTTCTATGAATATAAGAGGGGTGCCGAACTGATTGTAAAGGGTGATGAAATTATAATCCTTTATTACGATCCATCTTCAAAAACGGATTCAATGGAGTAATATCGGAACGGTGAACCGATAGCAAAAAAAGCCAAAGTTGCCCAAACCACCAAAAAGCTTATGGCCACTATTTTTTGGTCCACACCGCTGCAATTTCCAAGGCGATTACTGTACGAAAATACAACTTTATTGAACTCGATTATCCCCATATAACTCAGAGCTGGCCCCTTCCAATTATTTTTTGTTTTCAAAATTGAAGATAGATTTATGGGGAAAAAAATTCAATTCCGATGATGGAATTAAACAAACCCAAAGGCGCTAAAGATCTATTTTTATTTTTTAAAAGGCATTCAACATCGTCAAAAATGTGTAGAACAAAATGATAATATGCTCTTATTATTCAACCCTTCTTTCTATGTTAAGTTAAGAATACATGGATCGTACTACGTAGACTTGAGCCACCTGTGCTACAGTGCTTGGTTTCCTAATTTGTAGACACTTTAATCCAAGTCTATACGATAGACGTCGCTGTGATGATTTCGAAATAGAATCCCAGTTAGGAATTGTTTGAGGTGTGTGAAGAGATTAAAGCCTGAAGGGGCAATGTTGAAAATTTTGAAGTTGGGATCATTATCCTGATGAAAGAGTACTTTCCTCTTCGTCTCAAACAATGATGGTCATAGCCTTCCCCTCGCTACTTTCGGCGTTAGTTCTCCTTGTCTATCTTGATTATTTTGTCCTGGGCGTATGGTCGGGGCGTTCTGAATTCATCATGTAATAGTAGATAGTTCTATCGATTTATAACGTTCTACGATGCACCATGGGATATTGGGAACTAATTTTTCCGAAAATCTGTACTGATATCTGTACTTGAGATAACGCTAATGAGATAAATTCTTTGTTAATTAAAGGATATCCAATTACAAATTAGAAAAAAATGTTTTTGACTGAGATAGTAAAAAAAATCGGATTTTATTTTAGAGGAGATATTTCAACTCAAAGTTTTAAAATTTTGACATTTAAATTAATTGATCTCCAAGCGCAAACTTCAAAAAACCTGATTCACATATATTTATTGGTAAAATTATGCGTGGAATTCAGATATGCACCTCAAAAACTTCAAATGTCTAACCTAACTTCATAAATTACATTATTTTGCTAAAACTTCTATTTAAAATGTGTTCGTCGAGCCCAAAATATGTGTTTGAGATACTAAAATACATGGTTCAGTAAAGTTTTAACATGTGCTTAATTCTAAAACCTATAAAATATTAGTAGAATAATAATTTATTAGAAGGTAAAGAGCTTTTTATAGCGTTTTTAACTAATTTTATGGATTTTATGGCTAATTTATGGGTTTTAAGCTTATATATATATATATATATATATATATATATATATATATATATATATATATATATATATATATATATATTCCAAACGATTTTGAAAAATTTGTTTCCTAAGAAAATTTTTGTTCGGAAATTAGTAATCTCAAAACACACTGATACTTTACTCTTGACTTAGCAATGGTAGACGCTTTCAAATCATGAAGAATTAATTCCATTTTTTTGCAATCATTCGGACTGGTTGCGTCTAAAAGCCTTCACTTCTTGACTCATCTTCAATAGATTGACGACCCGAATAATTTGTTCGTAAATATTCTTAGAACAACTATGTTCTTGTGTTAAAAATTTGATGACACTGCGGTGTCTCAAGTCCATAAAATTCATTTTTTCTGGAAAAACACAAAATAATGAACGCATAAAAATTAAATTTTGCACGCAAGTAGAAAAACGTCATCACTGTTATGCACAGCCAATTGTTTCTTTTATAAATAAACAGATATTTTTTCCAGTATTCCTGATAATTTTGGAATATCTTTTAGCGTTGCCAATATAAAGTATACGCATTTTTCTTCCCGTCGTTTTAAACTTCTTAGTAACGTCGTTATCTCACTACATTAACTTATCGGAGGCCTAAAATACCCAAAATAAAATAAAAGCGTTTCCGTTGTATGGCTTAATAACAGGATTTCTCAGACCCATTATATTTTATACTAAACGTTTTTTTTTATTAAAAAGAACCGCTCAAATCATAAAAAAAAACTTGATAACAAGCTTTTCCTTTTTTACTTATTTCCTTTTATCGTTAAAGCAGCAGTTTCAACACTCGACACCTTTCCAAATTATCCGATTTTCTTTTTTGTTTTCATTTTGGCCATTCTGGCTCCTTGCCTAGGGCTGAAAAGTCTTGAAGCGCTTGAAAATGTCTCAGATTTATGAACAGACAGTCTCAATTTAAAAGTATTTTTCCAAGTATCGTATATACGACTTTTTGAAGTAGAGGATGAAGCTAAGATAACGGCATGTCAGCTATGTGGCTTTATTTATAAAGTGGATTTATCTTATAACTTCTGTCCAGAAATAAACAAAAGTTTCGACTTTAAACCGCGAGCGACTAAAATCGCATTTGTTGTCTTTTCTTAAGTTGAGACAACTGTATGTGACAATCATGTGAAATTTCATAAAGCTACACACATTAGTTTCAATGGGTTTGATTCTATGTTTTGTGGCAGTGTTGACTCATAAGTGTATGGAGAGGGAGTGTCGTATCAATAAATACCACATTCCCATGCTGCCGATTATAGAATATCCTGGTGGAACGCTTAAATCGAGAACCACGGGAAAAATGTTTGGAAGCTTTTCAAAAAAGCGCTAAAATACCGAACTGAAATAAGCTGGGAAGAATATAAAACTGCCCAGAGAGAATTCAAGAGTCTAATAAAGGATTCACAGAGGAACATGTGGAAGAAGTATTGCGAAAGGAGAAAAAGTATGCCCTCAGCATTCCGCATCTGCAAATACTATCTAGAGATTCTGGTGCCCGGATTGGAACAATGCCTCTTCCTACAAGAGGTCAAACCACGAGAGAAGAGGGGACTCTAAGAGTGCATTTTCCAGGCTCAAATCAATATGGGGGAGAATCTAAAGAACGAAAACTCCCCTTAATATATAGTGACTTATGAAAGGGTGAAACGATCTATGCCCGTTTCCAGTGACCTGGTAACGATTGTATATTCCCAGTTTCACTATAAAATTCCGATATCATAATAAGCCACCTGGTGAAACAATTCCGCTCATGTCTGAGCCTGGGGTACATACCGGTGGCGTGGAGGGAAACAAAAGTAGTTTTTATTCCCAAGGTAGAAAGAACAGACTACACAAATCCTAAGTCTTTCCTCCCTAGTAGCCTGACCAGTTTCTTATTAAAAACACTAGAAAGGTTGGTGCATCGACCCATCAAGGAAGGAATAATGGTGCAGATCCCTTACATCCTTTACAATTTGCCTAGAAAACCACATATACGGCGCTACATCGTCTCGTCACAAGAGTCGAAAACGCGCTGTTGAATGGTCGATCCGCCTTATGTACCTTTATCGATCTCGAGGGGGCATTCGTCAACACGTCTCACGATTCGATATGCAATGCTCTACAACGACGAGGCTCTGAACCGACAGTAGTCTCCTGGATCCGAGCAATGTTAACTCAGAGACTAATATATGCTGAGCTTAACAATGTAAGTGTCAAAACACTGTCAAATAGGGGCTCTCCACAGGGAGGAGTTTTATTACCTTAGCTGTGGAGTCTGGTGGTAGACAAACTGCTCAGTAAACTGAATGATGCTGGTTTGTATACACAGGTCTACATCGAGGACCTGGTCATTTTGTGGCTTGATCGCGATATCCGGGACCTGCAGGGACCAATGATACGAGCCCTCCGGGTCGCGAAGGGAAGGGCTCGGAATAAACCTGGATAAGGTCCAGGTAGGTACAAAGAAAGAGGAAAATGGGGAGACTTTCCACAATTACATTGTCAGAAAGAATTCGTCAATACAAGGGGACATGAGATTTGTCAATAAACATGTCGGCTTAGCCGAGATTTATTTTATTTTATTTTAATATTATACGGATGTACATTTATCTGTTAGTTTACTTATTCGGGTTTAAAAACACGCATAAGGGTGTTCGCATAGGGGGATCGTTAGTGCGGCACCTGGCTTTGACTGCCAAAAATGTAGTAGGCTTGGTTGCCAGTACCGAATAGTGCGACCCCTATCTTTTCGGAAGCCCGTTTCGTGTATTTTGGAGTTCTCCGCACTTTTTACTACAAGAGTAATGTTTATTGACAAATGTTATGTCCACTTAGCCGAGATTTAGATAAGGCATTTTCAAAATTTTTGTTTTTCTTTTATTTATATTTCTTTTCGGATTGCATTTCAAATATTACAGGAAAAAACGATTTTTTTTATTAAAGATTAATTCGCCTTTAAAAAATTAATTGATACAGTAAAATTACATTCTTATTTCGCTAGATGTTATATCTTTGTATACAAACATACCAAATAAACTTGTTCACACTATTTTAACAGAAAAATGGGAAATTTTAAAGGAAGATACATCACTATAAAAAATAATTTTATGGATGCTATTGATTTCCTTTTAAATACAACTTGATGGATGGGTTACGGGATCACCAATTTCATCTACCATTGCTCGGTTAGTAATGGAATATTTATACGAGAAAGTTATAGAAAAACTAAATTTTAATATAATATTTTTCAAACGGTTTGTCGATGATTGCATAGCAGCTGTGCCACAGGATAAAATCAATATAATTTTCCAAGAGTTTAACAGTTTTAATGAAAAATTACAATTCAAGTCCGAAACAGAAAATAATAATAAAATAAATTTTCTGGATAGGACACTTACACGCAGAAAAAACAAAATTTTGACTGAATGGTATACCAAACCAACTTGGTCGGGTAGATATCTAAACTGTTTGTCTAATCACTCTAAAACTCAAAAAAAAAAATAGTGTTATAATCGGTCTGTCTGATCGTGCTATCCCTAGCGTCTCCAGAATTCCAACCAAGAATACTGCAAAAAGTGGAAAAGACACTAATAAGTAATAATTTCAATGAAAAGATTATCAAAGAATCAATTAATAAACGAACATATACATTTTACAATAAGAAATATAGAACATAAACAGCAAAAATATGTAATATTACTTTACACTAGTGAGCTGTCAGAAAAAATATCCCTTGCACAAATTGTCCCAAAAGATATATAGGCACGACGAGCCAATTACTAAAGAACACTGGCTATCAATATAAGAAAAACGCCTCAACAGCGTTAAACAAACACACACAGGACGAAACACATAATTTTGATTACAACAGTACCATAATTAAGAACAAAGATATGAATTACCAAAAATTACAGATACAGAAAATGACAGAAATTAAAAAAGATAAAAACACTGTTAACAATAGAACGAATATAGGAAAATTGATCCACATTTACACCAGCCTAATTTAAATAAAAATATTAAGCATTCGATCCTGTTAATAAACATCAAAAATTGAATATCCTCTTAAACATAAAATGAAATGTAAGCGTTTTTTTCGGTGTTTTTGGTGCATTGTAAAATAAAAATTTTTTAATTATATCAAAAATATTTTTTAGGATGGTAAATGAATAAAAAAAATTTTTTTTTGAAGTTATGTTTCTTTATTGTCAACGAAAATCCACTGGGCTCACGGACTAAAATGGTCTTAAGAACAGGATTACTTTTTAGGGTATTTTAAGCATACTAAAACACCCTTATAGCTTTCTTAATTAAAACTGAAAATTTTTGTGTGTTACAAAAAAAGAAAATATTATAAAAAATAACGTTTCGAACATATGTTTTCTTTTAAGGGAACATTTTACTTGACAAAATGTGACGAGATGGAAAGTAACAGAACAAATAAAAAGAGAAGAAGGGTAATTTGATAGGCAAAAACATCTTGACATAAAATATTTTTCCAGTTTCCGGGTTTATTTCGGAAGTTGGATTTTTTCCAAATATATTTTTTATGATTATCGTAGTAGCAGTAAATGTTGCTTATCTAGGATGATTCTAAAAGTCTTTTAAAAAAAAACTACAAAAAAATTGGTATCTATATTTTAGTCAGAGATTTATTCTAATCCCTAGTTTTTGTTTAAACGCAAAATTTACGTGACAATGAGACTTTTACGACAAAAAAATATTTATGATGAGCACAGGACAAATTTTCTCTCAACAAAAAAGAATGTTTTTTGAAATTTTTAAATATAATTTCCCTGATTGTGTGGAAGCTGTTGCACAAAGGGGAAATTTATGCAATATATGGCTAAAACTAATAAAAATTAAGTTACTCTGATTAAAAAGTAGTAATCTGTTTTATCAACACGACATATAACGCCATCTATTGGCAATTAATAAAACCTTTTAGACTTTTTATTTGATTACCTACAAGTTCGATTAAATAGTGATTGGAATAATTAATTCCAGTTTTGAGTGATATCGTTTAAATCACGTTTAATAATTGTTTGTGAATAATAAGCTTAAAGTATTATGGATTCCATCATCATCATCATCATCATCCAGCCTGCTGAGTCCACTGCTGAACATAGGCCTTCCCTAAACGTATCCATTCATCTCTATCTTGGGCAGTTCTGATCCAGTGCCCCGATACTCGTTTGATGTCGTCACTCCAGCGTGATGGTGGTCTACCTCTGCTTCGCGTGTCTGCACGAGGTCTCCAGTTTAGCAACCTGATTGTCCATCTATCGTCTCTGAATCTCGCAACGTGACCTGCCCATTTCCATTTGAGTGTTGTGATCCGCTGAATTATATCTTCAACTTTAGTTCTTCGTCGGATTTCTGTATTTCTCACACGATCTCGCAAACCAATACCAAGCATAGCTCTTTCCATTTTTCGTTGTGCGACTCTTAGTTTGAGCGTAGTGTTCTTGGTCAATGTAAGTGTTTCTGCTCCATACGTCATGACTGGCAGTACGCATTGATCGTAGAGCTGACTTTTCAAACTTACTGGAAGGTTTGTGTTAAAAATATCTCTCAACCTTCCATATGCCGCCCATCCCAAACCGATTCTTCGTTGAAGCTCGTGTGTCTGGTTGTCTCGATTGATTCGTATTTCGTGGCCCAGATACTTATATACGCTGACTTCCTCTATGACGTTATTGTCCAACTTTATGGATCCTCCAAGCACTAAGTTTGTCATAAGTTTTGTTTTCTGTTTGTTTATACGGAGGCCAACTTTTTCAGTTGTCTCTCTTAGTTGTTGCGTCATCAGTGCAGCATCTGTTAGATTGTCTGTTATAAGGACTATATCATCAGCAAATCGCAGGTTGTTCAACCGTTTTCCGTCAATATCAACACCCATGTTGTCCCAATCCAGTGTTTTAAAGGCATATTCCAAAGTGGTAGTGAATAATTTGGGAGACATCGTATCGCCCTGTCTAACCCCTCTCTCGATGGAAAATTTGTTACTGTTCTTATGAAGCCTTACGCTTGCTGTTGAGTTGCTGTAAATATTGTGAATTAGACGGGTGTATCTGTAGTCAATTCGGCACTGACTAAGAGTTGCTAGTATGGAGTTCATTTCGATCATATCGAACGCTTTCTGAAAGTCAATGAAAACAAGCACCAGGGGTCTATTGTATTCGATTGTCTTTTCGATGAGTGTTTTTATAGCGAGGAGATGGTCGTTGGTTCCGTATCCCGATCTAAACCCTGCTTGCTCTACAGGTTGGTAGAAGTCTAGTTTAGCCGCTAACCGTCTATTAATGATCTTGGTTAAAAGTTTGTACAATTGTGAGAGCAAGCTTATGGGTCTATAATTTTCCAAATCTGTCGGGTCGCCACCTTTGAAAATTAATACCATCAGGATATTATTCCAGTCTGCCGGAATCGAGCTGTCAAGCAGACAGAGGTTAAAAAGTTGTTTGATTTTTTCCAGTAAGATTCTTCCACCCATTTTTACTGCTTCTATTACTATCTGATCCTCTCCTGGCGCTTTGTTATTTTTCATTTGTTTTAATGATATTTCTATTTCCTGTATTGTGATTTCAGGTAGGTCTTCGGATCCTTGATTCAAAACTCCGGTACGTCTGTCTATTTCCTTCGGTTGTTCTGGTATCGGTTGTCTACTCTTATAAAGTTCAGTGTAGAACTTTTCTACAACACGGAGCAACTCTTCCCTGTCTGTTGCTATCTCTCCGTCCTCATTTTTTAGTTTTATGATTTCGTTTTTACCCGTGTTCAGCTTTCTTTTCAGGATTCTGAGACTCCGATTTTCTTCTATAGTGGACTTAATTTGTTTGGTATTATAATTTCTTATGTCTCGTCTGATGCTCTTAGAGATTTGTTTATTTAGTTCTCTTATTTCTGTTATGTCCACGTTTTCCTGTTTTTGTATTTCTCTTCTGTTAGACATTAGGGTTTTTGTATGTTGGGTGAGTTTGTTGTCTTTCTGTTGTCTCGGACAACATTTTTTAGTCGCTTCCAGGATGGAGTTCGTGATTTGCTTGGTCAGTTCCTCGATATTTGTGCTTTGTGAGGTTGTTTTTGTTAAAGTGCTGGTTATGTTCTGTTCGAACTCTTCAAGATTCTCGGGATTTTGCCACTTGTTAGTTGTTTTTCTTTTAACCAGTCTGTATCTTTCCTGTCCCAAGTTAATCCTCACTGAAGCCCTGACCATTCGGTGGTCGCTTCCCACGGAGATCTGGTTAAGTACTGTCACATCTTGTATTATAGACTTCTTATCTGTAATGATGTAGTCTATCTCATTCTTGGTTTTTCCATCTGGACTCACCCATGTCCACCGTCTACTGATTTTTTTGTAATAGAAGCTGTTCATTAAAAATAAGTTGTTTTCCAGTAGAAAATGTAAGAGTGACTCTCCTCGATGGTTTCTTGTGCCACTACCAAAGTTTCCAAGAGAAATCTCGGCTTCGTCCGATTTAAGGCCCATTTTGGCATTGAAATCTCCACACACGATGGTGAAATGTGTATGTATGTCCTCTAATGCTTTCTTGCGATCACCATAGAAAGTCTCCACTTCTTGGTCGGTATGGGTTGACGTAGGAGCATAGGCCTGAACAATCTTTAAGTTGTGTCTTGGATTGAGCTTCAAAACCAAGTAGGCCACTCGTGTTGATATACTTCTAACGTTTACGATATTATCGATGTGCTTTTTATTTATTATAAATCCGATACCTCCAATGGAACTCTCCGGCTCGCCTATGTTATAGAGTGAGTGACCAGATTTGAGTGACGTCCAGCTTTCTCCTGCTCGTCTGGTCTCGCATAGCCCTACTATGTCCCAGTTAATATTTTTAAGTTCTTCCTCCAACTCTAGTAGTTTATCTTCCGAAGAAAGTGTTCTAGTGTTGTACGTTGCGATCTTCAGAAATATACTTTTCGGTTGACGACCTTGTTTCCTTGTCAAATTTTTGTCCCCCCCCCCAGAATCCATGGGACAGCCTGTTGGTACAGCGTGAGATTCTGGACCTATAGTCCTACTCACCTGGGGTAATTTTGTTTTGTAATTTGACATTTCATGCGTTTGGGGAGAAGATGGCAATTAAATTCCAGGATTCCATACCTCCAGGTAATTGCCTTTTTAAATAAATAACTAAAACGTTTAGTTTACTTACGACTTTGAAGACACATCATTTAAAACATAAGGCTATTCATTATAAGTTTATTTTTATTCTATAGTAAAAAAGTTAATACTCAATCGTACTCAACCCGTTATTTTTTAATAATCCTAAAGTATGTTTTAGTAGCTTCCATATGATACTAAATTTGGCTGCAAATACTTGCAGGTTTGAACAAAAAATAACAAGATGAAACAATGTATATGAATTGTAAAAATATTCGTTATCACTTTTTAGGCAGTTCCCCGCAAAGCATAACAATTAGCCGGAGAAAAATATTGAGTTTTTATTTAATATGTAAAGCTAACAACGAGGAGGGTCGATTTCAATGCCTAGTTACATTGTGAAGACGAAATACCAAATGATATCAAACAAGAATTATGTCGGTTTATTTATCAACATAAAAAGAAGTGGCAAAGTGTTTCAAGATCTAAGAAACAGTTCGAAACTAAATATAATAACTGGCTGGATACATCCATCAATTTCCATTCGCAAAAAAGAAAAAGAAAGTCAAGTGATTCTGTGCGAAGGCCGCCAGACAACTTTGTGGAATGCAGTGATAGGTCAAAATGACGGAAAACTCAAGAATTAAGAAGTAATAACGGATCAAAGGAGTTGACGTATGTCGTTGAAGCACAGATCAGAAGGTAATGTTCAAGCTGTCAAAGTCTTAGCTGACATTGTTAAAAGCCCTGATTCTGTGAAAGATTACATTAAGAAAAATGATGTTAAGATTGCTAGGCTAACAGCAAGCTCTTTCTTTTATTACTAATGCTAAGCTTACTAAATATCAGAATGATATTATTAAAACTAATGCGCTTGAAGAAAACTGTCTGCTGTATCCCAATTACGAAAACATAATCAAGGCTAAAAAACGCTGCAATCCTAATAACGTTGTAATAACTGAGAGATCTTGTCGATCATACATTAAAAAGGTTGGCTATATCTCTTAGTGATGTACTTTCTACAGTAGGAGAAAGTAAATTAGCGGACTTGTGGCTCATAAGTAAGTGGAGCTATGATGGCACTTCCAGACAGGCTGAATATAAGCAGTTATTTGAAAATACAGATGTATCTGATGCTTCCATTTTCATTTCATCTTTAGTACCTATACAAATAATTTCTGGAAACCTCAATGATACGCATGAAATAATTTGGCAAAATCAACGTTCTTCGCCACCGCGGTACTGCAGACCTATAAAGAATTTGTACAACTGAGATATTACAAAACGAGGCAAAGTATAATAAAAGGTAAATTAAGACTTTAAAAAGTACACACCTGATAATTAATGAGAAAAATGTGCCTGTTGAACACCATTTAGTTATGACACATACCGCTTCCACGCAAAGATGTAATTTATGTGGAGTTACAGCAAAGGATGTCAATAAAGTAAACTATTGTTTAAGTAAACCAATTATAGACGAACAAAGATTGTTACTAGGTATGTCATCACTACATTGCTGGATCCATTTTAACGAATATATGTTAAATTTGTCATACAAATTGAAACTGTATAAGTGGCAAGCGAGAGGAATAAAAGATAAATCTAAAGTAGAATTAGAGAAAAAAGAGTCCAACATGAATTTAAAGCTAAACTGAGTATGGTGGTTGATCAGCCTAAACATGGCTACGGGAGTTGCAATGATGGGAATTCGGCGGGACGATTTTTTAACAATTACGAAACATCTGCAGAAATCACTGGCATAAGCCAAACTCTGATATATAGACTATGGATAATATTAATGACAATGTCTTGTGGGCTGCCAATAAATGAGGAAAATTCAAAATGTATGCTCTGAAATCCGCTGTCATATATTTAAAATAGCATCCATGGTATAATATGCCGACTATCATTCACAGAATATTAATTCATGAATATATTATAATACAGAATGCAGTAGCTCCCATAGGTCTTTTATCAGAAGAGGCCCAAGAAACCAAGAGTAAAGAGAAAGAAATACCGTGAAGGTTTTACTCGAAAATTTTCCAGAAAACAAACAATGGATGATTTATTTCACCAACTTTTAATATCTTTAGATCCTCATATTACAAGTCTCAGAAAACTACCACAAAGACGAGTAAAGTCCTTTCCTCACGATGTTATAATACTCTTAAAACCACCAGAAATCATGTTTTAATCTTCGTATAAATGTTATATATTTTCTTTTTTATTTTCGTATAAATAAAGCTTTCTTTTTCATAATACACTTTTGAACTATTATTTTAGGCCACCAAAAGCAATATAGAGCCATGAACATACGTCATATAATATTGGCCAAGTTTTAGGCGAATTTCACCTGTGTGTGTGTGTTGGCAGGAATTTCTTAATGATCGGCCGATTGTACTGATGCCATTAATTGTGGATTTTTTGTGGCAAAAGTCCACAAATTGCGTGTCAGCCAATCTATTTGTGTAAAGATGATAATAAATAATTGCATATGTCGGCTCTTCAATTCGTTATAAGCAATAAAAAAAATAGCAGGTGTAATTACACCTGCGCCACGTATACACGGTTGGGCAAATGTTCTGGAACAGCTTTGTCAAGGGCGCACGGAAAGTGATGGCTGTTTTCTTCAACCTTCAGAGCTACAATTCTTCTATTTCAATGTGCAATCCATATGTCAGTGATGTCAATAACTGTCAAATGACGATGTTACTTATAATTTTTTAAATTGATAATCCTGTATGTACAACAAATTTAGAAAATCTTCGACTGTTTCGAACATAATGGCAATTAAAGATAAAAGAAAAATATTAAAAAAATAATTTGTAATAAGAGCTATTTAATTAAATTTTCGCAGTGTTTTCCTTCAGGCACGTAATGTTGTCTAAACTTTTCTGAAAACCAGGAAAGCTTTGTGTGTATGTTAAAAATTTTTAACATACACATAAAGCTACTTTCAAGATTCAAAAAAAATATACCAGATTTTTGAAGAAGCTCACTATGTAGAGCGAAACGTCAGAAAAATTGTTGTCCTTTGATTCTCTAATGGAAAAACCTATACCCAAGAAAATATTACTATATATATATATATATATATATATATATATATATATATATATATATATACATATAACCAAAGATAAAAACCAGATTAAAAGGTACGCAGTACATTTCAAGATATGCACGGACATACAGACAAATGCAGTCAAGTAATTTTCTTTTATCCTTTGTAGTGGCATCTAAATTACAGAATGGATGTTCGTTTTGCCATTTTTTTAACCACCCTGAATATTACAAAGTCTTTTCCCATCATGTCCTTCTGTCAATCTTGCAAAATTGTACAACTGTTCCCATTTTATCTTGAATTTAAAATATCGCGTATTTCACATCAAACGTTAAAATGAAATAAACTTTAGAGGAAAGTCGATACGTATCAAAAACCAAAAAAGATTTTGTCGTTAAACAGCGTATTTCTGAACAGAGCGTGGGTTGGTTTTGCCTTCAACTTTCCATATTACACTTTTATGTTTTATTTCAAAGATCGTTTCGCTTTTCTACGGTAAAATATTTGCTATTTCTTGTAAAATATTATCGGAAAATGCACGAATCTTTTTCTAAATAGAAATATACAGTTTCTTTTGCCAGCTTTTACTTTTGGTTACTAAAAAACATTTTAAATTGTTTTTAGTTATCAATATTACTTCAATTATTAGAGCTGCCAAAATTCGCTAACCAGATCTATCTGGTCGAAATTGACAATAAAGAGTATCGTATTAACGGAGTACAAGTGATTTTTTTTTAAATTTTTGCACGGCAATAACAATCATGTCTCTTTTCGGATACCATGTTGTATCAACGGTTTTATTTAATCACTTTTAGTAAATTTTTTCCAAGGGTTCCTTTCGTAATTTTAACTAGTTTTTGGATTTTAGCGAAACGTCAACGCACCTCGCCATTATTTGATATTTTTGTACTCATCTCCGAGAATGAAGACCTATTTAAGAATTTATCGGGTTTATTGGATTAATTTTATCCTTCAGGAAACGTGGAAGTTCGTTTCCGTCGGGATTAATTCATGGTAAGAAATTTTGCATTATCAATTATTTCTGTAAAACTTAAGTTTTAACAAAAATTAGGGGTTGGTGAAGTTCCACCAAACCTTCCAAGTACAATGAAAACTTTAGGTGCCTCACCTTTCTTCTCGCTCACCAGAATAGAAGAGGAATGAATGAAGCTCAGAGTTAACAAATATTAATTATGTTTTAATTTTGTTTGAGAACACTTCTAGGGAATGAGTTATTTAGCACAAGGTTATCAAGTAACACTCATCCTTGATTCTTAGTTACCTTTTTATTCACTTTTTTTTTTTAATTTAGTACTGTTTTCTACAAGTCCGGTTCGGGATTATTTTCTCTCCACTGGCACGTTCTGATTTATTTGTCAAATCGGGATTTTCATGCCTTTATAGCCAACACGAAGCTGACTGTTAGTTGCAATGTCAATATCAGGTTATCTACACTTTGTCACGTTCTGGTAATTATTTTTAAGTTAAGACGCGTCGGTTAAGTAACTCCTACGCGCCGCTGACTTCGTCTTTTTATCAACGGTATCAATTTCAGAAATTAAGACACGTGCACGATCTTTATTGTGTGTAAAATGTTATGTTGTCAAAGACAATCTACTTTAAGAACTATCAGCTGTCTAAAAAATAGAACAGTCAACGTGGCCCCCGAGAGTTAAGCTCATTCAGAAAAAGGACGAGTTATCTCTAGAAGAGCAACCTGTAATGTCCTTAATTACGTCGCTGCCTTTTCGCAGTGGTGACGTCGCGTTTTGAATTCGGGGAAGCACCGCGAAAAAGTGCCGCCTCCGCACCGTTTAATTTCTGAGTTTCCCCGTTGCGGCAATCGAAGAATTGTAGTTTTAGCACTGTATGCCGTATTATTTAGATAATTTAAATTATTTAAGGAGTTTGAGGCAATATTAAATCTGAAATTAAATATTTGGTAGTAAAATAAGCGTGTATTCACAACAGAGGTTAACACTTGATAAATGTAATAATAAGTCAAAAAGATATTAAACCTTATTTTTTTATTGAACCTCCTAAAAAAATTCTAAAAAGCGAAAAACGAAATATTAATTTTCAAATAATAAATTAACAATTAAACATAAAAGACTGTTCAAATTGGTTCACAATTTACTAACTCTACATTATTCAAATAGACAATTTCAATGCCATATAAAAATTTATGGAATTATTTTTACCTTTTTAGCGTTTTTTCAGGAGTTTTAGGTCCAATTTTCTTTAAAAAAAAATAGTTTTCGGTCTTTAGTTTTTTTTTGTCAATTATAACGATATTTGTAAATTAGTTGAAATAAGTTCTAACTGAGATATGTGTGTAGTGCACCTCGTAATGTTTCAAGGTTGTACAATAGTACCCATTTTAGATAAAGTTACAGTAAACCACATTAAATTGACTAAACAATTTTGGAGTCTAAAAACTCTTCAAATTTTAGTGAAATTTGACCAAACATAGTAAATTGGAAGTTCACAAAATTAATTTTAGATTCGTAATTTACGACCCCGAAAAGCCTCCGATACTAATCTTGAAAGAATTTGAAAAAAGTATATTTTTTGCGAGCTGTATTATATTCATCATGTTGAATCTTACGGATCAACAAATTGTCAAATATCTCATTTTTTAATTGTCAAATCTCAAAAAATAAGAGTTGGACCCAAGTTCTCGATACAAAACATGTCTCGCAACCCTAGTAAACTTTAAAAATGGTATAATAAGAAAGCGTCTTTTGAGCTGTCCTGTGTTTAAAAAAATAATTTTACGATAAGTTCCTTTGCAAATTCGATACCTTTTACCTATAACGGAAGTTATGTGGATGGTAAAAATGCTTATAAAAATGCATTAAGTTGATTAAATTTCAAAAATAACGCTCGGTGGGTACCCGCTTTGTGTGAGAACTTGACTTTAGATGAAAGAAAAATATGAGATGAAAGCTTTTCATGTATATTAGAAAAGTTCATTTGAATATGGAAATAAACTTAGATTCTAAAGGATTTATCCAAACTTTGCGGTGTAAAGGACAATTTTCATCTACATTAAATTTTAAACGCGACTAAATCCCTTTATTCAATCAAAAATAACACTACGCAACAAATTTTAGTTTATTTGTTGTATCTTGTATGAAAAGTGCATTGTTAATTTTGGGACGCTGAACACAAAAATGACAATGAAATTAAAAACTTAGTTGCAATTTTCAATAACAAGTTTTTTTTTAACAAAAAAATAAAAAATACATTTTTTTACACCTGTAGAGGCACTAAATATCCTGTCTTTCTGTTTTTCTTTTATGCATTGTTTCTGGAGCATCTCTAACAAGAGTCCAAGTCCAAGTTGGCAAGCATGGAAGCATTTCACTTTCCCTGGTTGTTGATATATCCTGATGGAAGCTTTCGCCGTGCTCATCACTTACAGCTCCGCAGTTGTCCGGAAAAAAGTCCAGATGTGAGTGTAGGAAATGGATCTTTAGAGACATATTGCAACCTATTTTTTGAACAAGAGTAAAGTAATGTCAGTTTTTTTATTTCCGAAAGAATCAGTGACCACGAGGCGACAATCAAACCAACCACTTTTTTCGATATGTGATAAAATGCTGTAAAAATGTTTGTCTTTCAAAATATTTCAAATATGTGGCCCAATAAAATACCTTCTTTAATTGTTTCTTCACTTAATCTTGGGAATTTCTGACACAGGTACGAAAAAGCTGTATTTAATGCCTTAACAAAATTCTACATTAGTCCCAATTTGATATGCAGTGGTGGCAACAAAATTTTTTTGGGGTGTGGTTTGAAATCAGGATTTCTAGATGTTAATGGCATATCTTCTTTCTAAGAAATCGTTGTATCGTTATTATCTGATTCGTAAGTCAATGTTTCTGGAGTTCTGAAATAGGAAATTCATCACTATGAGTTACAGGTCTCATGGCAGATGGTATATTTGAATAATTGATAATCGACATTTTCTTCTTGGATATACCTGTGCCTTGCCCAACACGAGGTATGATGCAGAAATAGCAATCATTAACATGATTTGAAGGCTCTCTCCAAATCATTGGGAGAGCAAACCAAACTTACTATTTAACCATTTTCTCAGACTCTCAGAAGCGCATGTATTACAGCCGATATGTGGCGCCCACTGTTTGTCTTAATCCACAATATTGCAACCGAAATAAAGCTGACATGTCTTTTTTATCGATTGGGTAACAGACCGCTTCTGAGACGCAAAAGTCATCTCACCACAAAAAACAGCGTGATTTTAAAATAGGACACAGTCTACAACATCACCCATCCATACTCTACCATATAACAGACGAAACACCTTAGAAAAACATTTATACCTGTGTTTTAGAGATATGAAGGAAGCCTTCGACTCAGTTCAAGAAAAAAACCAAACAAAGAATACACAACAGACCTTTTAAATCATTCGCAACAGGTGGAATCAGGATGGAGGACTCGATCCATTACTATTTATAATGACGGTAAACAAAAATTTAATAAGAATAAAATGCAACCGATGAATGCTGAAACACCTTGTAACGACTTTTACTTCCTCTAAATGATCAAGTTTGATTATCTTCCCGGACACATCGACAACACCGAAACGCCATCGCGCATCGGTCCGAAGACCTCACTAAATCATTCAATCGGTAGTAGCGACGGGCGGCGTGTACAAAGGGCAGGGACGTAATCAACGCGAGCTTATGACTCGCGCTTACTGGGAATTCCTCGTTCATGGGAAACAATTGCAAGCCCCAATCTCGAGAACGAAGGAGGTTCAGCGGGTTACCCAGGCCACTCGGCCAGAGGGGACACGCTGATTCCTTCAGTGTAGCGCGCGTGCGGCCCAGAACATCTAAGGGCATCACAGACCTGTTATTGCTCAATCTCGTGCGGCTAGAAGCCGCCTGTCCCTCTAAGAAGATTATCTTGTACGTCGACAGTAAAAACCGCGCACGGAAACCGACGGCAGTATAATGAACGTAATGACACGACGACGCAACTTAACCGATCCGCGAAGACCGGAAAGAGCGCCGCGCACACACGCCACACACCGCGTCGGCCGGCGGGCCTTTAAGATGTCAAAATCTTACGCCTAGTTAGCAGGCTAGAGTTTCGTTCGTTATTGGAATTAAACAGGCAAATCGCTCCACCAACTAAGAACGGCCATGCACCACCACCCACCTACATGTTTCACATATCAGTGGTGACTTGTCCTTAGGTCTGCAGATTTGCGCAACCCCCAAAATCATTGTAAATTAAAATAAAATATACCAATAAATATAAGTACAAATATATATTTTTTTAATTTCTACTGATAATTTAATGATTAAATTTAAACCAATTTTTTACCTAGAACAGCAGTCAATTATTGAAATAATTTAACCTACTAAATATCAAGAACAATTTGTCTGCATTACAGTATTACACCTGGAAACGTTATCGCTTTGCTGGTTTGCAACTTTAATGCAATCCAAGCTAATCCATTGGAGCGTATATGAAGTTGCCTATCTAAGACTTGGAGATTAATTTCGTCTCATAAGCTTCATGTAGGTTGTAAGTCGACTTGCAAACCTGTGTTTAGTTTGCCCCATAAAATATCCCTCTACTAGAAAAATTTCCCTTATAGAACTAACTGGACGAGTATTTGAACTTTTGCTTCCAGTCGCGCGTGGCGCTGCCAGTATTAAGTAAAGTTTTTTTTCTTCAAGCAGCAGTTAAAAATCAAAATGCAATGTACAGCACTTTTTGAAATGCCTACCATTTCTGCCAAATTGCCCACTTTTAGTCGACGGTCATCCAATAACATTTTGTGGATTTTTTCACCATTTCTGGAATAGTCCCCTCATTTGGTCGACCACTGAGATATTCGTCTTCGCAGCTCTGCCACCCAATACTCCACTGTTGAAAACGAAGGTGTATACTCCCCCAAAGTAGAGTCTAGCTCGGCTTTGATATTGTTTGCACTAAGTCTTTTCAAATGAAAGTATCGATTGACATAATGATGATCAATTTTTCCATGTTTAAAAATTCACTGAGAGCGTTCACTATTGATGACTGTCAAACAAATAATAAATAATGTAGCGTCTTCAAACTTAAAATAAAATAAATGAAATTCTCCAAGAGTTTAACAGTTTCAACGAAAAATTACAGTTCACGTCAGAAACAGAAAATAATAATAAAATAAATTTTCTAGATATGACACTTATACGCAGAAAAAAACTAAATTTTAACTGAATGGTACACACCAAACCAACTTGGTCAGGTGGATATCTAAACTGTTTCTCTAAGCATTCAAAAACTCAAAAAAATAGTGTTATAATCGGTCTGTCTGATCCTGCTATCTCCCTAACGTCTCCAGAATTCCGACCAAAAATACTGCAAAAAGTAAAAAAGACACTAATAAATAATAATTTCAACGAAAAGACCATCACCAAAATAATTGATAAATGAACATATAAGTTTTATAATAACGTAAAAATAAAAAACATAGAACATAAACAGCAAAAATATGTAGCATTACCTTACACTAGTGACCTGTCAGAAAAAATAAAATAAATTTTAAAGAAGCATGATATTATCGTATGCCACAGGTCCCATAATAAATTAAATACATTGTTCACAAATTTAAAAAGTAAAACTCCTCTCATGAATAAATCAAATGTAATATATTCGATCCCTTGCACCAATTGTCCCAAAAAATATATAGACATGACGAGCCAATTACTGAAGAACAGATTAAATGGCCATAAATATACGAAAAAGGCCTCAACAGTGTTAAACAAACACACACAGGACGAAAAACATACTTTTGATTATAACAGTACCATAATAAAAAACAAAGATATGAATTACCAAACATTACAAATAAAGGAAATGATTGAAATTAAAAAAGATAAAAACACTGTTAACGACAAAACGGATATGGGAAATTTGAGCCACATTTACACTAGCTTAATTTAAACAAAAATATTAAGTATTCGATCCTGTCAAATAAGAATCAAAAATTGAATATCCTCTTAAACATAAAAAATATAAAAAAAATATAACACATTCGCATTCCATGTATCCTCAGTAGACGATGTAAAGTTTGAATTTTATTTAGTAATAGAGTAGCAAAATGTCAAGGTGTGTACCAGTAAAATTAAATATTTTTAAAAAAATTTTTAAAAATTTAAATACTGTTTTTAAAAGTGTCTTGTTTGTTTTTTGAAATTGTAGATATGTTTTTATGTGGGTGTTTTAATTGTATAAAAATATTTTTAGGAATAAAAAATTTTGAAAATGCCTTAAATAAAGGGCGAAAAGTCAGTTGTTTGCATTTTTTGTTGAATATAGAACCTAAACCCAAGAAAAGACAAAATAAAAGAAAAATGATATAATCTATGGTTTAAGAATCAAGAATATATATATATATATATATATATATATATATATATATATATATATATATAATATATATATATATATATATATATATATATATATATATATATATATATATATATATATATATATATATATATTTTATTAGGTATGATTTGTTTTGTAAGTTCTTATTACATTTGCTAACTCTAATTACAAAATACATCCCCAACCCTCAAAGGGCGAACGAAGTTGCCTGATTTAATTGTACCTTTTGCTCACTTGTAAATATATTAAGGTCCTCAAGAAAATGACATATTTATAAGAGCGAAGGCGCCATACGAACTCATCAAAATTATTACTACGTGACTTTGGGCGTTATCTTAACGCGTTTTCTGGATCCTTAAGGATTTCCAGGACTCTCAAAGGACGCGCGTCTGGATTGTCGCGTCCTTAGGACGATAGTCCTCGAATTGTTGAGGATTGCGTAGAATTTAATTTGGAGATGTTAAGCGAAATAAAGGAATTACGAGGATTCGTTTAATAGGAGTGTTACGAGATCCCGAATAAGGGCCGAAATAAATAGAAATGAATGTTTTGTTCTAACGAAGTGAAATAAATTAATCTTTTCTTTTATCAGAACTGTTTCTAATGGGAAGTCTACGAACAAAAACTCTATACAAGGTGGGTGTAAACGATAACAAATTTAAGGAATTAATTCGATTATAATAAAATAAAGGTTGTAAAAGAACGTCAAAATATCAGCGGTTTCCTAGTTCCAGGGAGCTTATTTTGTTTCCGTTTCCTTAAATTGCCACTAGATGGCAGTGTTCTTAAAAGTTTATTTTTTGCGTAATTTTTTAATTGCAGTAGCTTTTGAGTTTTTCGTATAAAAATCGATTTATCTCGAAAACCGCCAGTTTTATCGAAATAAATTAATAGTATCTTTTTCGAAGAGGAATGACCAAAGTATTTAAAAAATTAGTTTTCAGTTCTTTAAAATGACACCTGTCAAAAATTAGGCCCAACGAGTGTGGCTGCAAACTTAGAGCCGATAAGGCTAATTGCTGGGTATCCTTTTAGAGCTCTGTATCTCCGTTAAGAGACACTTTAGGATTTTTTTTTTATGACAAAGTTGTTTTGACTGACTGTATGCTCCCGAAAAATTAGAAGGTACTTATCGGACACCCTGTATATACGATAAGCAGTTGAAAGAAGATATTGAAGATTATTTGAAAGCCCAAGAGGAATATTTTTTTATATTATGAAGTAGGTAAATGACAGATGGCGTAAGTGTGTTGATGTTAAGGGAGATTATGTTGAAAATAAAAATGATATAAAAATCTTGACTGTTTCATTGTTCGAGAGAAAACGTTTTCAGTGCCCTTGTATATAAATAATCTAGATTTCATAACTAAAAAATTATTTATTTCGTTTTATTACGTCTGAAAACATTGAAGTACGAGTTTGGATTTTGGAGGAAAAAAATAACACAAACACAAAACTATCTGACAAGGAAATCAACGAGGTCTTACATGATAGGTGGGATATCTTTTTAATATGATCAGTCTATCTTATGTTTATCCTCTTTGTTGTTGTCTATAGAACATAACCGAAACATTATAATACATTTGTTTTCTTAACAATGGAAATAATACAAACAATTCTAAATGATAAATTTAAAATGCAACATTGTCTAAAAATTAATGTGACCTTTTTAGCAAAAAATAATACATACAGGGCCAAAATTATCTAACATTTTGAATTTGAATAAATTGTGATAAATTACGTTATTTAAACACTTGCAGTGGAACCAATATTAATTATTTTACACCATCCCAATGTGAACTATATTCTGTTAAAATGAATAATTAAATAATCACTCTGTGAATAGATTTCCCGTGGGAACAGGGTAGTTATATTTTTTATCACTATCCACGAAAGTCTAAAGGAAAAATAAATCAGTTATCGAACTTAACTTTTATTATCTTTGTCGTTTAAATGTTTTCTTAAAAATATATAAACTCAGTTAATTTAAGAAGTCATAAAACTAAAAGACCTTTTCTAAGATTTGGCTATAAATCTGTCGAAATAATCCTACTCTGATTATGTAAGCAAAATCAGACGTGTTAAGGGTAGTTTTTAACATATGGTATATGAAATACCGTTAAAATGTATTAAAATATTGAACGATTTTCCCATTATTAGGAAACAAATTAATGATCAAATAAACTCACTATAATAGAAATACATCGTTTAGCCATTTCTAAAAAGAATTTTGATTTAATCACTGTTTTTTCTATTCACAAGAAATAACGAGTTAAGATGTTTATTGCCAAAACAACCAAGAAAAGTGAATAGTTTTTTTACAGTCTTTAACATATATTCTTTTAGTTATAGAAAGAAATAGAACAGTTTTATTAACTCTGTTATATAAAAATTAGGATTTAGATGCTCAATGGCCAATTCGGGAATCAAACATCCGATTTAGAATAGCTAACACCCTCAGCACGTAACGATCGAAACCTTCGAACTTTAAGGGAAAGAAATTGACGTTTACAGGGTTCCATCGGCTAATATGGGTACAAACGGGAATCAGAGGGGTGTCGAGGGGTGTAAGATTCGAAGACACTCTTTTAAGGAATAGTAAATGTCAGTCATAATTTGAATGTCATTAGAACGATACCGTGAGTACCAGTGCCGAAGAATAATTACGACACGGGTATAACCGTCGGGAAAGAAGGTTATCTTTGTTTAATTTGGGAAATTAAGAGAATATCGTGTGTTATTTTAGTCGGGCATTTAGCGATTTTCTTACGGTTTGATAAAGTAATATAAATAGCTGTTTTTAGCGTTTTATTTCTTTTTCTGTTTAATAGTTTAGTAAGCTATTTATACGCGTCTCTTCAAAATTGGGTATTATATTTTTGGTTAACAGAACGGCCAATAAGAGTAATTATGCTAGTTTTTTTTGTAATTGTTATTAATTTTAAGTTTCTCATTGTAAATAGTTCATTTTCTATTTATTTTTGTTAAATAGATCTAAGTGTTTTGAGAAACTTGTTTTATTCAATTTAATTAAAACCTTCACGCGAATTAACTTGCGAGCGCGCTGTTGCGAGTCCCACAAAACAAGAGATGTCTTCTGACCAACTAATTAGCAGCCTTTCCTGAGTCCTGAAGTTCTAAGTCATGGTTTTGGTAAGCTTTAATGTAGTGTTTGGTACTAAAGCTGCAAGAGAGAAGTTGAACGACCAGACTTCCAGAGTGTCTTTATTACTGTGATATTTAATTGTAGGTTATTAAAATAGTTACTAATTAATATGGGGCAAAAAAATGATTATAGATAAAATGATTAACGCTACCTCAATATGTCATTAGCAAGAGTCTATAATCAAATTCTGTCACATACTTTGTACAAATTGTAAGTGAATATTATTAAATTTTTATGAGAAAGTAATAAGTCATCGCGCATAAACATGAATCTTTGATATCCAACACGGCTGACATATCGCAAAACCTGATCTTGTAGAATGTTTTCGAAAATGGCCAGTTATTCGTTCAGTCATTTCCATGAGTTCGGAGCATCCCACCAGGGAAGTCTTAAGGGTGGGGGTAATTTCGATATTTTCTTTGCTCCTGTGATATCACCGCCCCCTGCTTCCCACTCAATTTAAACCTACCCAAATAAAGCAATACATACATCGTCCCCTCCAAAACTAACGCTCTATATGAGATTGCGCTCAGTAAGTCTGATATATGCGGTTTCGTCCATTTGGATTCCATAAATAAATTCTAGTCAAATCCGCGAACAGAATACTTTTTCGAATTCTCGATATTCCACAGAATTCGTATTTTGGCAATTTCTAATCACGAGCGTCGTGATGTTGGAAACGACGTGGAACTTTGGCAGGCCATCTTTGCTTTTCCTCTGATTATTTTCGATTTCGTGCAGAAACAAACATAAAGAAAACGATTGTTCTACACTTTTTGTGCCTTTGACCAGATCTTCGGATGTAATTTCCAGTTTCTTGACAACTTTTTCCATACTTGACATTCGAAGGCATTATGCAATATCTTTTTTTCTATGGCGTTCGTTATATAGCTGTTAACAGCTGTATTACAGTCTCTAATGGGTGGTATATCGCCGTGTAAACAGAGGAGAGAGCAATTGCGAATAACTTATTACACTTTTAATACTACCCTAATTTTGAGAATACGTAAAAAAATTTGTATAAATTTTAAAATCAAGTGAATATATATTTGCTTATTAGATGAAGATCATTAACATATATAATTAGTTCCACAAAAAAGTATTGACAAAATATAATTACCCATAAAGTTAGAGTAAAAAAAGTCTTATTAGAGACACTATTTTCCGGTTTAAAACGCAATCACCTCAATAAAGGATCCCCGTAATTACTGTTATTTATAATTGACTCACATCACCGAGCCAAGCTGCTAAACAACTTTTTCCATATAATCCAGTGAAATTATTTCATATTCTTTGTATTTCTATATTGCTTTAGACTGCACATACGTTGAACTTTCAATAAACACCCTACATTTTCGATAAAGCTGACCACTCGATAGTAGTAATGCTTCTTCCTCTTTTTCAATTCTGACAAATGCGACTACGGTGTCATAATTTGGCACGAAACATCTTTTAGCAGACTTTACTAAACACCTTTCATAAGATCTTTTCATTCCACTGCGTTTACATTTTCGATAAAAAGACACAATAGCCCAAATCGATAGAAAGAGAGCATCCCCAGACACGAAATCTAACAGGATGTTTAATTATTCTTTGAATAATAGTTTTGTTCGGTAGACAGCTTTCCTAACAGAACTTTAGGGCCAAAGTGAAAATTCGTCAGTGAAAACAACGTTTGATCAATCTTTATCGATGTTCCCTTGTAGCCAAGCTGTTTTTGGATATGTTTTTCAGACAATAAACGTTTTAGATTAGTTATTCTAAACTTAATACAATGCATAAAGTCGCAGCAGAATAGCATTTAAGCCAACATCTATTTTCTTTTGAGCTCAAATACTTTATCCTTGCCGTAGATTAATTTGTGGATTTTTTTTGGAAAACTTGAATAACTACCTTATCTTGATTTTTTGTAGTCACGTGCGTTAAACCACAATCTGCACGTGTATCGATATTTTTTCTCAATCATTCCGTTTCACCCACTTCTGTAAGAAAGACGCAGATTTTTTCATATGTTTTACAGCCGCAGCACAAGTCCTTTTTGGGTATTTTTGATGCCTTCACAGAAAAGCTGCTTTGAGCCCTTTATGATATTATACACTCATTATGATTATGTATGATAGACTTCGCGAATATCAAGCACCCGTGTTGGATGTACCCAGCAAGCATATTGATGAACCAAATATGGTATTCAAATACACAACAACACGTTGTTATAGACCTAATTATACAGGGTGCTTCCAAATAAGTGCGAAAAATTCTAAAAAGTTATTTTTGAGCAAATTTTAAGCATTTAACTTCATATTAACATATGTCTGATAATACTTAGTTTTTAAGATACAGGGTGTTAAAAAGTAAATTCATTTTTAGTTATTTAAATTTATATCAATTGTTTTTAAAGATAATTAAGTCAAACTGGGAACACATAACACTTTTTACAGTTCTCATAAAAAAATTATTATTATGTGAAATAATATGCAGAGTGGTTTTTCCGGGTATGTAAAATTTTACCTACATTTTTTTTTGGGCGGCATTGACTCGATTTGATTACTCATTTAGCTTTCCCATCTTATTGTGAAATTTTTTTGTCTCTAAGTTTTCCTCTAAAAGTCAATAGTTTATTCACAAAAAAGAAAATACATAAATAAAAAATTATATGTATATGTTTTAATCAATTTTCATTTATATTAGTTTTAATCAACAGGGACTAAGAAAAAAATACAACTTAATAATAACGGAATTTCAACAACAAGAACAAAATACTAATAACAGAAATTACAACAAATGATGAAAATGATCACTCTCAGCCAGAATGCAAAAATCCGATCTTCGTCTCATTCAAGAACGTACTCGTTGAAATTTTATAGATCCGGAAAAAAGTACCACTCTGCATATTATTTCACATAATAATAATTTTTAATGAGAACTGTAAAAAGTGTTATGTGTTCTAATTATCTTTAAAAAAAAATTACCAAAAATAATAATAACATTTATTACCCTGTATCTTAAAAACTAAGCATTATCAAACATATGTTTATATACACTTTTATGCTTAAAATTAGATCAAGAATAACTCTTTAAAATTTATCACACTTATTTGGAAACACCCTGTATATGATTATGGTACTAAATTCAAAATATTTTCGCAAAGTTTCTAACAAACAATTTTCGATAATTCAGTTCATGAGTGTAAGTAAATACAGAATATTATTTTGCCTTTCCATTTCTGCGACTCCCCAGGGGAAAACAATTCAAAAGTAAATAAAACATTAACAAATAAATTGGAAAAAAAGTTTTGTTAAATCTCAAATTTCAAACTTTTAATGAGATAATATTAACGAGGCACTTACTTTTTTACCTCAATCATCCAAACTCAAATCCAAAAAATATTTCGTTTTTGATTTGCCTTTTCAGGAAAAAACAAAATCTGAAATAATATACAGGATGTTTGCTTGAAGGTCATAGATGTTTCTTGCGAAGTAGTAGATAGATGTTGGACTTCTATGTAACAATAAAAAATAGGTTAGGGCCAGGAGGGGCTCAAAGCTGGCCAAAACAGGTTTTTTGAATCTAGAAGCCAAGGAACACATTTTGGAAAAAAAGTTTTAGATAAATTTTTCTTTTTTTTTTAAATACCCGCAAGCAATATTTAAGGGGTTGAAAATTAATTTTTTGATTTGTCCCTAACAAGATATAAAAATTTAGGCCTTTATGAAGAGATTGAGCTTCTTTGTGGAGGTCAAAATGTTCACCCAAAAAAAGTTATAGCAATCAACATTTTGCGTCTTGGGACAAGCAAACAGCAATTTCTTAGCAACAAATTATCCGATTTACTATTCTAAAATATTATTCTCTCCAGAATGACGAAGGTTTCCCTTTAAAAGCAAAAAATGGCCGATTTTAAGGTTTTTATTTGGCCTTTTTGCAATAACAAATTAACGAAAATCGCTCATAAGCTCAAATTATAGGTTTTTAAAATATCTACAATTTTTATTTGAAACTTTTTTTTATCCCAAATGGGTTTCTTGGCTTTGATTCAAAAAAATCGTTTTGGTCAAATTTGATCTCCCTCCTTCTTGACCCCAACTTATATTTTGTTGTTACATTTTATGTAGAGTTGCTTGCTCCCAACATCCCTGGATAGGTCTCATCCATCACGGAATTTACGTCAAATAGAGCATTAATTTTTACCTATGGCTTGGATTATCATGGATTTATTGAAATGTTGTTTGGCCAATTATTAATTTCAAAAAAAAAAAGAAAAACTCTTCATTAAGGGTGATAAACTACAATGGGATCTTAGCTCTCACCGATGTACACTGGGGAACCCCAAAAATTCAAAGTTCAAAAATCGCTACAGGAGACAATTTTGATTTAATATTCCTTCCTATATATATATATATATATATATATATATATATATATATATATATATATATATATATATATATATATATAAAGGGTGTTTTTATAGAGGTATAGAACTTTTAAATGGAATAAAACAAAGATGAATTTTTTTAAATTGACATAAGATTTACTTTATTCGAAAGATAACCTTGTGGCATTACAATTTAAATATGATTTCTGGCATATGACCTGGCTCGGACGTAGTCTAATCTGGAGGTCCAATTTTCGATGACTTTTTCCAACATTTGTGGCCGTATATCGGCAATAACGCGGCGAATGTTGTCCTCCAAGTGATCAATCGTTTCGGGCTTATCGGCGTAGACTAGCGACTTCACATATCCCCACAGAAAATAGTCTAGCGGCGTTAAGTCGCATGATCTTGAAAGCCAATTCACGGGTCCGAAACGTGAAACTATGCGGTTACCAAACGTTTCCTTCAATAAATCAATTGTGGCACGAGCTGTGTGACATGTTGTGCCGTCTTGTTGAAACCACAGATCCTGCACATCATGGTTGTTCAATTGATGAACGAAAAAGTCAGTAATCATGGCTCTATAGCGGTCACCATTGACTGTAACGTTCTGACCAGCATCGTTTTTAAGAAAGTACGGACCAATGATTCCACTAGCCCATAAAGCACACCAAACAGTCAGTTTTTCTGGATGTAACGGTGTCTCAACATACACTTGAGGATTATCATCAATCCAAATACGGTAGTTTTGTTTATTAACGTATTCATTCAAACCAAAGTGAGCTTCATCGCTAAACAAAATTCGCTTATGAAAATCGGGATCAACGGCAATCTTGTTTTGGGCCCATTCACCGAATCTACGCCTTGCTAGGTGATCGTGTGGCTTCAATTCTTGCACGAGTTGAATTTTGTAAGCATGCAAACCAAGATCTTTCCGCAAAATCTTCCATAAAGTGAATGGACACATATCCAATTCCTGTGCACGATGGCGGATAGACTGATTCGGGTCTTCCTCTACGCTACGCTCTACAGCAGCAATGACTTCTTCTGTACGCACTGTATGACGTCTCTGTGGATGCGTATTATCATTTAGAGTAAACGTGGTGCGAAAACGTTCCATAGTTAATCGAATTAATTGCTCTGATGAACGATTATGTTGACCGTAAAATGGACGTAGTGCGCGATATGTATTTCGAACAGAACCATGATTTTCAAAATAAATTTGCACAATTTGGAAGCGTTGTTCAGGCGTCAGTCTATTCATGTTGAAATGCCAAACCAAACTAAACATAAATCACTTGACAGCTGACAAAATGGCCGCCAGTTAAAAAAGTGTTGCCAACTTAAAGTTCTATACCTCTATAAAAAAAAACACCCTTTATATATATATATATATATATATATATATATATATATATATATATATATGTTATGTCGGATATTCTCACGGATGGAATCGAACGTTTTCGGGCATCCCATGCATGTGCAGAGTCCTTCTCAGGACTATGAGGCAGCTGACGTTTCAGTGAAGTCTCATTTACCATTTTCAAAGTTCGCTCGCATTGAAAATGGTGGATATATATATATATATATATATATATATATATATATATATATATATATATATATATATATATATATATATATATATATAGGCATGTGTAGATATTTTGACCAAACTAGTAGTTTTAACTTATGTATTCAAAAGGTGCTTTAATAACCCGTCTTTAGATATAAGAGAAGTCTGGCAACCACTTCGCAATAATTGCAAACTAAAAACAGCATAAATGGGACCGCAGCATAGCACACATGATTGTACTCATCTTGATCACACTCTTCAACTTTTACTTTTAGTATAAATAGTCGTGTAGCTTCACTTGAAAACGGCTACAGATAGCTACTAGCCGAAAGTCGTGATATTCAACGAAAAAATAAAGGCAATGGAAGTCCAACAACACATATTAACTACTTCGCAATATACAGGATGTTCTGTAAGAAAACGGTATCGCTGAAATTACCTTGAACAGGCACAACTCGACAAGTTAGAATAAATTCAGGAAAATAAAATGTGAATGTGAACACAAGTTTCCATAAAAAACTAGTACATCCGAAATATGATAATATCAAAAAAAAATTCTTATAAAATTTCAAGATTGTTATAGAATTCCACCTCTGACTTCCTAAGCTTGTTGGATAATAAACTTCCGAAAGCAATCAAAACAATCTGTTCGCGACAAATGACATTAAGCATTTAGACGACATAAAGAAAATAAATGTATAAGAACGAATAAAGGGAATAGTTAACAAAACGATAAGACAATCAGATTGTTCGATGACAAGTCACCATTTCATTTAGTTGCTGACGTCGAAATTCCCGCTTTGAATGGCCAATAAACATAATTTGTTAACGTTGTTGTATCTTGATGACTGTCTCGAAAAACGAGGGAAAACTTTTGATTATTATTTGGATAAATCGATGATGTCTGCCTTGCGGAAATTATTTTCAAGTCAATTTTCTAAACAGACTTGCTACGAAATTTTACATAGGTACGTTATTTCCCTTATAACAAACGCTTACGAATTTAGGTGCAATTTATCTCTGTTGGTGACGGAATAAACTCATGGAGGCAGTGACAAATACAGGGACTTGATGATGAAATTGCTCCCGTTCAGATTTTACTGCCCCTGAGGTCGTTTGTTAAAGGTTGGTTCATTTTTTTTCTATCAAATTACAACATTTTGCAATCAGAAGGCGTGATGGATGTATGAATATTAAAAATAAGTAGCCATTTTTCCTTTATAGTTTTATTAGAGCACTAAATTATAACAAGGATGAAATCAATTAAGTATATCTTAAAATTAATAAATGCTCTCGAAGTCCTATTTAATAGATGTTTGGAGACCGGACAAATCCCAACTTCATGGTACAATGCCATAATGATAATCGTGCATAAGAGAGGCGATCCCACCGACCTAAAAAACTACCGTCCAATCAGTCTCCTCTCCCATATGTACAAACTATTTATAAAAATAATAACAAGACGATTGACTCCCAAATTAGATTTCTACCAACCTAGAGAACAAGCAGGTTTCAGATCCGGTTATGGTACAAACGACCACTTGCTAGTTATGAAAACCCTCATAGAAAAAACAGTGGAGTACAACAAACCACTGGTCTTAATATTTGGGGACTACGAGAAAGCGTTCGATTCAGCGGACCAAAACAAAATATTTGCTGCACTAGCTGATTGTAGAGTCGACCACAGATATGCAGCTTTAATTAAGAACATATATAGTATTGCAACAGCAAGTTTGAAAGTCCATTCCAAAATAACATCTACATTTAGAATGGAACGTGGCGTACGACAAGGTGATAACATCTCACCAAAACTATTTACAATGCTGCTAGAATACATGTTTAAAAAAATAGGTTAGGGGAACATGGGAGTCAATATAGATGGTGAACGATTAAACCGCCTACGCTTTGCTGACGATATCGTGTTGATTTCTGACAACCTTGAAGAAGCCCAAGAGTTAATAAGGACACTAAGTGTGGCGTCAGATGTGGTAAGTCTAAAAATTAACCGTACAAAAACTCAATGTATGACAAACTTAGTTCCAAGTAGCAACATATCCCTAAACGAATCTGAAATCGAGTATGTAACATCTTATAAATATTTGGGCCATGAACTGAGAATAAACCGAGATAACCAGACCTGTGAAATTCAAAGACGCATAACACTAGCATGGGCGGCGTTCGGCAAGCTGAGAAAGGACGTATTTAAAAGCAATATACCGATTTGCTTGAAAAGAAAGGTTTATGAACAGTGTGTGCTCTCTATGCTCAGGTACGGTGCAGAAACTTTAACATTCACTAAGAAAAGTTGCGAAAAAATTAGAGCGACGGAGAGATCGATGTTGAGAGTAACACTGAGAGATAAAGATCCAAATGTAATTATTAGAACGAGAACAGGGATCAAGGATGCTATAGAAAGTATAACACATATGAAATGGAACTGGGCCGGACATGTGGCGAGAATGGAAGATGCTAGGTGGACTAAACGCATTATAGAGTGGCGTCCTAGGTTCGAGGCATTTAGAAGTAGGGGCAGACCTCCAACACGGTAGACGGATGATATCAAGAGAATCGCAACAAACTGGATTCAATCAGCACAAGATCAGGAACATTGGAAACGATTGAGGGAGGCCTATGTTCAGCAGTGGACGCTACAGGCTGTGTAATGATGCCCAAAATGTTCACAAAGGTGGATGTAAACAGCAAGTAAAGAAAATTAAGCATTCTTTAGTTTTGGCTTCTATGTGGTATTTGATTAAAATGTGGAAATAAAATTTTTATATTATAATCGTATGCGAAGGCAGACGATATTTTTCATAACCAACAAAAACAAATATGTATCATTGAAAACGGTTTTATTGTTTTTCAAAACATTCTGCATGATAATCATTATACTTTTGCATGCGTTTGAACCAATCAGAAAAATATTTTTCCTCGGTGAATATGAAATCCCCAAAACCTAGTTTTGAATGCATCAACCGCCGTCAGGTAGCTCTGAAATGGTCTCTTGCTTGTAGCGCTCGCCCGGCTAGCTCTAAAAAGGTGCGGTGAATGGTCGGGATAAATGCGCCATCTGTTTTGGTGCTCTAATAGTCAAGGTAGAGACCGATATAACTTAAAACAAGAAACCGAATTCAACGTCAAGAAAACACCAAAAAAAAAAATTCCAAAATAAATATCTATATATTAGGTTTAAGGGTATAACTGTGACTATGTGTGGCCCAGCGCTTCTCTGCCCAAGAGAATACGCCTGGGACAGTCAGCTGGTTTTTGATAATTCGAACTTAAATGATTAATCTAACCAAACGAAAAATTATACTTTAATCAGTTACTTTTGGCTGTAGTACTGAATATAAAAAAATATTTAATATAAATAATAACTATATGTATAAAGTGATAATATTAAGTGCACTCTACCCGTGTAAATAGGCCTGTTTACTGGAGTTCACAAATGTGCCCTTTTACATACGTGAATGACATCAACTGCATACGGTTGCAAGATTTGATTAATTGTACCATATGAGGAAACACAGTAGATCTTAAAAAGGTAAGTATACTGATTATTAATTAATTTTATATCCAAAACGAAAAGAAACATACCAGGGCTTTAAATTTTACAGGCGATGCCGTAGGGATTAAAGTCTATGTATGATTCCCTGAATATGACACAGACACATAAAACCTGGTTAACGGCGGCTTCCTGACGTCCTGATGTTGGTTTGCTCTGGATCACTCGGTGTGCTGGTATGTACAGTATGCAAGGCAGGGTGTCGTAGAGAAATAAGCAAGAAGGCCCGACTGGTCTGGTATGTACAGCAGCCAAGGCAGGTACCGTAGAGAAATTAGCAAGAAGGAAACGAAAGGAAAAAGAAAAAGGCGTAAAACAAAAAATGGCCTTAGAACGAAATCAAATTTGAGGTTAAGAGTGAAGTAGGTTACCTTTTCTGAACATATCCACAATTATTAATACTTAGAAGGTAATAATTAAAACAAAGACTTACCAGTGATGTTAGGTGGCCTTTTTGTGGTGAAAAAGAAAAAAAAACAGAAAAACTTGATATCGGGTTTGTTCCCCGAATATCAGCAGACTTTCTTTTAAGGTACGCAAAGTAAATTTGGTCAAGGACCCGAATATTTCACATTAATATCTAGCAAAAATGCCAAGTGACCTTTCCAGGTGCAACTCTGCAAGGAAAATGTCCATCACTCTCCGATTTTTTTCTTCTCCCCAGAAAAACGTCCAAGGCGGGAAAAGATGCAGGAATCTGTATATCGACGTTATGACAACTGACAAGCCTTCAAACCAATGTAAAATAATAATACGAAATTTTAAAATTATTACAAGAAGTTTTATTAGCAATTAACTAAGAAAATTGTGGCATGTTCAAAAATTTAAACCAGTTAAAAAAGGCTTTATTGAAGTAGAACTCTCTTACAAGAAAATTCGAATCAATCCTAACCTTAAAGTTTATTTTTATCTGACACTTATGTAATTTTTCGTTTTCAGCTTAATAGAGTCTCTAATAGTTACACGATAACTGCCACAGTGGGAAAAATAAAAGTGTATAGAAGACATGGAAGATCCAACAGGATCCAGAGAGCTGCCACTCAGCAATTTGTCGATCCGGCAGCCAAATGATTATCTGCTCACTCGAGATCTCTCGATGAAGGTAACAATAACCGCAAAATACAATTTAAATTAAGAATTTCTAATTAAATATTCCATACCGAGCCACTCTGTACAAGACTAATACCTTTCTATGTTTTAGGTACAAAGGAGAGAAGCCTTACGAACTAAACAAAATAACAAGGACTATCAAACAGTAACTATTGATTATAATACCATAATTGTGAATCCAATTCTAATAAACAAGATATACTGCCAACGTTTTCTTTCATTCGTAAATATGTTCCCAAAAAAAACACATAAATGATGGAGGAGGGAAGCGTAAAAATTATTATATTTTAGGTAGGAAATTAGACAGGAAAAATAAAAACGTAACAATGTACAGGGACAAAAATAAATTATTGGGTATCAAATCAGAACGTGTGTTCAAAAAGTCGCACGTTTAAATCGATGTATGAAAGCTCGCATTCAGCGGCGTAGCTGAAAGCTCAGGAGCTCCCCCCGCGAAATCTCAATGGGACCCCCTTTTTAATTTAGCAATATAATTTAGTTCAAATGCTAAATAAACTGTAAGACAGGTTGCTTTTGACATTTATTAATCATAATATTGACGTTTAGATGTCAGGCTTCCAATCCCACATACCCCACGCGTGGCGAGATCGACATTCCTTACACAGCAGACCAAGCGAAGCGAGTTTTTAAAAGTGTATAGCCAAAATCCAAGCTTCCAAATTCACACACTCCTAGAGCAGCGAGATCTATAATCGTTACACAGCAGACAGGCGAACGAAGCAAGATTTTAAACCAAAATCCAAGCTCTCAAAACCATATACCCTACACGCAGTTAGATCGATATCCATTACACAGCAGACAGGCGTGCAAAGCAAGATTTTAAACCAAAACTGAAGCTCCCAAACCCACATACCCCACGCGCTGTGCCTGGGGAGTGTTTTGGACAACTTATGTTTTAATAAAGATAATACGTAAATTTTCTAAGGGCACATATAAAAATAATGTTATTTGATACAAAACAGTTCTACATTGATTTGAATGAAAGTAATTTTATTCATACACATTAAAACAAGTATCAAATACATCATAAAATATTAAGTTTTATGTGTTATTACGAAATCGTTCCAAACGTTTGGCATTTTTATTTGCAAACTCTTCTATGAATAGACTTTTATCAAGTTTTTTAGTTCTTTCGCATTCTATAGATAATGTAGCTAAAGCTGCTAATTCTTATTTGCGTCACTGTACTGCTTTCTCCATTTAAAAAGCATTGTAATGCAAGGGCGAGCAACTACTCGAACTTCAATAGCCTTTAAAATCGCGAGTTTTAGAGCTTTTGTAGACGTTCAAAAAAAAATAAAAAATTGCGCGTCTCTTGAAGATGCTTCTTTTTATTTTTTAAACGTCCGAAAAGCTCTAATACTAGCGATTCTATAAATAAATAAAGTATAAAAAAGCTAAATGATAATTGCGTTTATTTCAACTTTAAATGATTGTCAACTCTCGAGAAAATAGGAGGACTCCTAATATACTAGTAGATACAACAGATAAACCTTTCCTTGATAAACAAGAAATCCTTAGTGTCGGGAATTCCTACATAAGTGAATTATTTTAAGACAAAAAAACCAGACATATCAGACGATGAGCATTAAGGTGGCCCATCTTTTTATAGGGGTGAAAAAAATTTTTAAAGGTTTTTTTCTGGGCCACCCAGTGAAAATGTTCCTTTACATTAAATAATAAAATCACCAAAAATTCAACTCAATCCTGGACCTGTACTTAAGATTTTGACCTGGTTGCGGCACGTGTTCCTCTTGTCGGATTGAGCTAAATTTTTCGTGATATTATTTTTTAATATAAAGGAACATTTTTACAGGGTGACCCAGAAAAAACTTTCAAAAAATTTTTTCACCCCTATAAAAGATGGGCCATCTTAATGAGCATGGAGCTGAAGGACCGGAAATTCTGAAGTCAGGGGTTCTTCACGGTATAAGACGTGCAAAATCCAGAAAAACAACAGGCCCAGACGACATTCAAGTGGAACTCCTGCAGATGATTCATGAAAACAATATCGATATACTGGTTAAGTTTTTTTAATTCTGTGTACAACACTGGAGAAATACCGGAAAAATGGCTGAAATCTATTTTATAACACTACCAAAAAAAAAAACAGCGTGCCAAAAAATATAACGAATACAGGTTAATAAGTCTCATAAGTCACACTTTGAAGGCTTTCTGAGTATTATTCACTGTAGAATAAGAAATAAATGCGAAAGCGGCTTAGATGAGACCCAGTTTGAGTTTAGAAATGCTCTTGGTACTAGAGAAGTGCGCCATTTGCTCTAAATATACTTCTTAAAAAGTGTCGAGACCAACGTAAAAACATTTTCGTCTGCTTTATTGGTTACGAGAAAGCGTTCGACAGGGTACAACATGTGATGCTTATAGATACACTGAAGAATGCTGGTGTGGATGGCAAGGATGTGTGGATTATACATAATCTATATTTGCGTCAGAGGGCAGTGGTCCGAGTTAATGGTAAACTTACCAAAGAATGCCAAATTTAACAAGGCGTTAGACAGGGATATATTCTCCCTCCAGTGCTGTTTAATTTATATTCGTTTTTAAGGAAACCCTACATAACAAAGTATTTGGGGTTAACATCATCGGCTAGCTAATAAACACGATTCGTTATGCCAATAATAACAACTCTTAGATTCTGGCAAACGAGTTGGGAAACAAATGGGACTCAACATAAATGTTGCTAAAACTAAATTTACGGTTTTCAGTCGTCTACCATATCCAGACGCTTCGCTACTTATATATGGACAAATGGTTGAATGAGTCTCCCACTTTAAGTATCTTGGATGTTATATTACTGAACAGCTTGACTCCGATAAAGAAGTTACATGCAGATTCGAATCAGCCCGTACAACTTTTCTAAAAATGAGATCGCTTGTCTGCAATGACAATTTAAATTTAAAACTTTGCCAAAGGATGATTAAATGTTACATCTGGTCAGTGTTGTCGTATGGAGCGGAGGTGTGGCTACTGAAGGCTGCCATGATCCATCGTTTGGAGGCATTTGAGATATGGTTGCATAGGCGAATGCTTCGGATACCCTGAATAATTATGCAGACTAATACAGCCGTTTTAGATCGGGTAGATGCCACTCGTGAATTGTTGACAACTGTAAAGTGTAGAAAACTAGCATATCTTGGCCATTTTCTCAGAGGGAATCGGTACAGAATTCTTCAACTGATAATTAAGGGTAAGATCGAGTGCGTAGAGGCGTTGGATGAAAACAGATCTTTTAGCTGAGGAACACCCGAGAGTGGACAGGAATACACAGTGTTAAACAGCTATTTAGAATAGCAAAGAACCTTGATCAACTCGCCATTGTAATTGCCCAACGTCAGGGGAACTTGACACGGCACAGGAAAAAGAAGAACATACATTGGCAGAGGGCCATAAAAATATATTTATTTCACAAAATAACTATCATTAACAATTTTTTTGTTTATAACAAATTACCTGACCAATTTTCTGAAATTTACCTTCGTCACCGCCGCAATTAGTGATCAAAATACATATAAAAAACATTGGTGGAAACATGTTTCTTTATCGGCTAAAAAAACGCACTGTTCAACGTATAATTTTAAAAATGAATATTTTGAAAAACAACAAAAAGTTCATTCTTTCCTAGTGTAGCATCGGGACGATTTTCACATCGAGGTCCAATACTAACTGTATATGGTAAAATACGCATAAGAGACGATTTTCAAACTGTAACCCCGCAAATGTTGTCAAGAGTTAGCAGTGGTATCGAAAAAAAATATGTAAGTATTTAGAAATGGATGATAGACATTTTAAACATCTGCTATAAATATTTTGCTTCTGTTTTGTGCTATCGTCAATATGTTTTTTCCATTATTGCTGTTATAGCCGTTTGAACGACTATAAATCGCGTTCAGAGCTTTTAGGACACCCTGTATAATATGAAAATAATTTTAAAAAGTAGCTATATTAGACTCCCACATATCCCAAAAGTAAAACTTGTTGAAAGTCATGTATTTTGGCCGCAATATTCCATGTCGTATAGGGTGAATAACCCTGTATATAACTATTTTAATGATTTTTTATGAGTACATCTTACGTAAACAATAATTTTACATTTTTCAAAATAACTAACACAAAACACTAACGCAAAAGGGGTCCGAAGCGTGCTTGCTCTGTTTTTCTTTTAACATTCGATATAAAAATCGCAAAAAAAGGAATTCTTCATCGATTTATTTACAAGACAAAGGCAGCCACTTCGTTATAATTTTGTACCATCTTAATATAGGTAGATTTACTCCGTAATATACAACCCGTTTGCATCCAATAATTTACCAATACCGACATCTTTACGCGGTGCAAAAGGCCACTAAATATTTCGAAACCCTCTGCATACATTTATAAAGCGGAGGCCACAGAGCGGCTACCTGAATAAGCATTATTACTCTCCGGGGACTCCGAAATGCAATTGAATATTCTGGTGTAACGGGACGCTACGATAGAGTCCCCCAGCTGAAAAATGAGGGCGATATGTTCGGGAGATAGAGGTCAGAAGCGAGATATTTATCTGTGTTTAATTTAGTAAAGGAGGACCCCAAAGTCTTAAATTGTTGTCATTATTAATAGGTTGTTTGAGGATAGACCTGTCGTCATCAGGAAAAATTAATTGAGGTCGTGCTTTTTCCGAAGTCTACTCACGTAACGAGAGAGAGAAAAAAAAACACTATGGCAGAAATTTTATAGAAAATGATTTTCGGTCAAACTCTTTGAAGCCATGTGGCTTTGGTAGTTCTTGCTTAGTAGATGAAAAATGTTGTTAGGTCCAAAAAACTCATGGTTCAAAGATATGGGATTATGGTCCGTTGAAAAAAACGGAGTTTTTTGCTGTTTTGAAGATCATGATGAAAACATCATCATCCTACCAGCAGACAGGACAGAAATTTTTTAAGACCACACCTACAAAAAAGTTACAAGAGATTCAACTACACACTTCGAAAAAACGAAAAAAAACATAATCAAAACCACTAAACTAGGAGATGAAATTGAAAAGAGCATCGTTCCTAAGGGAACAAGCAAGCACATATCCCAAGCTATATGGACTGCCAAAAATCCACAAAGAAGGAACATCGATAAGACTCATAGTAAGTGCAGTAGGTTCACCAACTCAACAACTGGAAAAATACCTGGCACAGAATTGCAACCAGCAACCGAAATTGCAGACTCATACCTGAAAAATTCGGATCACCTGGTTATCATACTTCAAGGGTTAAAACTGCAAAGGATGACATATTTGCTAGCCTGGAAATCAAATCTTTGTATCTAAGCATACCAACTGACGAAACTCTAGACTAGATTGCTATGAACGAGGAATTCCCACATCACTTCATCAACCTCTCAGAACACTGTCTCAAAAACACATACTCTTCCTATAAAAATAACTCTTACCGACATACAGATGGTGCTCCTATGGCATCTTAGCTATCACTAGTCATTGCAAACCCTTATATGAAATATTTTGAAACAGAAGCCCTAAGAAAACATAACAATCCCCCTGAAAACGTTACGTGGAACTTCATTATATGGCCACATAAGAGATTCAACCTAGACATATTCTTAGAAGAACTAAGTAGCATTCATCATCCCATTCAGTTCACATCGGAGGTCGAAATTAACAAGCAGCTACTTTTCCTTGCCCTTCTAATCACCAGAAACGACGACTTAAGTATCGCTCATTCGGTCTACAGAAAACACATATACACAAACAGATACCTGATTGCCGAATCACACCACCATCCATCACAGTTACAATCGGTAGCCAATACACTGATCTCCAGAACAATATCACAACAGCTTTAAAACAAAATAACTACAAAGAACACAATATCAAAAAGGCCATAAAACAGAACACAAAAGCAACACCAGAGAAAAAAGAAGAAGATGACAAATCTAAAAAAAACCATACTGCCATACATAAAAGATATAACAGATACAATTGGAAGAAATTTGAGGAAGCATGACATATGCACAATGTACAAGCCACAAACAACAATACACAAATTATTGGAAAACCAGGGAGTGTACAGCATTCCATGTAGAGACTGTCAAAAAGAATACATCGGCTAAAGAAACAGAAGAATTTCTACCAGAGTCGAAGAATATAGAAATAATATAAAGGACAAGCAAATGACATCAGCTTTATTCCAACATCATCAGGAGAGAGGATACACTATAAATTTTCAGGAATCTAAACAGATCGCACCCATAAAGCACTATAGGACGCGCATCATCAGAGAAACTCTCGAAATAGAAAGCAATAAAAATTTTAACAAGAGAGATGATGCATAAAATATCTCAAATACATGGAGAACCGTATTTAAAACTAAACCAAAAATAACAGATCAGAGAAACAGGACAGCGAGCCGAGAGGAGGCACAGACCCAGAATATATATTTATTTGTATGTATGTATGTATGTATGTATTGTTGTGTAAACTACATCTTACCGATAATTCTCGCCACAGTTTAAGTTCAAATATGAGAATCAAAAATTATATAGTACGACAACGGGTGTGTGGGAAGGTGTCAGTCAAAACCCACTGAGGAGTCCTAAGGCTGGCACCGGGACGAAACACCCCAAATTTTTACTTTACATTGTTCGTATTTCTCACTGGGTACAGGGACCTTAGCAGAATACGACATGTCATCCCTGGTGGGGAACGTGCACTTGTGGCGTCAAGTGGCACGGGTGCTTAGCCGCACCGAATCTGCGACGGGGTGTTAGTCCCCGCAGTTCTCAATAACAATCAAGCCTTCCTTGTAATCGGAATCTGGAGTACAAATCTCCAATTATCAAGGAAGGTTGATTGTCTAGATGCGGGGGTGTTGTGTAAACTACATCTCACCGATAATTCCCGCCACAGTTTAAGTTCAAATATGAGAATCAAAAATTATATAGTACGACAACGGGTGTCTGGGAAGGTGTCAGTCGAAACCCACTGAGGAGTCCTAAGGCTGGCACCGGGACGAAACATCCCAAATTTTTACTTTACATTGTTCGTATTTCTCGCTGGGTACAGGGACCTTAGCAGAATACGACAGTATGTATATATATATATATATATATATATATATATATATATATATATATATATATAGTTCATTGAAATTGTTAATGCAACCTTTTTATGTCTGTAAGAACGACTGCTGGAGATGTTGTACAATAGATCGAGAAAAAGTTTTTCATCTTCGGTGATAAACTTGACCTTGCCGCCAAGGTCAAAAGTCAAGATTCGCTCAAGGTTACTGATGTCTGCTGAGGTTAGAAAGATGATCGAAAGAAAGATTTTTATCTTTATCTTCGTTGATGGATTTTACCTCTTGCACAGGGTCAAAGTTCAGGGTCGGTTCAAGGTCAAATCTGGTTTAAATGAATACTTTCATTTTTCGATCCAAAAATATGAAGATCAGAATGTTTTGACTTTAAATATGATCTTGTTCTTAGCAGTCAGTTTATGGGGTTTAATAATGGTTAACCATTACAGAACATCGAACTCGCCCAACATATTCAAGACAGAGTTGAAACAGATAATCTGGAATGGCCACCGAAGACGAAAATCTTGTCTTCGATCTTCTGTACAACATTTTTACGAACATAAAGAAAGGCTGCAGTAACATACATGCAGGCTTTCAAATGATGAACAGTGGTTTAAATCAACAGCAGTGCTTGGAAAGAATGTAAATAGCATTTCCCGATTCTTCTCTGTCACGCTCAACAATTTTTGGTTGGTATGCTGAATCCAAACGTGGTAGAACATTATTGAAAGATGAAGTGCGTAGCCGTCGGCCATCAAATGCGGTTACCCAGGAAAACATAGTCATGGTAAGAAATCCTGTGCATCAAAACAGACGAATTAGTTATTGTTCGATTCAAGCGCATTTAAATACTGGGTTGGCAGCAGTAAATAAAATCTTACAAGAACACTAAGGTGTTTGTAAATTTCTTTCGTGTGGGATCCCCAAACTACTTTCGGTCGCCCAAAACATGCACGTGTGAAATGGTGCCAAAAAATGATCGAAAATCATCAAAATGGATCATCCAAGCAAATTTTTCGATATCATTACTGGTGATGAGTCCTGGATTTATCAATTCGACCCAAAATTAAAGATACAGTCGACAGTTTGAGTGTTTCCGAACGAAGACTCACCAACAAAAATTAAACCAGCACGGAGTGTAGGAAAAAAATTGTCACTTCTTCTTTTTCTGCTAGTGGTCATGTGATCATGATCACTTTAGAAGATCAAAAAATTCCAGGAATTTGACCGACAGCCTGTTTGCGTGGAATATGTTTACACCACGACAATGCCACGGCTCATTATTCTGCTCGAACCCGTGAATTTTTAGATCGATCAGGGGTCAAATTACTAGGACATTCACTTTACAGTCCAGATCTAGCGCCCGTGACTTTTTCTTGTTCCCAGAGGTAAAAATGACACTTCGAGGACGCACATTTTCTAATCCAAAAAAAGCAGTGACAGGATTTCGTAAAAAAGTGGAGGCAATTTCGAAAAATGTGTTTAAGTGGTTCTGCCGCATGAACAATTGTATTGAGCATACCGGAGAATATTTTGAAAAATTATAATTAAATGTTTGTTCTATCTATAGTACTTCTCTTTTATCCAAGAATTTTCAGCAAGGCCCTCGTAGTGCAACTTCAGTGATTTATATCTTTGAACTATGAGTTTTTTGGATTTGGCGACCATTGACATTTGTGATCTACTAACCCAAAACTACCGAAACGACATGGTTTCGAAGAATTTGACCGAAAGCAATTTCCCATAAGATTTCTGCGGGGATCTTTTTCATAGCATATAGCTTCTTTAAATTTAATCTTTCAAAGCTTTTTATAGAAAAACTGGACTTGTATGAATGCATAATTTTGAAAACTGCCTCCATTTATTCAAATTAACAGACGAGCCGCCAATGATTTAAGAGCGATTCGGCAGGAAAAATCAGCTTTCGCGTTTAAACCCTTAAACCCCTGTCGTTTATGTAAAACCGAGCTCTAGAACGTCTCAGAGGCCTAGACTGGCAGGAATGTGCAATCCTGCAATCCTGCATACATCCATATATTAGACTATGCAAAATAAAGGGGTGAAAAGTGATTTAGGGCTTGCACACAGGAGCCATTTCACCCCCTACCCGCAGGAGAAACAACTTCTGAGAATTACTCTCGTGATTACCTGCGTTCTCCATAAATTAATCTCGCCCGGGGTGGGAAAGCTCCCTTTTCACACTTGGGTTAACACTTCGGTGGTTTTAAGGGATGAAAATTCATCATGCGTATTTTTTTAGAGTGCATTATGAGGGTAGTACGGTTTAGACGAAGATTAATCGGTGATGATTTTATTAAATGGTATTAAAATTTGAACTGCGAGCTGTAACTAGCTGGGATTAAGAAAGAGCTCGTTAACGTGTCTGACGAAATATTTTCGGTGCTTCTTTCGTAAAATTTATCTTATATATTTAGTAAAAAAAAAACATTTTCAAAAATAAGCTCACACTTAACATTTTATTACTAATCGAACAAGGGAAATGAACTTTTTCAGGAATACTACTTAATTTTAAGTTGGTCAAGGTCATAACATCAGTTTTTTTTACGGTCATTAGATTCAAAATAACGTTATGTGGGTGGATTAAAAAAATATAACTGGTAAGAATAATATCAGTATATACGAGGCTGGTTTGAAAAATCCGTGCAGAGTCGGCGAGATGACAGTACTGGTGCGTATCGAGGTTATTTTCAGTTAAGTAGTATCTTTTGGAACAACACACATCAAGTTTCAGCCGGCTCGGTCTATTTTTTTGTGTTTGACATTCGTTTGAATCGGGGAAGTGGAGTGATTCTCCAAAAATGGACGAAAAAGAATTTCGTGTCATGATTAAACATTTCTTTATGAAAGGCAAAACGCCTCAAGAGACTAAACAGAAGCTTGATGAATATTATGGTGACTGTGCGCCTTCGATTAGAACAGTTTATAAGTGATTTCAAAATTTTCAGAGTGGTCATATGAGCACAACAGAGGCTGAATGTTCTGGACGAGCTGTTGAACTTACTACTCCAGAAATCATTGACAAAATCCATGATATGGCAAACAAATGGCTATTTTACAAACTTGTATTATTCGGAAGGAATCAAGAAACTAGAGCAGCGTTGGACGAAGTGTATAAGCCTAAAAGGAGACTATGTTGAAAAATATAAAAGGTTTTTCCAAAAAAAATTAAGTAGTTTTAATTTTTGTACGGACTTTTCAAACGACCCTCGTCGTTTAATTTTATTCGTAGGATTTTAAGCATGACTTAACAAATCAAGAGCATCTCGAAGGAATGTCACTTGAATACGATAAAAAGATGGTTTTGCGCCGATATTGAATTGTAACGTTAATTCAACTTTTGTTTGAAAATTGCAAACCATGTTGAAGATTAGACTAAAATATGGCTGTAGGACCTGCATTGCCTCCGCTGTTATTTTTTTGTACGACATTTCGATTAAGTTCGATTTCTAATCAAGTTTTGTCTTCAGCCTATGAGCTTATATATGATGTTTATCCATTGAAACATGAAGTTTAACTTCACTGTACACCCCTCAATGATTTGATGTTACACAGTAGTGGCTGTCAAACATTAGGTATCTCAACACTGGGTTTACTGAAGGTTTCGTTATTATTTTTAATTTAAGCTGTTTCTATAAACTTTCTCTTTTTCATGTTGGATTCCATATGCAACTTCAAACGTTTTATTTGATATTGTTCTATAATACCAGATATCGACGTTTCCTCTTTTTGTGTATAAGTTTTATGTTCCTTAATTCTAACTTCTAGTGGACGGTTGGTTCCTCATATATACGTTTCACCACACTCACATGGAACTTCATGAACTCATTCTTTCTTTTACGTCCTGAGTATGTTTTTCGATTTGAACGATGTGTTTATATTGTGGCTGCTAGCAATTCATCTTATTTTCTTTGAAGTTCCCTTAATGTAGGGAATTATAAAGAATAAATGTGTTTCTTGTTGTCCAGTAACTCTTACAAATCAAATGAACCCAAACACGATTGGCCTTCTGTTATCCATCGAAGGATTCCAGTAACAACTTTCCAAATCCATCAGCAGATCAGCTGAATGGTCTCTATTAATGTATTATTTATTTATCGTATGGCACTTGACACATTTAAAATGCCGGATATGTAGCAAACATAACAAAAAGTAGAGTGTAAAATTTATGACAAAACATATAATCTTAAAGTTACAAACGATCTTCTAGGGAATTTACATAGTCTATCGACTCTGAAGTTGCCAGCCGAAAATCTTCTGATCTGCCATCCTATGATGCCTTATGGGACACGATTAGCCTTCTGTTATCCATGGAAGGATTCCAGTAACAACTTTCCAAATCCATCAGCAGATCAGCTGAATGGTCCCTATTATTGTATGATTTATTTATCGCACGGCACTTGGCACATTTAAATTGCACGATATGTAGCAAACATAAGAAAAACTAGAGTGTAACGATCTTCTAGGGAATTTACATAGTCTATCGACTCTGAAGTTGCCAGCCGAAAATCTTCTGATCTGCCATCCTATGATGCCTTATGGGACACGATTAGCCTTCTGTTATCCATGGAAGGATTCCAGTAACAACTTTCCAAATCCATCAGCAGATCAGCTGAATGGTCCCTATTATTGTATGATTTATTTATCGCACGGCACTTGGCACATTTAAATTGCACGATATGTAGCAAACATAAGAAAAACTAGAGTGTAACGATCTTCTAGGGAATTTACATAGTCTATCGACTCTGAAGTTGCCAGCCGAAAATCTTCTGGTCTGCCATCCTATGATCTTGTGGGACATTATTTTATGATGTATATGATAGTGAGGATCGTTACTGCCACGTTTGGTTCTAGTTCTATTCAACATGGACCATGTTTTGCATGGCAGGTCAAAATCTAGTGGTTTTTGGGTAATACAAGGTATTTTGTTGTTGTGTTGTCCAAACCATTCTTGAGTCTCTATTATTGGTCGTCTAGAGCAGGGTCGCCTTTGGTTGGCAACATCTACTTCTTGATGGACTGGTAGGGTTCTATTATCCATGATCTTTTCGCATGAGGATTGATTTGAAAACACCAGCAATCATTCTCATAATATTATTTGTATTGTATTGAGACAGATAGGCTGATGCACCTATAAAGTTAGTTAAAAGTTTTGAAACATGATTAAATCTACTAACGCGGATTAAAATAATATAAGACATAAATATTAGTTCGTTTGGGCACTAAAAGTATTGTGCCAAGTTTGGTTTCCATATCAAATTGGAAAAATGATATTTGGCATATAATTCTAAAATAAATATAAAATCGTATTAATCCTTAAAACTTATATTTGGTCAAAATATCGGATATTTTTGGGCATACTTCATAAGGATTGGAAATTCTTTGACGTGTTGGGAACCTTGTAAATGCGTCTACAGCTCTGATTCAAAAATTTCTTAGGTATTTTTTTATTTTATTTAAAGTTTTATAGACGACAGGGAAAAAAATGCCAAACGAGATGCCAATATTATTCTGAGAAATCATGGTATAACAAACAAGAAAAAATAGCTTTAAATAAAAAGATTTTTGTGCTTAATTAAAAATAAACAATGTACAGTTTTACGATATTTATAAAATGTTTTAAAATATGTAGATCCTAAATGTAGTACAGATATAAAAAGAAAATAATCAAAAAATTATTAGAATTTATTAAAATGTCAGTGCACAGCTTTGTAACATAGGGTAGTGCCACTGTCTATGTGAGCTAATAATAATTTAAATAATAAAATAGTTAGTACAAAGAAAAATAAGGACACTCCTAACAAAAGACAAAAACATTACCTATTGAACGTACAATGCTTCCAAGACACCAAGAAGGAAGAGGATTGGTGGATATTGGTAAGTAGCTCGACCAACAAATAATAAACTTACGTTCATATTTCCACAGGTTAGCGGACTCTTCCACACTGCACCGAGCAATATGCGAGGCAGACGATTCAACGCCGCTACAGTTGAGGGATCAGGATATTGCTTCTCACCACCGAACGGACCAAGACAAGTTACAAACCTGGCTACGGAATCCACTTTATGGACGGCATCCAAATGAGGTTAATCAGGACAATGTCAACAACTCAGCGTCGAACTACTGGTTGATTTCAGGACAGTTGTTTCCGGAAACGGAGGGCTTCTTGTTAGCTATCCAAGACCAGGTTATTCCGACGAAGAACTATCGGAAGTTCATCATTAGAGGTCCCTCAATAGAAAATGACCAATGCAGATATGACTGTCGAACATCGGAGACAATTCAGCACATAACTGGAGGATGCCAAGCGTTTGTCGCAACCGAGTATAAGGAAAGACACGACTCAGCCGCAAAGATTCCAGCAAGAGTTAGCAGAAAAGTTGAACCTATTACAGGTAGGAAAAGTGCCTTATTACAAGTACAATCCGGAACCTACTGTTGAGAACAACCAATTCAAGTTATATTGGGACCGAACGGTGCTGACGGATCAAACAGTAGCTCATAATAAACCAGACATTATACTAATAGATAAAATTTTTAGGCGAACTATACTAATCGACATTGCTGTACCTAACAACAACAACTTAAGGCCAAAATACAACGAGAAGATCGCCAAATACAGAGATCTGGAGGTCCAAATCCGAAGACAATGGGCAATGAACAGCGTTGAAACAATTCCCATAATACTGTCAACAACTGGAGTAATACCAAAGAACCTCCTGCAGAACATCAAGGGACTGGGCCTTAGTGAGCATCTGTATAAGCCAATGCAGAAAGCAATTCTTCTAGCAACCCCGCGAACCATCCGAAAGTTCGTAGGAAATACAGCAGACAACGTCACCTAGGACCCGATAACATGGAAAGGGTTCCCACAGAGCTTCATACTTTTGGTGTCTTTGTATGCCTGGTATGAGTGAATAATCCCTGGAGGGAGTGCGAAGCCGTTTGGCTTGTAAATCATAAAATAATTAATATATCACATTTTTAAAATAGACTAAAAAGTATAAAATAATTTCTCCACACAGATTCCTAATTACACACAGATTGTCTTGAAAATCTATAATTGTGAATTTTTAATAGCTATGCCTTTTTTCATCCCTAGGGAAGGCAGAGATAGTCACCCTACAGAAAATGAAGACAGTAACCCAGAACCTAGGAATCATTCTCCCGAAGTAGTTTGGCTTTCAGAAAGGACTCTAAACGACATATCAGACAGCCAGATTGATTCAAGAGGTTGTATCGGCTTTCAACAGAACGGCATATCTGAAAGCTGTCATGCTGAACTTGAAAAAAAGCTTTCGACAAGGTTTGGCATGTCGGCTTGGGACTAAAGATGGTGAGGTTCGGTTACCTTCCACATATCACAAGACTGGTCCTCTTCTTTTCCTCTAGCAGAACGTTCCCAGTGAAACTAGATATACCACATTGTCCTCACAAAGATAAATGTTATCGTTATTGAACGTTATTACCCAAAACACAGTCAGATGTTTCTAAAGGGATTTCCACTAAGAAGAATATGATTTTTACAGCTTATAGCGGCCATCTTTCAACGACAAAATTTGACATTTACCGTCATTTGCTATCAGCAAGGCTTGCCATTTCATCTAAGTGGTTTCCCGTTATTACAACGACCGCGAAGACATCATCGGGTCATATTTCTTCAAAAATACGGACGGTTGTGCCGTTACGGTCAATGGAGAACGCTATCGTGGCATGCTAACCTGATTTTTCTTTCCGAAAATTGATGAAATTAATTCCGACGACATTTGTTTTCAACAAGACGGACAACTTATCATACAACGACCGTTACAATGGATTTATTACGGGATAAGTTCGATGAGTCCTTAAAATAGCGAAATGGCCCATTCAACTGGCCGCCAAGATCCTTGACTATTTTCTGTGGGGCCATGTTAAGTCATAGGTTTATGTCGACACGTCCAAGGCTATAGGTGAACTTGAAATCAACAGACCAGCTCCCATGCATGGCATACCATCCAAAATGCTGCACAGAGCTACCGAAAATTGGCATGAACTCATCAAGGTGTGCAAAAATAATCGACGTGCATATTTGAACCATATTTGGTTTAAATCAAATGACAAATTATATCGAAACTGATAAAATCAAAATGCACAATATTTGATCGAATATACTGTGTTTGATTTCAATTTCAAACAATATCACCTCTACTGGGAAACTTTTCATTATAAAGTAAATATTTTTTTTCTAGAATCCCTCGTACTACAAAATTTTTTTAGGCAGAACTAATTTGATAGCAACAGACATTTAAGACCGATTGACAGCCTTTGGAAAGAACTAAAACTATCTTAGTTTTGATTAAAAGCGAATTTATCAACTATGTTACATATTGACTACAAAGAAGCAGATATATGAATTTACGTTATTATTTATGGAATATGAAATATGTGTGCACAATTTTGTCGCCAGAGAAGGAAAAACTGATGGAGTTACAAGACTGTAACATACAGCTGGACTGGCGGATGGTCACGATGACATTATAAATGGCTAAGTAACCCTAAAGAGAACCTCGTTTGATAAATTTATTATCACCCGGACATTTAAACTAATATGTTTTGACATGTTAATATAAATTATCGAGATAAAAAGTGACAAATATTTTCCAATAAAATTATCGCAGAACGTAGCGCTGCCGTATTAAATTGATTTGACGTTTTTGACTCGGTAACAAAACACATTTATGTTGTTCGACAGTTATAATTATTTAGTTAATTTGTCGTATTTTGTATCGTTCGGCGAAAATTAAACAGCAAAACCTCGCCAATTATAGCAATAATTGAACACATTATTGATTAGTAATGAAATTCCGTGAATTATTGAGTCAGGACAGCATTCAATTCAAAATTTGTAACTTCTTTTTATCGTTATTATACAGTATGGTGGTTTCTACAATTTTGTTGCTTTTGCTCTTCCATTATTAAGTGTGTTATCCAGAGACAATAGTCATTGAGAACAAATTTCTACAAGGTTCAATGAAAGACCCAAAATTAATGATTTTAGTAAAAACAAAGTTTAACCAATCTCTATCAGAATTCTCTTGTGCCTAGGCTAAACATTTTTTGGATATGTTTTTTCAGACAGTAAAAGTTATTGCCTCTTTGTTCCATACTTAATGCCATTTTCATCAAGTTGCCGTCGATTACACTGGGTTCAACATTGAATTTAAAAGCAGTAGTATTGCACATGGGAAATATTTTACCATCTATTTCTGTTGAATATGCAGGTCTCGTGAAAGAATCATACGACAATATGAAGTACCTATTGTCAAGTACAAAATACGACGAGCACCAATGGCATATCTGTGGCGACTTAAAGATGATAGCACTTTTACTTGGGTTGCTGCTAGGCTGCACCAAGTTTCGCTGTTTTTTGTGTGAATGGAACAGTTGCGCAAAGGCACTTCATTACAAGAGAAAAAACTGGTCTGTTCGACAACAATTACAGCCAGGTGAAAAGAATGTACAACATAAACTAATGGTAGATCCCAAAAAAGATTTTGTTGCCACCACTGCATATCAAATTGGGCCTAATGCAAAAACTGTGTTAAGGCACTGAATACAGACAAGCCAGCTTTTCAGTACCTGCGTCAGAAATTCACAAGGCTAAGTGACGCAAAAATTAAAGAAGGTATTTTTGTTGGACCATAGATTCGAAATATTCTAAAAGACAAAGATTTTGCACTTTATCAGATATTGAAAAAAAATGCTTGGAATGACTTTCGCGTCGTGGTCACTACTTTTTCAGAAATAAAAAGCTGACAATTACGTTACTCTTATTGAAAATATGCTGTCATCATATCAAAAAATGGGTTGCAATATGTCTCTAAAGATCCATTTCCTACACTCAAATCTGGACCTTTTTCCTGGCAACTGTGGAGCTGTAAGTAATGAATGCGGTGAACGCCTCCATTAGGATATATCAACAATGAAGAAAAGGCACTAGGGAAAATGGGATGCTTCCATGTTTGCCGACTACTCTTGGACTCTTGCTAAAGATGCTCCAGAAACAATTCACAAAAGGAAAGCAAAAAAACGGGATATTTAATGTCTCTACCAGTGTAAAAGTATGTATTTTTTACTTTTTTGTTAAAAATAGGATAAAAAAACTTGATCATTAAAATTGCAACTAAGTGTTTAATTTCACTGTCATTTTTGTGTTCAGCGCCCCCAAATTAACAAAAAAATGAACTTTTCGTACAAGATGCAACAAATTTGTTGCATGGTGTTATTATTTAATAGTATAACAGTTGAATATAATTACTTTATATTGATTTTTTTTTGTAGCCACACGTCTTAAACTACGATCTGGAGCTTTTTTTCTCTATTATATTTTTTCATTCACTTCTGTACGGAAGATACAGACTTTTCCATAAATTTTACAGGGGTATCATAAGGCATTTTGTGCCTTATTGGTATTACACAGAAAAACTTCTTTGAATCTTATATCATCATCATCATTTAGCTTATCCTGTCCACTGCTGAACGAAAGCCCTTAACTCCAGTCATCTCTTTCTATTTTGTGTTACTTGTATCCAATTTCCAGCTACTCTTTTTATGTCGTCGGTCCACCGACTAGGAGGTTGTCCTCTATTTCTATAGGCCTCATGTCTTGGCTTCCATTCCACAAGTCTCTTTGTCCACCGTCCATCAGTCATCCTAGCCACATGTCCTGCCCAGTTCCAGATGTAAGACAAATTTCACAGCGTCTTTTACTCCTGTTCGGTTTCTTATGATGTGATTGGGTATTATATCCCTAAGAATGACTCCCAACATAGACCGTTCTATTTTTCGTTGTATGAAATGTATTGTGTTAATGTTCTTTTTTGTCAAAGTAAGTGTCTCAACTCCATACGCGAGAACAGGCAAGACACACTGGTTAAAGACTTTTCTTTTCAAGCATATAGGAAGATTAGATCTCAACATATATCTGAGTCTATCGAATGTCGCCCACGATAAACCTATTCTTTGCTGGATTTCGTGCGTCTAATTATCTCACCTAATACCGATCTCATGTCCCAAGTATTTGTACATATGCACATGTTCTAGATTTATGTTATTGATGTTTAAGGGATTACTCATTACTAGGTTTGTCATGTATTGTGTCTTTGATAAATTAATTTACAAACCGACTTTTTCTGAGGCATCGTTCAGCGTATCCAGCATATATTGTACTTCCTGTATATTGTCTGCTATTAACACAATATCGTCTGCAAAACAGAGATGACTTGTCAATTCGCTATCGATGTTTCTTCCTGTTGAATCCCAGTTTATCTTTTTCAACATATTCTCTAGCAATACAACAAATAATTTTGGGGAGAGTGTGTCACCTTGCCTTACTCCTCGAGCGATATCAAATCTATCTATGCATTGATTTGCCCGATGTTCTGACATTTGTGCGTGGCATTCTCATATATGTTTTTGATAATTGCGGAGTATCGATGATCGACGCGACATTCGCTTAATGCCTCTAGACGTTTCCGCTAATTCACTGAATCAAAGGCTTTCTCGAAGTCAACGAAGACGAGCATCAGTGGTCTCTTATACTCAATACATTTCTCGATAAGAACTCTGACGGTCAGAAGCTGGTCATTTGTCCCATAGCCTGAGCGGAATCCCGCCTGCTCTCTCAAAAGAAAAGAGTACTTTATTTGTCAAACGGTTTGCGAGTATTTTGGTAAATAGTTTGTATATGTGGCTAAGGAGGCTGATCGGCTTATAATTTTTAAGGTCTGTAACGTCACCTTTTTGTGTACAATAACAATGGTTGCATTTGTCCACTGTGACCGACTTATTCCTTCTTCGATGCATTTATTAAATAGAACTTTTAAAGCTTTAATGATTTGTGGTCCTCCTTCTTTGATTGACTCTATTACCAGTTCATCGTCTCCGGGAGCTCTATTGTTTTTCATATCTCTCTGAATCTTATATATTTTGCGTTTATTATGAATACGTATCCACGTTTTTATAGAACTAATTGGATTATGTGGCTGAGTCACTAACATACGTCTCTGTGATCCCAAAAAAAACATTCTTTTGTGATTTGCCATCTCCTAGTTCACACCCTGATATTTTTAAGTTCATTAAAATTCCCACAGTCATCTCAAATTTGTTTACAAAAAATCTTAATATTTGCTCAGTCAACCAAACATTCTTATCCGCGCAATAGTTCATCTCATGACTGTAATATTAGGGTTAAAGTGAATATTTGACTTGCCAAGCATTCCCTCGAGGGTTATAAAAAAATTCTTGCTTATTGTGGCAGTAAATTACACAATCTACTGCTTCACCGAAGAAAACAGAATCCTACCCTAAAATTTAAAAAAGAAATTGAAAAATTCCTCACGTACGAAGTTTTTTTTTGTTCTATAAAATTTACGGATTCTATTGGGAAATGTTTTTTTTTTCTGTTTTTAATTTATTTTGTTAGACAATTTTTTTAAAAATAATTTATTATTGACTATGTATTTTGTTTCTACTACAATCACTTTTTCTCGAAATTAAATGGCTTGTTTAGATCTCGGGTAATTGTAGTTTCTATGTATTATCCTTTCAAGCTGTTTATTTCCTGCAAATACAACTCTGGTCCACTCTCCATACGCGTTTCGATCACCTTATGGTGTCGTCAGTGGAGCTATATCGAACCGAGAGCAACATTCACAGGAAACAGCTGCTATATAAAATATAAATTCCCAACTATGTCGGTAGGATATTAAAAACCTGCCGACTTCGATGCCAGACTGAAAAATATCGCCAGTCAAATGACATCCATAAAATCACCAATTCTTGACGCCGACATTCTTCTTCTTCAAGTGCCTTCTCCATTGCGGAGGTTGGCAATCATAATAGCTATTTTAATTTTTGGGGCAGTTGCTCTAAATAGTTGTTTTGAACTGCATCCAAACCATTCCCTTAGGTTTTTTAGCCATGAAATTCGTCGTCGTCCTACGCCTCTTCTGCCACTTATTTTGCCTTGGATTATGAGCTGTAAAATGCAGTACTTTTATCCCCGCATAATGTGTCCGAAATATTGCAGTTTTCTCTGTTTTACTGTTATCTCGACTTCCTTTTCTTTCCCCATTCTTCTCAACACTTGGGCGTTCGTAACTCGATTCACCCACGAAATCCTCTGAATTCTTCTATAGGTCCACATTTCAAAAGAGTTAAGTCTTCTCATTGCCTCTCGATTCAGTATCCATGCTTCCATTCCATAATATAGAACACTGTATACGTAACATTTAGTCAGTCGTATCTTCAGGGCTAACGTTAGATCTTTGCTGCAGATAACCTTTTTCATTCGAATAAAGTTGGCACGTGCTTTCTCGATTCTGGTTTTTATTTCGACGCTATAGTCATTATTTTCTGTTATTAGAGTTCCTAAGTAAGTGTACTTCTTAACTCTTTCTATGTGCTGGCCTCATACCATTAGGGTTTCATTATTATGGGTGTTGTTTTTACTAATTATTATAAACTTGGTCTTTTTCGTATTAAGAGAGAGTCCATATTCTCCACTAACTCTTAATATTTTACTCATTATTTTTTCTAGGTCTTTCAAACTATCAGCCATTATTACGGTGTCATCTGCATACCTAATATTGTTGATTAAAACTCCGTTTACTTTTATCCCCGCTGTTTCAGATTCAAGACTTTCCAATATGACCTCTTCAGAATAAGCGTTAAATAGTAAAGGTGACAATATACACCCGCCGACATTACAAAGAGTAAATATAGTAAAATTGTTACATATAAAGGCATTTTATAGTTCTATTGAATCCACCCATCAAGTAGCTAAATGATAACAAATGAATAACCTTTTACGTAAATTACCCCATAAATATGTATCTTTATTGCTTAATTATTTAGTTTTTTTATTCAACATCGCAGTTTCATTGGTTTTTTAAATATTCTTTATATTTTGGGACAACAATACGTAAATATTTTAAATGTTAAGCAGGAGGTGTATAAAAACATGGAATATATTATTTGATCAGATATCCATTGACTGAAAATATAGTTACCTATATTTAAAACTTTCAGTTTCATTATCAGATACATAAATTTACAAGGAATTTTGTTATTGTTATACAATATTGTGTTCTTGGTAGTGATTTTTATTTTGCTGCCTTTTTGTGAAAGGTATGTGTAAAATATCTATAATTATTTTAAGTTGACTATTGCAGACATTACGCAGATGTAGATAGATTCGAGCCATTATTATAAATAATAAGACAGGAAAATGTGTTACTGATGACTGAGTTCCAGAACCTAAATTAACAAAACATATTTATCGGTATATATAAACCGTATTCTGGTTTAACAATGATCGTAAATTATAGTTTTTATCCTTCGAACATACACTTGTAGAATTAGCATAACGTCAGAACTAGGGCTCGGTTGTTTGAACGCTGAATAACATAATAATATTTTTATTTATATTTGAAAAAGTGTTGATAAACAGTGGATATTTAATTTTTTGGTACAGACATGCCGAATTTATGCTATCCTTTTCTAATTGCATTATTTAAACGAATATCATATGATAATCAGTACGTCAATTCTGAATACATAAAGTATGAATATATGGTTGCCTAAATTATTATTATTGTTATTTTCAATATGTAAACAATATCTAACAATATTTACCAATAAAAATAAGTTTTTAAATCCTCTTTTTGTTGATATTATTTGAAAACTTCACATTTATAGTAATTTCTAATACTTAAAAACACCGAAAAAAGTCACAACAAGCAATTAAACTGGAAGAAAAGATAAGTAAACATCTTTATGCCTGTCAAACATCAAAAAAGCGTCTCTCCCACCGACCATAAACAGCCTTCAATCTGAATACTGCTGAAATTGTACATGTTCAAAATTATGAATATACTTTTAGCAAAAACAGTTATATGGTATTCATGGAAAAAACTGTTATTTTTTGCAAAATTTCGTTGTTAATATTAGGATTCGTTAATTCTAACAAATAATAGCTTTCACAGAAATCATAGTAATCATTATGATTTTCACAGAAATTAACTAACGGTTAGTATTCACAGTACAACAGGAGATTCAGCTTTAGGTAATTATATTATGGTAAATATTGACAAATTATTTGCAATTACTAAAATAAAACTTTTTTCGGAACCCGTCAGCGATCAATCATTTCGAATTAAACTGTTAGTTTAATTTATTTACACATATGTCAAATTATTTCCTGGTCTTCAAACGCTCGCGTGTACTCGTTTTGTGATATTGCTGCGGGAACAAGAGAAGTCGCACGGTGCCATATCGGGGAAATACGGCGTTTGTAAAATAATATTGGTAGTATATATAGTGGTAAGTATATTTTTTTACATTCCGTGCGTGATCTGGTTTATTGACACGGCAGTTGTTATCCTTTGATGCTGTTTGATGATACTCTAGCAATATATATATATATATATATATATATATATATATATATATATATATATATATATATATATATATATATGTATATATATATATATATATATATATATATATATATATATATATATATATATATATATATATATATATAAATTATGAATTCCACAACACCATTTTGTCCTGGAAATAACACTACTTCATCTGATCTTCTAAAGCACGTTGGGAAAACAACCTGGAGAATTCTAGCAAAAATTTATAGAGTGTAACGAAATTGCTAATTTTTGGGCATGAGTATGGTCACCGGGATTTAGTTTATTTATTTTACATCCGAAAAATCTGATTCTTCCAGGAAAAGAATGCTTAAAGTTTCAATATTACCGGTATATAATTAGATTTACCGCGCTATGCCGGGAAATATCATTTTCCGAGATTTTCAGAGCGTCCGACCATAGTAATCGCGCGCCGGATACAGCAGTATTGTATGCACGATCACCGCACGCCGTCACACGTCAGCGTAGTGGGAGCTCGGGCCGACTACTTAAGCTCGAGCAGACCATTATTTCGCTGAGAAAAGTCCAAACGGACTGGACTGGGTCGCCTGTCGGACCGCGCCTTCCTGGTCTAGCAATGTAGGTGAGGTGGGCTTGTGTGTATATGGTGTTTCACCATACACTACCTTCCTTACGTCCTACCCCGCTAATGGCCAGCACTGTCAAGGACCCTTGTAAGAACGGGCAATGTTGTGTCGTCCTACCGTCACTGCCGAGGACCCTTATAAGTACGGGCAGTATCGATTCCTTTCCTAATTTCCTACCTATTGGTCGACATTGTCGAGGACCCCTATAAACACGGGTAATATCGTTCCATCCTGCTGACGCTGTCGAGGACCCTTACAAGAACGGGCAGCGTCAGCTCCTTTCTTTCCTTCCTACCGTCACCTATACACACACGCACTGAATGCCGTAAGTTTAGTTTTGTTTCCAAATTGACCAGGAATGTGTTTTACCGCCGATAGCGTCGTGAATGATACCGCCGAGTTACCATCTTCAGCGCAATCGACCAGTACGAGCTACAATGAACAGTTTTCATAACATACTCTTGCCCTCCAGGCCGTTTATATGTTGATATTATTGTCCATCTTAGATTGTAAGTTAGTTTTTGGCCATATCTTTATAAAAAAAAAGTATAGAATACAGGATACAGGATGTTTTATAAACGTTTGTTTCATTATCTAGTCCCATTTTTAACATTACAGATAACAATTGGCAGCCGGCAGCCAGCACTAATACGCGCAATTGACCCCTGGCTTGCCGTTTCTCCTCTGTAAAAAGCTGCCCGGTGCATAAGTGGGCCCTCGACCACATGAATCCCAAGGGTGGCGCCCGAGAACCGACCACCGAGTGGACGTTTTGACCAACGGGCAGTCAAACCGTTGATCAGTTCAGAGAGCAGGGATATTCCAATTATAAGTAGATATCGTCAAATCAATACCCCTGCGCTGAGCATTTGACCGATGACGGAACGAGAAATAACTACTGACCGATGTTCCGCTGCCGTAATCAAAGTAGATACGTAGAGCACGACCTCCTACGAAAACGCGTCACAAAAGACTGCATAAAAGCAAATTATATTGCGAAACAGTGAAATAGTCACAAGAAAGGTAACCAGGAAAATATTAGAAATTATAGACCAATTAGCTTGCTAACATTCATATACAAAACTTTTAAGCAAGACAAAACTGATTTGTCATGAATAATTGTTGAATTACAATGCACACCTTAGACCATAAATAAACTTGAATGCGTCCCTGGCATTTCTATTTAATTATGCCAATTGTGTAGCAGCTAAACAAATCAGTACTGTCGCATTTACATTCAAACGTGTTTATTTAAAATTATTGTTTGCAGAAAATTGAATTTTGAACGGTACGCGGCCATACATCACGCTGCTGTTTGTTCTGCTGATTTGTTATAGTCTATTAAAATATTCACCGATTTGCACGCGTCAAAGTTATTATATAATTGAAAAAATAAATTTGTTAAACGTGAACTGTTGGTGATATTGCGAAACGAGAATGAGAGAATATATTATCTGGTATTAATAATCCATATGAGACGAGATAAAATATTTTTCTTCTCTAAAAATCTCATCTCAAGAACGATAACATATTGTTATTAAAACAGCGGAAAGAAGAAGAGAGCAGAAGATCTAATTACTGGACAAACCTGCAAGAAATGAGACAAGCGAAGATACTTCTTGGAAACTATAACAAGGGAAATTAAAGGAATGCATCACCCTAAGTAAAAATCGACTTAAGAGTTTTGGCAAGAATCCTGACGGGGCGTTGCAACCTGAAGGAACATCTCAAGAAATTCGAATTGGTAGAGAGAGAAGAGTGCAGATCTTGCCCCTTTCAGAGTGCAGCGCTTTAGGAAACCCTAGAATGCAGTTCTTGGAAGCACATCAAATAGAAGAGGGAGAGCTACCCATTCTAAAGCGGCCCAACAGTTTAAAATTTATAAAAGAAATAGGACAGGAGGACCTACTATAGGCGACAAGGAATCCCTAAAGATTACCATAGTATTTTCATGTATTTTGACACGCTGAATTCGAATACGGAATCCGTTTGATCCTATCACCCACAGTTTTCCCGCAAATCACGAAAAATTGCTTACTTAATATTTTAACGTCATGACTGTCGTGATAAACAAAAGGAATGATACATGGATGCGACAGACCCATATATCTACTCCTCATAAGTTGGCAACTGGGCTTATAGGGAGTAAGGGGCTACAAGAAGAATTCTAAAAACATAGACACATTCAAGGAAAAATTGGTTACGATTCAGGGATTCGGATGCCCAGTATCGGCGCTGGTCAGGGTGAGCAAGCGGGACCGCAGGCGTCGTCATCAAGCGACCGCAGCTCCTTATCAGTTGGCAACTTGACTGATAAGGAGCATGACGCTACAAGAAGAACTAACGCACCTGCCAGGCATGAATGCTGTCGCGGCAGAAGCATGTTCTGTTACGTTTGCGGAAAATATGAAGTAAGCAAATTACGTAGGAAAATGAGTAAGACATGTAAAAATATATATCGTGAATGTTATGAAAGTGTAATATCCAATCAAGATGATACATGTGCTCCGGACAGCATTTGCTGCTCTTGTTACAACAATCTAAGACAGTGGACTGAAAAAAAAAACAACAAAGTTTTAAAATACATCTCACCGACTATATGGTCAGAACCTCAATCACAAGAGAACTGTTACTTCTGCATTATAATAGAAGAAGGATTCAATGCGAAAACCAAATCAAAAATATCTTATTCGATAGCGTCTTCTGTTGTACCAGGAAAAACTCATTTAGAGGTCAAAATTGAAGGTATGGTTACCAGCGCTACAATGAATGAAGGAAGCTTCAACAAGTGTTGAAGAAACAGATAGAGAAGTGACGGAAGATAGTGAAGAAAAACCTGGAAGTGGTTGGGACCAAGAAGATAAAGATGAAAAATATCTGCCAAAAGGGAAGAGAAATAAACCTGTAAGACTATCTGATCAAGAAAGTTTGAGTGATTTCATCAGGAACATGGGTCTACCTAAAGATGTATATGATTATATGTCTGAAGAGTTGAAAAGCCGTGGGATGCTAAAACAAGGAACAAACTCGACGTTCTACAGGAATCGAGAGGAGTTATTTCGCCAATACTTCAATAAAGAATAAGCAGGATCTTTGATGTATTGTACAAACGTTTGCGGTTTGATGAACGAAATGAAACATCATTGTTATGTTCCTGAAGAATGGAGATTGTTCATAGACTCTTCAAAACGGAGTCTTAAGGTAGTACTGCTGCACAATGGAAATTATTACGCAAATATTCCAATAGCTTACTCAACACGATTAAGAGAAAATGTCAAATATGTATTACAGAAAATTTGATACTATGAGCATGGATAGCAAGTTTGTGATGATTTGAAAATCATAGCGATCATAACGGCCAACAATCAGGATATACAAAGTATCCCTGCTTCTTGTGTTTATGAGACAGCAGAGATCGCGCCAATCATTATGAGAAGTTTGGCAAGTAAGAGCAGGATTGTACTGAAAAAACCCTTAATTGAACCATCAAAAGTATTACTTCCGCCTCTTCATACAAAACTTGGATGTATGAAACAATGTATCAAGTCTTTAGATAAGGAAGGACAATGTTATCAGTACCTGAAAAGCCAATTTCCTCAGTTGACTGAAGCTAAAGTAAAACAAGGAATATTTGATGGATCCATAAAATGTTCAACGACAAATATTTCATAAGTACAATGAACTATATTGAAAAAGCTACATGGCTTAGGTTTTGAGATGTTTCTCGAAACTTTTTGAGAAATAACAAAAGTGATGACTATGCAGTTATCGCAGCATGGTAAATAATTTTAGACGTTTAGGATGTTTGGTGAGTCTCAAATTCCATTTCATGGATTCTTATATGAGCTATTTTCCTGAAAACTTAGGCGACTACAGCGAAAAGCAAGGCGAGCGTTTCCAAAGAAGTTGAACGAAGGTGGCAAGGAAAACGGGACGTAAATATGATGTCAGACTACCGTTGGCTACTGCAGAGAGATACTGAAGATGACGGTAATTCGAAAACGGTAAGAAATCCATTACACAGATGTTTTGAAAATAAAAGAGAACGTTATAGACGAAAGAAAGAATAAAAAGTTTACTGAGATATAACCCATAGCTGCTCGATTAGAAAACTACACTATTACAAAAAAAAAAGATTAAGACTAACTTAAAGAACGATTGATGGATAAAATGACATGATAATTTTTCGCGAGACTGCAGTTTTAAGTCAAATCCTTCGACAGCTTAGAAATATATATGGAAGCATTTAATGAATCAAGTGTTACCTTCCGGATTTTCCTCTTTTTCAGCTATTTTTCGTGATTTGCGGAAAAACTCTGGGCGATGAGATCAAACCGACTCCGTATTCGAATTCAGCTAGTCCAAATACATAAAATACTATGGTGGAGTACCGAGATCAGACCACTTTTTTTTGTGTGTGCCGGTGTTATTAACTATGCCGAAAAACAGAAGGGTAAAAGGAACCAAAACGTTAAAGTGTTTTTATTGGTACATACATTCAAATGACTTCAAATATGATAAAATAACATGGTGCTACCAAATTAAAGGATGCGTTTTTGAGTTGTCCACTTTTCAGTTTTTTGGGTTTTACTGGAAAACTATGCATTTTTCGTGAGTATATGTCTATAGAAAGATTGCAAGTAATGAAATTTCCTATCGAAATAGTACCCCATCAAGTACAAAAAAGTCATTATTTAAAAAAATACAATTTGTAGGCTACTATTCATCGTACAGACTTCGGCTGAGGATCATTTTAACAGTCGTAATGTCAGCATTCTTTTTAAGGCGGCAATGTCTATGGGGCCGTCCATAAGTCTCGTGATGATTTTTTTTTTAGAATTTTTGAACCCCATTCCCCCTCACGTGATGGAACAGAATTTTTTTAACAATCTCCTCCGCCATGAAATTTCACGTGAAACTTCAATTGTAAATTTGGAGTCTTGCTTTAAGTTGAATTTAGTGCGATGTAAATACGTTGATGCTTCTTAACGGCTTGTTGACGGTGGAATGGTTTATATTATCCCTAATATGTTATGATCTCGGTGCAACTCTGTTTTGAAAACAAACATTTTAATTTAAAATTATTAAAAGTTGTGAAAATAATTAATTTTATTAATAAAATTATTTTCGATTGCATTTGATAAATTACACTTCCTATTTATTATAGATAATTAATTGGAAAGATATAATAAAACCTTACACTACGAAGTATCATGTGATTGGTTTCAAAATCTCCCTCCTCCCCTTACGTAATCGATAACGATGTTTTTGTGAACCCCCTCCCTCTATCAAGACGATCACGAGATTTATGGACTATCCCCATACCTATATTCACTTCCAAAAAGTTGTGGGACAAAATTTGGAAAAAAGAAAAAATTTAATGTGCTAATATCGGGAAAAGTAGCAAAGTGCCAATCCAAATCAAAAATCACACTGCCATACACAAAAGTGAAATAGACACAAATTATTGGGTCGTCCCAAAAACAAAATTGGAAAACCAGGGAGCGTACAGCATCCCATGTAGAGGCTGTAAAACAGAAGAATGTCTACAAGAGTCCAAAAACATAAAAATAACATAAATAATAAGGAAACCACATCAGCTCTATTCCAACATCAGGAGATAGGATACACTATAAATTTCCAGGAAAGCAAACAGATCGCACTCATAAAACCCAACCTCTCCCTGGAGATATTTCTGCCAAGTAGAGAGGATTGGGAGGAAGAACAAAACTTTCCGAAAAATGGATCCTGCTGGTATACTGATGGAAGTCGGCAAGATGAAAGAGCTGGAGCCGGAGTATTCGGCAGGAGCACAGGAGTCAGAGAGTTCTACCCCCTCGGACAATGTGCGACAATTTTCACAGCGGAAATTTATGCTATTCTACAGTGTGCCCATCTCTGTGAAAGGGACATAGATAGAAATAGAGTAATAAATATATGCTTAGACAGTAAGGCTGCGATACTGGCACTGAAGTCCAGTGTCGTAACTTCGCGACTGGTGTCTGAGTGCAAGGATGTACTAAATGATATGACAAGGAAAGGCTGCACAGTTAGGCTGGAATGGGTCCCGGGTCACTCGGGCATACGCGGAGGAAGCAGACCGTCTGGCAAAGTTGGGTTCCGAGACTGAACCGTATGGACCGCAACCAATATTACCTATCCCAATTGCTATTGGCAAAAGGGAATTAAAATCGTTACTGGAAAGCAAATTTATTGAATCGTGGAGGGGATCTCCTGTAATGAGGTGTGCTAAGGAACATATAATTGGGCCTAGTGCACGGCGACTAAGGAGCTGCTCTCCTTGGGAAGGAAAGAGCCGCGAATTGTGATGGGATTGTTGACATGACATTGTCATCTCAGGGGCCATCTTCATAGAATCGGTGTCGAAGACGTCCCGACGTGCGGATGGTGTTTGGAGGAGGATGAAACTGTTAACCATGTCCTCAGAGAGTGCCCAGCACTCAACGGACTGACAGAGATATTTTGGAGATACAATTTTGTTACCGGACGCAGTTAGGCAAGTTCAACTAACGAGGCTGCTTGGATTCGTAAAGGCGATCGGCCTCGAATAACCTGCAGCTATGGTGGGACGTAAAAGGCCCAATGGAGGCATAGGCATTGATGATCTAGTATCACCACCCCTTTTTTATTCGTTCATTCATTCAAAACACTATAGAAAGCGCATCATCAGAGAAGTTCTCGAAACAGAAAACACTAAAAACCTTAACAAGAGAAATGATGCACGAAAATCTCAAATACATGGAAAACCCTAATCAAAAATCACTCAAAAGTAACACAGCAAAAAATTAGAATAGCGAGCCGAGTGCAGGCGCAGACTCAGAGAACCGAGGAAACCAACCGGGCACAACCAAGGTATAAGCTTCGCAAGCGCCAAACTGTAAAAAAGCAGGCAGAGGACCAACACGCTTATTCGAGCAGCTGTCAAGGAGACATAACTTGAAAATGCTAGTTGAGATGTTGGCGAAATGTCGTAAAGATATTTATTCTGACGAACGGATTAAAAACCGGAAAAACACTAGTGCACATTCCACCCTTCGTGTAAACCTACGTGACAATATAATATAGTAAAAATAAATAAAAATAATTATTTATTTCTTATCGAAATCTTTATTGTTAACAAGTACGTACATTCAGTCTAATTCAGGTAGAAATTCCAATTTACTCATCTATTTTCTCTCCCCATCAATGTTCCGTAAGAACATGGCAGCTTTTGAATCTCATTATTTTCCACGATTCACATTTTAAGTAAAAACTTTTTACGATATTTTAGTGGGATTTAGTACTATAAATAGGCAAGATAAAGAAGCGATCAAAACATAACCAATAATCCTTTACATCACTCGTATTTACAATTTTAATTAAAAGCCTCTCCAATTTTCTGTTCAACACGAATTAAGATTAATCCTAGTCCCGGTGCAAGATATATGGCCTAGTGCACCTAAAAAGCACCGAATCCATATAAATCCCGAAAATTTATTACCCGAAAGCTTAAACAAGCGCAACACTGTAAACGCTTCCGAGTTTAACACCTCCACGTTGTTAGTGAGATAATTAATTACCACGTCGGTCCGACGAGCACTTCAAATATGTCATTTTTACAATGTTACAGGTGGTGCAAAAACAATGTTTTTACGATCGCATAAAAGTTTAGTTGTATTTTAGACTGTAGTTCTAAAAAGTAGTGCATAACAAAAATTAAACTGACTTTAAAAAATGCACCAGCAAGTAAAACAATAATTAAGGAGTGTTTTATATTGCAATTAATTTAATAATTGAAAAAGACTATGTCTCTATCTCTATCTAAGTCGAAAGTGAGAGAAATTTTGCGGTTTTGGCATTTTTGACAAAGTAAGTACATTGGCTTTTTTCCAACAAGTCGGAAATTTATTTGAAGACAGGCATTCATTGTGAATCTATGTTATGTGGAGTGACATTAGATTTTATTCCATTTATAATTATATCAACTTTTGCTGTGAAAACAGGAGTAAATAAAAATTTTTCTGAATTTATTATCATAATTGATATTAACGAAATATTCAATATTTAGATTCACCTGGGAAATGTTATTACAAAAGTAATTGTTAAAATCCTCGGTAGTTGTAAAGTAAAAAGGAAATGAATTTTGAGAAGACGCCGCGTTCACAAAAAAATGAAGATCTGTTAAAATTTCAACAGCAGAGAAGACAGATTAAGTATGACATAAATGATGCATATAAAAAATATTGTGAAAGTGTGGAAAACCGCATTGCTTTTAATCCATCAAACTTCTGGCAATTTATAAATAGTAAAAGAAATAATAAAGAATTACCTGAAAATATGATTTGTGGGGAAAATACTTATAGAAACGATGCAGATATTGCAAATGCATTTGCTGACTTTTTTAAGTCTTCATATATTGCATCGAACAATGCTTTTAATAAAGATATTCAAAGTTCTGTCGCTCAAACTATTCAAATTTGTAAGGTTAGTGAAAATGAAGTACTATCTTGCTTAAAAGAAATGAAACCAAAGGGAACAGTAGGTCCGGATAAAATTTCATCCTTTTTCCTGCGTGATTGTGCATGCGTATTAGCAAAACCTCTTTCCATTATCTTTAATCTCTGCCTAAATAATTCACAGTTTCCTGATAAATGGAAAATTTCCAGAGTTTCTCCAGTGTTTAAAAAAGGAGAAGCAAAATATAGAAACCTACAGACCAGTCTGTATAATAAATAATTTTTCTAAATGTTTTGAAATGTTTCTGAATGAACATCTATTTTTCAACCTAAAACACCTATTTAGTGGTTCCCAACATGGCTTTATAAAGGGTAGGTCCACAGCGTCCAATCTTTTCTGCTTTACTCAGTTTGTGGCTGATGTATTGGACAGGGGAGGTCAAGTAGACACAATATACACAGACTTTTCAAAGCCGTTTGATATGCTTGATCACGGCATTATGCTTGATAAACTGCATTGTTTTGGACTTTCGCAAAAATTAATTCTATTTTTTAAATCATATCTCTGCGATAGGCAGCAAATAGTAGAGTGCTGTTGTCAGTCCTCGGAACCCCTGTGTGTGACTTCGGGAGTTCCTCAAGGGTCAATACTCGGTCCTTTATTGTTTAACATATTTATTAATGGGAATTGTGGGTGACTGTACAATGCTACTGTATGTGGACGATGCTAAAATTTATACTTCTGTAAAAAACGATGCTAATTGTCAAAGATTACAAATAGCAATAAATACCGTCACCGATTGGTGTAGCGAAAACAGACTGCCTCCAAACGTTGGTAAATGCAAAGTCATGACTTTCACATTAAAGAAAAATGTGCTGGTGTATGATTATAAAATTGATGGAACATGTGTTCCACGAGCAGAATGCTTTAAAGATCTGGGTGTGACATTTGATAGCAGACTTTCATTTGTTCCTCATATAAATGATCTTATACAGGTGTGTTTTAAATCATTAGGCTTTATTATTAGATACTCAAAAACATTTTCGAATCAAAGTAGGCTCATTTTACTTTACTACGCTTTTGTAAGATCTAAATTGGAATATGCTTCCATAATATGGTCTCCTTATTATCAAAACCATATTAATGACCTTGAGAGAGTTCAGCGGCGTTTCTTGATGGACATTATTCTGAAACAGGGTTTCCGCATGAAATCTTACTTCAGCGGCATTCTTTTTGTTTTCTAGAACATAGACGTATCGTCACAGACCTCAAATTTTTTTATAAGGTTTTGCATAACAGAGTGGAATGTAGTGATATACTGGAAAAAATAAGTTTTCTTGCACCTAGGACGTCAGCTCGCCCATCTGCCACATTCCATTGTCCTACACCTCGTACAAATGTGTGTAACTACTCTCCTTTATATAGGATGTGTAGAAGCTACAACGAGAATCAAAATAAATTTAACATATTTAGCTGCAGAATGGCACAAAAAAAAAAATTAAGTATGTAATATTTTGTAGTTTTGTTTCTAGTAATTTGTGTATGCTTGCTTTGTCATTGAAAATATTTAAGTTTTTTTTTCTGTTGTACCAATTTGTTAATTGGTTTTTTGAACTGTAAAATGGGTTTAAATAAATAAATAAATAAATAGATATTCGAACATCCGCCAGAAATTTTTAAGGTCAGTCTCTGATTTTGCAGCCAATCAACAAAGTTTTTTAATTCTTTAAACTCTGTCCAAAATTCTTCAGTCTTAGTTTTTTTATATTTAATTAATGCTTTGAGTTTTAAATTTATCATATATATTGGACATGTATAAGTATGTTTAGATAGAGGTCCACTGACACCTTGCAAGCTGTCATTTCAAGTTGTACTTTCCACCCACACTATATAGGTTGATTTTATTTAGATTTTTTCATCGAATAGATCTTGAGATAAATATGAAGTCTAAAAAAGGGTTTTCAAGGAATAGGGGGGATATGGTACATTTTAATGGCGTTTGATGCTTCTTGTGGATGTAGAAATATGCCCACACAATTAATTTTCATTTTCTTTCAAAGAGCATTTGGACTATTTTACTGGAGAATATCCTCTGACAACCCAGAGTCATTTGTTTCCATCACGGCCAAGTAGGTATTTTTTTATTATCAAGTGCAAAAAAATTTATTGAAACCTTGTAGCTACAGAGTTTTTGCAGGAATTTTTTTATCACTTGTTTTTAATCAACGGAATAAAGCTTTATTAATTTTTATAATGGAAAATTGAAATTCACTTATTACCTGAAACGGAAACGTAAGTTATCCTAACAATAATTTGCTTATACTTCCTCTCCTGCACCAAATGTTCACTTATCACACTAGTTGTAATTGGATGTCTTTTAATACATTTTTTAACGTCCATCGTGCACTTAATCAAAATTAACAACTTTTCCGAAAATGGTAAGCCTACCTCGCGGTAAGCTACTATTCTGCACTAAATTACACTTGTAGGAACGAACTGAATTACGGAAATTACGATTTTGGTTTAATCTGGCACACTAGACACATGAAATGACTTTAAAAAATGGATACATCATCCATAACTATTGCATCCGATCACGGAAAAAACTACACCCAAACTATTAAAGATACTATTAGTTGACCCAGATAGGTTAACTTTCCGACCAGTGGCGTAGGGTGGAAGAGAAATTTGTAAGCCGTAAATGGATTCCAAGGCTAAAGTTCACTCGAGAAGTCTTAAAAGTAGTAATTGTCCCCTCAATGAATATATTTGATTGCTTTTCTCTATTATTTTGGATTTAAAAAGTGTTGAATACATATTAATTTTGTTTTAAAGCACGCGCCAGCATGCACACGGTTCTGGGGAAAAACTCATGAATACAAACGATTTATGGATCATCAGCAATATTTATTTAGCTCTGAACTTTCGGCCACTACTAATCAAATTACACCCGATCACGTCTGATTGGACTGGAAGTTTACATTTTTGCATAGAGAAAAATAAATTAGTCATTGTGTTTTATAATTTTAAAATTTACTTATTTATAACCAAAGGCCTACAGGCCCAAAATCAAATTCACCAAGGAGACAGAACAGGAAAGAAAAGAAAAGAGGATGGCTTGCTTTCGCACACTGTCTACAGAAAGCCCACTCACACCAACAAATACCTCAACGCCGATTCACATCACCACCCCTCCCAATTATTTGCAGTAGTGAAATCACTTGCGTTTCGATCTCAGTACCTTATAGATCAAGAAAATTACCACAAAGACATGAACATACTGTAAGACGTTCTAACAAAAAACGGTTATAAAAAAGAACGTATAGACAAGGCTCTAAAAAATAAAAACTTGGCCTCAAAAAATCGCGAAAACCAAGAGAATAGCTCCAAAACTTTTGTTCTTTATGTAAAAGGCAAAAATTCTCAGGAGACACAACACTGAAACCATTTTCACCACAGACCGTACAGTAAAAGATCTCTTGCCAACACCTAAAGAAAAAATCCCTCTACAAAAACCAGGGAGTGTACAAAATTCCATACGGAGAATGCAGCTCATCTTACGTAGGCCAAACCAACCATAAAATAAGCGCCAGAAGACACAAACATATGAACGCTGTCAAGCAAAAAACAACTTCTTCTGCTCTGGCCCAACACTGGTTAAACGCAGGACATAAGATAAATTTCTCAGGAACAAAAATGCTATCGAGTTGTGAAAACCTGTCCACAAGAGTTATAAGGGAAGCCATTGAAATTGCAAAGAGGCCCAACAAATTAAATAACGGAGGTGATAGCCAGCGAGTGCCTAATACTTGGAAAAATCTGCTTACAAAACATCAACCAGTACCACTTAGTAACGAAACAGATTACAACTCGGCAACGCAACCCCAAACACTGGCAACAGGGCTGATGACGCGCAGCAGGTCTAGTAACCTGATTGGCCGGAACCATTCGGAAAACGAACGCATCCGACGCGCACATAGGACCGATAGCACCCGAGTCGCAGGCGTCAGTTCGCTGGTAAAAGCCATACAGTGAGCTTTGAAAAGGGTAAATGAGATTTCACCGAAACGTCAGCTGCCTTACAGTCCTGAGAGGGACCCAGCACATAAATATAAATATATATATATATATATATATATATATATATATATATATATATATATATATATATATATATATATATATATATATATGCGTCTTTCACGGATTCCTCCGTGTGTGATGCAATAGCAGTGGATATATACACATTATGCCGTTGTAGTGCTGAAATCACATTCAGCAAACGTACAACTGTATGCAGCTCCGTGTATGAATGAAGTAAAATGCGAACAGTAAATGCAAACTTATCTCCATCATATCCTTTCTATGTTAGAGGTTGCACAGTTAGAATAAATTGTTACATTGCGCAATTTATCCTATTCCACCACCATTGAGATGATGGCCTACCTGTACCACCATACCGAGAAGAAAATCAAAACTTACCCTCCCCGCCACAGTGATACGGCAGAGGTACATGTTTCCTTCCGATCTGTCCTTTGCACAGCCAGGTGCATGTCGGTACCCTGATGAGTCTAGTAGAGACGAAACATGTACCTCTGCCGTATCACTGTGGCGGGGATGGTAAGTTTTGACTTTCTTCTCGGTATGGTGGTACGGGTAGGCCATCATCTCGATGGTGGTGGAATAGGATAAATTGCGTTTTGTAACAATTTATTCTAACTGTGCAACCTCTAACATAGAAAGGATATGATGGATAGAAGTTTGCATTTACTGTTCGCATTTTACTTCATTCATGCACGGAGCTGCATATAGTTGTACGTTTGCTGAATGTGATTTCAGCACTACAACGGCATAATGTGGATATATCCACTGCTATTGCATCTCACACGGAGGGATCCGTGAAAGCCGCATAAGCATATATACGCCATCCGGCGGGAGGTCGGCGAAGCCGCGTTCAGTATTTGCATGCTTCCTTCCGATCTGTCCTTTGCACAGCCAGGTGCATGTCGGTACCCTGATGAGTCTAGTAGAGACGAAACATGTACCTCTGCCGTATCATTGTAGCGGGGAGGGTAAGTTTTGACTTTCTTCTCGGTATGGTGGTACAGGTAGGCCATCATCTCGATGGTGGTAGAATAGGATAAATTGCGTTTTGTAACAATTTATTTTAACTGTGCAACCTCTAACATAGAAAGGATATGATGGAGAGAAGTTTGCATTTACTGTTCGCACTTTACTTCATACATATATATATATATATATATATATATATATATATATATATATATATATATATATATATATATATATACATATATATATATATATATATACATATATATAGCAGGAATAAAAATGCCAAGGACAAGAAATATCAAATATTAAGAAAATAAAAGACGTAAATTTTAATCTTTCATGACAGATACACATTCCCCCCATGAAATTCTCCGCCCACCGTAACCGACTTGTCCGTTCTGGAATATTCTAAGGAGACCTGTAACAAAGAATTCCTTAGAAAAGAAAGGTTCCATCTAAGCTTACGATAACATTTTAGGAAAGCTTTATATATATATATATATATATATATATATATATATATATATATATATATATATATATATATATATATATATATATATATATATACCAATAAAAACTAACTGTAAGCTCACAAAGAAACTTGCGTTAGGCTTTCCTAAAAGAATATCATAGGCTTAGAAGGAACCTTTCCTATAATATTTGTCAGATATTAGGTGATTACTGAAAGCTTCTATGAAGGCTTCCACAAATACTGCTTTTGAAACATTCCAGAATGCTTTCGTGTAAGGTAATAAATACCCACTTTTAGAATCTCACATGTGTTACGCATACAAAGAGTCTTACGTTATGCTTTCCTGAAAGTAGTAGAAACTTTCAGAAACTGACCTGGATCTTGACGTAAGCTTACAAAATAGCTTAAGTTATGCTTTTCTGAAAGGTTATAGTAAGCTTAGACGTAATCTTTCCGTTAGTATTTGTTGAGGACATATAGCAATTACCGCAGGATTCCACGAAAGCTTTTTGTAAGGTTTCAAAACTTTCTCGCAAGCTTGCTGAAAGCTTACTGCAATCTCTCATGCTATGTGGGTTCATGCCGCTACTTCGAGACATTGCACTGAAAAATATCTTTGTTCATGCGAGACAAACAAGGCAAAGAGAGAGGTAACTCAAATACATCTGTTGAGACCCAATTCACTAACACTGCCTAACTTTAAAACTGATCTAAATTGACTAAAAAAACTCACCAAGGCTATAATATGTCAAGCAAGTCTTGAAGCTTAGAAATGCAAAACTAAAAAAATCGTTTTTTTTTTTCGATTACGAAATCGAGAAAAATGGAAAAATTTGCTTATTTCGTAGTTTCAATTACCTCACAATCACGTAACTGGAGCTAGGCCAATTTAAATACGACATTTATAAAAAACAACCGCATATATAAGATCTCTATTCCGTGATGTGTCAGTAGGATGTTGATGGTAGAATTTGCAGGCATGATGCTAGATTGAAATATCCACAAATGAGAGAATTTTTGCGATCTTTAAGTATATCCAAAAAGTTACCTTTCTCCTCACTAAGGAGAAATTATTTTCTATATTTATGGGCCTTTCCAATAGTTTTTCGAAGACATAACTCCCACAAAAAGCTGCATAAAATCATAAAAAGTGAGTAAGCGCCGGGGAAAGAAATAAAATCCACTTTATTTTTATGGTAGTTTTCCCTGCTCGCGCCGAAGTTAGCAAATCAAAATATATTACACCTGTTGCAAATTTTACACAACTGTATAAGAACGGATTTCGAACAAAGAGTGATTATTGGATGGTATAATTTATAATAAAAATAGAGAAATATCTCGATTTCAAATAACATTTGGCATAAAATCGCTTTGTAAGAAGTGTGTATTTTAAGAAATATCTATTAAGAATTAATTTTTTGGCGTAAACTAATATTAAGCTGTCAAATAAGATCATTTCAGAACCGCGTAAAGATTAATACGGATCTTCTAAAGCTACCTCCTACGCAAGGGCCCAATCAATTCCTGTTACGCCACTGTCAGTGATAAAAGACTGGTTAAACATCAAACTAGCTGCCTGATAAAAAAGGCAAATATACATAACAGATTCTCGGGTATAGTAGCGTTAATAAAATACATAATACATTATTGCTGTGTACAGGGTGGACGAATAAGCATAAATATATCTAATGAAATTCATTGGAATGTATTTAGAAAGTAGGTAGCTCAGGATTGGATTAGACTGGAAAGTAAAGCGGCAATTGCCGCAACATCGTTAATTTTTTCAAATGTGAATTTAATAAGTTTAATTTTTTTGAATGCATTGTAATGTTTAAACGTATATATCTCGAAAACGGTTCCAGGCATAAGATACTTGAATCGAAATATACCTGATTTTACAAATAAGAAAACATGTCTAGATTATTTAAGTCCAGTGTATGTATGCAATCCAGTAGGAAACTTAAAATGATTCATAATTTCTTATTTCTTACATATAAAAACACAATAATGCTCATTTTGAATGCCATACATCGCATCGTTTTAAAAATATGGCCTATTTTCCAAAATACATTTTTAGTTTCAGTGATTAACATCCTGTATTTGTTTAACGAGAAAAATTCCAAAAAACTTATAAACCTTGCGAACAGGCTGGGTTTCGCTCTGGTTATGGAACGAATGACCACCTACAAGTTCTTAAGTCCCTGATAGAAAAGTGCATAGAATACAATAAGCCACTTATTATTATATTTATTGATTATGAAAAAGCATTTGATACCATAGACCAATATAAAATGCTGAGGGCGCTTGTAGACAGTCGAATTGACCACCACTACATTTCGTTAATCAAGAACATATACGATACAGCCACAGCCTGTGTCAGACTTCACAAAGACACAAATACCTTCAGAATAGAACGTGGAGTTCGGCAGGGAGATACAATCTCACCGAAATTGTTTACCACTGTCTTGGAATATATGTACAAGCAGGTTTCTTTTGAAGGAAATATGGGAGTGAACATAAACGGGGAGGACCTTAATCACGTAAGATTCGCCGATGACATTGTCCTCATATCGGATAGCATGGATAAAGCAGCAAGAATGTTGGAAAAGCTCTACAATCTGTCAAGTGATGTTGGTCTAAAAATAAATAGTGAGAAAACTAAATTTATGACCAACCTTGTACTAAACGACAATATCTCAATAGGAGACCACAAGATCGAACAAGTCGCCACCTACAAATGCCTAGGGTATGAAATCCGTTTAGGCTGACGTGGACAGCTTTTGGAAAACTGAAAAATATACTTAAATCAAACATCCTTGTTTGCTTGAAGAGAAAGGTGTTTGACCAGTGTATCCTCCCCGTTTTGACATATGGAGCAGAGACGCTAACACTAACAAAGAAAAGCGTAAATAAGTTGAGAGTGACACAATTGGCCATGGAAATATCTATGCTGGGAGTTAGCATCAGAGATAAAATACCGAATATAGAAATACAACGAAGAACGGGTGTTGCAGATGCAGTCAAGAGAATTACAACGTTAAAGTGGAACTGAGTTGGACATGTCGCTAGGAACACGGACAATCGATGGACGAGAAAAATCTTGGAATGGAGACCAAGACAGGAGGCTTACCGAGGAAGAGGCCGCCCGCCTACCAGATGGACTGAGGATATAAGGCAGATAGAATCAAACTGGATGCAAGCGGCACGGGACAGAAATAAGTTGCAAAACTTACGAGAGGCCTATGTTCAACAGTGGACAAGATTGGGCTAATTAATGATGATGATGATTCCAAAAAACTTATCTGACTTAATCGTTCTTTCAACTTTCAGTTGCTTTATGGCTCCATAGTTTGAGACATTCTGTATCACTAATTAAAATATATTAAAAACCGTCGAAATATATATATATATATATATATATATATATATATATATATATATATATATATATATATATATATATGTATATATGATTCAGTATTAATCCGGGAATACATCCGTTCGTTTGTTTGGTTTCCTGTAGAAGTTTGCAAACGTTTCACCAAAATCTCATTTGGTATCTTCTGTCCTTGGTGGTTGTAGATCAGTTGATCTTCTACTTTCAAATGCTGAGTGCGCCTTTGAAAAATCCAATATGACGGCTCCAATATGGTGGCCGGCATCCGTAGAAAAATCTAGTGTCAAAAAAAGCTTGTAAAAATAAAAATCCGCAAACCGATCAGGTCGTTTTGACTCAAATTTTAGCTGATAGACACCCCTAAAAAGCTGGTGTGGTAGGTTTACAAAATCTAACATGGTGGATCCAATATGGCGGACAAAAATCCACAATGATGAATTTTTAGAAAATCAACCGATTTGCACCAAATTTAGTATACGGGGTTTTTAGGGTCGCTGATTAGGAATCCGAGGTCGGATTTGCAAAATTCAAGATCGCGGATCTGATTTGGCTGACCTATTTTTTGAAAATCAATCAATTTGCACCAAATATGGTGGTACGCGCTTTTTTTTTTGGGATTACCAATTACGGATCTCAGGTCAAATTTTCAAAATCCTCAAGTTCTATCTATCTAACTAAGATGGCGGATGTAGTTTTTGAAAGTCAACCGATATGTACCAAATTTGGTATACGGGGATTTTTGGAGTTGCTAATCACGAATTAAAGGTTAGGTTTGCCAAATTCAAGATGGCGGATATATTCAAAATTAAAGATGGTGAATCCAATAATAACCCAATTCTCTATATTAGGTCCGTTATCTTGGGTTTCGAAAATCCGACCTAGGATTCGTGATTAGCGACCCTAAAAACCCCCATATACCAAATTTGGTGCAGATCGTTTTATTTTCAAAAATTCGGCCACCATATTGGATTTTTGACCGTCATATTGGGTCCGCCATGTTGGATTTTATCAACCCACCATGCCAGTTTATTAGCCGCAAAACTAATAAGGTACTGTTTAATTCTCATGTCAAGATATTGACATCCTTTACTTCAAAATGTCATATTTAATATGAAGCTTTCACATTTTGTTGTTTGACAAATATAACAAAAAAAAAACTGAAATGCGAGCCTTAATAAAATACTTTTTTATCAAAGGCTTATCTCCAACAGAGATAAAGACAGAGGCTAGTCGTTCCATTGGAAGAATTTGGGGGAATCCGCTCCTTTATTTAAAATTGTAAAAACGCAGCAATACGAATACTCAAGATACTGAGCCTTGAGGAAGAACAAACTTTGCTACTACATAAAAAGTCATTTAAAAGTAAACATTATGAATGACCACAAACTGAAACCGACGGAGGTAACTGAGATTGTTGATATATCAAAAAGAAAAGAGTATCGTAAATGATATCTTCAAAATAAGAAAATTGTCTTCCAACAAGGTGGGTGTCGCGTTTACTGACGCCGGGTCAAAAATTGCAAGGCACTTCCGATCCAATGTGACTGTGAACTGTGGACTTCTGGATCTACCACTACACACTCTAGGAATCAATCGAAACAGTCACTAAGCAAGCGAGAAGCAACACTGAAAAACGTCCCACGAGGAAGAAAGCACATGCCCGCTATTTTTTAGGATGATAAAGGAATCTTATTCCTTCTGGATCGGTTGAACTAAAAAATAAAAGAAAAAAGGTCAGGTTTGGCAAAGAATATCTTCCTTCATTGGGAGAAAGCTTCTAGTAATAAGTCTGGTATAACGATGGCTAAAATTTATGAAAAGATATTTTCAGTCATATCTTTACTGGGAAAAATATGAGTTCTGAAGTCACTACAGTAATGAAAGCCTATTTTGCAGACTTGCCGGGTTCCAATCTATAGAACATCGGTGGTGCAAGTGATTTTTGAAATGAGGTTATGCATTTTCCTTGTTACACTAGATAGTTTTCATCCCATCTTCGTACCAAGCGAGTTTCTTTAGTAGCATATAATATATGAACCCTTTAAAATATTCAGATTCACGTTTTTCCACTGGAGATACAGATTTTGAATTTTGGGTCTTCGAAAGAAAAAAGAAAATAATAAGCCATTTCAATTTACCTTTCTGATAACCTGCCGAGGAAGATTTTGGTGAAAAGTTTACGGGAGAGGCAGGTGATGCATTTTGGGTCTTTGAAAGAAAAAAGAAAATCATAAGCAATTTCAGTTGCTCTTCCTGTTAACCTGGCGAGGAAGTTTTGGTGAAAAGATACCCCAGGTAGAAGTTATAGCAATTGTAGGGGACTGCCTGATGACACTGGGGTTGATTAGGGAGTTAGATTTGTAAACATGCCTTTGACTGCAAACTTGCAACCACGCTGACTTCAAAAATTTTCCCCAGAATCAAGTTCCCGGTTATCATGTCGGCCCCCTAGTTTTTCGATAAGTTTTCTCAAAAACTTTTACCAGGTAAAGTTAATAGATCAATTGCAGTCACCGTAATTTTCTTTCATTGCTTTCAAAAGCCTACAAGTCCAAATTCGCTACTTCCGCAAAAAAAAAATAGGATTTTAACAATTAAAATAGATCTGGAAGGTGGCACTCTTTATCAAGAAATTACTTTATTGTGACGATATCCTGAAATATGCTATAAATTCCATTTTTTGGATCTTAAGGATATCGCTAAATTTTGACGTAATGAAGAAATTCTATGGCCAGATTCACACGTAATTAGTCGCTTGTGTGTTGCCAGATGTCGCCAACTTGTGTTATTATCATGATTCTAAAAATTATAATGTTAATCAAAGATTCACTTTTTTTGTGTATTGCAAAAGTAATCAAAAGGATTCCAAGTGCATATTTCTCAAATAAATACTTTTCCCGAATAATAAAAACAAAATGACTCCATTGCCGACATATTATGTAAACAAACTATCACCTTGACATTATATTTTCAGTTGAAGTTTACTTTGGATCGATTGCCCCAAATTTCGAGAAAAAAAAACAATAAATTAGAAAGCGTGTATGACGTAAATAAATGAGGTGAAAAATTATAAAATAAAAACGGTGAGGTTGATATTTGAAAATCTGAGTAAATAAAATTTTTTATAAAGCTGATGATGAAGCGGACCAGACGATTGCGTATATTAAGTTATTTTTAGTTTTTATTAATATGGCAACATTAAACAAAACGTGTAATAAGTCTAAAATTATATCGACGTTAATTTTTTAAACATATTTAGTAAGTTTTTAAAAACAATAAATTTTTGACCGTGAAACAATATTGCGTATTTCGAAGGTTCTTAGCAGGTTCTTAGCAAGTTGACCACAATTCCTGTTTGAGTGAGAAACACGATTTGTTTAAAATATCTAATGCCGGTGAAAAATACACAGTTGATATATTCACACGATAGAAATAGAAAAGAAACAAAACAGAAAGAAAATTTATTTTTATTAATGGAATCTACTCTCTATGATATTTTCCTTAAACTTTTGGGCTAGTTCAAATAGAAAGAATTACTACCATCTTTAAAAATATTTACCTTTCCAGGGACTTTATATTACCCATTAAGAAATATGGGGATCCAATATTTATATCTTTTGTACAAGACCCTATAAACAAAGAAGAGAGGGAATTCATGAAACTGTAATGTAATTATACCAATAATTTTAGTAACTTTATTGAAATTTAAGGTAATATTCAACTAAATTTAATGTACAAAGCTTTAATTTCAAAGTAAAGTACAAAATCATTTAAATAAATGAATGAATGTGTCTTTTAATTTAAAGTTATTTTTAACAGTGTAGTTCTCTTTTCGGGCACGTTTCAACAACTTAAGAAAATTGTAAATATGTGCTGTTTTGGCTTTAAAAGTAAAATTTTTTTATTAACTCGTAAAACAAGAAACATGTAGTAAAATGGAGGTAGAAAACACGTCGAACTGTGACAAATTATCACGTAAAGGCCATAATTTTGTTTCTAGCAGTTGATTTTTTGGAAGAAGCCCTGAATTTTTACGATAAAACAATTCAAAGAACAATTTAAAAAATCCTTTAGAGAAAACAAAAAAACAATCGTAAGCTAAAAGTTACTTTATATTCAGATATGGCACTTTTGAGTGTTCATAAAATAGATTGGCTTTGATAAACATGTTATTCAATTGTGAGTATTCGTTTGTCTTCTCAAATATTTAAAAAAAAGTCTGGTTTATCTAATAAATTGAGCACACTTTTGCGGAAAATTGTCCTAATTGCATCCTGTACAGAGTAAAAGGACAGTATCTGACCACGTCAATCTGTATGTCCGTGTTTCAAAAGCTGCAGAATAAATTTTGAGTCGATTTCTATAATTTAATGAAATTTTAATATTTATATAGGCCATAAAGACTCATTAAACCATACTACAATAGATGCTTTAGATCGTCAGAGAAGTCAGGAACGGACTTGCAGCCACTCGTTGCGCCTAATTTTTGACAGGTGTCATTTTACAGAGCTAAAAACTGATTTTTTTAAATACTTTGGTCATTCCTCTTCAAAAAAGCTACTCTTAACTTATTTTGATAAAACTCGCGGTTTTCGAGATAAGTCGGTTTTTATGCAAAATACTCAAAAGTTACTAATTCTAAACACAAACAGGTAAAAATCAGGTTGTTATTGGTAATATCTACATAATGAATTACTACTGACCAAACTCGTCAAAACCATCTTCAAGTAAAAACAATTTTAAAAAATGGAAGAATATTCTTATGCAGAGTATGCTGATATGTATTTAATTTATGGTGAAGCGGTGTCAAATTCTTCGAAAGCAAGAAGACTTTATGCTGAAAGATTTCCAGCTCGAACATTGACAAGTCCAAAAACCTTTCGAAGGATTGATCGAAGCCTAAGAGAAACAAGTAAAAGATGATTAAAAAATAATTATTAGAGTTAAAGAATTAATTTTCTACATGTTTTATTCAGGGTCATTTTTGCCGCGACGTGGTGGTGAGGGCCCTCCCAGGAGAACATGAGACCCTCACGTAGAGAAAAAATTTTCCAAGATATTAATGACAATCCTTCAAACAGCATAAGAAAGTTCGCGTTTTGGTTACAAATTGTAGAAGATATTTAAAGCCAAAATAATTAGTAGTCAATTTTCTGGAATCCGACTGTAAAAATATAGGAACCAATAAATGATGAGAAGAGTAAAGAACATGAAAATCTTTTTTTACACGCCTGTTAAAGGTATTAATAGCTTGCTTATTTTCTACAGTGTTTATCAAGCTAACAAAATTACTGGATATACCCAATTTAATCTATAAAAATTATTATTAAAGGTGCTTACCACCTGTCAAATAACAAAAGACGCTATACTAAACCCAGAAGGGGTAAGGAAATCTAACTTATTTTAATAAAAGGCAGATAGCATCCGATATGATAAAAAGGAGAAACAGAAAACCTAACAAATAAAAACTCCAAAATGTAAACTACTGGATTATCGTGAGTAACCGGTTCCATTACCTCAATCCATAATAACTATGTGTTGTTTAAAAATTATTCAATATCAAGATACCTACCTAGAAGCGTTAGTTCTATTCAAAGACAGGCTTTTGCATGTACTTACCTAAAAAAAAAAGAAAAAATATTATAAATAAAACATTGTACTTAAAATTATAAAAGCTACTGTTTTACAAATTACAGCCCACGTAAAGTTGGTATTGTAATGGAACAAATATTAATTATTTTACACCATCCAATGTGAACTATATTCTGTTAAAATGAATAATTAAATAATCACTCTGTGAATAGATTTCCCGTGGAAATAGGGTAGTTATATTTTGTATCACTAACCACGAAAGTCTAAAGGAAAAATAAATCAGTTATCGAACTTGACTTTTATTATCTTTGTCGTTTAAATGTTTGCTTAAAAATATATAAACTCAGTAAATGAGACATAAAACTAAAAGACCCTTTCTAAGATTTGGCTATAAATCTGTCGAAATAATCCTACTCTGATTATGTAAATAAAACCAGACATGTTAAGGGTAGTTTTTAACATATGGTATATGAAATACCGTTAAAATGTATTAAAATATTGAACGATTTTCCCATTATTAGGAAACAAAAGAATAATCAAACAAACTCATTATACTGGAATATAACGCTTGACCTGTGAAAGGAGGTATATAGCGACTGTTTTCCCTGATTGCAAAAAAGAATGATTTAATTACCAGCAACGTAAATAAAAGGGCACTCAGGATTTTTCACAGACGTTATATTATCTTATTCCTTTAGTTATAGAAAGAAATAGAATAGTTTTATTAACTGTGTTTATATAAAATTAAGATTAAGACGCTCAGAGGCCAATTCGGGAGTCAAGCATCCGGTATAGAATAGCTAGCGCCCTCAGCACGTAGCGATCGAAACCTTCGAACTTTAAGGGAATGAAATTGTCGGTTACAGGACGTACGATCGAAAAAGTCACTAAAAAGAGGGAGAGGGGGTGTAAGATTCGAAGACACCCTTTTAAGGAATAGTAAATTTCAGTACCAATCTGAAAGTCGAATTAAGGTGATCGGTACCGTTCTTTAAGTCCAGTGCCGCCGTAGTGTATATTCGGCAGGAATGAAGGTTTTCTTTGTCTGATTGGTTGTTGATTTAATTCGGGAAGTTAAGGGAGTATCATGTGTCATTTTAGTCGGGCGTTTCGCGATTGTCATACGGTTTGATTAAGTAATATAAATAACTGTTTTTCGGGTTTTATTTCTTTTTTTGTTTAATATTTTATTAAGCTATTTATACGTGTTTTTTACAAAATTGGGTTTTACGTTTTTGGTTAAAATAACGGCCGAGACGAGTTTTTTCGTAATTGTTATTAGTTTTAAGTTTCTCATTGTAAATAGTTTGTTTTTATTCTATTTATTTTGTTAATAGACTAAGTTTTTGAGAAACTTGTTTTATTCAATTTAATTGAAACCTTTACGCGAATTAACTTGCGGGCGCGCTGTTGCGAGACCTACAAAACAAGATATGTTCTTCTGACCAACTAATTAACAGCCTTGCCTGAGTCCTGAAGTTCTGAGCAGTCATGATTTTGGTAAGCTTAAATAACCGTAACTCCGCCGGCGATGGTGAATGGGTGAACTGAGTAGCCCAGGAACCATCGCTGCCGGTCCCAAGCCCGGATAAAGGAGGAGGGTTGAGCATGGGGCTAACAACCCTATCTCGTAAAAGAAAACCTGTTATGAAACAAAACGAAAAGCCTCGGACTAGGACTGATTACAGGAAACGACTCCGGCAAAGATCACGGAATATGAATTTTGGAACCTGGAATGTACTCAGTTGGTACAGACCAGGAGCAGCAAAAAGGACGATCCAACAGTTGGATAGAAACCGAATGGACATCATAGCACTACAAGAAATTCGATGGCCCGATACTGGAAACATTACTATTGACAGATACACAATCTTTTACAGTGGCAATAAAGATGGTCGGCACGAGTTTGGTACAGGCTTCGCCGTGAAAGAACATCTAACGAACCTCATAATATCGTTCAAACCCATAAATGAACGGCTTTGCTACTTGCGAGTAAAAGGCAAATGGTGGAACTACTCCCTACTAGCGGTACACGCACCAACAGAGGAAAAGGAGGACGACATAAAGGATAAATTTTACGAAGAACTGGAAAACACAGTTAGTGGAATACCTAAACAAGAAATGTTAATAATTCTAGGGGATTTCAACGCCAAACTAGGAAAAGAACCAGCATACCTACCGCATGTTGGACCCCACAGTCTGCATGCTGAATCTAACGATAATGGCCAACGCCTGGCAGGATTCGCAGCAGCTCACAATCTAAAAGTAGTATCAACAATGTTCGAACACAAGAACATCCACAAGGAAACATGGATTTCGAATGATAACAGAACAAGAAACCAGATAGACCACGTTTTAGTCAACTCACGGTATGCGGGAAATGTAATGGACGTAAAAAGCCGAAGAGGAGCCGATGCAGACTCAGATCATTTTCTGGTACTTGCAAAAATCAGGCTAAGAATTAAAAATACAAGGAAAACACAACAAATAACTGATAGCATACGATGGGAAACTAATAAATTAAAAAACGAAGAAACACGGAAAAAGTACCAGGCGGAAATACAAAACAGACTGCTACAAAATAGAACGGATAACGACAGTGTAGAAACAAGATGGGACACTTTAAAATCGATTATTGAGTCAGCCACAGAAAAACAACTGGGAAAAAGAAGAAAAGCAGAGAAAAAGAATTGGTATGACAAAGACTGTGAGGATGCAGTAAACAGAAGGAATGAAAGAATAATAAAAATGCTAGAGATAAGACCAAATATATGCATGTAGCACGCAATCTCCGCAGAGATAGAATCAGACAAAACGTAACAATGGAAGACTATAACTTCGAGAATGTCCAAAAATTCAAATATTTGGGAACTGTCATAACATCGGATAACGACATGACAGAAGAAATAAAAGCCAGAATACAGAGTGGTAATAGATGCTTCTTTTCTCTGCAAACGCTGATAAAATCAAAAATCCTGTCAAGGTCCTCAAAGATAAAAATCTATCAAACAATAATAAAACCAGTGGTATGCTACGGGTGTGAGACATGGACCCTCACAAGGCATAACGAACTTCTGCTTAAATGTTTTGAGCGAAAAATGCTAAGGAGAATATTTGGTCCTGTACAAGACCCAATTACGGGACAATAAAGCATAAGAAGTAATGCTGAACTGGAGATGTTGTACCATAGCCCAAATATAATAAAAACAATAAAATCCCAGCGACTGAGATGGGCAGGACACGTCCGAAGATCCCCTGACAACCGACTAATTAACATGGTATGGAATCAAAACCCAACAGGAACTAGACCCCTTGGACGACCAAAATTAAGGTGGAGAGATAATATAGCCAAAGACCTACAAACTATGAGTGTCGACAACTGGAGAGAAGCCATGATGGACAGAGACCAGTGGAGGCAAATCGTTTCTGCAGCAAAGACCCACGTAGGGTTGTAGCGCTACTAGATAGATAGATAGAAATAGCCGTAGTTGTTTGATACTAAAGCCACAAGAGAGAAGTTGAACGACCAGACTTCCAGAGTGTCTTTATTACTGTGAAATTTAATTATAGGTTATTAAAATAGTTACAAATTAATGTGTGGCAACAATTTGGTTATGGATAGACCGGCTAACGCTACCTCAATATGTCACTGGCAGGAGTCTATGATCTAATTTTATCACAGTATAATAGTGTGTTGGAAAGCCTTAGTTAATCTAAAAACCGAATAATCCAGCGGATTCTTGTCAGATAGGCTACAAAGAAAAAAATTCTGCATATTCTAAAACGAAACTGAAATTTATGAAATAAAGTTCAAATATTGTATTATACTAGAGCCATCTTAAAACTCAAAGATCATACCTCCAGGTTATCCTTTCAGTTCCTATTTAATTTAATGAATCATACCCTTGAAATACAGTTTTAAGTCTAACTCGCATTAATTAAAACTTATGGCTTGTTTAAATTATTTCTTGTCAAAAAGACTTAAAGAAAATTAAATTAAATTAAACATTATATTTTCGTGAACACGAAGTTTTATTTAACAAATTAGTAAAAATATAATTATTTAATTTGCATTCCGTCAAACTTAATTCTATTAACAATCTGTTTCGCTTTCAAAAAAACCCAAACCTCATATAATTAATGTATTTTTTCCACCAGTAATTTACTGATATTCCCTAATAAGTACATAGTAGGCTTAGGATTTGATCAAAACTGTCACGAAAAACAACAATTGATCAACGCTGACATTACCGATTAGTTGATTAAATAATTAGATTAAACTAATAAAAAATGTTATTACTATTATTATATAAAATTTTACCGGGGCTGGTTTAAAAACACTTTTTAAATTATCCTTTATCGTCAAACAGTTTCTTTTTAACAATAAAAAATAACTGTTAAAAAATGATTCGGTTACATTATTCTCTTAAGCGAAGCTGACATGAGGAATGCTGATTTCTTCTATTTCAATAAACTGAGAAATTATACTATTTTTAAAAAATCTTCAAACGAAAGGAGTAAATTCTGAAAGAAAAGGCCTTGTTGTTCTCGGCCCAGTATTCTAAACTAAAGATGTCATAAAAATTACTCTAACTTTATATGGTATACTCCGGTTAAACGTAATCTCATAAAAAATATCACTAAAAATACACACTGACTTTTATCTCCGGTCTTATAAATATTTTACTACCCCTCCGGCAATCGAGATATGTGATTTCAAGCCAAATCAAATCAGTCGGTCCAAAGTCTTTCCCTAAACTTGGCTTTTATCAAAATTACATCCCCCATATCTGTATGTATCAGTGTTTACTCGGGACAATCACTCAATTTTATCGCTTTTTATTTCATGGCTCTATATAGAGTTAGTTCGCTGAACGTGATATTTGTCATAATTCTGGTCAACTTATAGCACACAGTGTAAAAATTAATGTATCTAATCCTGCTATAAGTTCTATATCTAAAATTATTGCCAATAAATAAATATTAAGGGAATTAAGGAACTAAAATTAAAAGCCTTTTTAAAGTTAATAATTTTTATTGTTGGTGACAAAATTATAAAATTATTAACACCTGCAATTGGGAAGTTGACTGTATTCAAATCAAAATACAATTTTGCCGCGGAACGGTTGTTTCCCCAATAGAAATACTAAAAAACACTATATTTTTCTTTAATTTTAAAGAATTTTATTTTTATTTAATAATAAAAATGTCATTAAATCCCCTTCGAGTCACGTGATAACGAACACCAATCAAAGTGAATGCTGTCATTCTATAATAACGTCATCGCTGGCACTCTGTCGTGATTCGATAATTCTTTTAAGTTGTTATTATTTTCAGTTCTATCACTTGAAGTAATTATGATCACTTCGACGTAATGACATGTAAATGCTTATTCAAAAGAACCCGGTTATTAGTTTCACTTTGATCATTTGATAATTACTCTAAAGAATACAGCCAGCGTCATCGTTGTCACGAACTTGACATACAAATTTTTTAGTTTTATGTCACATTTGTGATCGCTGTCAAAGGCTCCGTTGCTTAGTTCATATTTTATAGTCATTTTCATGTAATTTCTTCGAAATTTGCTTACTTTTCCCTTTGAAAACGATTCCAAGAAATTTTCTCATGAAGAAAAGTGGATTTATTAAGGCAAATACTTCGAATTTGCCGAGAATTGACAGTAACTTCTGCTCTGCTGAATTTAGAAATATGGAGACCTCCATGTAAGTAATTTATAAAGAATTGTTATTTCCGCAACTGATAATGAATACATAATAGTAATAATCGATATTTATAAGCTCAAAACTAAAATAAAACGAGTAGTGTCAGCCTAGCTGAAGTCACATTTTCCTATTATTTTCCGAACGTGGAACGTGAATAAATACCTTTTCCGGTGTTTTAATTGTAGTATTTGTACATTGAGGACCGCACAACACTTAAAATGGCTTAGAACTCATATCACAAAAGTTACCAAAAAAATTTATATAACTTTGCCAGTTTACCAGTGTGACGTCACATCGGTAAAGTGACAAGTATTGGCGTTTTGGCGGGAAACTTTAAACGGAATTTAAAATTTATGATTTTTAAAGTACTAGTTGTATAAAAAAATTTTTTTTAAATATTTTCGGCTACGTTAGGTACTTATGCATGGTTTTAAATACCTTCCCAAAAATAGTCAACATCCCAATACTCAAAATTTAAAAATCATTCGATGGTATAAAACTACATAAAATAGGGTTTTGGAGATGAAAGATCCAATATGCTGCAAATAATCCAGGGTTCTTCATAAAACTACGAATGAAATAAGAACGGCTATTAAACCAATAGAAGAAGGAAATGCCTCCGGACTCGATCAAATACATCGGCAGATTCTGAGTAGGGTATTCAATGGCATATGTGACATCGGAAAGATACTACCAGATTGGTTCAAACCAAAATTTATCACGATTGCTAAAAGACTAAAAGTGAAAGACGCGATGAATTCAGTATAGTCAGCCATCTGCTAAAGGTAAAGACCAAATAGCCACAATACAATCTGAATTCAGAAATGTCACTGAAAAGACAGGCATTATCCAAAGCGATATAGTCTGTTATACATATGTTTTATGTAAACACGCCACAGCTCTCTTAGGGAGATCGTTGATGTAACACTTTACTTAAACTGTGGAATTCGTGGTTGGTTTGGTTGCCGATGCCCAACAATGCGACCTCTACTCTTGGAATAGCACGTTTCGTGTATTGAGTTTTGATATATTCTTTTTTTAATTTACCGTGGCGCCATCACATGGTGATTTTAAAAAACATAGTTGGTTTGTGTTGCTTTTGTGTTTACTAATTTTCAACTGAGAAATCTGTTTAAAGAACACAAATCCGAGATGATGGTTTGTACCGACAGCAATGACCTGATACTAGGACGAAACTGCGCTGTCGTCATTTTTCGGACCCGGAACTCTTCCATTATCTTGGAGATCTCCGCACTTTTTAACATGAGAGTAATATTTAAGTCCGCATAGCCGAGAATTTCTAATTTTATTTCAAAATTACACAGACGAAATCTTATCTCTTTATTTATATATATATATATGTTATATCGTAGATTTTCACGGATGGTAGAATTGGAATAACCAAACTATTCATATATATATATATATATATATATATATATATATATATATATATATATATATATAAGCCCAATTTTGTTGCTTATGAATATTGGTGATATTGTAAATATTAATCAAATTATATTTTTATGGACGAATGTGTTAGCTAACTGATGTTAAAAATTAATTGAGATCCTACAGACTAACCGGATATACAGTGCCTTCATTTCAAAACGAACCATCCTTAATAACTTTGTTAAATAGAAAAATTTAAAAAAAAGAAAAAACACGTCAATTTAGATATACAGGGGGAAGTTTAATTTTGCATTTGTTAAAAGTCTGTCAATCACCTCCTCACCTCCAGCTAACCTCACTTTGATATGTCAAATGGGAACCCCCACCTTGTGACACATCATTGTAAGCAGCATAAAATTGTCTATCTAACCGTATAAAAAAAATTAAATCGGTTGACGTACAAGCGAACAGTGTACAAAAATGTCTTGTAATAATGCATAATATATCGGCCTCGAACTTTAGTATGTCAAATGATTACCCTATAGTGTGATACATCATTTTAAAGGGCATACTATCTCCTATTTAGCCAATAAAAAAAAAACAAAATCTGTTGATGTACAAGCGAATAGTAAGAAAAGATGTGTGGTAATAATAGACACCTTATCACATTAAACTTTATGTCAAATGGCTACTTCATAGAGTAAAATATTATTTTAAATTTAAAATAAATATTTTTTTAAAATAATAAACAGTTAAAATATTTGCGAGAAAAAAACTAAGCCTGTTTTAAAATTCATCGCAAAATTCATTGCAGTCTAATCAATCTAGTGTATTTATTTCAATGATATTTTTTGCGGTACCTGATAGGTACAAAAAATCACTGCAATAAATAAAATTTTTAAGATCTTTAAACACCAGTTGTTTATTATTGTTAAAATTGTCATTGTGACGCCTAGTTGAAACGTGAATATAAATGGTGTATACGCTAGCCGAAAGAATAGAAATAATTTTTCTCTATGGAGCTGAAGATCGGTGCGCTCGTAGAACCGCCCGAGCATTTAACGAGAGGCATCAAGACAAAAACGTGGGCCATAAATATGTACTCGAATTGGTACGAAAGTTTGAAGAAACGGGATCCGTTTGTAATAAAAAATCTATTGAGAAAAGGGTTGTAGATGAAGCATGCCAAATCGAGGTACTAGGACAGTTTGCAATAGATCCAACTTTATCCATCTCAAAGGTCGCAGATTTAACCAACATTTCTGCTGGCTCTGTGCATAAAGTTTTAAAACAAAATAAGTTTTTTCCCTACAAAATTCAAATTCTTCAAGAACTCGGAGAAGACGATTTTGATAGGAGAATTCAATTTTGCGAATTAATGTGCCAACGAATTGACGAGGACCCCCATTTACCTAAGAATATCTGCTTTAGTGATGAATCAACTTTTTTTCTAAATGGACTGGTTAACAGACATAACTGCAGATACTGGGATAATGAAAATCCGCACCTTTTCCGAGAAGGGCATACTCAATATCCCGAAAAAATTAACGTGTGGGCAGGAATTTATGGCAATGAAATCATCGGGCCATTTTTTTTGGAAGATAATTTAACTGGGCAAATTTATTTAAACCTTTTAGAAAACACAATATACCCTGCCATTGTGCAATCTTTAGAAAATCAAGTGGATGAAAATGCTGTTATGGTACTAAATGAAAATAATTTGCATTTCCAGCAAGATGGAGCTCCCCGCACTACGCTTTGGCAATTCGAGAGTGGCTTGATGAACATTTTCCAGGGACTTGGATTGGCAGACGTGGTGCAATTGAATGGCCAGCACGGTCTCCAGACCTAACCCCTCTAGACTTTTTTCTTTGGGGGTATTTAAAAAGCAAGGTTTATAAAACCCCACCTGAAAATATTGACGATTTAAAAGATCGAATTGTTCGGGAATGTAGAGGAATTAGCAGAGAAACCCTTGCCAATGTTCGTGGGGAATTTCAAAATAGGCTTTTTTATTGTCTCGCTAATAACGGCGCACATTTTGAACATTTAATAAAATAATTTTCTTCAACTGAATAAAACTGAATAAACTGCTTATATTTAACACACATTTTTGCATCCTAATTGCCTATAACGTCTATTAATTTAATTTTTTTTTGACGTCGTTGGATAGCAGATCGTACGTCCTTTAAAATGATGTATCACACTATAGGGTAATCATTTGACATACCAAAGTTTGAGGCCGATATATTATGCATTATTACAAGACATTTTTGCACACTATTCGCTTGTACGTCAACCGATTTAATTTTTTTTATACGGTTGGATAGACAATTTTATGCTGCTTACAATGATGTGTCACAAGGTGGGGGTTCCCATTTGACATATCAAAGTGAGGTTAGCTGGAGGTGAGGAGGTAATTGACAGACTTTTAACAAATGCAAAATTAAACTTCCCCCTGTATATCTAAATTGACGTGTTTTTTATTTTTTTTAAATTTTTCTATTTAACAAAGTTATTAAGGATGGTTCGTTTTGAAATGAAGGCACTGTATAATATTAATTATACACCGTGTTGTTTATTATTCAAATAACTATATTAACCAGAGCATTACTGTTTTGATTTTTAAATTTTCTCACCTCCTTTATTTACTAATAAACGGGTGGGTTATTTTTTCATAAAATGAGGTTAATTCATATAAAGTAAACGTTGAAAAAAATGTAAAGTGGTGATGAAATCATAAATGAAAAAATAAAGATGTTGCGTAAAAATTTAACACTTTTACGAAATAAACATAAAATACCTCAGTTGCTCCTCATATTTTGAGAGGTTTCATTTCCTGCCGTGCATCTCATTGTAAACCTAAAGCAGATTCTTTTCTTTAGATTGTTTAACTTTGCATAAACAATTACAACTAGAGGAAGTCAAGTGTTTGCAGTAACCAAGTATAAGGAAAGACAAGATTTAGCCACTAAGATACTCTACCAAGGGTTAACAGATCAGTTAAAACTACTGCAGATAGGAAAAGCGCCTTACTACATATACAATGCTTATACAATGAGCCTATTCTTAAAAACAACGAGTTCAAGTTATATTGGGGCCGAACGGTTCTAACAGATCAAACAATTGCTCAGAACGGGCCGGACATAATACCAATAGATAAAATTTCTAGGCGAACTACACTAATCGACATTGCTATACCTAATAACAACAACCTAAGGCCAAAATATAATGAGAAGATCGCTAAATACAGAAATCTGGAGGTGCAAATCCGCAGACAGTGGGCAACGGACAGCGTCCACACGGTGCCCATAATACTATAAACAACTGGAGTGATACCAAAGAATTTCCTGCAGAATATCAAGGGACTAGGCCTTAGTGAGCATCTCAAGTTTGTAGGAAGTACAGAAGACCACGTCACCTAGGACCCGATAACATGGAAAGGGTCTCCACAGAGCTTCATACTTTTGGTGTTTTTATATACCTAGTATGAGTCAATCATCCCTGGAGGGAGTGCGAAGCCATATTGGCTTGTAAATCTGATAATTTACAATAACATTGTCGAATAAGTAAAACAATTAGTATTATTTAGGTTTCATATGTCCGGTAGCAATTAATATCTGATTACTTCATTATTCATATTAATTCATTGTAAATTACCCCACAGTCTATCTGGTTCCGTCGTAGAGCCCTGATTTGGCACCCAGTGATTTCTTGTTATGTCGATGAAGAACAAACAGCGTGATCAACAATTTTCTCACGAACATGAGGTTGATGCGTTCAAAAACAATGGTTTTGGGATATCATCTTTACAATGGCAAAAATACAGGTTGGTTGAAAAGTTTTAAAAGCGACACCTATTAACCGGTATAGGAATCAAAATTTATACGCCATTTTAATATTCATCTATATAAACACACACAAAAGTGAATTTTTATATAATGGATAACCCAGAATATCGTGCAGTGATAAAATTATTTGTTTTGGAAGGTTTATCAGCAACAGAAATTCATATAAAAATGGTGGAAGTGTTAAAAAGGAATCTGCTCCTTCATTTCCAACTGTGTATCGATGGGTTTTAGAGTTTCAACATGGTCGTACAAGCGTTGAAGATGAACCACGTAGTGGACGCCGAAAAAGCGCAACAAAACCAGAAATCATTGAGCAAGTCTATGATATTGTTTGTAAAGATCCAAGTGCGACTAAGCGTGAAATTGCTGATCGGCATTGACATTGGCATCTCGGATGAACGAGTACTCTATATTTTACACGAAGAATTACGTATGAAAAAGCTATTCGGAAAGATAATGCCGCATTCGTTAACAATTCAACAAAAACTGAATCGAAAACAAATTTGTAAGTGTAATTTGGAGCATTTTAAGCAGAATAAAACAGATTTTGTGCATCGTTTTGTAACTGTGGATGATCCTAAACTGAAACAAGAACGTTTACAGTGGACTGAGGTTGGTTGTTCATCTTCAAAACAGGTCAAGTCAGAACGATCGGCAAAAAAGGTTATGGCAACAGTTTTTTAGGATTCAAAAGAGATTTTGTTGATTAATTATCTTGAAGAAGGTAAAACAATTAACTCTGAGTATTATTGCAACCTTTTGGACCAGTTGGATAAAAAAAGTTCGTGAAAAAAGACCCGGCTTACAGAAGAAAAAATTATTTTTCATCAAGACAATGCACGTCCTCACACAAATGGTTTGACGATGGCTGAATTGAAAGAATTAAAGTACGAATTACTTGAACACCCACCGTATTCACCAGATTTGGCTCCCTCAGACTACTACCTCTTCAGGAATTTGAAAAATTTCTTCGTAGAAAGCATTTTTCGTCGAATGAAGAAGCTATTGTAGCCGTTAAACATTATTTTGCAGAGCTTCCGGAAAATCGTTACAAAGATGGTATAAAATTATTGGAGAATCGTTGGAATAAGTGTGTTGAAGTTGAGGGAGATTATATTGAATAAAAAAATAATTTCATTAAAAAATACATATTCTTTCATTATCGCTTTCAAAACTTTTCAACCAACCTGTATATGCAAGAACGTATTCATGGTGGTGAACATTTTGAAAAATATAAACCACTACCCTCGTGTTAGTTTAAAATAGTCTTTTTTAAGCTGAATTATTATTATTGGCCCGGATTGTGTTATTGATACAAATTGGGTGCGCGGAAAGTAAAAAATTAAACTGTTCAGGCAGTAATTTTTTTCCGTTACTCTCTCCCTAAATACGCCCGTAATAAAAGCGTGTACAAACATAAATATTTCCTTGGCCCGAATCACACATAAAAAAGGAAAAGTCGCAGAGTGGCCATACAAAAATAAGCCCAATAATAAAAACTCTTGAACACGGGTAAAAAGGCCACACTTTTCACCCTCGTCGGTTTGTCCAATTTCGCGACAATACGGCTTATACTTTATGACGTAAACGATATCCTGTGGGAATGGGTCGTAATAACTTTTTATACGGGGAGTGTCCCGTTTAAGGGGGACGACAGGGAGGGAATTTATTTGGTAATTTAGGCGCCACGTGACTGCGAATGTGTTTAACTACGGCATAAGTTGGAATTATGTCGCACAAAGTTTACGAATCAATTATTACGATGGGATGGAGCGTTTTTGCTCGCCCCAAGATAATACGCGAGTAATATGCATAGTCACGCTACAAGTTATGTACCTTATAATAATGTTAATAACATAATTAAATTATGATTAAAAAAAATTGGATTATATTACAATTAGGTTGAAAATAGTAAGTAATAAATTAGATAATATAAAAAATATATATTTAAAAAAATTGTACTAAAAAGTAAAAAGTCTACTTGGAATGTGTGTAAATTTTCTCAGGAAAGTGCAAAGTTAATAAATAACTTTGTAATGACGAGAGCTATTAGAAATACTGTTTACCTAGCTAATACCAAGGAAATTTTTGATTAACAGAGGCCGTCACACCATAGAATTGTTTATAGCTAAAATTACTATGATTTCGCGAAGAAAAAACTATATAGTTTTATGGGTTACATCAAAGTCTGATGTGGATATATGTATGTATAATTTTTTTTATAAAAAACTATTTTCTTTTTACGCTACTATTTGCGCGGAACGATGTTTGATTTGGAAAGATTTCTTCTGTGAATTGCCACTTCGCTCCTTTATATAGGTTTACACCAATTTTGTCTACCATCGCACTAACGAGTATTTGGCCTCAAAAACCGGACAAAAAGGAGAAATGCAAACTAGACAAGTAATCATCGAATTTTTTTTTTTTGTATACCTGAGTAACCGTACTATCATAAAAATATGATAAAGTGACCCCTCCACGCAGCTACGTTCCGCACAGTTAACTGCAATCTAAGCTTCGTTCAATACGCACGCATTCGTTCTTGATAGATTTTTTTAGACTTGTGTTTGGTGTTTGGTATTTTGAAAAGTGAATATTAAAATTTTTTTTTTGTGATGGAATCTAAAAAACAAGGTATGTATTTAATTTAAATAGATATTATTTAAAAGTATAATGACTGTTTAGTATTCTTATGGACCTAAAACAATATGCAAGAAAATTTTCTATTTTTTTGTTTTTCTTTTTAACTAATTAGTGTTTTTGAAAATGTTCCGAGCTAGGTCGGGCTATAATTCTTTTTTTATAATAAACTATAGACATTAGCCATATTATAACAATCAAAACATTTTCCACATGTTTCCACCACTTCAAAAAACCGCTTTGAGTTCCACGGTTTTTTTTGCAATAATTTTGGTTATTTTTTACTGACATACATATTTTTTTTCCTATAGGTACAAATTTTACATCAAATGTTATTGAGGTATATCGTAAAACGATATACATGCTTTTTAAACAAAGCATATCCAACACACTTGAAGATAAGGTATCATTAATGGAACATAAGCATTGCGAAATGATGAAATGTCTCCAAAACGAGTACCATACCTTAAGTCACGACTTAAAACATTTTAATAGTGATTTGAAGAAAAGATGGATATCATCTAACTATATTGAAGAAAGATTTTTGGAAAAAAATGAGAAATGGCTTAATACATCAATACTAGTACATAACTGGGCCACGAATTCTACGGGATGCCCAAGGAAGCATTTCCAAGAATTACATGATCGTAGTAAACGAAGAAATACTAAAGAACTCCGCGAACAGGTACTTATTGAGGAGCTTACCTATGCAGCCAGCGTACGTCAACGAATGTCTGGAAATGCCGCGGCCTCTAAACTTATAATAGATGTAACTTCAACACCAACAAGAGCCAAACTTTACAGGAAGGTAATAAATATTACTCAGAAACCGAAAGTAAAAAATTACATACCTGAACAAGCTTTGCAAATCTTTGTTGAAGTTGACTTTACAAGGAGGCAGTGGGAGTTCTTACACGATTCCAATAAGGGTATGTTTCCTTGTTATACTCTAATTAGAGACGCATAGAAACTCTGCTATCCAAAACGAGAGTCAATCCGAGTTACGGAGACGAGTGTTAAAGTTGTGCTTCAGGACCTACTTGATCACACAGTAAAGAGACTTTGTTTTTATCTTGAGAAAGATTTTTTATGGGAAAACGTACAATTACCCTAAGTCAGCATATAAAACGATACCCATTACGTTTTTTTAATATTATTCCCCTCCCCACCCTAAGTCAGCCTCCCTTCACTCGATTAGTAAAATAATGCCAGAAATCAACTTAGCGCCCTCAAAAATCCCAAGATACTGATTTTGACACGTCTAGAGTCAAAAGCAATGACTTTATTAATTTTGTCCGGTTTTTGAGGCCAAATGCTCGTTAGTGCGTCGTTCAAAAATGAATATTGTAATTAAGTATAATTAATTTTTTTTATAAAAAACAATTTTTTTTACTCGATCGAAAACGGACCAACGCTACTATTTGCACCAAACAGTGAGTCATTTGGAAAGATTTCTTCTGTGAATCGCCACTTCGCTCGTTTACATAGGTTTACAGCAATTTTGTATACGGTCGAATCACATTTTTCCGAAAAATGTATTAATCAAAAATTATATGGTGGCAGGGATATTAACTAGTAGTGGCCTTGAAAGTGACCTTGATCTTGCCCCCCTTCAAAGTCGTTTGAAGGTTAACTTCAGAATTTTAAATGGATCTCTCCAGTTTCGACTCCGGGAATGAAAAGGGCAGAAATTACCGGATATGACCTTGACCTCAAGGTGAAGGTCAAATATCAAGTTAATTTCAAGGCCAAAACAATTAGATCGCAGTATATCGCGAAATGTTTAGTACAAAAGCTGTTGGGTGGCACGGGAGCTAAATGGCAGTGACCTCAAGAGCAAGATCAATTTATCATGTTCAGTTTGCAAATCGATTGTAAAAAAATTAATGAAGGCTTTCTTTTTACATAAGCATTTATCATTTAATTGGAATTGGTTTCCTTTCAGAGAGGGATCTATTTTGGTGGACTGTGTTGATATTTTGATGATAAGTAAATACAGGGTGATCAAAAACTAAATTAGATATTAACTTGAAAACATCGTTAAGAGTCAATTTTTTAAATCTAAAACCCCCCATTTTTATAATGTTATCTTATTTAGCATTAAAAATAAGGGTGACTTTGTATAAAGTTATCTATTCCAGAAATTTGAATTTTTTGAAATATTGGCAATTTAACATTTTTTTTTTAGGTTTTGAAAATGGAAAATGGCTTATTTACATAGGGAAACAACTCATTTTAATAAATTTTCAAAATTTCCATCCTGAACATTCTTCGCATCTCCGAGTTAGTTCGTCATGGGTCGCTACTCTAGTTGAATTTGGAGATAAACTTTCGAACGCGTCCCTTACCCTTGCCATGCAGTCCTCCATAGTTGTCACTGGACCACAATAAACGATATTTTTTTATCGTTCCCCACATAAAATAATCTAAGACAGTCAAATCAGAACAATGACAAGGCCACAGAAAAGATCCATTGTTGGCAATCCACTTGTCATCAAATATTGCTTGTAAGAAGATGGTACCTGGAACGGTTCTGTGTGGTGGAGTGCCATCGTGTTGGTAAAAAATTTGCCTGTATTCCTCCAGAGGTAGATTGCTTAAATATTGATTGTTTAACTCGTCTAGAATATTTAAATATCTTTCTCCTACAATACATAATTTAAAATGAGGGTATAAATTGCTTTGTATTATCTATTAATAAATTATCATTTAAGTTTTCTCCATAAAAATAGTTTTATAATTCCATTACTTCTTACACTACAAAATACGTTAATCTGCCAGGTTTTCTGAAAATTGTTTGAAATAATAAGACAAAGAACACGTTTGTTCTATAATAAAACAAAACAACTAAAAAATAAAAATCAGGAAGAAAATAACAAGTATGCGAATGGTCTTAAACAGAGAAAATAAAACATATTTTATCAAAACATGATATAACCGTACAAAATTTACTGAAAAATGTATTAACCTCTTTAAAAAGTAAAGTACCTAAAAAGAAAAATCCAACATTATTGATTCAATGCAATGTCTAAACTATCCTAAAACTTACATAGGAAGGACAACACAGTACTTAGACAATAGATTGAACGGTCACAAATATACAAAGTACGCTTCAACTGCATTACACAAAACATGAATTCGATATTAACAACCCCAAAATATTAACTCAAGATCCAAATTATCATAAATTAACCTAAAAAAGAAATGATAGAAATAAAAACGCCGCAAATGACAAAAAAGAAAGATATAAGTAATCTCAGTCAAATTTATCATAATCTAATTAACCAAAGCTAAAATTTCAAAAATAAATAAATAGATAAACAGAAAAAGTCATGAACTTGTTTTGTACCCTGTACTAATTCTATAAAATATTCCGGACACTGTATATAGTAAAAAAAATTTTAATATAAAGGAAGAACTGCCCAAAAAAATAGGTTAGGAAATTAAATTCCATCACATCAAATTAAGACATATTTAATAATTTTAATACTCTTGAACGGACAAACTCCAAGGTAGGCCATCTAAAAAAATTTTTTCCTTGTATCTGTTAAAGAGGTATAAAACTTTAAGTTGGCAACACTTTTTTAACTGGTGGCCATTTTGTCAGCTGTCAAGTGATTTATGTTTAGTTTGGTTTGGCATTTCAACATGAATAGACTGACGCCTGAACAACGCTTCCAAATTGTGCAAATTTATTTTGAAAATCATGGTTCCGTTCGAAATACGTATCGCGCACTACGTCCATTTTACGGTCAACATAATCGTCCATCAGAGCAATTAATTCGATTAACTATGGAACGTTTTCGCACCACGTTTACTCTAAATGATAATACGCATCCATAGAGACGTCGTACAGTGCGTACAGAAGAAGTCATTGCTGCTGTAGAGCGTAGCGTAGAGGAAGACCCCGAATCAGTCTATCCGCCATCGTGCACAGGAATTGGATATGTGTCCATTCACTTTATGGAAGATTTTGCGGAAAGATCTTGGTTTGCGTGCTTACAAAATCCAACTCGTGCAAGAATTGAAGCCACACGATCATCTAGCAAGGCGTAGATTCGATGAATGGGCCCAAAACAAGATTGCCGTTGATCCCGATTTTCACAAGCGAATTTTGTTTAGCTATGAAGCTCACTTTTGTTTGAATGGATACATCAATAAATAAAACTGCCGTATTTGGAGTGATGATAATCCTCAAGTGTATGTTGAGACACCGTTACATCCAGAAAAACTGACTGTTTGGTGTGCTTTATGGGCTGGCGGAATCATTGGTCCGTACTTCTTTAAAAACGATGCTGGTCAGAACGTTACAGTCAATGGTGACCGCTATAGAGCCATGATTACTGACTTTTTCGTTCATCCATTCAACAACCATGATGTGCAGGAGCTGTGATTTCAACAAGACGGCGCAACATGTCACACAGCTCGTGCCACAATTGATTTACTGAAGGAAACGTTTGGGAACCGCATTGTTTCACGTTTCGGACCCGTGAATTGGCCTCCAAGATCGTGCGACTTAACGCCGCTACGCCGATAAGCCCGAAACGATTGATCACTTGGAGGTCAACATTCGCCGCGTTATTGCCGATATACGGCCACAAATGTTGGAAAAAGTCATCGAAAATTGGACCTCCAGATTAGACTACGTCCGAGCCAGCTGTGGCGGTGATATGCCGAAAATTGGATCTCCAGATTAGACTACGTCCGAGCCAGCTGTGGCGGTGATATGCCAGAAGTCATATTTAAATTATAATGCCAGAAGGTTATCTTTCAAATAAAGTAAATTTCATGTCAATTTAAGAAATTCATCTTTGTTCTATTCTATTTAAAAGTTTTATGCCTCTATAAAAGACACCCTTTATTATACAAAACTTTTCAGTGTTTTAGGATGTTTGAGCGTATTTTAAATGTTTTTGTTTTTAATGTATATAAATCTTCTGTTCAAGGAAAACAAACTTGAAAACGCACAACACGATGTGCGAAACGTCGTAAGTAAATATAAGAAAGAAAAAAATGAACTTTTGAAATTTAATTTACAACCTATTACCGAAAAAGATATATATATATATATATATATATATATATATATATATATATATATATATATATATATACATATATATATATATATATATATATATATATATATATATATATTATATACATATATATTATTGCAATTTTCCTATTGAAAAATTCATCGTGACAAAGATCGCAAGACGCAAAATAGACAAGAAAACAATTGAGACATCAAAACCTGCTCCTTAACGAACCCGCAGACATCGGAACTAGAAGCCCTTTGATAAAATTCAGATACTTCTTTGTCCTCGGCAATTTGGGATCCCTTCCGTCCTGTCAATTTTCGGAAGATATCTCCTTTAAAGGGGCTCCGTTAAGGGTCTATCCAAACCTTCTTTATTGTTCCAACTACCGGATACCATTACTCGGTTATGCTCGATTTGAGAAATAATAATCATCGTCGAGGATGTAATGAATAGGTAGGAGGTGGAGAAGCAAAAGCTCCGACACATAAATAAAATTTAAAAGATAATTTTCTATTTATTTATGTGCTTAAGCTTGCATGCTACGGACAATTTCGAATATTAAAGAAATTTAATGTAACTTTCTGGTTCACGAATATGAAAGAAAAACTGAATTTCTTCAAAAATGTCACTGTAAAGAGGTCAAATAAGATGTCGTCAATGTTACAAGTACATGGCGAAATTCAAAAACGGTCAAATTTATAATGAGCTTTGTAAAGGAAACAAAATTAGAATTAATTGAATGTACAGGGTGGGCAAATTTAGATGTTGTTTTAACCTCATTTAAGAACCGCAACCTGTCCATTCTCGAGCACTTTTTGGAGAAACATATGAATGCGAAAACAGATCATGGCTATCTTGATTCGTTTATGATCTATCGGGCGATCTTAAGATTTGACCAAATTCTATTATGGTGTATAATTTGGTTATTACCTAAGATATCAAAAAACGAAAAGAACTTTCTATGAGCACTTTTTTACCTAGAATACATTGGCGCTCTTATTTCCGTTTAAAGTTGTATTTTTTTAAATGCAACATCCTATATTACTTATTTTATCCATTGCAATGATATATCATAGTTGATATTTCTTATTATCGTAAATCCTCAACCTTTACAAAATTTTGATTTAAGTTTAATAAATTAAATAAGGAATTATTTTATCTTGGTAGGCGTAAGTTTTCTCGTTTAACATTTAAGGATCATTCATTAATTTGTATCTTTAAAATTACTCAATATTGAGTAATTTTAAATTTTTTAATAATGGAACATTCAGCAGGTCAGAAGCAAATAAAAATTTTGACATTTACATGTATTTGAAGTATAATAAATTAAAAAAGAGTATATTAGTAATATTAATAAAACTCTAATTAAAGTAAATGTTCAAACTGATGTCCGTTATTTTGAATACATAAATTGCACCTTTTTATAACATTCCGAACTGCATTATGAATATGAATATTCATTGATATTGTTATTGGTTTTCTTATATACTTTGGTTTTAATATGTCCTTAAGGGAAAAAAATCCAGTGGCGTCAGATCTGGTGATCGTGGTGGCCACCTCACTGGTCCATTACTTCCTATCCAATTATTTCCAAAATCAATATTTAATAATTCTGAAACGGTCGTAATCTTATGAGGGGGAGCACAATCTTGCTAAGAGAAGAGAGTTCTTGCTTCATGTTAAGGAAGATTGTCTAAAAATTCTTCAACTAGATGTCGATTTAACATTTCGTAGTACCGTCGATAATTAAGATTTTCTTGATAAATACGTTAAAATACGATTTCCAAGTAAAGCACAAGAAACGCTAAAAACCAAACCGTCCTTGGGATCGGACGTCTACGATACGGTGAAGGTTGATATCAAACCAGTAATGTTCGTTTGACGACACCATAAACAAAACTGCAGTCGGCCTTGATAATCAGTTGGTTGCAAATGTTGTATTTTGCTTATTGTATATGGTCGAAAGTTATGTTTATTTAAAATATTTAGGGCACAGCGTCTTAAAACTCCAGAATCAGCTTCAATTTTAAGGCTGAAATATGTGTCAGATTCAATATGAGAATTGTTATTGCTTCGAATAAAACATTCTAACATATCATATATTTCGTAATTTTCAAATGACATTTTTCACTTTTTAAGATTCAATACAGCGTAATTATGACGATCTTAAACGTCAAATGAAAAAACTTTGATTTAGATGACATACACCTATCAAGATAAAATAATCCCTTATTCAATTTGAAGCAAAATTTTGTAAAGGTTGAGGACTTACGATAATAATAAATATCAACTAGAATATATCATTTCAAAGGAAAAAATGAATGCAAACTATTAAGCTAAAAATATATAGGGTGTTCCGTTTAAAAAAAAATACAACTTTAAGTTGTATCTCATTTCTAGTAATCGGAAATAAAAAAAAATAATAGCGTCAATGTATTCCACGTATAATAGTACCCATAGAAAGTTTTTTTCGTTTTTTGATATCTTAAATAATTACCAAACTATACACCATATTAGAATTTGGTCAAATTTTGTTTTCTTGTTTCTCCAAAAAGATTTTTGGTACAGGTTGCGCTTTTTAAATTAGCCTATAAAAATCTGTATAGGGTGTCCTAAACTGGATACTTTTATGGGGTTTCTTGTTAACTATTAAAGTTAGCAAAAAACTAATGTAGCATCCACAAGCTGTTTTTTAAGAAAACTAATAAAAGTGTCACAAACCTGACTTAAAAATTTTTTGTTTTCAAAATGCAGAGTAAAATTCAAGGGTTTACAATTTTTATACTGTCCTGTAACGTTTTTATTTGAAAATATATTACAACATTTTAAAAGACTTATTTTTCGCGGAAGTTAACCATGAGTTAAGTTTACCACTGGATGATCCTATGGTTACTTGCTTTACCAAAAAAAAACATAACCTCATTACTTTGTTTGCGCATTTTGTTTATTCATTGTTTATTTTATTTATGTTATTTGGTTTCTTTCTGTATCAATTAGTATATAAAACTGTAAAACCAAAATTTAAAAACTCTTTATGAATTACGAATTGTCGCTGGATTAATTTGACAAAAAAGTTAAAAATTCTTAGCCTCGTTAGGTTGAGTTATTATGAAAATAAAGTTTATAAGGGTTTATAAAGCGTTTGACTTCAGGAATTTAGTTTAAACAGCAGTGTAACCACGAATATTAGGCAACCGACTATCAATGAACAGCGCAGAATAATTTAGAGCCTTGAGTGTTGGACGTATTGAATATACAGATGTAAACAAGTATTCAAATATGCAGCAATACGTGTTTATGAAAGTAATTACATATACAAACCCTCCACTCCTCTGTGATCGGGTACTTACATCAGAGCAAATAGGTTGTGTTTGGCGTATAGGCCAGGAAACGAAGCGATTTTTGGGAGGTAAAAATGACTCAAATACTGCCTGCGATCTGATTGCAGAAATGGATAGGGGAAGGAAAATTGCAAATTTTTCAAATGTTAACTTTCTTAATATTTATTGAATTGTTTTATACTTTTACCAGAATGTGAGTTTTAAAGTGCTTAAAAAGTGTGCGGAAGTTGGGATTTAGAGAAAAATGTTCCAGAGACGAATTGTACGTCTTCAAAATGAATTTTTGTTTGTCCTAATCGGTCTGTAAACAAAAAAGTTATTGCAAATTAAACATTAAAAATGGCTTGTTACTAACTTTCTTAATATTTATTGAATTGTTTTCAACTTTTACCAGAATGTGAGTTTTAAAGTGCTTAAAAAGTGTGCGGAAGTTGAGCGCTGTCGGTCTTATTAGAAAAACGAAAAAAGTGACTATTTTTGATTGGCTGCACCGTCGTCTGGGAAACTGCCACAGAGTTCTGTCTGTGCTCATTCAAAAAGTGGATAATTATGATTTAATGAATTGTTATATAACTTTTAATACAACCTTATTTTATAACAATAACATTATTCAAGAAATGTTATTTCAATACAATAATAAGAAAATTCAAATGTTAGCACGATATTATTATTTCTAGTTCATAAAAAAAATTTTAAATGTAAAAAATGCAATTTTCGGGGGAGTGGGGGTGGTCCGAGAAGGTTGAACATGTGCCCAATATCATTTGTTCGATGAGCTACCCCAAAAAAATCAAAGAATGAAAGCTCTACGTTATTTAGAAGCGGAGATATTGCTAATTTTTTAAGCGCGCGCCGATTTGAAGACGCGCTCTCACTTTGTACTCGGTGAGATTTGGTTACCCCCTCCAACTGACCTTACCTGGCGTCCAGCACGTACCCTCAGTTTGGCGATCTCCTGTTGATTGTGTATAAATTAACCTCAATTGAATGATTCCATATACTTTAGGCTCTTATTAATGGACTGTAAAAAATTCAGCTCTTAATATAAATAAACAATAGCTCCGTGATTTTTTGAAAAAAATTGCTAACTCGGCTCCTATTGGTCGTAGACACTTTTCTTTCAAAAATTCGTGTTTTTTACCAGCTTTCCAATGATATGCTTCATTAACAAATCGGATAAAGAATGCGGTTGTTAATTAATTTATTTATATTTATTATTTATATAAGCGAAAAACTATCTATATCTTCATGACAATTTTGCATAAAGAAAATATGAAAAATATCCACTTTTTTTTACTACATGATAGCTTAAATCTTTACGAAGAGAATGAGCACTGACAGAAATCTATAGCAGTTTCCTAGATGACAGTGCAGCCAATCAAAAATAGTCACTTTTTTCGTTTTTCTAATACACAATTGCAATTTTACAAAAACTATTGGACTGACAGCGCCTAACTTCAGCACACTTTTTAAGCACTTTAAAACTCACATTCTGGTAAAAGTTGAAAACAATTCAATAAATATTAAGAAAGTTATTAACAATTGGAAAATAAGCCATTTTTAATGTTTAATTTGCAATAACTTTTTTGTTTACAGACCGCTTTGGACAAACAAAAACTCATTTTGAAGATATTTTCGTACGTACAATTCGTCTCTGAAACATTTTTCTCTAAATCCCTTAGATTTTCCGTGAAATCCAAAAAAAACGGGTAAAAATCATTTTTCGACCTATTTGTTAAAAAAAAAACAATGTTCCAACCAAAATTCGTTGAGACACGAGATGAGACGTCATTTCTACTATATTCCCCCAAACATTTCTGCAATCAGATCGCAGGCAATATTTGAGTTTCTTTTAACACTCCGTTTCCTGGGGTGGTATCTCCAGGCTAATTTTGAGTTAAAGTTAAGTACTTCTAAGCGGCCTTTTTCGGTAAATTCCGACGCACATTTTAAACACAAGGATTTATGGGTATAAATATATTAAACCATTTAGCGTAGCATTCGCATTGTATTTTAAAGTATAAAAAACTCGACGAAATTACGCTTATTTATCAAATCCGTACCTCCTGTGCTTGCCTTTTTCGTTGTAATAATAATGTTCACAGGCTTTTAATTCGATTTCATTTGTAGGTTCGCCCCTACCGACACATGGGATTCAGATTGCGGCGCATTACGCCTGTCTGCGGGGATTTTCTTTATTGGGACAGCAAATAAAAACGATGTGTGTAAACACAAACAACATGATGTGGATTAAATAAAATACGTGTGTTGATTTTTATAATTTGGTACAGCTGCCAGGGCCTGTAATTGAGAGGTAAAGCGGGATTTTGCTGCAGTTCATTGCGCCACTTGGAAGTGTATTTATTTGCTTTCTCTGTGCTGTCTTAATATGTCCCTTTTATGTCTAGACTCGGCAAAGACGCTATTACACACTGAGACGACTAAGTCTACACACCCAAGGAACCAAATTCCCTCAATTTATCGTAAATATTTACAAATTTCTTAAAATCTGGATGGTAGTCCGTTTATATATTTATAAATTTCTTCGTTTCGTCATCTTGGGTACATAATTTATATGTTGGTTTTTCATTTAAAGGGCTACTAAATGTCATATACAGCCACGAGCAAAAGTATTAGGCACCCCTATTGTTTATCTCTGTCTTGACTAGTGTCCAGATAAGCTTCTTATGGTTTTATTATTGCATTGGGGGTATGTTTTCGCAAAAATAAGACAAAAACAAATAATTATGACACGCAGGCAGGGGCGGATCCAGCCTCTCTCTTTGGGGGGGGGGGGGGGGTGATATCACAAAAGGACAGTATGGCAAGCGAAAGCAAGTTGTCGACGGGGGGAGGGGGGGCGGGGATACATCAGCAACATTCCCATTTCTAGTGTAAAAGGCAGAATTGATTCTATTTTCCTGAACTCAAAGCTTTTCTATACTCTATTCAAGAACTAGAGAGACTAATCAAACTTACCGAAACCTCCAAAGTACCTGCTCCAGTGCCGCAGGTAACTGAGGACTGCCGTAAATCCAATTATATTTAAATTTTATAAGCATTTATAAATTTACTGCAATAATAAAATTTCTGATAGTTCAATTTGATTGCTGTCAGTGAGCAAAGTACACCTTACAGTGTGTCCTTAGTGATTTATCTTGTTTGTACTTGTTTTTCTATATTATTTGAGATTAGTGAGATACCCAAAAGATTTGGCTCCCACATCAATATTTATTCCAAAATCGTTGAACCAGGGCATTTTTTCCTCAACGAAAAACTTATTATGATGAATGTCTATGATGCCTTAAGATATCAATATCTAAATAATAATGTTAAAAGATCTCTTGAGATGTGTTCCAACATGACAGGAGTTGAAAAATCTACTATGTACAGAATAATGAAGGAGAAAAAAACGACTGGAATTGTTAGTACTCCCAAGCCATATCCGATCATCGGCAGACTAAAAACCTCGTTGGAAGAAGAGATGTAAACTGCAATAAAAGGAGTTGTACATACATTTTATTATGAGAAGCAGATCTCAACCATCGACAAAATCAATGAAGATTGGGATTTACCTGAAATTAAAAGAACTGATCTCTGGAAATTGCTCAGAGAACTTAATTTTTGCTGAAAAAACCAGATAGGAAATCTGTTCTTATAGATCGTCGGGAAAATGTTCGTTGGAGAAGGAAATATCTCTCTCAAGTAAAAGGTAGAGTTGCTAGAAATAACACAACTTACAAAATTAGTAATTTAACTCAACTTTTGAAAGATTTTTTTGAATAAAGTTAGTGCTGAAAATTGGGAAAAATCCATATAATAAAAGAATAAAAGAAAATGTGCAAACTCGATCTCATGATCGGTGAGATTGAGAAACCAATTATAACTAATTTGAGCGGAGATAGCTTCACTGACTTTGATTAAGAATTAGATACGTAATGTTCACCAGCGTAAACACAATTTATTATTTAAATTTTCTGTAACATATAAAAATTAATTACATTTGAATCCCTTTTAAGCGTTTAATTGTAATTCTGCAGATGGTTTAAGAAATAAATAAACTGAAATGTCAAATGTCCTAAAAATGTTTTTAATTAATAATAAAATGACTGATAGACCTACAAAAAATTTTAATATTATATAGACTAATTTTTTATATATATATATATATATATATTTAACTTTTTGTATTTTTGACAATGGGTATTTTTTAAGTATTTAAATTATAACTTAGAATTTTCTGAGAGAATAAAGCTACGTTTTAGTCTGAATGTGCCTAAAAATAATAAAAATACAGTTGTGATTTGTATTAAATATGTCAAAATTATCTATATTAAGAAATCATAAGAAATAAAATAATATTATAAAACTTTTTATTTTAAGTTTATTACCGAAATAATATTCTTTGCCATAAATACTTAGTGATAAAATAAACCTCCTTCCGACGCCTATGATTAGGATTAAAATCCTTTTTAACACTTCACACATCCAAATATCTATTGTTATCCAACCCAAATAGTCCATTATTATAGACCGGTATTTTTGATTATAAAATTTCTAATCCATTCTTATGAAAAATATATGTGTTTAAGAGATTTTGCCAAAGACACCGGACTAAAGAACATAGGTAGTTGGCGAAGAAAAAAGAGGGTAAAAAAATGATTTATTACTCTGTAGTTCTTGAATAAACTATAGTATAAGAGGCAAAATCGGGTCTATTTTCCTGAACTCAAAAGTGCTCTTTCTGTAAAGTTGGTACCTATGTAAAATTTCTCTTGACACTTAAAGTAAGTAGCGTGTCGCGCAGGCTTGCGGCTTACCTATAAAGTAGAGCCATGTCATCATTTTCACTTTTTCCTGTTAGAATCGACAAAAGAAGACTGCAGGCTTCCATCCCGCTGGATTTGCAGCATACTGCTGGTTTTGGAGTTTGGAGCATTAGTTAGTTTATTCCGGTACCACTTTAGTATAGTTTGATTTGAGTGTTTGCCTGCTTGGCGTTTTTTTTTTGGAGTTACCGAAACAATAAAACCTGGAAACAGGGATTTTTTGTCAGTCTTGAGCACGTTTTTAACAAGGATCAGTGTAGGCCAAAGGAAATTAGGATCCACCTTCAGGGTATCTTCTTTGTGGCTGTTGTCCACCCTCTGGGCATACTGTGAATGATGTCCATCCTAGGGATTAAATCATTACCGGTGTCTTGTAAATCCACCCTCGGGACATATTGTACTGATATCTACCTCAAGGTTGATACTTTCACTTGCGTGCTTCTGTGGATGGTACAGCAGAGCCAGTGCAGTTAAACTGAGAAATTGAACAATTGACCGACTCACCATCCCACAAGCAAAACCTTTGTATTAGCATATTTTTATTAATAATTCAATAATAACTTTATTAACTTTGAAGTTTCTTTATTATTGTACAGCGTTGCGATATAATCTACCATTTATGATCATAGAAACAAAAAAGGGTTTGATTTATAATTTTAAAACTAGTAGGCTATGTGAGGTTTATTGTTAACCATTTGTATATATTTCCTTTATCTTCTTTGTGTATTTAATCAAGTTTGATGTTCTTTTAATACGTTGTTACATCTTTCTTACGCTACAGGTTAATCTTTTAATTAAAGATTTTATTACAAAGAACTACGGCCGAGTTTTATTTGGACCATCTGCTGCTTGCTTTTGCGTCTCTTCTTGTTTCATTGTGCCTGCTGCAGAGTAAAGTTGAAAGCAACATCATGCAAGGCTTCTGCATTTCGCCTAGCTTTTGATGCAGTGGCGCCCTTAATTTTCCACCCCCTACTTGCCGGCATTGAGGGTTAGCTCGGCTTTTTTGCTCGCTGATGCTGCTACTAACCTCCAACTGTACTCTAGTGTTTTTCTTTTTTTTTTTTTGAGTTAAATTAACTCTCTCTTTCACCACATTGTGAGGTATCGCGCCTCTTTTAAAAACCAGTGTAGCAAAAGATAACATGATTGGATATCTCCTGAGACATGGAAAGAAAGGCCGAGGGCAAAAGGAAAAGAGGCAGATCAAGGCAGAATTATCTGCAATAAATAGTGAATGGTGCACGTAAGAGTACGTTTAGAAAAAGTAAAGATTTAGCACGAGAGAGTTGTGTCAAACCAATCTTTGAATTGAAGCTTCAAGAAGAAAAATATTACGATTTAACTCAAATTTAATCGAAAATAAAGCAGATTATTTCTGCCCGTCGTTTTTGCCATCAGTCCTGAACCCAGAATCATTATTAAAAGTTGCAAACTCGTAAACCTTCCCATGCAAAACGCATTAAATCCAGATTATTCGGCCCAAAATGAAGGAATAAAAACTTTCATAATAATAATCGTATTTCTAAAAACTCTTATATCAATAAAATCGCGAATAAAATTCATCGTTATGACACCGACCAGGGGCGAAACTGTTAAAAACTTTGCTCGACAAAGCTCTTTTAATATGCGATATTTAAAAGTTTTTGCGCGAGTCCTGTTAACTTTTTTAACGAATTTCGAAAGTTTTTCAATGCGTTTTGTATATGAATGAAAGCAGACCGTTCAATGCCATGTAAAGAGCGAGAAAAGAATCACGAGGAGCTAAAGCTTTAGAATCCTTACCATTATAGTATTAATTAACATCATTTAAAATAAAGTATATCTCTAAAAGCAGATTATGTAGAACCGTAAAACAAATTTATGGCATAATTTTTCTATTTTCCTTGTTAGGCCTAAAATGTTTCATCTTATTGCTTACCTCTTTTGTATTTGAAGTCTGTTTACACTCTCAATAAAAAATATGTTTACACCATGGGTGAGCTAGCTCATTCTGATATAATTAAAGATTGTATCTCGCGAATCGTTAGATTTATACGATTTTTACTTCAAATCAAAAGAAAAATCATTCGTAAAAGTCCGTTCCAAAGATATTCTATTCACAGAAAAGCATTCGCGATCAAACCTCTAACTGGTAAAAGGAAAAGAAAAAAGCCCCGTCAATTTACTCGAACAATACGCGCTTTTCAAAACAAAAAATAAAGGAAAAACTGAAATTTCCAACGTCGTAATTCAATAAAGTGTTGTTAACTTAAGCAAACAGACACACGTCATGTCAGATTATTTTTATTGTTTTTTTTTTCTGTATTATTTCTTTATTGTTTAGTTTTTCTTTTTGAGGAAGAGGGCGGGAAAGAAAATGTATTTAGTAAACAAAAACTTCACTTTTGTGTGGGAAAACAATCTACTTTAATACAGCCTTTTATATCCACAAATAAAAATAGACATTTCAGATTTTCTGTGTGATGGTATTGATCCGAACAGTAAGTTTTTAACTGTAAGCGTACCCAGGAAAGTTTGGCAACATGTAGCTACTTTTATTAAGGATAAATGTACACTATCAAGTTCGGTTATATAAAAATGTAACACGTCAAAAATATGAAAAGAATTGATAGGAGCATGCTATTTCAATTCATACAACTCGTTTTTAGTTGCAAAGCACACACAATAAAGTAAAAGTTGTCCCTATTCAAAGATAAACAATTTTTTGTATCTCTCTGTTACAAGTAGAAAACACGCTAAATTCTGATAAATTTTCACATGAATGAGTACGTTTTACTATCCACAATTAATTTTCTAAGAGAAATCCCGAGCACATGTCAAGTAATTCAAATCAGAACTGAAACATTTTCTAGAGGAAATATAATTTTATGGTTAGTTTCAGAGATTTTTAGTGTTAATAAAAACATAGACTGAACTTAACTTCTGTCTATAAAGAAAGAACGTATAAATGCGACAATAAAAGAATGAAAACAGGGAAATTATACATGTTATATTGTCTATCGTCCACAGTGTATACGAGGGTAGTATCAAAAGTACTTGATCTAACAAAGAAACAAATTTATTTATTTCTCAACATAGTCTGTTTTTAGCTTGATACACTTTTCCTAGCGATGTTCAATAGCTTCGATACTCCGTTTATAGTAAAGATTGCCAAATTCCTCAAAATAACCATCAAGCCCAGACCCCACCTCTTAACTGTTGGCAAATTTTTACCATGGAGTCATTTTTTCAAGTTTGGAAAAAGAAATAATACGAAGAGGCTAAATCTGACGAATAGGGTGCATAAGAAAGCAATTAGAACATTAACTCATTGATTTTGTCCATCGCAATAACGGATGTGTGCACTGATGCATTATCTTAATGGAAAGACACTTTCTTTTTCACCAAAAAAAAAACATTTTTAGGATATTTGACGTTTCAGTTTATTTATTTCTTAAACCATCTGCAGAATTACAATTTAATACTAAAAAGGGCTTCAAATGTAATTAATTTTTATATGTTACAGAAAATTTAAATAATAAATTGTGTTTATGCTGGTAAACATTACGTATCTAATTCGAATCAAAGTCAGTGAAGCTATCTTCGCTCAGATTAATTATAATTGATTGGTTCCTCTATCTCACCGATCATGAGATCTAGTTTCCACATTTTCTTTTATTCTTTTATTATATGGATTTTTCCCAATTTTCTGCAGTAACTTTATTTAAAAAAAATCTTTTAAAAGTTCAGTTAAATTATTAATTTTGTAAGTTGTGTTATTTCTATATTTCCTTCTCCAACTGACATTTTCCGGACGATCTATAAGTCCTCCTATCTGGTTTTTCCCAGCAAAAATTAAGTTCTCTGAGCAATTTTCAGAGCTTAGTTCTTTTAATTTCAGGTAAATCCCGATCTTCATTAATTTTAGTTAGAATTTTGTCGACAGAGCCGATTCTCCCCTTTGAGTCCACTGTTTTGATTTTTCAGCTCTCAGGTGTGAAGTAATGGACTCAAGTTTCATCCATGGTTTTGAATCGACTTTATTGCTGTGAAACATCGCTAAAGGTTTAAGTGAAACATCCTCACGAGGCTATTCCGGCGTTCCCAACCTTTTTCTCCTTGCGAACCCCTTATAAAAACCGGAATAAATTGGCGAACCCCCTGTATAGTCATTAAGAACAGCAAATGAAACAGTAAAATTGGGTTAAAAAATGTATTTCCTATACTGAATAACAGTTCTTAACGTAAAACCAAAACAATCGTAAAACATTTACAGACAAACATTACTAAAGCTAAAGTGATAGCTTAACCTATAAAAAATAATTAATACAGAATGAATACAAAAATACAGGACCCAAAAAAACCCTTCATTTGGATATTTGTGCCTGTTGACAAACAAATTCAAAATTTGGTTCGATGTCTGAAAGTTTGAATCTTAGCTCAGGTTCTGCATTTAATCTGTTTCTGTACTTATCTTTCAGCTAAATATATGTTCAAAATCCTTTCTTACATACATATGTTGTAAAAAAAGGCAATAAAATTTTTATGGCTTTTCCGCCAAAACAGGATACTCATTTCTTACACTGAGCCAAAAATCACTTAAAGAGTGAACTTTAAAAATAGTTTTAAGGGAATTGTCCGAGGATAAGTCAATCAGCTTTTCTTTTTCCAGTTATAGGCCGGCGGAGTTAGCCTTAAAATGAGGTGATCTTGAAATTTAGTATTAGTAGACCTCTGACTACGTTCAAACTTCCAGAATTATGTAGTATCTTATGTCTCATTTTTTCGAGTTCTTTGTTAGTAAAAATGTTTCATACAAAATGAGCTTAAGCCCATGCGGATAAATCGGATAATTACTTCCTTAGTTATTGCAAAAAAAAGTGCTAAAATGCTGTTGCATACAAGTATGCAAAATTTCAAGTAAAAATATTTAAAACTTTTTATACAATTAATTTGTTAATAACTTTTTATGTTTTTTTTATTGTTTATTCTCTGAAATCTAGAGGTCGTACAGCGGTTTGCGGGCGTGCAAATAAAAGTTCGAGATTTATATTAACAACAACAAAAAAGAACCAAAAATTGTTGATTTTAAATTGTTGAAACAGGTAAACAAAGTTGGGGTTATTTTTTTCGTTATAAACAAATAGAATAACTCTTTGACAATTGTTAATATCAAAATGCCGATAAGACGACGTGATAACTGAGATTTTGGAGCATAATTTGAAAAAAAAATCTGTACGACCACTAGAAGCTGAGATAGAGTTTTTTTTTCAAAAAATCGCTGCGGCGTTGTTTATTAACATTAAGGGATTATTTAAGTAGGAACTCATAGGAATATGGTTAAACTATTGTATGCAGCAGTTTTTAATTCAAAATTGCTGATGTTGCAATAGTTTAAAATTGTACTTACTCCGAGAATCAGAAAATGATCAGTGGACGAGGGGGGGGAGAGGGGGGTTTGGCGTTCTTCCAGCCTGCGGCGAGCGGAAATAAACCTGACTCGGACGCTTCAAATTCGTTTCGCCGAAAAAATTTTGATTATCTCGTCGAATACTGGTCGTAGAACCTTCATTTTTCGTTTAATTTTTGGTTTCTCGACGAGATATGAACAATGGATGATATGTCTTTGTAATCAAATTATGGTTATACATAGCAATAAACAAATTGTTGCACGCGAAAAAATTGTTACATTGGTCAATAGTACAATACTAATGTGCTTCAAAATCTCACCTATCACGTCCACTTATCGACATTTCGATATTAACAATTGTCAAAGAGTTATTCTATTTGTTTATAACAAAAAAACCAACCCCCAACTTTGTCTGTTTCAATAATTTAAAATCAACAATGCATTTGGTTCTTTTTGTTATTGTTCATATAAGTCTCGAACTTTCATTTATGCACCCGCAGAATAAACAATCGAAAAAAAAACATAAAAAGTTACTAACAAATTAATTCTATAAAAAGTTTTAGATATTTTTACTTGAAATTTTGCAGATTTGTATGCAATAAGAGGCTCATTTCGGTGCAGTATAAAATTAATGCAATATATATTTTTATTGTTTATTAACAATTGAAAAAACCGCCATTTTAGCATGTTTTTTGCAATAACTAACGAACAAATTATCCGATTCGGATGGGCCTCATTTTGTAGGTATTTTTAATGCGCACAACTTTTTTTTTACTAAAAAACAAAAGGTTTTCCTAGAACTCGAAAAAACTGTTTTACATTTCCCCAAAAAAGAAAATGAGACATAAAATACTACACAATTACTATTATCATTCTGAAGATTTCTTTCTGCGTAGTCAGAAGTCTGGTAACATTAATATTTTTCCCAGATGCAACTTCCATCAGTCTATTGAGTTAAAGAATTATCAGAAGTAACCTTTAAAAAGTATTAAGTATCCAGTTGTTCGATCCAAATATAATAGGTTTATTACGAAAATACTCCTTGAACGCTAATTGAAGTTATTTGAGATGTTCAGTAATATGCCTTTAAATATTTTCGTTAAATTGCATTTAATTTTCTAATAAAATGATGCTGAGAGAACCAAAATAGTCATACTAATTCACCTACAGACATTACATTCAAAAGTTGAACTTCTTTATCATGGCATTGGCATTGGTAATACCTGGGCCTTGTAAAGACAGATTTAAATAATTAAGTTTAGACAAAATGTCGGCTAAGTATACAAGTTTTTGGAGCCAAAGAATATCAGATACACAGGAGGACAAGTGAAATGGATGGTCAAGAAAAAATGCATGAACATTAGACTTTAATTCAACCAAGCGGGTCAAAACCTTACCAGGAGAAAACCATCTGAGTATGTAGTAAAAAACGTGGAGGCTTCTAAAGTCGTCACAAACGGCACCCGATTTTATAAAATTTATAATTTTTACAACATCGCTTAAAATACTCGATAACTCTGTATTTTTTTTCAAACAATAACAGCCATCTCTAAGTTAGATCGGGTACTTCTGGGACTACCCTGGTACATATTCTTTTTGGTTTTAATAATGAACACTTGACTAGAACTAGAAAACCAACACAACCGTATTTTAGCATAAAAACAAATTAACCGAAAATATTTCTAACAATTATTTTTAACAATTTATACGTCCCTTCATAATAATAGGAGAATTCGTGTCCCCACTATGTCCCTATAATTGTTCACGCCGACATCTTTACAACCCGTTAAATCCTGAAGCAACCGTATGGTTTGTACCTACCACAACGCTTATACAAAAGGTCATACACCTCTCGATTTAACCAAGGTTTCTACCTCGATGTACACCCTTTCCATTAACCCTTCCTCGCTAGATAAAAACAAAGAACCGAAATCACAATATCGTCCCTCCCGCGCCCTTAAATAATGCAAATATCCATTAGTCAAAACGATTTTAGTCCTCCACCCTTTTGTAATCTGACCCTCCTCGATCTTTATTCATTAAGTTTTCTACAGGGTGCATGATTGTAATGACTATATTTGAAACTAGTTGTTGCTCGGAACGTTGAATGTGTAATCATTTATTTTGAATGCCGAGTCGCCTAAGATTGGCTGTTCTTTCTGGGGATTAAAAAATTCCATATTAAAAATCTGTACTGGCTTTTTAACATTTTGGGGTAGAATTTCGAAAAACGCTGAAACACCTATTTATTTATGTGCAGCTAAAAAATCTTATTTGAACTAAGAATTAGTAATTTAAATATACAAAGTCACCAACTATTAGTACCGACGTGCGACACTGTATCTGTTACCTTTACTCGCCGCGCTTCGCACGTATATTATTATATTATTTTTAAATTTTCAAAAAATTCGGCTATTTTCACTTATTTTGATGTCCCCATATGAACAAAAAATATTGTTATTCATTTGATATTCAGAATTCCCGAGAAGCCACGGACATTCTCTCAGATTTTTTTTTTATTTTCAACCCATTTTGCGTGACTCTTTTCCTATAAATCCGAATATCCGGATAAGAAATAGCCCATTTTCAAATGAGCAACAATGAAAATATTTTTAAAATCGTTTCGATAGTTCTAAAGATTACAAAAAAAATTTAACGCCTTATTCTATGGATACTCACCCTGTATGGGGAATATTGCTGCCAAAATACGTGACTCACAAAAAGTTTTACTTTCGGGATATATATATATATATATATATATATATATATATATATATATATATATATATATATATATATATATGTCTAATATAATTACTTTTTAAAATTATTTTCATATTATACAGGGTGCCCAAAAAGCTCTGAAAGTATCAAAGTTGTGTTTTTAAAATTGAACTCCCTGTATATAATTGCATTTTTGGATTCTCCGATCAAAATAAGTGCTTATTTTAATAAGGTTTATAATACCTAAACCTTAAGAGTCTTTAAATAATTTGAATTTTGACAAAATCTAACCTAATTTTCATGTTTCAAATACCTAAGAAGTATTTCAGTTATATACTTGAAATTGAAAACTATCGAATAAAATCGACCACTCGTTCTGGCTTTTGTGGATTTCCATAAGACCTTTGATACGGTAGAGCTTGACAAAATTATGGAAGCATTACAAGCATGCCGCATTGACAATCGAGATCCAAAGTTAATTTACAATATATACAGGAATGCAACTGTAGGTGAAACTACACAGAAACACGGATCATATCCCAATTGGCAGAGGAGTCCGACGGGGTGATACCTTATCGCTTAAACTGTTTACTGCAGTACTAGAATACGCCTGTAAAAAACTTAACTGGGACAAAAGAGGCCTGAATGTAGACGGCCAAAGATTAACAAATCTGAGGTTCGCGGACGACATAGTTTTGTTTTCCGATAATTTCAAGGAGATGTGTACAATGTTACATGAAATTCAGCAAGTATGCGCCAATGTGGGTCTTAAAATAAACATATCAAAAACAAAATATGACCAATCTGGTACCTGGTGGAAATATCAATATTGGAGACAACGAAGTGGAGCTTGTGGAAAAACACATATACCTTGGACACGAAATAAAGATCACAAGAGATAATCAAACATGCTACGGAGAAGAATAAATCTTGCATGGGCAGCCTATGAAAAACTTAAAGACATCTTTAAAAGCGATATACCAATTTCTTTAAAATGTAAAGCATTTGACCAATGTGTGTTACCGGTTATGACCTACGGTGCCGAAACTTTGACATTGACAACAGCAACTTCTAAAACGCTGCCAATAGCTCAGAGAAAGATGGAAAGGTCAATGCTAGGTATATCGCTGCGTGACCGAGTTAGAAATGAAGACCTGAGACGAAAGACAGGAATTACCGACGTAATTTTCCGAATTGCCACACTCAAATAGAACTGGGCCGGACATGTCGCCCGAATCAGTTATGGAAGGTGGACGAAGAGATTACTCGAGTGGAGGCCGAGATTAGACAAAAGAAGTAGACGAAGACCCCCCTACTCGTTGGACTGACGATCTCAAGAGAATTGCAGCAAATTCGATGCAAATCGCTCAAGATATAGCACAATGGACAAGAATGAGGGAGGTCTATGTCCAGCAGTGGACGCAAAGGGCTGGATGAAGAAGACTTAAAATTTACAGTGAAGTGTAACAATAAATCTTATTTTATATCCCAATTATAATAAACTTGCATACAGGGTGTCCAAAAATTAAAACTAATCAAACAAGAACTTTAAATGGTTATAACTTGATTAATTTAAATATGTATGAATATAATAAATAATGTACCGTTTAAATACCTATCGAATAGTATAATGGTGTTCTATAGCTAAGTCTTCGCGTTTTCACAGAGTACGCCAAACAATCGTTTTCTGCACCATTTTGTGTTTTTTGAATAGATGTTCTAGTATAGCCTTTGGAAATGACAGGTAATTTACAACTATAAGAATAATAATCAGGAATATCTTTACAAATGTTCAGAAACTCGGAACGCGATTTATAGTCGTCGAACAGGCTATAACAGCAATAATGGTAGCTTTGAGCATAGACTCGAGAAGCCAACAAACAATTTTGATGACATTCTTCAAGAATCAAAATCATATCAATAAGCTCTTCCTTTGGATAAATTTTCATTTTCACAAAGCAATAACACAACAATATTCAAATAATTCAATTCAAGAAATGAAGTTTCACAGTTACAAAAAATAATACCGCTATTATAGCAACAGACTTTGCAGACTAAACTGACAGATTAAATGAACTATCTGACGTTTCTAAAACACAAAATTTTGCAAAATAAACAACGATTATTTAGCGTATTCTGTGAAAACACGAAGACTTAGCTATAGAACACACTTATACCATTCGAGGGTATATAAAAGGTACATTTTCTGGTAAGTTAAAAAGTATAGCGTTCAATTTGAATTAATCAAGTTATAGCCACTTAAAGTTCTTACTTGATTAGCTTTAATTTTTGGACGTCCTGTATAATATAGCAAGTTTATTATAACTGGGATATAAAATATGATTTATTGTTACACTTCACTGAAAATTTCGGTACATAACTAAAATACTTCTGAAGTATTTGAAACATGAAAATTAGACTAGCTTTTATCAAAATTCATATTATGTAAAAAATCTTAAGGTTTAGGTACTATAAACTCTTTTGCTTTTATTTTCTTGAACCTCTAATTAGATATATTCTTTTTTATTAGGTTTTCGGCTCGGTAAGGGGAATAAAAGATTAATTTATTTCCTCATGGATGTTTTACTGATTTTTCTGTTACAAACGTTTCGACCTTCTTATTGGTCTTCATCAGTGTATTTTTTACAAATAATTTTGTAGCAAATACACCGATGAAGATAATACGGTCGAAACGTTTGTGACAATATCTATCAGGAAATAAATTAATCTATTATTCCCCTAACCGAACCGAAAACCCAAGAAAAAAGAAAAAGGTATATATATATATATATATATATATATATATATATATATATATATATGCCAACTTTTCTGAAATTTTTTCTTTTGATTTTATATGGTCCAGAAAGACAGCATAATATACGACATATCAACAAAGGCATGATCTATATTTAAAAATACAAATTATTTTAATTAAGAAAAGGCACACCTTGTTATGAAAAATATTAATTTCCTAAGTATTACAGAAGCTCAGGAATATCCCGCAATTTTGATAATGAAAGAGGGAGTAAATAAGCGTTAAAATAGTAACTTTTTGGTTGAGATGTTTTGGAAATTAAAGGAGAGATAAAAATATAAAGCTTTCTCAGCTTAATACATTGACAAGGTTATATCTTCTAGTCGGTTGTAAGAATATTACTGATATAATTTAGTTATACATGTTAACAAGTAGTAAACCTTTGTAAAAGAAAACTAAAAATAAAAACCTAGAAATAAAGCCTTGGGGGCCAGCCAGAAATCTCCTGATGGGTTTTTCCGAATTTTTGAACCCCTTCCCCCTCACGTGATGGAACAGGATTTTTTCACTACCACCCTTACCCCTCGAATATCACGTGATACTTCAAGTTTAAATAAGAATAAATAACACTTGTTTAACTTTCTAATTAAATTTATTAATTTTATAAAGCTATTTATTAATATATTTTTTAAACAATTTAAATAAAAAAGAAACTTTTTATTAATCCTGATATGTTATTATCTCGCTGAAATTATGTTTTGAAAATAAATATTTAAAATTAAAATTATTGAAAGTTGTAAAAATAATTAATTTTATTAACAAGATTACTTTCGATTGCATTCGACAAATTTTACTTTCAATTTATTATAGATAATTAATTAGGCCCCTCGGGATTGGTAAGAGGAATAGTTGTCTTCCGACAATAAACAAAATTTGACATTTTTTCTGGTTTTCTAATAATATAAAAAAAAATTGGTGTTTTTAAGGTTCAACACTGGGTTGACTTATTATTGTATGTGTCAATTTTTCTTAATTCAGACCAGCAATTAGAGCATCTTAGTAAATAAGGAGAATAAGTTTTAGTCAATTAAAATCATTTATTGTCAACTAGATAGGTTAGTGAATCTAAGGGACAAAAATTTCTAAAATAAATTTAAGTCCTATATCTTCTATAGTACGACGATTTGACCAAATCAATAATAGGCCAACCTTCTTTAACAAAAAGGCGTATGTTGGCTTAGCGGCTAAGATACTATAGATAAAATACGAAAAACTAAAAATATCACAATTTATTTGTAATTTGAGGAAACAATGTCCCATTTTGGGTCTTCTTATCGCCCTTAAAAGCTGTTAATATCGCCTTTATCTGCCATCGCTATTATTTCTAAAACTGGACGCCCCAAAAACCTGAAACATCGTATTTTTATAGATAACCTTGACCCTTGTCTTGACCAAGCAAACAATTGCTGGCCGTTAAACTGTTTATTATCAAAGGACAAAATTACGGTTGAATAAATATTTAAATTTTCGAGGATCACCTTGAATGATGTGGAAAAATGATTAGGCTAAAATTATATATTCCATGTTAATTTAGATAATGGGTTATTATTGAAAACAAAATTTTCTAAAAAGAGCATTTATATGAGTTTTACTAACATTTCGGAAATAAGAGACAGATTTAAAGAAACGAATCGTACACCACCAGGATCTAAAATACGATGACTAGGATTTTCTTATTAATTTGAATACAGGTTGTCCAAGATAAGGAGTTCCAGAGAGGGAATCCTGGTAACAGCGATACGGATTTAGTTCAATGAGAAAGAAATGGATTATGTGCACTAGGTGAACACCTGTAAGTAGACTTCCACATCTCTTCATACACAGCGGCGTATACGTTATAATTCATGAAACGCTATTTGTTTATAGAGTTAAAAAGCATATTTTCGTATTGCGATTTCTCCCAGCTTATAATTTTTTATTAACTATTCATTACTGGGCGCAATCAAAAGTTATTCATGTTAGCAAATGATAAAAATGCCAAAATTTCAAATGTTTATTGATTTTTGACTAAAAAATTATGTGTCGGAATGAAAAGTCACACAAATTAGCTTGATTTATGAGGAGGAGGGACAAAAAATTGGCGAAATGGGGCCCTTATAAGGTGATATTAAACTCAAAATTATTTTTCTTTTTCAATATATTCCCCCTTAACCCTATAACATTTGTCACATCTGTCAATATGTTTCTTTATACAATCGAAAAAAAATTCCTGTTTATCGGTAAAACAGGCAAAAATTGCTTCCTTCACCTCATCATTGCTGGAAAACTTTTTGCCTCGAAGCTCCTTTTTCATTTTTGGAAATAAATAATAATCGCTGGGAGCTAAATCTGGACTATCGGAAGGGCGATCCAAGATTGTAACAGTTCAAAATTCCGTTTAGATTCATTATAACTAGTTGGATTGATTTTACCTTGTTTATGAAACTACTCACGGTATGGGCAAGCACACTGGCATTTTCCTTTGGAATTTCTCATTAATTCCTTGCGTAAGAAGACTCCATTTATTGTACTTTACCATATTTTGAACCTTGGTAGTCCCATTTCCTTTCTGATTTCTTTCCCAGCTCTGATTTTTATTTACTTTCTTACACTACAAAATACTGTTTTCTTCATAGAAGCTCTATTTATCGTACCTTTTTTTAGATCTCGATTTAGGAGCTTTCCTGGAATTATTTTAGTTAATTTATCCGATTCTGTCTACATTATGTCTTTATAAATTAGATCATTTGTCGTTCTCTTCCTTTTACACCGTAAAGCAATCCTACACTTTTCATTTGGGTCACAGTGATGCTGTGCGCAGTTTCTGCTCTGTATGTAACGTATTTTTGGAAGGAAATTTGGGCAGGTAACTGATGCTTTGCTCAAAATGATCAATCGTATAGAGGTCTGTTTTATTGACTACGGGTTCTTTCATTATGGATTAATGTACGGAATTGTATTTAATTGTACCGAAATTTAATGGTATAATAATTCTACATTAGGATGACTTAATAGTATAATAATCTACAATAGGATGATGTTAATTGTGTCCTGTTCATCTAGTGTTCGGGAGTTATACCGACCAGCTTGTTCTTATGTGTCTTTTTTTTCGGTTAATAAAGTTACTATGACAGTTCTAATCATACTTGAATAGTGTACTACGTGAAATTGTTGTAATTCTAGTCAATCCCGTCATGGGTGATTTCCTGTTTTTTTTTGGAATTAAATATTTTACCTGGGAAGAAAAAATCACCCATGATGGAGTTGACCAGAATGACAACAATTATACGTAGTACAATATTCAAGTACGATTAAAACTGTTATAGTAACTTTATTAATAAAAAAAAAACAAATAAAAACAAGTTGATCGGTATAACTCCCGAAACTACTGTGAAGACTAGATGAACAGAACACAATTAATATCATCCCTTTGTAGATTAAAGTTAGAAAACTTATTACACTATTAAATTTCGGTACAATTAAATAAAATTCCGTACATTAATTCATACAAAAAAGAACCCCTGGTCGATACAATAGACCTCTATACGATAGGTCATTTCAAGAAATAAGGAAAATTGACCGAACCTTTGTAACTGAAACCTTGTGGACGAGTTTTCATCGCCTTTTCTCTCTTATAGCACCCCTTAAATGTTCCAGCAGGCCTGCGTAGTATTCTCGTGTTAAAGAAACGCCTTTGCATCTGAAGTCAATCAGCAGTATTCCTTTTGAATCCCTGAAAACTGAAGTCATGAGTTTTCCGGCCGACTGCGACACCTTGAACTTCTTCAGGGATTGTGTGCCGTTTTTGTGCCACTGTATGATCCCTTGCTAAGATTCGAGCTCATAATGATGAACTCATGTTTCATCCTTAACAACCCTGCCCAAAATTTCATCCCTGTTCTTCCTATACAGGTCCGAAAACACGCTATTCGACGCTCCTCTTGGTGCTGCGTGAGCGTTCTCGACACCTATCTTACTCATATACTCCAACCATTTTTGCGAGTTGCTTCTTTTTCAAACGGGCATTTTTCAATATTAGCTTTTCTACTTTTTCCATGTTTTCGGCGGTGGTCACCTCAATGGGCCGTCCCGATCTGGAATCATCTTCCAGCGAATCTCTCCCTTGTTTGAATAGATTCTGCCCCTTGTACACCATGATTTCTCCACGGCAAGAGTCGTCATAAAGAATTCCAAACTTATTTGAGGAGGTTTTTCTTGCTTTGTCAGGAACTTTAAGAACTTCACGAAACTCGATTTTTTCGATAGTTCCACTTTTCTTCGGGATTGACTTGCTTAATTGACGATATCTCTGCGAGCAATGATCTTATTTTGGTACTGATGAGTTACTCAATTAGCACAGGTAAAAAGGAAATACGCATCAACCCTCCAAACCCCTTCATTCCGTAAACTTTTTGTCCCACCCTCACATGCCAAACAGGCTCAGCAATGTTATTGAAAATAAAGGATTACCGACAAAGCATTGACCTAGCTATATTATTAAATTCAACAATTTTATTTTCACGTTTAAAACAGAAATGTTCTTAATTTGCATAGATAATTACGTAAATTTTCCAATGAATGCAATGGACCCGTGATTTTAGACTTTTCTACACAATCCTGAGCTGGAAGTTGATGGCAAACGTCATGGCTTGTGTCATAAAAATGTCCTCGTTCTTTACAACAGTGCTTAAGCTCTTAAAGAAACCAAGTTCAACCTATCCTCCATAAGTATAATTCTTTTGATATAGACCACTCGCTCTATACCATCTGACTTCTTTTTATTCAGGAATTCGAAACAGATAACAAAAGACGTCATTTTGAAAACGATAACTAGTTGAAAATGGATATTAATGCCTATTTTGAAAAACAACAGAAATCATTTTTCTCACATAAAAGGTAATAAAGAAAACATTTATAATGAAAATCTGACGAGATCATCTTTAAATACTGATTTTTTTTAATATCCAAAATAAACTCCAGAATTTGGAACGCATTGTATTTCATAATAAAAAATCGACTTGAAAGCGTCATCCTATTAACTCCAGTTTCTATTCATCCTTTATTGCATTTTAACGAATAAAGAGATTATAAACATAAATGACGACCCAGATCGCGTTTCAATAGAATTCGAGAACATCCAGGGTTTTTGCTGATTAAGTCCCGTCTCTACTTCCAGTTTAGCAAACTGTGGGCCATCTTCGTGATTTAATATGCCAAGGGTACATGGCAAAAAACAGACGTCTTGTTAAAGTTAAAGGGTTAATTTAAGTTAATTTACTTAGGTTAACCGATGATGGTTCAAATTTTTATAACACCCACATATGATACCGTCTGGTTTTACTAAAATAAGAAATTTCGCCGCACTGGATACGTCTATATTTTTTATTTCTCGTTTTGTTGATATTAATTATAAACTTCAAAGTCAAATTCTAAACCACTCATGGAAGTCCTTGTAATGTTTTTTGGGTTGCATTTCTGTTTTAGCGTTCCCTTTAGCGAAATCCCAATTTATAAGGTCACCAAACTTTCAAGAAATCTACCCCTTTACCCGAGATGTATCTCTGTAATTTAAAAAATAACTGATGAGCTACTTATTTAATTTTAAATCGAAAATGTACTGATTAATGAACAGATTTATTTACCAAGCCGACTGTTGTTCAGGCTCATTTTTGAGCTGTCATTTTTTTCAAACGTATCAACTGAACACGCCTAAAAGAGATAGTGTTGAGTGAAGATCCATTGCAATTTCTTAAAACAATCTTGCATAGATTTTCGAAGTAAACTCAAAATTGATTATCACCAAGTAAGTTTAACATCTAATTTGGATCTGGCCATAGTATGTTGTTTTAAAGTTCCTTAATACCTACATTAACTGCATTAGTCTATTATTAAGCTTTATGTTGGGTTTTAAAATTGTTGCTTTTTTTAATGAAAACTGATTAATTTTTCTTGAATTTCCTCAGTACTTGAGAACTCTGACTTTTAATTATAATGCTGCAGTTTATTGTAAAATTTACTATGTTTTGTTAGCTATTTTCTCTCTGGATATATCACGAAAGACCCAATTTATCGAAGAATTAATTTATTTTAAAGTATTTCTGAATTGTATTCAATGCCTTGGCCCCATTTTGGATTTAAAATTGATGAAAATAAAATATAATAGCATCGTGATATGTCTGTTGGGTCAGTGACTTTCAGTTTGACTCCAGTATTAATTTTTAAGTTCGATTACAATATTTGGGTACTTGAGACTGGTCAAATTAACTTAAAATTCTAGAGATTATAAGTAAAAAGATCATTTATGATTATTAGTTAATCAACAAGTTAATGCCAAAATGTGTATATATTTGTTACGACTTATTATTTTGCCTTGGGGCTTAATTAAAATTGAGGTTTAAGCTGATTTATTTAATAGTAAGTAATGCTAATAAAACCAAGCATTTAGTTTCATCCGGTGGTCTCACATTCAAAACATTACCTATTTTATTTTATTATTTCCAGGTATGTGATGATTAATTTAGTTGAGTAATTAATTGTTTTATATGGTAAATCTTTTGTTTTATCTTATATTTAAATAATTAGTGCTGAACAGCCGGAGTCAAATTGAATTTTTTTGCACGTTCATATATCTTTACTATTATCTATCTTGAGTTCATCAGTTTAAGCAGTATTACTTTAAATTGATTATCTGTTTAGTTATCACTAATTAGTTGTTGATTAATATTTCATTTTCTTATGTTACTTTAACCTAAAGATCACCTTGAATATCTTTTTTTTTTTGAATATTTGAAGTTTTAAATTAAATATTTCTCAATATTTTGTGGAAAGTAGATAAAGAGGTTCATTTTCTTTTTAATTTAATTTTAATGAGTACTTTACACTAGTGCCTACTCAGTGAAGCAGAGAGATCACCCAAATAGCAGTTTCACCATGTATTTAGCAGGAAAACTTATATTATTTTTTGTATTTTAAAGATAACGTATTGGTTTTGTAAATTTCATCCTTTTTTGTAAGGCGTTAAGTAATTTTCCGACATTCTATGATCATGGAATATACTGGATTTGGATTATGTCTTAGCGCCAGTCGGTAATAATTTGTGTTATGGGTCAAATTTTATTGGATTTTTTTCCTTCTTTATGGTAAACCTTCAGATATTCAATTAAAGATTTTTATTATTATTATACATTTACGAACCCCACATGCTCACTTGTGAATATTTTTTGTATCTGCTTATCTACTGGAGTAAAGTTGAAACCTTGTTCCCAAAGACATCGCGGAAGGTTTTTGCATTCAACCTAGCTACAGGCAGGGGCGGATCCAGCCTCTCTCTTGGGGGGGGGGGGGGCGGTGATATCACAAAAGTACAGTATGGCAAGAAAAACAAGTCAACGGGGGGGGGGGGAGTGCAAGCAGCATACTCATTCCTAATATAAAAGGCAGAATGGGGTCTATTTTCCTGAACTCAAAGCTTTTGGGAGGGGGAGGGGGGGCGATCGCAAGCATACAGACTCCTATACTCTATTCAAGAACTAGAGAGAGTAATAAAACTGTTACCGAAACCTCTAACGTACCTGCTCCAGTGCCGCTGGTAACTGAGAACTGTCGTAAATCTAATTATATTTCATTATATTTAAATATATTTTATAAATTTACTGCAACATAGAATTTCTGATAGTTTAATTTAATTTCTGTCAATGAGAAAAGTACAACTTATAGTTTTTTCTTAGTGATTTATTTTGTTTGCGCTTGTTTTTATATATTATATGAGATTAATGAGATGCCCAAAAGATATGGCTTTCACCTCTATATTTATTCCAAAATCGTTAAACCAGGGCATTTTTTCCTCAACGAAAAACTTATTACGATGAATGTTTATGATGCCTTAAGATATCAATATCTAGATAATAATGTTAAAAGCTTTGTTGAGATATGTTCCAACATGACAGGAGTTGGAAAATCTACTATGTACCAAATACTGAAGGAGAAAAAACGACTGGAATTGTTAGTACTCCCAAGCCACATTCGATCACAGGCAAACGAATAACCTCGTTGGAAGAAGATATGAAAACTGCAATTAAAGGGGTTGTATATACATTTTATTATGAGACGCAGATCCCAACCATCTACAAAATTCTAACTAAAATCATTGAAGATCGCGATTTACCTGAAATTAAAAGAACTGATCTCTGGAAATTGCTCAGAGAACTTAATTTTTGCTGGGAAAAACCAGATAGAAAATCTGTTCTTATAAATCGTCCGGAAACTGTCCGTTGGAGACGTAAATATATCTCTCAAGTAAAAGGTAGAGTTGCTAGAAATAACACAATTAATAAAATTAGTAATTTAACTAAACTTTTGAAAGATTTTTTTGAATAAAGTTACTGCGGAAAATTGGGAAAAATCCATATAATAACAGAATAAAACAAAATGTGAGAACTCGATCTCATAATCGGTGAGATAGAGGAACCAATTATAATTAATTTTAGCGAAGATAGTTTCACTGACTTTGATTAGGAATTAGATACGTAATGTTTACTAGTGTAAACACAATTTATTATTTAAATTTTTGTTTTTGTTGTATTTTATTGTTTAATGTTGTTTATATGTTTTTTATTTTTTTATATATTTTTATTTTAGTGTGTCCCACTCTTTAATTTTGTATATATTTAATTCTAATTAGCCGTAAGTTTTTTATTATTTTATTATTGTGTTTGTGTCTTTTTCTTAAGCGTGTAGAATTAACATGTTTATCTTATTTTTTTGGGGTTATCGTATTTCCATATATAAAAGTAAATTAAATTAAGATATCAGTACAATAGAAATAAAAATAAGTAGCTCTAATTTTAATTACAAAAATAAAAAAAAAAAGTAATTACATTTGAATCCCTTTTTTCAGTGTTTAAGTGTAATTCTGCAGATGGTTTAAGAAATAAATAAACTGAAACGTCAAATACCCTAAAATGTTTTTAATTAATAATAAAATGACCGATAGCCCCAAAAATATTTTATTATTATATAGACGAATTTATTTTTTTATATATGTCTAACTTTTTGTATTTTTGACAATGGATATTTTTGAGTATTTAAATTAGAACTTAAAATTTTTTGAGAGAATAATCCTACGTCTTAATCTATTATTATTACCCATTCCTATGACAAATATATGAGTCTAACAAATTTTGCTAAAAACACCGGACTAAAGAACACAGGTAGTTTGCGAAGAGAAAAAGAGTAAAAAATGATTTATCACTCTCTCGAGTTCTTGAATAAACTATAGTATAAGAGGAAAAATCGGGTCCATTTTCCTAAACTCAAAGCTCTTGGGGGAGGGGGGGGGGCGATCGCCCCACCCCCTTGGATCCGCGCCTGGCTACAGGTGCAGTGCCACTCTGAATAACGCACCCCTACTCTACGGTAAAGGGGTTGGCTTGGTATTTTTGTTCGCTGGCGCGGCAAACAACCTTCAACTGAACTTTGGTAATTTTATGTAGTTTTTATTAGTTAATTATTGAATCTCTTCTCACTTAATTGTGAGATTTTGGCGTGAAATATCAGCGTTGCTTCACATAACTCTATTCAAAAACATAAATATACATCTTAACTATCGACGTGCTAACATTACTCAAAGGGATCAAGTTTCCACTTGTTTGTTTACTTTACAGATATGCCAAGCACTGCGTATAGCACCTACGGCTTATAAGTATACTAACAAACATTTAGACACGGTTATATCACAGCGTGAATTTTGTGTTTTATCGTTACACTGATATTTATTTAACATGCCTACGCATTAGGAATATTCAATTAACTTTAAAGAAGTTGTTATAACTACGTCGCTCAGATTTTATTCTGTGGAAAATATACTTCAAAGTTTTAAAGAAAATCGCTTAATAGAAAAATTATCTACTAGTGATGACCATAATCTGCTGTGGCAATTAAAAATCAACTGCAAGAAAATTATAACATAAACATTCATGTTTTAACTGTAAAACGTTGGCTAAAAAATTTGGATTACATGGACCACGACCAATCAAAAGGATTTTCATATGTGCAAAAACAGAAAGTTACAGCTTGCGTTTGCAAAGTGTTCTACAAAAATATGAAAGGACAAAAGCAAGTTTAATTTAGTGTCATCTAATGGAATGAAATATGTTCGATGTCCTACACTGTTAAAAATGACCTTAAATTTATTACAAATTTAATTTACATTCTACATTAAATTTAATGATTTTGTACTTTAAATCGTGAATAATTTGCATTTACTTTGAATTTAAAGCAAATTAATTGAAATATCAGTTCTTTGTACATTAAATTTGATTAAATGGTATCTTAAATTTCAATAAAGTAACTGAAAAGATATTTCAACTTTCTGTACATTAAAATTAATTCACATGTACCTTAACATTAAAGGAATTTACATTAATATTCATGGTACATTGCATGACAATCCGGGAGATTGCGGAACTTGTATTAAACTTTTTATTTAGTATGATATAAGTTGCTTAAAGGATTGAATTTTCTTATGATGAGGTGTACATGTCTGCCGGTACTGACGGAAACCAATGAGTTCGAAATCGGTGTATAGATGACAGTACACTACGTATGGGAAAAATTTCCACATTTTCTGGTAGCCGAATTTTTTGACCTAATATTAATATTGGTGCATTAAATATGTCACCCCAAAAAGTAATGATCAAACTTTATATATTAATTTAGATCAATGTAAAAATTATTAAATTTAATGCACTATATTAATTGAATTTAAGAAACGGTTTATGAAATTTGTTTCCAGCACATTTACCTGAAATTTAATGCATTTCCTTTTTACAGTGTGGAAACAAAAGATAAAATATTCCGTACCAAGTTCCCACCGTACGGTGGTGGCAGTGTGGTGGTTTGGGGATGTTTTTCTCGTCATGGAATTGGACCGTTAATTTGCTTGAAGAGAATATGAACAGATTTTTGTACGGTGATATATTAAAAAACCAAATGATACCATACACTGTAAAAAGAAAATATCATAAACGTTTATTAAATCCATTTAATGTAATGCATTAAATTTATTGTAATCATACATTAAATTTAAAGTTTGATCATTACTTCTTAAGGTGAATGTGTACATTAAAGATACATATACTGATAATACAGCCAATGTTCATTGAATTTGAGATATATCCCATATTTAATGCACTAACATTAATATGAGTTTAAGAAATTCTGGAACTACCAGGAAAAGGTGAATATTTATCCTATAGGTAGTGTCCGCTATCTAAATTAGTTTCGAAGTCATTGGTTCCCGTCAGTACGGAGCAGATATGTACACCTCACCATAAAAAAATTGAATATTTTAAGCACCTTACATCTTAATAAACAAAAAGTTCAATACAAGTTGCGCCATCTCCCGGAATCTCATTAAATTTAAGATTATTATTTACAGTGTAGGCTAAAGAAAATATGCCCATGATAATGATCCAAAACACAAATCCAAGCCCGTGAGTGACTTCATAAAATGTAAAAAGGACAAAGCTCTAGACTAGCCAAGTAAAAGTGCCGACTTAAACCCTATAGAACGTTTGTGGGAGGAGTTGTTGAATTGACGAGTAAGATACCGAAATTATTTCAGTAAGAAAGCTTTATACGAAGCTCTGAAAGACGAATGGAACTGAATCCCTTTGAAATTGTTTACAAAAGTTGGTAGACCCAAAGCCAGCGCGTTGTGAAGCTGTCATGAGTACCAATGGATATTCAAGAAAACATTGATACTGACAGAAGGAAATCTTATCTTTTATTGCACAATCCTAAAATTATTTGTATTGTCAAAATTCTTTTGATCCTTCGCTATGATAATTTTTAAATATTCTACTTAATTGTTAAGCAATTTATCATTAAAATCTTTCTACCTGTAAAAAATAGATTTATTAAAATAAATAATATTGTTGATTGAAGTATTTTTTTCTTGATTTGTCGTTAATTTCAAAATCATATTTGAACGCTACTGTATATAAAAAATATAGTATGGTATAAAAAAGTCGATAAAAATATCAAGCCTAGAATTAATTAATAAATAACACCTTTAACCCCTACGGCACAGCCTTCAAAAGAGTGCTAAGTAAATGAATAAATTATCAATAACACAGGTTTACAAAAAAAAAGTGGATGCCTATTTAATCAGACCATTTTAGTCTTATGTAATTCGACGTACTGAATCCAAATCTGAGGTCCGCTAATCTCTATCACGTCAGATTCAAGGTCATTTCATGGCGAAGTGGGGTAAAATTGATTATATAAATCTGAAGATGTAGATAAGTACATTTTTGAGGTCGCTGAATCCAAACTCGTGGCTTGTTTAATCCCTTAAGGTCAACCAGAGGTTATTTAAGCGTCCTTTTAAGGCCAAATTGAGAAAATTCTACTAAATAGATCTGTAAAAGAAGACTTGTTGACTTTTGAGGGCGCTGAGTCTGAATTCGTAGTTTATTTAATACCTTAAGGTTAACCAGAGGTCATTTTAAGATCATTTCTAGGTCAAATTGAAAACATCTACTAAATAAATCTGTAAAAGAAGAGAAGCCACGCGCAGCTAGATCAATATCCGTTACATGGCAGACGGGCAAGCGGATCAAGTTTTTGAGCCAAAACTTAAGCTCCTAAAACTTCGTACCCCACGCACAGCTAGATTGATGTTCGTTACACAGCAGATATGCAAGTGGAGTTAGTTATTATGAAATAGTAATCCAAAACCCGAGCTCCCAATCTTACATAACTCACGCACAGCTAGAATGATATCCATTACACAGCAGACAGGCGAGCGGATCGAGTTTTTAAGACTAAACCCACGCTGCCAAAACCACTCACTCTACGTGCAGCTAGATAGATGACCACTATACCGCAGACAGGCGACCAGGTCAAGTTTTTATAAATATAGCAACACATAAGCTCTCATAACCGCATATCCCACCCGTAGAGCGATCAATGCCCGTTACACAGCAGACCGAAGAGAAAAATTAATAAATTGATCGACTTACCTGTAAGGATGATCGATACGACTTATTCAAGCTGTTGTCTGAAATGATTATTACAACTCTCCCTTCCCATTTCATTTCCCTACGATCTAATTAACTAAACAAATACAATGAAGATGAAGTGGGTCACCAAACGATAACGAGTCAAGATTCTTTTGTTTATCTTTCAAATTATGCTGGTCTAGGTATGACGAATGCATACTATAATATGTAATAATCATGAAGGACAACAGCGAAGAATAAGCAAAGATTTATGAGTGTTTGAAATAAAACCCAAGCTCTCCGAAAACCATATACTCCAGCACATGTACGAGAGTTTGGGGTTTGCGTTATAAACTTATTAAAAACTCGATTCGCTAGCCTAGCTGTTTTAGAAGCTTCAGGCTTACGTGCATACGTGGGGTAAGTGGTTCTGGAAGCTTGAGTTTCGGCTCAAAAGCTCGATCCGCTTGCCTGTCTGCTGTGTGACGAATATCGATCTATCTGCGCGTGGGTTTTCTTCTTTTTTTACAGATTTATTTAGTAGGATTTTTTTTTGATTTGACCTTGAAATGGCCTCTGGTTAACCTTGAGGCGTTAAATAAACCATGAACTCAGATTCAGCCCTCACAAAAGTCTATCTATCTTCTTATACAGATCTATTTCTTAGGTTCTTCTCAATTTGACCTTGAGGTGACGCTTAAATGATCTCTGGTTGACCTTGGGGGATTAAAAAATGAGGAATTTGGATTCAGTCATCCCAAAAACCTACATATTTACTTCCTAAAATATGATTAAATCAAATGTAGTATATTCGATTCCTTGCACAAATTATCCCAAAAAATATATAGGCATGACGAGCCTATTACTAAAGAACAGATTGAATGGTTATAAATATACAGCGTTAAACAAGCACACAGAGGACGAAAAACATACCTTTGATTACAACAGTACCATAAATAAGAACAAAGATATGAATTACCAAAAATTACAGATCAAAGAAATGATAGAAAGAAAATAGATAAAAACACTGTTAACGACAGAACCGATATAGGAAATTTGAACCACACCTACACCAGCCTAATTTAAACAAAAATATTAGTATTCGATCCTATTAATAAACATCAAAAATTGAATATCCTCTTAAATATAAAATTAAATGTATGAGTTTTACTCCATTTTACTGACCTTGAACCTGAAGTGATAGAGGTTAGCGGACCTCAAATTTGGATTCAGGACGTCTAATTACACAATAATAAAATGGTCTGGTTAAATAGGTATTCACTTTTTTTTTAAACCCATGTTATTAAATCGATTGCAATTGGTCGGTTTAGTTTTTTTATATAAAAAAAATATTTTGCCACTGTTTGTTTTAAAGCCACCAAGATACACATAAATTCCACAGTTTTCCGATGTAATTTAGCACACCCTGTATACAACAATCCAAAACCGACATGAAAACGTTATTATATTTATCTAACTCCCGTTTTCATTCATCCTTTATTGCATTTCGACGAGTAAAAAGATTGTAAAGGACGACCCAAATCGCTTTTCAATAGAATCCGAGAATATTCCGGGGTTTTGCTTATGAGATTTTTTTCTTTCACTTTTCCTAAGTCCACTCCCTCGGGGGAGTCCTAACTTTGTTTGACGAGTCTTTGATATCTTTTCGGACCTGTAATTCGATACTTTATATACCTACTGTGGACCGCAGGAAATAACGCGCGATTTGGGGCACGTTTTCGGTTGTCTGAGAAAGTGAATGAATAAAATGAAGTAGGCATTTCTTAAACAGATAAATTAGTTCGACGGAATTTTGTATAGTCTGAATTAGATTATTTTTAAACTGCTATTTCTTCCTGAATGATGTGTTTACATTACAGGTGAATGTTTTATAATATTAATAAATTATCGGGTGTATTTCACTTCTACTTCCGAAAAATTGCTTATTTCTTTAATAATACAAACACCGTTTGATATGTAAACCATTTTTTAATTTAATTAAGTCTACATAATCTTCAAAACGGTAAAATCGCTGATAACTGGCAAAACGCCCGAGTCATTTTTCTATACAAAAAAAGCGACAAATTAGACATCGGAAATTATCGTCCCATAAGTCTTCTACCACATCTGTACAAATTGCTTACAAAGATTATAACTAATAGATTTACAAACAAATTTGATTCTCCTCCAGAACAAGCTGGGTTTCAAAGGGGCTTTAGTACAACAGAGCAGATATAGAACATCAAATTACTAATTGAAAAATGCACCGAATATAATATTCAAACCCATCTAGCATTTGTTGATTACAGCAAGGCTTTTGACTCTGTCAAGTTATGGGCCATATTTCAAGCAATGGACAATGCAAGGATCGATTCCAGGTACAGAAATCTTCTGAAATATATTTAAGATAAGGCCACACTGCAAGTAAAGATAACAGAAGACCTAAAAACACTGAAGATAAATATTGATTGAGGGGTGCGACAGGGAGATACGATTTCCCCTAAATTCTTTAACACTGGAAGAGGTCTCTAAACAACTGGACAGGAAACATAAGGGCATTAGCATCGATTATAGATATCTCAACCATTTATGTTTCGCGGATGACGTGGTATTAATAAGTGAATATTTAGACAATTTATAGGAAATGCTCTCTGAGTTGAAAAATGCTTCAGAGAAAGTTGGATTAAGCATGAACTTAGCAAAAACTAAAACAATGTCTCCAGAAGATACGCTACTTTATGTAGGAAACAACGAATTACAAAGAGTCGAGGAATATGTGTATTTAGGCCATCTAATTAAACCTGTGAAAGAAACCAAGAAGCGGAAATAAATAGAAGAATTAGAATGTCACGGGCAGCTGTTGGAAGATTGTGATACGCTCTTAAAAACCTCGTAATTCTCATTAATTTAAAAAGAAGAGTATTTGACTCGTGCGTTCTCCCAGTAATGACCTATGGAATGGAGACAACCACACAACAGTTAAAGCAGTCAATAAACTGCGTACTACACAGCGAGCAATAGAAAGAAACATATTGGGAATATCACTACGTGACCGAATAAAAAAAGAAGAAATAAAAAGATGCATGAAAGTGGAGGATGTCATAAAACGCATTGCTAGTTTGAAATAGACCTGGGTAGGACACGTCACTAGGCAAGACTATACAAGGTGGACAAAACATATATTGCAATGGAGACCTAGATCGACAAAAAGGAGTATCGGAAGACCCCCAAAAAGATGGATAGACCACATAAAAAGGAAAGGGTAGAAACTGGCACCGGATTGCAGAAAATAGGTTGGAATGGAAGAGACTAGAAGAGGCCAATGTCCAGGAGTGAACCAAATTGGGCTGCTAGAGAAAGAGAAAGAGAGAGAGAGAGAGAGAGAAAATCTCCACCAGCTTAATTAACTTTCCTTGGCAATATTTTAACTAGTTTAAGCCTTCCAAAAATACGATTTTACCATTTAACTTCTATCCGTAGCTTTGTTTCTTACTTTTGATCGTGGAAGTAAAAGACTGACAGGGACCCGGACAATACTCAATAGATTATTTCAATTTTGGATACAATATCAAAGGAGGAGGTTCTATATAGCCCATTTTCTGCCCACTTGTAAAATAAAAAAAAACAAATTGATATTTGAGTTTTAAATTTTAATTCGCTAAAATATAATCCCCTAATTCACTAACATAATATAACTTTAAAATCGGTCCAAGTTGACAATAGAGGGCTTAAGAGGACAGTTTAGGTGTAGTGCACAAAATTTCTCTAATTTGTTAGAAAAATATTGATTCAAATATTTTAAAACTTTTGAAAAATGAAATATACACATTAAAATTTACGAAAAAAATTTTCATTTTCATTTATTTATAGCGACAAAATGGCGATCATAAGGGAGCCCTTTAAAAAATTGGCTGGCATGCTATCTCGAGACAGGTGCGCCTGAAACAAAAAATTCGCACAGCATATTGAAATAGAAGTAAGTGATTATGGTCAGTAGTAGAATTAAACATGTTGGGTGAAAAAGAAAGCAAAATGGAGGATTTTTGAATTAATTTGAGTCTCTTTTGCAATTAAAATTGTTTAAAAAGAGGGTTAAAAATTTATAAAAATTCTAAATCCACTACATACTGAAACTATATATGTGCTGAATATTCTCTAAAAATTTCAGGCCAATCAGTCCATAGATTTTTCAAAATTGTGTCAACCTGGTAAAAATGTTGTTTCGAGAAATACGCGTGTAAAGTATAAAAATGTACATAAAATAATCGCAAACTTAGCGTTATACTGAACCCTCAAGCAACCTTTCTAAATGAAAACCGACCATGAATTACTTGTATTCTACGACAAAACTTTGTGAGAATGTATAGAATAAAATAGGCGGAGAAAACGAAACGTGACGTTATAACTCAGCAGCTTCCGAAACACCTGCTGAAATCGTTTACGTACGTTCCATTGTATAGCCTTTATATATATATATATATATATATATATATATATATATATATATATATATATATATATATATATATATATATATATATATATATATATATTTCTTTAATTTTTCCTTGGGTGTAGGTTTTCTTGTTTTTAAATTGACAAACGACAAAACTTTTCAATTTCTCCCAAGGTTTCGCTCTTAATGATGAGCTTTTTCAAAACTTTTTTATTTACCATATGTACTTCTTCATATCTACAAACGTTACAATTTTTTTAAACTTAATTACAGATAATTGTTCATAATTCATATTTTTAATGTTTAACATTTAAAATTAATAAAAACAAACAGGTTTTGTAAAAGTCTAAAATTAAACAAACGATACAACGGATTAAAAACAGTAAAAACATTAATCTAATAAAAAACTATAAATAAACTAGCTACTTTTTATAATAACAAAAAATAGGAAAAAATATTATTCTTATAACATTAACATTTTTTTAAATTATACGCTTTTATATGGTGTCATTAAGTGTTCATAATATTTATTATATGGCAGTTTTTGGCAAGTCGTATTTAACGTTTTTGACATTTTGTTTGTCATTTACGGCATTTTTACATGTATCATTTCCTCGATGACCATTTTGTGGTAATTTCTGTGTGTATCCAAAATCCGAGTGTTATTAAAATCATTCATTCATGCTTAGTTGTTTGTTCATGTTTATGTAAAAAATGATTATATATATATATATATATATATATATATATATATATATATATACATATCCTAAAAATAATGTTTATGGAAAATCGAGTTTTTCCAAAAATTTATTCAGACTTCTCCCTTAAATTGGCAGGAGCAACAATAAATGAAGCAAGTTTTGAACCTTGATAAAAACAAGCATAAAAAACATTTTCTTTTCTTATTTAAACGGCAAATATGAAGAATTTTATTCATTTTCGGGACACACCTATTTCTCTTACCGATTTCAAGACTTTATTGCAAGATTTTTATCCATAATATCTCTAGATAAGTATTTACTTGACATATATTTTAACAATATCATAGGCAAAACAAAACTGGCCATATAGAAGATATTATAACTTCCATGGCTGTAAAATTTAAGACATGACCGCCAAGCATGGAGGATGCACAGGTCTTGGATATGACGAACCTTGAAATTTCTGAAAATCATTGATTTCAGAGCGTCTCATTTTAACTTATGGGACGGAAGATATCAGCATGAAAAGACACTTTCAGCCTAAATATTTTGTATAAAAGTTAAAGGGTAGAAAGAGCAATCTGCCGATGGCAATAGGTTTAATCTTTCATATCATTGTCAAGGTCACTTCGACGTTAACAGTTTTATTAATTCAAAATCTCTACGTTAATCTTGGAGATGAAGTGATGCTAAATTTTATATTTAAAACACATTCAGAGTTTTCATATACTTTGACCTTGACGTGTGACAAGGTAATTTCAAAGTCAAGTCGAACCAAGTGTTGTGTTGTGTCGGAAATAGGTGAAGCGTTTTAACACACACTGACCTTGAAATGCGTCAAGGTTATTTAAAGGTTAATTTGTCCAAAAATCTCTATTTTTATGTCAAAAATTGATAGACGAAAAGACTTTACGTTTAGATTAATTTTAGGCATTACTCAGAATACACCTCGTGGAAGTTGCTCGAACGGATTTATATTTATTGTGTAGTGTGTATGTAAACATGTAAGTGTATGTATGTAAAACTATGTATGCATATAACTTATTATTAAATAGAAAACAATTGACTCAATTCTTTTTATCTCCTTCCATTACCAAATTCTCGAATATCTTTTTTTTTCGTCTGTTTTATGTTTATTGTACAACTTGACCTTTAAATGACCTTGTCGACACTTCATGGATAAAGTATATGAAAATTTTGAAATTGTTTTGAAACGTAAAATTTTTCATCATTTAATTTCCACGATAGTGCTTTTAGGTTAAAAACCGTTAACGTCCAAATGTCCTTGAAAATTCTATTCAAGGTAAAATGTAAGATCACCTCTAGATTGCTCTCAGATTACCTTCCAATTTTTTTTTAATAAAAAGTACGGTCGAAAATGTCTGTGATGATATTTTACGTGATATAAGTTAAAATGGGATACTCTAAAACCAACATTTACTCTATATTAGGCGGTTAAGCCTAAAATTTTGTATCTTATAGCAAAAATATAATACAATTGGGCAGAAAATTTCTTCAATAGAATCTCCTCCTATCTGAAAAGCAGAACTCGTTTTAAAAACATTAACCACCAGGGAAAAGTCACCATTAAGTAAACAGTGTTTGCTCTCTAAATTCAAACGTTTAACGAACAAAAATTAAATAATGAACAAAAAGCGATAACTCTATTTATTCCCAGACAAACATAATGCCATTACTTTTTCAGTGCTCCACGGCCCTCCGAATTTTTTCCGAAAGAGTTCCACACGCAAATAACAAATCAAAAAAGCCTCAAAAGGAATTTTCCCCGTTCGAAAAGGGAAATTAACCATTTATTAAAACATTGGTAAACCGGGGGTGAAAAACAAAACGTATTACGAATTCGGATTATGTGTATGGCGGCCTTTATAAGTTAGGGGATGTCGGCGTGTTATGGGTAGGGTTGGATAATGTTGCCAGATTGTCTAGATTTCTTTAAAGTAGAGGAAAAAATATTATAGTAGCATTTTTCTCCTGTAACTTAAGAGAAAAAATATTTATCATTTTACATGCGAGCGGTGCAAATGGACTTGTGAAAGACTGCTTAATGTTATCAGCTAAAAATATTATCAGTTCAGCAGCCAGTTGTTACCAGGAAAGGAACGAGTGGTTTAAAGAAAACCTTCTATGGAATGTTTCACCTAGAAGTACTATTGTTATGGACAAGGCTTTATACGATTCAAGACAGCTCTAATGTATCCTGGAAAGACAGGACAATGCGAAGAATTCGTAAAATAGTAAAAGGTCGGAAACTAGAAAAATACCAAAATTGTCTTTGGCTATACAGGATGATATGGAAAAATAGGAGGGTGAGTTTTGCAGACATGCAAACTTATTAAAATTCAAAACTCGTTTAACACAACTATAAATATTTAGATTCCCTTTAATTTTTGGCGATGGACTCCTATGCCATATTGGCTGTTTTTGATTTTTCTTTATTGAATATATATTAAAATCCACGTTTTAAAAAAATTCATTGCTTTTACTAAGCTGTGAGAACAAGAAAATTTTAGTTTTATAGGATAAACATTTTCAATATTTAGAAAAAAACCAGTTGGAACTTTTATTTTTTTAAATGGTTTACTTAAAAAATTATTAAATATATTTTTATTTAATACTATAATTATTAACACTTAAATTATAAACAAAAATTTAATTGAATTTAAAAATTGTACCAATGCGAGTAAAAGAGAACTGTTTAAAGCCAATAAATACCCTTGGAAGACAAGGCCACAGTGCCAATTGCAAATGAGCTATGAGATCAGACAATTTGGGCTAACTTTTTAGCCCATCAGAATACATTGGCTAGTATCCCGTATTAAGTGGATAATATGTTACGTGTACTCAGCCGTATTAAACTCAAACAATAATCAGCTGGCCGACTGCATGAGTAGGACTTGTGAATAATCGTTGGTTGTCGATCGTACTATCGCTATATCCTTTTTTCCTATAAAGAAAGTAGACAGAAAGAGTACGCGATAAGAAACATTAGTCCTATAAAGAATCGAATGGAGCGCACTTACTGTTTTGTAGGTTAGATTAATGTTGCCTGAAACTTGGAATGCCGAAAGTTAAATTTATGTATAATTATTTATATACCAAGTGATTTTATGTAGCCTAATGAAAATTCTAAAATTTGCAAATTACACTTTTCATTCAGCATAATTCGGACAATTTTGGAGAAGTTCCCATAAACAGGTAAAATTGTTTCCTGTAGTTTGAAAAATCCTCAATTTAAAGAGGGCTCTGTTTCAAATTGTCCTAAATATTTTCCTAAAACGTCCGTAAAAATAAAGAAGAAAAATTAAAAGAACTGGATGAAGTGCGTTTTTGAAAAGCAGTTGAAGAAAGCAAGCAGGAATATAACAGTAATAAAAAGCAATAATTTTAAAACATTGAAGAATTTTGAATTTGTTTAGCACTTTTAAAGTTAAAAAATACTAGTTTTCGATACCTAAACAGCGGAAATAAAATATTATTTAGGCTTGAATTTGAACTAACCTGATGTTTCTATTGCATGGGCAAATGTAACTGACAAAAATTTAAAATTAAAAACCTTTTTATATGACCAATACCTTAATGTTTCGTATCAAAAGCGAAGACTTTTTTTACTGCCAGTAAATTTCAATTTTGATCGATATTATCGATGATACACAATGATTCAATTCCTTTGGATAATAAAACTAATAATGCCTTCAGTAAACCTAGTTCAAGCAATTCTATGATTAAGCCAAGTTCTAATAAAATAAAAACTAAAAAATGTCAAATTAATTTTAGGATTGTATAGAGAATTTTCTGCACTATCCAAATCGTTAAAAATATATAGGGTGTCCAGGGTTCTTATAGCCAGAAAATTCTTGCCAGTTTGTGTTCTGGTTTACCACAGTTGTATAACTTTTATTCAAATAATTATAAGCATTATACTTCGGAATCTTTAACGGAACTATGTTGTTATCTAATTTCTTCACGTGAACTAAAATAGCAATGTTATGTACAATCTTTCTTTACGGACAACGTAGCGAACATGGCTAGCCTGAGAAAAAGTATTGAAGTGATATCCAGTTCTAAAGGAATAATCTATGATTGCTCGGCACATCCTTTGAATTTGCTGTTCAAGGACTTAAACACACTGTTCAAATAACCAAATATTTCCGTAACAATCATCTAGCCCGAGCAAAATTCAATCAAGCAGGGGACAAAGCATTAGTTGTTCCAAGCGATGTACGTAGTTTGAGGTGAAGCTGAGCTTTTTTTATGTTCTTAGGCAATGCATTATAGATAGTCGTTTGGTATTTCTTTTTTGTAAGTTGATTGAAATATTATAATAAACTTTTTTTTTATCTAAATCACAATTTTTATTGAAAAAAATCAAGTGATATAAAATGTGATTTTCATCATGCTTTAAATTACACGATTAAAATCAATCCAGTACTGAGGGTGTCTCATTTAATAAATATATATATATATATATATATATATATATATATATATATATATATATATATATATATATATATATATATATTGCCACTCTACTTTTTCACACCACCCTGTATATCCAAAAATAATTTTGGAACATAGACACACTACAGTAAGCCACCACATCTTTACGGATAACCAAAAATTCATAAAACGAATATACCATTGAGGCGAATAACCAGCTCCAGAAGATCCCCAACAAATGCACTGGAGAAGTTTCTTTTAAAAATCATACAACCCTTAGAAGGCAAGACGAACACATTTGTTAAAAATTCCACACATTTCGTGAACATTATTAGTAGCATCAATCTACAGCCAGACGACAGACTAATAAGCTTTGATGTGGAAAGTCTGAATACTAATCTACTGTTAGGGGAATCACTAGACATAATCAAAACTAGACTTTCAAACGATACTACTTTATCAGATCGAACCACGGTACCACTGGACGGGGTGATGGATCTTTTGGAGTGTTGCCTGCGTAGTGCTTACTTTCAAGTAAAGGACAGGTTCTACGCTCAGGACGACGGGATTCCGATTGGGTTCTTCACTCTCTCCAGTCGTCGCCAATATATATATATATATATATATATATATATATATATATATATATATATATATATATATATGGCATGGTTCGAAACTCATGCCATAAAAACGGCAACAGTAAAACCGAAAGTCTGATTGAGATATGTCGATGATACCTTCATCGTATGGAAGGACAATGATCAAGAACTTAATGATTTCTTGAAACATCTAAATAACATTCGAAATACAATTAAGTTTACCATGGAAAAAGAGGTAAATGATCAATTGCCGTTCCTAGATGTCATGGTGAATCGCTCAAACGAAACTATTAAAACTTCAGTATACAGAAAGCCCACACATACTGGACAATATCTTAATCATAGTTCCATTCATTCTGTTGTAACAAAACATATGCAATAATGCCGATTCATTGAAAAAAGAGGTAGCAAATATTAAATCCGATTTACAACAGAATCGTTATCCTTTGAAACTAATTGACGATGTTATAAATAAATTTAGAACAACGAACACTGGACAGCAAGAAACACATTCCCTCCTCACAATTCCGTACATTAAGGAAACTTCTGGGAAAATAAGACGAATTGTCATTAGTTATAATATAAAAACAGCCCTTAAATTAGGAAATACACTTAGAGCTCATCAGAATGTGTTTACAAAGTTCCATGTGAGTGTGGTGAAATGTATATTGGAGAAACCAAGCGACCACTAGAAGTTAGAATTAAGGAACATAAAACTCATACACAAAAAGGGGAAACATCGAGATCAGGTATTGCAGAACACGCCTGGGATAAACAACACCATATAAAATCGTCTGAGGCTGCGGCAATATATATGGAACCCAACATGAAAAAAAGAAAATTTATACAAGCAGCTTACATTAAAAACAATAATGGAATCTTCAGTAAACCGAGTGTTGAGATACCTAATCTTAAACAACCACTACTTTGTAACATCAAATGATTGAGGTGTGTACAGTGAAGCGAAACTTTGCGCTTCAGTAGACACAGTCCCTATATAGGCTCGTAGTCTTAAGACAAAACATTCAGTTTATACTTGATAACGATTAGAGATACAACCTATTCGAAACGTCATAAAAATAAATAAAAATAAAGACAATGCAAGTCCGACAACCACATTTTAGTCAATGGACATATTCATCTTCCGCTACTTTTATATAAAATGTTTTTTCTTACTTTCATAATAACGGAGCTATTAGACCACATTGCCACCATGTATATGGCCAGATAATTTTAACAACTTCAGGAACGAAATTGAAAAACGAGCAGGAAAATTCTCACCTACAAGAAGTAAAAAATCCCCATAAGCGGCAACGCCGGACCGCCCAAAGAGTACGAAGTGATTCATGTCGTCCCTAAATGGAGGCGAGTGCCTAATAAAAACCAACGGGTCCCCGTTCGCGCATCCCGATGGCTCAATTAAAGATAATTATTGTTTACGCGTCCGGGCATTGAGTCATTAATAATATTATACAAACGGTCTGTTGTTTTCCTGATCATGTTTACGCATTTTAAAATGGTCTGAAGAGGCGTTCGGCAACATTTATCATTGGAAGAATATTAACAGCCCGATTCATTAATATAGCCTAAGTCTTACAGTTTTAGAATGTGTCTATATACATTTTTTGTGGGCGAAAGGATACCTTTTACTCTTTTAGAGTCTTAACTAAACTGATATATTGGCTATATTCTTTTGAGTAATTATCAATTGATCAAAGTGAACAAAGTGAAACTGATAACGTCATGTTCTTTTGAATATGCATTTACTTGTCATTGGGCTGAAGTGATCATGATTACTTCAAGTGATAGAAGTGAAACTGATAATGACTCAAAAGAATAGCCCTTTTATATAATGTGCCGCAGGTTGTACACAAATTGCTATATTTATCGTTCTATCGGCTTAAGCTCTTATAAAGTAAGTTTAAAATGTTTCTGTAAGTCTCCACCCACTACACTAACCAGCGCCATGACTACAAACAGAGAATATACCCGTTTTTCTGCATGTGTCGGTACGGTCGGTCATGACACGATCTGAAGGAGTTGGCAACAAAACAATGGAAGCAAATCAATTTGAAATACAAAGTTGAGTAACTCTAAAGCATTTTAATGTGTTTTATTGTAAATCAGTTAATATCAAAACTGTTTAGTAGAATGTTCTTAGTTAAATCCTTTGGAGATTTTAGTATGCATTGTAGAATACACTAAAACTGGCAGGAGACGAGAGGGATACTTTTCATAAAAAACAAGGTAAATATCGATAGTACAGATGACCGGTAAAGTTTACTAACAAACCCACCTACCTTGTTTGTTTTGCATATGCGATAAGTCTTTCCTAAGATTCCCGAACACATAAATTTCAATATTTTTTATTAAGTCCCAAAGGATGAGACACGCCAAGGTGCAGAAATTGTTTTTCGTTTTTCTCGGCTCCTGTTGAAATTACAACAGAAGTGATGGTACCAGCATAGACGGACCTTGCTTCCTGGTAAGATGGCCCACGCAACGTCGTAAACGATCCCCAAAAAATGGTTTAATAAACCCTAGTTTCCACTGCAGTTAGCCCAAAATCCAACAGTACCAAACTGCAACAGCACCGAAAATCACTGGGAAGTATTTTTATAGAACCAAACGATTCACTCATTCCCTTTTTCAGGTGGAGTAAAATCTCCAAAAAGGACCTCGATGGCTCACACGCCGTTGCTTTTCCAACAGTCTTTTAGAAAAAGAATGATTTTTGCCAAAAACCAAATTTAAATAAAATGCATAATAAAAAAAAATAGTGGATGTTGCACATGCCTGGTAAAATAACGGTTAACGGTTAAATTATATAGACAACGAAGATACACAACAGCTAACCAATTTTATGCACTTGTTGAACCGACAAATAGTGCAACACAATTAAGTGGAAAATGACGAATATTCCCCTACCTACCTACCTACCTCTCTAGTACATTCTTTCATCCTACGGGAATTCTCCAGAAAAGCAATATTCAACTAGTGACGTCAAATGCTACGTCAGACGGCGTGACAGCAAAATAACTCTTAATAAACCGGAGGATGACAGTCTGTCAGGCTTGACGTTAAAAATATCAGAACCAAACCGGGAAAATAATTCCCAGTTTCCCTAAAGAAAGGATAAATATTAGCTGAAGAACTACAATATTTCGAAGATAAATTAAAAGCAGGCATCAAGAGTGAATGGAAAAAAGGTTTGTTGTTCATATTTAAAGTTTAACCTATCTTTTTTGACAGCTGTTTGTTTTTTTTACATTTTATATTTTCGCCCATTTTTCAAGGCTTTAAGGCGAGCAAACGTTAAGAATACGACCTTGAATTATAAAAATATGCATTTCAGAAAACCCATAATACGATCACGCTTCTCTGATACCCAGGTAAAAGGTTCGGTGTTATAAAATTCCTCGAGAACAGTCTCCATGCAAACAACACTGTTCTAAGGTACATCACGCTTTCCAAACCGTTTGACTTTTATAAAATTACATAAGTTTTTAGTAACTAGTGTCTGAATGATAAGGTAAATCCGAAATATATAAATTATAACCCTATTAATAGCGGTAATTTAAGTGGCATGTTTTAAAACGAAATTCAAATGTAACAATGACTTTTGTGATAACTTCATTATCGACTGGTTGATGGGGACAACTTTTTTCGGAGCAAATTTTTTTAATTGAAATCACTCAGTTGTAACGTGTTTTTACTATTTTAAACACTCTGTGATCATTTTATCACTTTATGCATTTAATAATGGCTATAATAAATTGTTTATGCTATTATGACCACTGTTTAATATTGTCATTGATGTGCAGTATATTTTATCGCGCGTTATTCCAGTAGAAACATTTAAATTATACGAATTTAAGAACTTTTGAGTATTTTAATTTGTCGTAACATATCTTGTGACGTTGCCTGACTACCTGGCCTAATTCCTCTTGGGGATTGCATGAAATGTATATTGAATCTTAATGTATTAGTAATATCAGTTTATACTGAAGTAAAACAAATATGACCACAAAGTAAATTGAAATAAATAATTGCACGGAATAACTGAATATTTATTCTTCCCATAGAATGCAGATATTTCCAAAGTTGCAGTGTTTATAATGGTTGTTCTTTCAGGATTTTAAAGTACCATAACCCTTAACATATAATAAAAACAATACATACATACACACATACATACATACATACATAAAATATTCAAAGACACGTCATATCAATAAAAAAAAATTTGCTTTGAAAATGTTTGCCCCACCTCCGAATCGATAACCGATATTCAAAGGGCCCGTTACGCTGGTGCCACCACTTTTGTCGGAACTTCAATAGGAATCGAATAAAGTAAAAAATATATATATTTACATCTGTTTGACCACCCCCCCCCCTTTCTAGGACTTAAAAAATATACAGCCAAATTCAATAAGAAGGTTGAAGGCAAACACGATCCAGTCTCCATGAAAAATAGATCTTCTATGATATTGCCATAATTTATAATACATATGTCAACAAATAAATGCTTATATAGGGATATTAAGGATAATAACCTAGTGGTGAAGCCTTGAAATATGTAAGAGAAATAGTTGTATCCTGAAAATAAATAAAATTCTCCATTTTTACCAGTTTAGAAAATATTTTTTTATGCATGTATTTTTAGGGTTTAAAACTTGCTTGATTTTTGTCAAATTAAACACTCTGCCTGTTTTAAGGTTAAAACATGTTAGTGAATTAGTGGAATGGCATTTTGTACATTTGAGATATTAATAAGAGGTGTGAGGCTTAAAATGTATGCAAAAAATCAACAAAGTAGGTGGGTTTGTAAGAAAACAATATAGAAAATCTACCTTTTGCCTGTACTATGAGCCTAAACTATCGAAAAATTTACTAAATAATAATTAGAAAAGTTTATATTTGTCTAAATTATGAAAAAAAATATAACGTAAAGACAATGATTTTTTTTTGACAAATATCTGACAATAGTGGACATAATTGTTTATATGTATTATCTCTGCAAATACAACTCTAGTCCTCTTTCCATGTGTGTTTTGACCACCTTATGGTCTCGTCAATGATGCTGCATTGAACCGAGAGCAACAATGGATAATACATATAAACAACTATTTAAATACTGCAGATAAATTTCTTTATTTCTTACTGAAATTTTAATTTTTAAAAATTTCTCACTACTCCGGTGATTGTATAGATGTCGTTTGACTGGCGATATTTTTTAGTCTGGCTTTGAGTTCGGGTGATTTTTAATATCCAACCGACATATTCTGAAAGTTATATTTTATATAGCAATTGTTTCCTGCGAATGTTGCTCTCGGTTCGAGACAGCTTCATCAACAAGAGCTCAAGGTAGCCGGACCACAGCTGTATTTGAAGGGAAAAACTGTTTGTTTATATTCTTTCCTTTTCTCTGTTTGAAACGATAACACATATAAACAACTATTTAAATACGGCAGATAGATTTCTTTACTTCTCACTTAAAAAATGTACCGTATCGATCATCATACTTCTAGTAAAGATTCCACAACTCTATCTACAACAATATTTTCCAACAAACAACTTTGATATGAATACTAAAAAACTGCCCTATTTATTGCAGACCACTCTGTAAATGAAACTTCTTTTTTTTTTGGAAACTTTTCCCGCACACAATAGCAGCCATAAAAATCTAATATTCATTGTGGAATAAGCGGTAAAAATGTAAAATGAATGCTAACCACCGTCTCTGGAAAATAGTAACTTTCCAACAATGTGTAAGGTGTGGATAAAATGGGTTATGCTAATTTTTAACATCATTCTGAAAGCAGCGGTTATTTAGTTTTTTTTTCTTTTGCCTGCCGCCCTGGATAAAAAAGAAGGTTTTAGAGATAATGATGGTGATTAAGTAATAATGTTAAATAAACCATTTTGAATATACATAGCAAATTTTGAAAATAAAGTTCTCTAAGCTGTTACGGGTAATTTGGAAGTTTTGTAATGATACATTTAATTTTAACGGTGGGTACTCATGATGCTGCGAGACCAGACGAGACGAAAAATAGTGTCTACTTTTGTCTCGTGGAGTCCAGATGAAAACAAATGACTCCGCGTCTTAGCAGTTTAACTTCTCCTCTTGTCTCATTTATTGTGGAAGAACTCTAGAATTTCTCGATGTAGCAACATTTACCATTGAAAGAATATTATTAGTCGAACTCACTACTATTGATCAGCGTTTTCCAAACGATGGTTCGCGAACCCCTGGGGGCTTTATAAAGGGGATTCGCAACAGGTAACAATGTGTAACGCGACGGCTACGCCGCTGGCAACTTTTACTTCGGCGAACCAAGACTTTTCACGAATGTGCACGAAAGAACTGAATCGTACGATGAGCTAAAGAGCCTCGAATGATTTCAAAAAAATAAATGAGTTAGTAGTTAACGCATAGTGTGTACATAAATATTAGTAGCGTAAACCAGTTTCGTGATTTCTTCTTGTGTACATAAATAACAGCAAATACCCAAACTTTACAAATGGTACGTGCGCGCATGGACCGTGAAAGTAAATAATTATTGCTTCCTAAGTATATGATGGGCAGGGAAGAATACAGCTTCTCTCTTTGGAGGGGGCGGTGATATCACAAAAATACAGTATGGCAAGCGAAAGCAAGTTGTCGACCGGGGGGGGGGGGGGGGGGAGACGCCAGCAGCATTCCCATTTCTAGTGTAAAAGTCAGGGTCGGGTCTATTTTTCTGAATTCCAAGCTCTTGAGGGAGACGATCGTAAGAAAAAACAAGACGGCGAGGATGGAAGCCAGCAACATACACATTCCTAGTATAAGAGCCAGAATCGGGTCTATTTTCTTAAACTCAAAGCTCTTAAGGGGTGGCGATCGCAAGAAAAAAACAAGTGTTCACGGGGAGGGGGAGCCTGCAGCATACACATTCCTAGTATAAGAGCCAGAATCGGGTCTATTTTCCTAAACTCTAAGCTATTTTGGGGGGAGGCAATCGCAAGAAAAAACAAGTTGTCGACGGGGGGGGGGGGGGGGGTGGAAGCCAACAGCATACACATTTCTAGTATAGCCGCCAGAATCGGATCTATTTCCCTAAACTCAAAGCTTTTCGGGGGGACGATAGCAAGAAAAAACAAGTTGTCGACGGGGGAGTGGAAACCAGCAGAATACAGATTCCCAGTATAAGAGATATAAGAGCCAGAATCGGGTCTATTTTCCTGAACTCAAAACTCTTGGAGGGGGGGGGGGGCGATCGCAAGAAAAAAACAAGTTATCGACGGGGGGGGGGGGGTGAAAGCCTTGCCCAACACGAGATATGGTGCAGAAATAGCAATCATTAACATGATTTGAATGCTTCCTCCAGATCAATGGGACAGCAAATCGCATTAATAATTTTTTACTATTTAACCAGTTTCTCAGACTTGAAGCGCATGTATTACAGCAGATATGTGGCGCCCACTGTTTGTTTTGATCCCCAATATTGCAACGGAAATAAAGCTGATATGTATTTTGTATCAATAAGGCACTCGGTTCTGAGGCGCGAAAGTCACCTCACCACAAACATAACAGAAGTAATCTGTATTGTTTATACACTTTCGAGACATCTTACAATCTCAATTATTCGATTTGACTCGCAACTCACTAGCTTCGACTGATTAACCCCATCGCGTTTTAGCTGCTTCTATACCCCAATATGGCTTCTACATTTTTAATGAATATTCGAGAATTTAATATTCGTATATGGGAGGTCATCCCTGGAGATCACCCATGTGGTGTTGCCAAGTTGTGTAAAACTAGGGCAAAACGTATATTTGATAACGTCGCATCCCTCTATGGTTATAACAATAAAAATATACCACGTACAGTTACATTGTTAATATATAGGGAGACATGACATCGCGTATCTCTAAAACGACCTAATATTAAAAAGTTTCGGTTTTAGTACACCAAAAATGGTAGAATTAGTCCATTTTGTTTTAAATACATTTTGGCTGTTGTCCTGTGTATTCTTTGGCTGCAAAAACTTTCATATTTTACCGACGTTTCTTCTAAATGAAATGATTTAAATCTGTCTTTACAAGGCCTATGTATCATTTTCAATGTACCGGGTGAGTCAACGATTGGATGAAGTAAGTTTGTGCCTTTTCGGTGAAATTTACAAAGAAACTATATTTATTGTTTGATACAGTTTATTTTTACGCAGATTTTAAAAATATTTAGGACTCTACAGGGTGAGCCAAAAAACTAGGACAGCATAAAGTTGTATTTTTTTAAATAGAACACCCTATATACGAATCGTATTTTCGATTTAGCTTGTAATTTTAAATCTTTTTTATTAAGGGTTTACTATAACAAAACTTTATAGTTTCTGAGATAATTAAGTTTAAAGAAAAAAAGTCACATTTTCAAGCATCAATTCAATCCTAAATAACGTTTTCAATTTTGTGACAAGTATATTCAAATTTGGAATTTAGCAAGGCCAAGGACAAGTTAACATAATTTTTACCTAATATTTGCAATAAAAGCTACAGGATGTTGAACACATCGGCTCAAATTTGAACAAGTTTTAATGAATAAATATCTTTTTTTTTTAAACGGTACACCCTGTATATTTTCATGTTATTTAATAGAGTAATAAAAACCCTAAAAGTTTTGTTCAATATATCATATACCTATTTATAATAGTTTTTGAGATATTTCAGTTTTTCTTATTTTCCATACTTTTTTACAGAAATAGTCTTCATTATCATAGTAGCCATGGCAAAAACAATGTAAAAGAACATTTTTCTGTGTGTCAAATTTATAACCGCAATCGCTTCTTTTGGTTTTTATGTAGTGTAGTTTGGTTTTTTTTGCATTCATCTTATATTGTAAAATGAATTTTCCAAAGAATGAGTTAATAGATATGATTTATACAATAGGAGAGGCTCAAAAAAATTGCCTTCTTGCTCAAAGAATTTACAAAATGAAGTATCCTGATCGACGCCAGCCTAATACCCATACTTTTCAAAACTTAATGCAAAGATTTGATTCTTCTGGTACTGTTGATTATCCAAAACGTAAAGTGGTCAACAAACCAGTAACTAATGAAGAAAAAGAACTACAAGTATTGTTAAATGTTCAGGAAAATCCTTATATTGGTAGCCGTCAGTTAGCAGCATTATGTGAAACATCACAATCCACCGCTAATCGTACTACCAAGAAATATAGGTATCATCCATATCACATGGAATTACAACAAGAATTGCATGGACAGGATTTTGAAAGTCGTTTAAACTTTTGTCGTACAATAAATGCGGAGATTCAATTAAATCCAAATTTATTATGCAAGGTAATGTTTAGTGATGAAGCTACTTTTAGAAGTAACGGTGCCGTAAATAGACGCAACATGCATTATTATGCCACAGAAAACCCATTTTGGATTAGAGAGGTGCAACATCAAAACCACTGGTCATTAAACGTTTGGTGTGGTATTCATCATAATCGAATTATTGGACCCCACTTTTTTAATGAAACACTAAATGGCCATAGTTACCTGAACTTTCTACAAGAAGAACTACCCAAACTGCTTCAAGGTCTCGATAGGGATGAGCTCGACAGTATGTGGTTCCAGCACGATGGTGCGCCTCCGCATTACCATCGGGAAGTTCTTGCGTTTTTGGACCAACGATATCCGCAAAAATGGATTGGACGTGAGGGTTTCATTGAGTGGCCACCAAGGTCTTGCGACATCACCCCATTAGATTTCTTCCTATGGGGTTATATTAAAAATAAGGTGTATGTTAATCCACCAACAGTGGAAGATATGCGAAACAGGATTAGGGATGCCTGTAGAACAATAACGCCACTAATTTTGTCCAGGGTCCGAGAAAATCTGCAAAAAAGACTAAATTTGTGCATTGCACAAGAGGGTCGTTTATTCGAACACTTATTAAAAAGAAATAATTAATCTCAGTATTTAATGGGTATTTTTTTTGTTTCAATTTAGTATAAAAGTAAATATGTATTTGCCTTGTCGTTATTGTTGTGTTAATTTTTTCACATTATGTTTAATTAAACTATTGCCGTTGTAATATAACGAATAATGTATTTCATCATATTTAACCACATTCTGTTTGTTTCTGTAGTTTCTTTTTATTATTTTACATGGCTACTATGATAATGAAAACTATTTCTGTAAAAAAGTATGGAAAATAAGAAAAACTGAAATATCTCAAAAACTATTATAAATAGGTATAGGATATATTGAACAAAACTTTTAGGGTTTTTATTACTCTATTAAATAACATGAAAATATACAGGGTGTACCATTTAAAAAAAAAGATATTTATTCATTTAAACTTGTTCAAATTTGAGCCGATGTGTTCAACACCCTGTAGCTTTTATTGCAAATATTAGGTAAAAATTATGTTAACTTGTCCTTGGCCTTGCTAAATTCCAAATTTGAATATATTTGTCACAAAATTGAAAACGTTATTTAGGATTGAATTGATGCTTGAAAATGTGACTTTTTTTCTTTAAACTTAATTATCTCAGAAACTATATAGTTTTGTTATAGTAAACCCTTAATAAAAAAGATTTAAAATTATAAGTTAAATCGAAAATACGATTCGTATATAGGGTGTTCTATTTAAAAAAATACAACTTTATGCTGTCCTAGTTTTTTGGCTCACCCTGTAGAGTCCTAAATATTTTAAAATCTGCGTAAAAATAAACTGTATCAAACAATAAATATAGTTTCTTTGTAAATTTCACCGAAAAGGCACAAACTTACTTCATCCAATCGTTGACTCACCCTGTACATGGTAGAATAGCAGCCATGCTAAAAAAGTTCAACTTTAGGATTCAATGTGTGCAGGTGAATGAGTAGGAATGTTTTGGTTCCCTCAGCACCATTTTATTAGAAAAAGAAATTTAGCTTTGTAACGGTTCAGTTTTGCGCTTAAGCTCACTATGGCTAATTTATTTAATTTAACCTTGTTTTGCAAATACTGTCATTATGGGCAACACAGTATCATTTTCCTTAAGCATTTCCTGGGGATTCTTTGAAGAACAGCATTTCATTAAGTACAGTTTCGATTAATTTTATTTGCCATTATTTTGTCCTACTTTGGTATTTCACTACACTGTGCTTGGGTATTTTCTTATCAATATCAAACTCATTGCTACCATTTTTTTTGTATTTAGATGGATCTTGTTTTTTTTTCCCGGTCATTTATATTTGTATTTGTTGGGATTTTAGGCATATTGGGTTACAGAAATCAGGAAATTTCTATTGATATATTAATTTATATTTCTTGAATTTAAAAATAACTGCTGGGATACTTATTAGATTTGTTATTCTTGTTTTGAGTGGAAAATGCGAATGATTAACGAATTGGCTTAACTAATTAATGCATTTCAGCCGACTGTTGTTGCCCAGTGTCTTTCTTTTTGAGCTGTCATTTCTTGCACACGTGATAACTGAACGCGCCTAACGGAAGTCGATTAGTACGCAAGCAGGGCTGTGGTTATAAATGGAGTTCGTTTTGCCTTAATTTTTCACTTTTTCCTGATTTGATTCAGCCGAAACAGCTGCAGACTTCCATCTCAATTTTTAGTTGCCAAATTTTTGGGATTCTGAGATGGAAAGTCGAAGAGTATCTCGGTAATTTTGTTTAGTTTTGGTGTACTGTAACTTTTGCCAGGTTGGCGGTTATGGTTTTTTATCGGGATAAACCTGGAGACAGGGATTTTGGGCAACGAAGGAATTAGTCTGACCCCAGAAGATCGAGTAAGGAACTTTCAAATGATTACTGTTAATACGATCCTGAATAGTTTTTTTTATTTATTAAAAGATTTCAGCTCAAAATTGATTTTTACCTAAAGAAATTAAAGCATAATTTAGAGCCGACCGTTATGTTATTCTAAGTCTCTTAAATTAACCACGTGTGAAAGAAATGACAGCTCAAAAAGAAAGACACTGCGCAAAAACAGTCGGCTGAAATGCGTTAATTAGTTAAGCCAATTCGTTAATCATTAGCATTTTCCACTTAAAACAAAAAGAGTAAATCTAATAAGTATCCCAGTAGTTATTTTAAAATTCAAGAAATATAAATTAAGAACAACAGAAATGACCCCGCACCAACCAAATGGAAATTGGATCCCGGTCAAATTCGTTGAAAATTCAGTATGTTGTAGGTCAAGATATTCTGATCAAAAGTTCTTTGGGCACAAAGTCCAAAAGGTAATAGTTTTCGAGATACACCATTTACATGGACAAGGCGTAAAGGTCAATTTTCTCTATCTCTTTTTTTCTCTCTCTCTCCCTATCTTGTAACCTTGTTTGGCTAACGTAAGCGAATGTAAATGTACAATACATATTCCATATATATATATATATATATATATATAGATTTATGTGTGTGTATGCAGCGTAAAACATTGCAAACTATGTACCGAAATATTGAAATCGCGTAATCAAAAAAAATACTTAAGTCGATAGGTTGAGGATAACAAGGGAGATCACCAATTGTAATCTTGACTATTACCTTTAGATCAAGGGTCAAGGTCAAACATTGTCAAGGTGTTATTTTTATGGAGAAACTTCTTTTTAAGAAGTAGATTTTAAAAATAAAAACGTTTTTTCTGAGATATTTTTCGATTTTCGTAATATTTAAACCTTACATGACCTTGAGATCAATGGTCAAGGTGAGGCTTGTAGTTTTAATGATTTTTTGAACGCAAAAGTCCGTTTTTAACCTCTTTTTTTGGTAGTGTTCTTATTCATGCCTTGCCTATGTAAATGGTGGATCGGGCGCAACTCATCCCTCTGTATCTCAAAAACTATTAACTTTTGGACTTTGTGCCCATAAGAACTTTTGATCAGGACATCTAGACCTACAACATACTGAATTTTCAACGAATTTGACAGAGATCCAATTTCTATTTGGTTGGTGCGGGCGCAATTCATCCCTCTGTATCTCGAAAACTGGTAACTTTTGGACTTGGTGTCCATAGAAACTTTTGATGAGGACATCTAGACCTACAACATACTGAATTTTCAACGAATTTGACCGGGATCCAATTTCCATTTGGTTGGTGCGGGGTTCTTTCCGGATTTCTGCAACCCAATATACATACAATCCCATCAAATGTAAATATAAATGACCGGAAAAAAAAAACAAGATCTATCTGAATACAAAAAAAAAAAAGGTAGCAATAAGCTTGATATTGATACGAAAATACCTAAGCACAGTCGAGTGGAATACCAAACTAGGACAAAATAATGGCAAATAAAATTAATCAAAACTGTACTTGATAAAATGCTTTCCTTCAAAGAATCCCTGGGAAATGCTTAAGGAAAATGATACTGTGTTACCCATAATTACCCATAACGAATATGCAAAATAAAGTTAAATTAAATAAATTAGCCACAGCCAGCTTACGCGCAAAATTGAACCGTGACAACTTAATGAAAATATTAAAAGTATTTTTCAAGATCTGTATGATTGTATTCACTTTGTATTAATTCTTTTTTTTAGGCTACTTTTTACGATTATGTTTTAGTTTTTCGTTAAAACTGTTATTTAACATATATAGGTAAAAACTTGTCAGTCCAGAGAGGTTATTAAAATTCAGTAGTTTTAACTTTTAAACCATATATCACTATCACTCGCGCCTTCATCCTGGGATTTTATTTTCGCTTTCCGTTAAATATGCGAGGCAGTGTACAAGTTAAGGAAACTGAACTATAATAAAATAAAATACCATCTACACACATAACATAGAAATTCACTTAACAGCCGCGTCACGCGCGGCCTCAACACAGGAAACTGAAGATTTACGTCGGTGGAACGGCGGCAAATTGTCCGACGGCAGGAAGGACATGTACCGCTGGAATCGCAGGAAAAGGATGCGACTTATACAAAGGAACTGGATAAAACGGGATAAAAGAGTGCAGAAAAGGGTTCAAAACTAGGAGAATTTACGAAAATAGTGAAATATTATAGCGAAAGTTTATTATATTATACTTAAACTGCAAACTAACCTAGATTCGAGCCTTATCAATTTATCATTTTATGGCATCGGGATTTCAAAGATCGTTAGAAATGCCGGCGTCGAACTCTGGATCAAGTAAAATTTCACATGCCATATAATGTTACAGAAATCGAAAACTTAAATTAAATAAAGACATACAGAAATCATCTTCCGACGGTTTAGATAATAAAAAATATATGAAGTAAACTGGAAAAAATATATATCTATACTATATTCAAGAACTACAGAGAGTAATAAAACTGTCACCGAACCATCAGACGTACCTGCCCCAGTGCTGCAGGTAACTGAGGACTGTCATAAATCTGATATTTAATTATATTGAAATATAAGTTTTTATAAATTTATTGTAACAATAAAATTTTTCATAGTTCAGTTTAATTTCTGTCAGTGAGCAGATTACAATTTACAGTGTGTCCTTAGTAATTTATCTTGTTTTCGCTTGTGTTAATATTGAGATTAGTGAGATACCCGAAAGATATGGCATCCATTTCTATATTTATTCCAAAATCGTTAAAACCAGGGCATTTTTTCCTCAACAAAAATCTTATTACGATGAATGTTTACGATGCCTTAAAACATGAATATCGGGATAATAATGCTGACAGCTATGTTGAAATGTGTTACAAAATGACAGGAGTTAGAAAATCTACTGTACCGAATGCTGAAGGAGAAAAAGACGACTGGTATAGTTAGTGCTCCCAAGCCACATTTGGTCACAGGAAGATAAAAAAAAAACGTTGGAAAGAGCGATAAATACTGCAATAAAAGGAGTTGTACATACATTTTATTATGAGAAGCAGATCCCAACTGTCGATAAAAATCTATCGAAAATCAATGAAGAACAGGATTTACCTGAAACTAAAAGAACTGGAACGGAAATTGCTCGGAGAACGTAATTTTTGCTGAGAAAACCAGATAGGAAATCTATGCTTATAGATCGCCCGGAAACCGTCCGTTGTAAAAGGATATATCTCCGAACAATTAAGCAACAACGCGAAGATGGAAAAGATTATTATTTAGATGAAGCTTGGTTGGATGAAGGTCATACTGTACCGAAAGGATGGCAAGATAAAAATGATCAGAGCTACCGACAAGCCTCATTGGAAGGTTGATCTGTTAGATTAAAACAACCTACAGGAAAACGCCGCAGGCTCATAATTATACACATCGGCAGTTCCAAAGGTTTAGTTAAGTTTTCTGTACAACAGAACCGCGAATTATTACGAGGATATGAACGGGTACATCTTCGAGGAGTATTTTCAACAAATGCTGTATCTTATACCAAAGGGATCATTAATAGTTATGGATAACACCCCACATTATTCGCGTAAAAGCAAATCCATGGAAAAAAAATGACATAAAGTAAAGGCTGCTTTCCAAGAATTTAGTTACAAAACAAAAATTTGGTTACAATTCACATGATTAAAAGAGAGCTTTTAGATATAGCAAATGTAGATAAAGATATTTGCAATTAATATATAATTGAAGAAATTGCTGCACAAAAAGAAATATTTGTTCTTCGTCTTCCACTATATTATTGTAAGCTGAACCCAATTGGGCTCATATAGTCTCAAGTAAAGTTGCTAGAAATAACACAAATTACAAAATTAGTGATTTAACTGAATTTTTGAAAGATTTTTTGAATAAAGTTGCTGAGGAAAATTAGAAAAAATATATGGACCATATAATGAAATAATAAAAACAAAATGTGGAAGCTCGATCACATGATTGATAAGATGGGGGAATCAATTATAATTAATTTGTGCGAAGATAGCTTCACTTTGATCACGAATTAAATACGTAATGTTTACCAGCGTAAACACAATTTATTACTTAAATTCTTTGTTTTTGTTGTATTTTATTATTTAATGTTGTTAGCAGTTTATATATTTTTATTTTAGTGTGTCTCTCTTTTTAATTTTATATATATTTTCGTCCAATTAACCGTAATTTTTTTATTATTTTATTATGGCATTTGTGTGCAATTGAAATAAAAATAACATACAAAAATTAATTATATTTTAATCCCGTCAAACGTCAAATATTCTAAAAGTGTTTTTAATTAATAAATAATGACCGATAGCAAGAAAAAATTTTTAATATAATGTGCACGAATATATTTTTTTATATATGTTTAACTTCTTGTATTTATGATGATGGGTATTTTATAAGTATTTAAATTAGAATTTTTTGAGACAATAAGCCTACTGTTCAGTCTGAATGTGCCTAAAACGGTTTCTATTCCATAACTAAGTGTGGGTTGCCTGGTAATATTCAATAGTGACAACAGACGGAGAGCTAGTGAATTTTTTACAGTTTTTCTAATATTTTCCATCAAAAGTGACGGAATGTTATAACTAAAAGAGGACACAGATCAAATGGCTGAAGGCGACGGTTGGGGTGCAAAGGAGAGAATTTATCCTTATAAAAATATGATAAGCTGCCCGCATGAAAATGTGTACAAACATAGGATCATAACTCGTAGAAATCGATGTCTAAATTACAGACGGCTATGTGGAAGTGAAGGAGGCACCAGATAATTTATTGGAAAATATACAGGGTTATTCACCCTAAACGGCACGGAATATTGCGGCTAAAATATATGACTTTCGAAAAGTTTTCCTTTTGGAATATATGAGGGCCTAATATAATATAGTTACTTTTTAAAATTATTTTCATATTATTCAGGGTGTCCCGAAACCTCTGAAAGTATCAAAGTTGTGTTTTTCAAATGGAACTCCCTGTATATTATTGCTTTTTTGGATTCTTCGATCAAAATAATATTAGTGCCTATTTTAATAAGGTTTATGGTACCTAACCCTTAAGGGTTTTTAAATAATTTGAATTTTGACAAAATCTAACCGAATTTTCATGTTTCAAACACGTAAGAAGTATTTCAGTTATGTACTCGAAATTTACAAAAAAGTGTAACAATAAATCATATTTTATATATATACAGGGCGTTCAAAAATTAAAGCTAATCAAGTAAGAACTTTTAAGTGGCTATAACTTGATTAATTCAAATTGAACGCTATATTTTTTAACTTACCAGAAAATGTACCTTTTAAATACCTATCGAATCGTGTAAGGGTTTTCTATAGCTAAATCTTCGCGTTTTCACAGAATACGCCAAATAATCGTTTTCTGCACTGTGTTTGGATAATAATATAATAATCAGGAATATTTTTACAAATGTTCAGAAACTCGGAACACGATTTATAGTCGTCCAACAGGCTATAACAGCAATAATAGTAATAACATATTGACGATAGCACGAAGCAATATATTTAAAGTAGATGTTCGAAATGTCGACCATCCATTTCCAAACACTTACATATTCTTTTTTCGAAACCACTGCTAACTCTGGACAACATTTGCGGGCTTACAGTTTGAAAAGCATCTCTTATGCGTATTTTCATTTCTTGTGGTGTTACTGGAGGCGCATTATAGACAATTCCTTTTATGAACCCCCATCAAAAGAAATCTGGTGAGTTAAGTGCGGAGATCTAGGGGGACAATTTTGAAATTCGTCTCTCCTAATCCACCTGTTTCGAAAGTTGACATTTAAAAATTGCCGAACCTCGCGATGATAAGGAGGCGGAAATCCATTCGGTTAAAGCCACACAGTTGTTCTAATATTTAAAAGGACTTCTTCTAATAACACTGGAAGTTGTGTAAAAGAAAATCGCGAAACATTAAACCATTTAAAAGTCCTTCAAAAAAGTAGAGTTGAATTAAGTATGGAGCCAGTATTCCTCCCCATACACTAACTGACCACCTATTCTGGTTTCTAATAACTCTGTATTCATGCGGATTTGAATCAGAATAGTGATGGAAGTTGTGTCTATTTACGAAACCATTATTAAGAAAAGTACATTCATCACTAAACAACACATTATCAAAGAAGTATTCATTTTCTGCCACTTTATCTAACAGGTACAAGCAGAATTCAGTTCGGTTGTCAAAATCATTTCCGTGAAGCTCTTGACAAAGCTGGAAGGATGAAATCTGTATTTGTTAAGAGTCTTTGAAACACTTGCTTGGCTAATGTTAGTATTTTCGGATATATTTTTCTGACTAATATTGGGACTATCGATCACTGAATCAAGTACAGTAAAAACATTTTCTTCATCCTCAGTGACAGGGTTTCTTATAACAGGTTTTTTATAACTGACACTTCCACTTTCCCGAAACTGGTTTAATAGTCTCACAAAAACGGCTGGTTTAGGATGGTTTTTTTTTTCAGGAAACCTTTGAGCATAGGCTCGAGAAGCCAACAAACAATTTTGATGACATTCTCAAAGGATAAAAATCATATCAATATGCTCTTCCTTTGGATAAACCTTCATTTTGACAAAGCAATAAAACAACAATATTCAAATAATTCAATTCAATAAATGAAGTTTCATAGTTACAAAAAATAATACCGGTATTATAGCAACAGGCTTTCTAAACTAAACTGACAGATTAAATTAATTATCTGACATTTCTAAATGCCATAGGCAACTAGATATATTAGAACATCTATTCAAACACAAAATGGTGCAGAAAACGATTATTTGGCGTATTTTGTGAAAACGCGAAGACTTAGCTGTAGAACACCCTCATAGCATTCGATAGGTATTTAAAAGGTACATTTTCTGGTAAGTTAAAAAGTATAGCATTCTATAATTTAATTAAGTTATAGCTCCTTAAAGTTCTTATTTGATTAGTTTTAATTTTTGGACACCCTGTATAATATAGTAAGTTTATTATAATTGGAACATAAAATATGATTTATTGTTACACTTTATTGTAAATTTTAAGTACATCACTGAAATGCTTCTTAAGTATTTGAAACATGAAAATTAGATTAGATTTTGTCAAAATTCAAATTATTTATAAACCCTTAAGGATTAGGTACAATAAACCTTATTAAAATAGGCACTTATTTTAATCGGAGAATCCAAAAATGCAATAATATACAAGGAATTCCATTAAAAAAAATACTAGATTCTTTCAAAGCTTTTGGGACACCCTGTACAATATGAAAATAATTTTTAAAAGTAAGTATATTAGACCCCATATATCCCAAAAGTAAAACTTTTTGAATGTAACTGCAATATTCGGTGCCGTATAGGGTGAATAACTCTGTATAATTAGCATCCTGTCTGTGACTTTTCCTAGTTTTAGTATATAAATCAAATGTATATGCAAAATTATAGACACCGAAGTGGGGGTTAACTTGAGTTATAAACACAGTTAACATTAGCGTTAATATAAGTGTAAAACTTCCACATAGCTGTCTGTAATTTGGACATCGATTCATAAGAGTTATAATCGATGTTTGGATAAATTTTCGTGGGGTTAGTTATTCAATTTTTTAAGGATAAATTTTCCATTTGGTACCCCAACCCCCGCTTTAAGCCCCCTGATCAGTTTAAGGGAGTTTAGCTCCTCTTTTATAACATTCCGTTACTTTTCTCAGAAAGTTGTTAGAGAAGCTTATCATACGCTAGAACATTCACCAGATTTTAGACTACATTATGTATCAAATTTTTCTTGTATTTTATGAATTGTTTTGCAAAAAAAAATTAATTTCGTGAAATGTCATCAAATTTTTAACAAAGGGACGTAGCTATAAAAATATTCACGAACAAATATCTGAGAAGAAGCTCCATTGTATTTTAAAATAAAATATGATTTAAAACTGTTTCCATGGGATTGTGTATCCACTGAAGGTGAAAATTTTTTATCTATTGTTATTTCTCACTGGCAAATTAGACTTTCCTGGTCTTACAACTCTGGGTGAGTCTTAGCCGCATCTACTATCGCCCTCCATCTCCTACGGTCTTGTGTTTCCATTTCCCACTGCTGGACTCCAATCCTATACAAATCAGCTTCGATGGCATCCTTCCATCTTTTCCTGGGACGGCCTATTGATCTTCTACCATCTGGTCGCTCAAAGAATACTGTTTTAAATAATCTGTGATACCCTGATCTTACCACATGGCCTGCCCATCTTATTCTATTGGCTTTTATACAATGGACTATGTTTTCACTGCCATACAGTGTCGCCAATTCAGCATTGTGGCGTCTTCTCCAATTTCCTATTGTTTCATCTCCTTGGGGACCAAATATCATTCTAAGAACCTTTCGTTCAAATATGAGTAATTTATTTATTTCCCGTTGATTGAGGGTCCAAGTTTCGCTCCCATAAGTAACTACCCGGCGAATAATTGACTTGTACAAAGTTAGTTTGGATTATCTTTTTAACAGTTTAGATCTCAATAATGTTGTGAGGGAGTATAACGCCCTATTTGCTGCCGCTATTCTCGCTGAGACGTCTTTTTCAACTCGATTGTCGTCTGTGATTACCGCTCCTACGTACGTGAATTCCTTAACCACTTCAAAATTGTGTTCATTCAGTGATATATTCTGCCCGATTCGAGGTCTTGGATTCTTGGTTACTACCATGTATTTAGTTTTTTCTTCATTTACTCGGAGACCCATATTACCTGCTTCTTCCTCGAGTTGTGAAAATACCTCTCGCACGTCTCTTGTTGAATGAGCCACTGTATGATATCATCAGCAAAGGCCAGCACCAGTTTTGAACCTTGGTTCGCAAAACCCTCTGTCAGCCCCGACGCAACCCTGCTCATTGCATGTTCCAAGGCAAAATTGAAAAGCAACGGTGACAGAGGGTCACCTTGTCTAAGTCCTGATGTCACACTGAATGGCGCTGATGTTCTATTTTCTACCCTTACCTGTGCATATGAGTTTGTCACGCACATTTGTGTTAAATCGACCTGAAATCCACAAAGATTTGGTGGACATCTCGGTTAAATTCCCAGTTTTTTCCCAATATTTGTCTGATCGTAAATATCTGGTCTATTGTTGACCTTCCAGTACGAAAACAGCATTGGTAGTCGCCGATATCTTCCGCATAAGGCGTCAGTCTGTTTAGTAGAGTAATTGCCAGGATTTTGTATGTTGTGTTGATAAGAGATATACCTCTATAATTTCGAAATTGTTCCTTGTTTCCTTTCTTATGTATAGGTATTATGACACTTCCATTCCATTCATCAGGCATTTTCTGTTGTTCCCATATTTTTAAAATGATTTCATATATTTTTTGATGTAGACCGTTTCCTCCCTTTTTTAGCTCCATTTATACCAAACAAATTCCATACCAATAATTTTTTATACTTAACATTTTCTGGACTGTTAGTTTAGGAACTTAAATATTCCAAAACATCATTACTAAATCATTTCTTTTTTATTTTTGAATACCAAATAAAATTGATATCACAGACCCGAATAAAAAAATCATAAAGTAACATATTCTAAAACAATACGTTCGGAACTTTTTCAAAACATTCTGAATAATTCAGATCATAAATTCAGAATACTGGGCGAAGCTTCCGAATTCAGAAAGCCATTTTAGACGTTTGTGTTCCGCCCAAGAAATAACGCTAAGAAATATGACTAAGTTATGGGGATTATTAAAAGGCAAAAGTTCCAACCTGAGTTTGTCTCATGGATAGAATGGAAGAAGAGATTTAAACTTAAACTGATTAATACAGCACTTATTATATAGTAACACAAACTTTAATCATATTAATGCCTACTTACGTTTCCAAAATGTGTCTTACTCATGATAACTCTGATTGAACTTACCTGAAAAAAAAAGTAAGGTAAATTAAAATTTTGCTTTAAGAATTATTAAAACTAAAGTTTTTCCTTCTCTCTTTTGGGGTAGATCCATTGCGAAACGCGTTTTGCCGTATACAATTTATCAAGGAGGAGGAGGATCTACCGAAAAGAAAAGGAGGAAAAAGCATTAATTAAAGCTTCATCAAATAGAACAAATAACTTCAAGGTTTACCTAAAAGAGTAACTTTTCTGATTACACTGATTCGTCTTCTTACGATACTTTACTACAGAAAAAAATACTGTGATATCTACAAACCGAGTCTTTTAAATTAAAGAAACAGTCAGTCACCGTACTGTCGACCAAATGTCAAAAAGTGGATATATATATATATATATATATATATATATATATATATATATATATATATATATATATATATATATATATATATATATATATATATACATCTCACACGGAGGAGTCCGTGAAAGCCGCATAAACATATATACGCCATTCGGCGGGAGGTTGGCGAAGCAGCGTTCAGTGTTGCATACTTCCTTCTGATCTGTCCTTTGCACAAACAGGTGCATGTCGGTACCCTGATGAGTCTAGTAGAGACGAAACATATACCTATGCCGTATCACTGTGGCGGGGAGGGTAAGTTTTGACTTTCTTCTCGGTATGGTGGTACAGGTAGGCCATCATCTCAATGGTGGTGAAATAGGATAAATTGTGTTCCATAGCAATTTATTTGAACTGTGCAACCTCCAACACGGAAAGGATATAATGGAAAGAAATTTGCATTTACTGTTCGCATTTGACTTCATTTGTACACGGAGTTGCATATAGTTGTACATTTGCTGAATGTGATTTCAGCACCACAACGGCATAATGTGGATATATCCACTGCTATTGCATCTCACACGGAGGAATACCAAAATATATAATGGAAAATTGTCTGATCATTGTTCCTATATAATTCTGCAAGATTTGTAAGAGGCGTTATATTTTCACGTCAAATCTAACAAAATTTTATGGTGATTTCTTTCTAATTTCAATAAAAATTCCTAATAATTTCTTAATACCCGTCGAACCCCTTAATTACAATAGACAACGTCAAAAACCTATTGCAGATGTAACTTTTCTTACAAAGATTTGTTTTCTTAGGGTGATTCGTCATTACACATTCCCTGGAATTGACCATTCTCTTGTGTGTTACAAAGATATTAAATAAGGGTGAAAGTTGTGTTTTAACAGAATTCTATATAGTTGGCTCTTCGAGATTCTTGTTTGCAGAGCCATTTGTCAACGATGTCGTAGGATAGGCCGCAAAATATCCCAGATGATATGAATCAAGAATTAAAGACAAGCCAAGATGATATAAAACAAGAATTGATGACAATGAAAATAAGCCAAGAAAACATGAACCAAGCATTGAAAGAAGACATTAAGAAAAATCAAAAAAGTATAAAACAAGAACCAAAAACAAGCCTGGGGGACATGAGACAGGAACTTAAGACTAGTCAAGAAAATATGAAGCAAGAACTGAAAGAAGACGTTAGAAAAAATCAAGAAGATATGAAGAGCATAGAACAAGAACTGCAACAGAGGATTAGCAAAATTAGAGAAAACATACATGGAGAAGTACAATATAAGGTGACGGGAATCCAGAAACAGGTGCAACAATTACGTTTGCAAATCAAGAAGGTAACCAGTACAGGTATAATAAAGGTAGATGATGCTCCTGCAACTAGTGTGATGAAGTAACCTACCTTCGACGACAAGATACCTTGGCTTACCTATATCCGTCAATTTGAAGCTGCCGCCATCAGCAATAATTGGAGTACAACGGAGAAGGCACCTGGTCTTGTTCTAGCACTACGAAGTGAAGCTATGGAGGTTCTACTAACGTTCCCGAAGAAAAACAGAATGATTACGAGTCTATTGTTACTTTTCTGGAGATGAGTTATGGGGAAGCCCACCTCCAAGAAGTTTATAAGGCCCAACACCAGGGAAGAAGACAAAAATACAACGAAAGTCTGCAACAATACGAGGCGGATATGATGAGGTCAATAAATTTGACTTACCCAACATATCTCAATGAAATAAAGTAAAAGTTAGCAGTAAATCGTTTTATTGAAGGTTTACGCGACCCAGAAACAAGCCAAACTCTAAGAATGCCCCGACTGAAGAAAATTTCCGAGGTTCTTGCTTATGCCCTTCAGTTTAAAACAGCCAAGCGGACCTCAAGGAACCAAGGAAGAATCACAAGAATAGTCAACGTTTCCCGGGTTTATCGTAAGACCAACGAAGAAATTTTCATGAGGCTAGTGTGGGAGTTGCAAGAATTTTTGAACAAACGAAAGACACATGACTACAAAAACACAACCTTTTGTAGCAGAAATAGAACTTGTTGTTGGAAGTGCGGCCAAGAGGGGCATGTACAAAGCCACTGTAGTTGCAGTACAGCTCCTGATGGATATCGGCTTTATATTGCTAATATAGGTGAAGGTCGAAGAAGCGACTTGGGGAAAGTCTTTGCTCCTTATGGTGAACTTACAGAAGTCTCGTGAAGTAATAGTATACCCAGTTTTGGATTTGCTGTTTACGAAAATAAAAAAGATGCTGCCGTCAAGGCTTGCGATGGAGTTGAAGTATGCGGTTGTCGCAATAGAGTGACTTATGCCAGACCGAGAAGAGGTCAGGGTCGCCGGTGCCATTCGAATAAAATGCGTTGTTACCAGTGCGGATACAACAGTTACTTTTACAGAGTTCGCCCGGAAATTACTGCTGGTGGAGGCGATATAAGAAAGGACCATTATGGAAGAGACAGACGAAGTAATCGCGGCGACCGTGGAGAACGAGACGAAAGGGACCGTGACCGCGAAAGGGGCTACGGAAGAAGAACATTTTACAGGTCATCCTCGAGAGGGTACGTGGAGAGGGTCCGCGAACGTCCCACAAATCATCCTCGAGAAAGTACTATGACCAAGCCAATACTAGTGGATTCATGGTTGGTGAAATGTGTGGTTGTACAAACCAACGCCAACTAAATGATCTGGTGTACCGAGTTCAGAAAAGCCCTCATGCGAAGATGAAAGTCATGCATCTTGGCAGATTGGTCCATTATCAAGATCAAGAAGGTCGGGCGATCAAATCATGGAAGTAACGAATTTTTTAGCGTTATACATTTCATAGAATTAGTTTGTGTTTCTAATGTGTAGGGTTTTAGGTCTATTTTCTACGATTTAGTAGTTTATTTAATTAATTTAACCTCTGTTAATTTCCTCAGAAGACGTCTATGAAAGAAAGTTTCCAGTTTTTTAGAAAATTCTGTTTCCTTATGTTTAACATGGAACGCCTATGACAGAAGGTCTAGAAATCGCCATATTACTCCTTTTGCTTATTTTTGTTACATCATGTAGTATGAAAACCCTTCTAGAAAGATCCGTATTTTTCTGGCATCGACCAAAAGGGTATATGAAGAGTCCAGATTGGCGGCTTTCGTGGACAGTTTAGTTCAAGACATCGTTGATGCAACTTAAAGTGTTTGACAAGAGTCAGAAATTGTGAAGCTGACAATAAATATATATATATATATATATATATATATATATATATATATATATATTTAGATCTAAAATTCAAGTGGAAAAATGGAAAATCTCCAGATTGGTTAGCTGTTCCAATTTCAATAAACTCGCGCGTAGAGGGGACACAAATTTCCTTATACCCATGCGCCAATCCATCAAACCCTCAAACAAAATAAATAACTTCAAGGTTTATTTGTAAATGTAACTTTTCTTATTACAACGATCTGTCTTCCTAAGACGTTTCTGTAACAGTTTTTTCCTGTGGCCCGGCCCGAGCAGTGTTAACAGATGCCAGTTCAACACTACTACACCGACTTTCGTGATTAATCGGATCTCTAGACGACTGTATACTTTACATTAGTTTGATCGATCTGATTAAGAAAAAATGTTGTTTATATCTAAGGTGTAATCCAAACAACTATTAGAAATGGGGTTACATGTTTTATTTTTGGGCTTATTAAATAAACAGCGTTTTGTAACAAGAGTGAAGACCTTTTGGAAATGTATGTTTATACCTATACTATACGAGGGTCGAGTTCAAAATTTGTTGACATACCGCAACTACTTACTATAAACTATTTTCTGAATCTACAGAGCCAAGGGAGGGTGAGACCAGTAAAATCCCCACTTCAGTCACCAACGATAATGAAGTAACTCTGAGCACTGTACACGTCAATGTTCAATCTCTAAGAAAGAAAACTAATGTACTTGAAGCATTCATTATTGACAAGAAGGTGGACATCCTTTGCATCACAAAACACTGGATGACTGAAAATGAACTAAAGGCAACGTATCTTAAAGGGTTCAAACTAGCGGCTTATTCTACTAGAGCAAAACAAGGAGGAGGTACTTGTATTTTTATTAGAAGTGAAACAGATTTTAAGGTAATAAATTTTAATGTAATCAATGTTGAGCAATGTATAGAGTTTTGTGGATTGTTTTTGAGCGATTTTAATTTAAAAATTGTAGTTGCTTACCGCAGCCCTTTTGGTCATTTTGGCACCTTTTTGGCTTGTATGGGGGGGGGGGGATTTTTGGAATCGCTAGATATCCGAAAGCAAATTGCTCTTGCAGGTGATTTTAATGTAAATTTTCTTACAGACATTACAAACAAATCTAGTCTACAGGATTTATTGGGGGGTTTCATCTCAGTCAAACAATTTTTGAACCAACTCGGGGAGTAAATTGCCTCGATAACATCTTCCTGGATATAGATCTCAGACTTCTATCGGAGGCTGTTCATGAGTTTGGTTTTTCTGAGCATAGAAGCCAGATAGTAAGCTTTGGGGTAAGCAATGTAGAACAAATGGAAAGGAGTAACATAACATATAGGCCAATAATGCAAAGAGGATTATCTGATTTTTACAATAGGGTTTCGGAGATTAACTGGGAATTTGTGAATGCAGGTAATTTGACGAAAAGTTTGGATTATTTACCACTACTCTTGAAAATGCCTATCTAAATTCATTTCCTGAAAAAAATTCTATTCTAAGAACAACATCAACCCTAAAATGTAAATTGGTTTAGCAACGACCTCAGGGATCATCTAAGCTTTTTATCAGAACTTAATAGAAGTATAGGGAAGCACATATAACTGAGGCATATAAACAATTTAAAAAGGAATACAAATGTGCAGTTCAACAGGCAAAAATAAATTCAAATGATAACTTGATTAGAGGTTCTCGTAACCCAACAAAAGCCATGTGGAAAATAATTAACAGTCAGCGGGGCATACAAAAAGATACGAAAAACCACAATATAAATCCAAATCAATTTAATGATTTCTTCTCAAACATCGTCACTAATCTCGTTAAAGATATTTCCAATACTAACCTAAACCCAATGGACTTTAAATGTACAACATCCCTAAATCAGTTTTCCTTCAGGGAAATTACATTTAATAACACAGGATACGATTAATAATATTAATAATAAAAATAGCAGAGACATATTTGAACTGAACATCAAACTTATTAAAACTGTTAAAGATCGTATTATTCTACCTTTCACGAAACTAATAAACATATGTTTAGTAGAGGGTACCGTCTCCCTCAATTCTTAAAAAAAAAACTACTGTATGTCCGATATTTAAGAAGGGAGACATAACTTTACCTGAGAACTATAGACTAATATCCTTGCTTCCTGTTGTCTCAAAAATTGTGGAAAAAAGTATGGCACAGCAAATAGTCGAATTCTTAGAAGGGAATAATTGCTTTACTGAATGTCAATTCGGTTTCCAAAAGGGCAAGAACACTGTGCTGTATATATTGGATCTTGTGTCCTACATACTGGAATCATTCCACCGAATTCAATATAGTTCAGTCTTTCTCTGCGACCTTAGTAAAGCTTTTGACTGTGTATTCTCCTGCAGAAACTTGCAAAATACAACTTTTCTCTTAACAGCATTAACCTTATTAGATCTTATCTAAAAGACAGAGTCCAAATCGTGCGGATTGGCGGGGTGTCCTCGGCGGAAAGTGTTTTAAATCTAGGAGTTCCTCAGGGCTCGATACTGGGACCAATATTGTTCCTGTTGTATATAAATGATCTACCCAAAATGGATTCTGGGGCGAAATACAGTTTTTGCCGATGACATTACAATAGCCTGTATGGCTGGTACTACGGGGGAGGTGCTTGAGGGAACTGTGGAGGCACAACAAAGAGCAGAAAAGTGGTTTGCACCAAATAGGCTTATCCTCAATAATAACAAAACCAACAGGGTCATCTTCTCACTAAGAGATCTAGGAAATATGAATGAGGGAGTGGATGAGAACGATATTAGGTTTTTGGGAGTGAACTTGGATCCAAAACTACTTTAGAAACCTCACATCGAGATATTATGCAAAAAATTAAATAAGTATATTTTCCTTCTGCAAAGACTCTCTAACAGTGTGTCTTGGGAGGCATTGAGGACTACGTATTTCTCTCTATTCCACTCTCACTTGTCATATTCTATTATGGCATGGGGACACGCAGCAGACGCCAAGCGAGTCTTTGCCCGTCAACGTAAGGCAGTGAGAGTTTTAACAGCTCTTGAGTTTAGGGATGACTGTCGTGAGGCATTTAATAGTCTTAAAATCTTGACAGTTCCAGCACAGTATATTTTTGAAATCGTCCGTTATTTAATAAAAATATTATGACCTATAAAACTCACCATGACATTCACACATGAGACTAGACACAAACAAAACATTGTTCCTACCTACTAGAGGTTAAGGTGGTGCCAAACTACGGTAGGATACTGGGAATAAAATGTTTCAATATATTACCGGAAAAAATTAAATATATGGATGAACGTGACTTTAAAAAAATCTTAAAGAGTATTTTAGTTCAAAACGCGTTTTATAGCATAGAAGAATTTTTGAATTATCACTTTGTCTAAACTACTTCCAATTCACGATGTCTTGTGCCATGGTGTGTATATTTTGTTAATGTTTTTATTTTGTAATTTACATCTTTAAGCTGTATTTTTATTTTTAATCTATCTTAAAATGTATATATTTGTTTTTAATTTTGCTTTTTATATAGATTTCTATTATACTTATTTTATGCCATCTTTGACGTATGATACACTTGTTGTGACTAACATGAATAAACTATTCTATTCTATTCTAACTATGGAAATTTTGATAACTTTGGCAAAATCAATGATACAGCTTTTAGATGTAGCGACTTATTATCAGTGTTCCAAACCCAAACGTAGTTTGACCGGGATACTCTATTTACGTGAAAAAGAAACAGGATTGCTAGGGGTATTACAAACCATCATCCATCGTGATTTATCAAATTGCCCTGAATTAATTAAACATGTTATCAGCGGGTAACAAAATATTAAATAATTTTTATTTATTAGTAGATATATGAAAATTAGTTTGGAGATTCATTTATACAAATATAACTTTTTTTACCACTACTACAAAATATTTGTGTAATTAGAATGTTTCAATGTGTTGTTCAAAAATTGGGATATTTTGATCTACTTGGCCTTTAATATAATAGTGTCCATGGTTCTTCTTTGGCGATTTGCAAAAATCCTACAAATCCAATCTTGATTTGAACAACTTTAAAATTTTGAAAAGCTTTCTGGTATTGATAATTTTAAGTTAAACTATAAGAGTTAGAGATTTATTTATATAAATAACGAATTTTTAAATTATTTGGAAAACAATTTTAGTGATATTGATTCATCGCTGGATTAAAGTATTTTAAAAACAAATTTATTTAAACATTTTAACTAATTTATTATGAAAATCGATAGATAATAATAGGATCAATGGTACAAATATTTTACAAACTTGTTTTGTTTTAATAATTTTTATTTATTTAAATGACTACCTTTATAACCTTCCATAAAAAAGGTTGTTTTTATAAAATGTCCTCTCCTTAAATTTGAAAAATCTTTCGCCTTCAGATTTTTTCATATACTTTTCAATTGAAGCAGTTTATTTTACATATAACCGTTCAGAGAAAGGTGATAATCAGTAGTGGACATGTTGAAAAAGTGAGGAAAATGAAAAGAACTTTCCATTCGAAGATATTTTTTTACCTGGGTCTTGCGTTATCTTGCACTTAAAAAGTTTACAAAAAAATCAAGGTCACTTTATTGAAAAAAAAATTGTTGTTTTTTTGTTTTTATCGATTTAGCACGGTAATATGGTGTACCTTAATTATAAGCAAAACAAGTGATAGTACGTGAAGAAACCTTCAACCCACTATGAGAGATACCGTTTCCTCACCATAAAGCGGCTCGCGTGGATGCGGTAATTTTACCCCCCTTTTACAATATCTCGGCTTCTAAATAACTTCTTTTAATTTTAAAAGAAATGGAATCTTATATATATATATATATATATATATATATATATATATATATATATATATCATTAAATTTGAAATAAAATGATTAAAGATCAATAGCATAATTATTAACAATTTCACGGCGTTTTAATCATTTATTTAAATTGTAAAAAACAAATTTCTGACAATTTCAAAACATCCTCAATATTCGTTATCAGCGGGTTAAAATACATAAGACAAACCTTGGTGTATTCAGACATCTTGATCGGCTAAGTTCGCGATTCCCCAGGGGTTCGCAAGCTTTATAAAGTGAGTTCGCGAAAAAATGGTGGAATTTTAAATTAAGCATCAGGCAACTATCTGTAACGTGACGAGTCGCTACGCCGCTGGCTATGCTATTATTGTCGAAAGAACCGGCAACTTCTATTTGGGTGAACCAAGATTTTTCCCGAATGCGCAAGAAAGAACGAGAATAACGTCTGCCGTGATCTCATAAATGAGTTACTAATTAATGTATAGTGTGTACATAAATATAGTAGTGTAAACCAGTTTAGTGATTTCTTCTTGTGTGGATAAATTACAACAAATACCCAAACTTTCCAAATCGCGCACATCGAACGTCAAAGTAAACAATTATTGCTCCATAAATTTATGATGGATTATTGGTTAAAAACGGGTAGTCTTGTCAAGTCTGATGAAAAGCCGAAAGAGAAAAAAATTGCTTCTTCTACTTCGGTCCCTGATTTGGAACCAATACAGGGTGACAGTTGTAGAGAACTACCGTCTCGCTAGAATGAAAGCAAATAAAAAATAGGCGAACAGAGTGAAAAAAAAAAACGAAAATCTATATAAATAGGTTTTTATTTTACCGGAGAGGAGTCCGAACCTAAACAGCTTTGCGTAATGTGTAATGAAATTCTGGCAAACGACAGTTTAAAACCATCTCTTCTTTGTCACCTTAAAAAAATACATTCGGATCACAAGCATAAACCTGTTGAGTATTTTAAAAGAAAATTGGCAGGTAATAAAAGTCCGGTGTTTCTCCTTTTCTAACAGATTTAAAAGAAGATAGTATAATGGTTTTCAAGGTATCATTTCAAGTTAGTTACAGAATTGTTAAATATGGATAAGCAAATACAGTGGCAGAAAATTTGATTGGACAGTGTGCTCAAGACATTAAGAAGTGTATGCTTGGAGAAAATAAGGCAAAGAAAATTGACCTTGTTCCTTTATCAAATAATACAGGCACGGAGAATTAATGATTTGGCAAATTATGTGGAAAGTGAACTTCTAAAAAGAATAGAATTGAATTATTTCGCTATTCAGTTTGTCGAGTCGACCGATGCAGCAAAAGCTGTCAATGTTAGATATATTTTTAAGGATTCCATTCAAAAAAAACCACTGAAAACCTGAACGGTAGATGCAGCAGTTTTCGATATGATCAGTGATTATTTAAAAGAAGTGAAATAAATTGGTCGCTTTGTTTGGCCGTGTGTACTGATCATGTGCAAAATCAATGACCGGAACATTTTCTAATCTTGTGTTGTAAGTACCCACGACTACCGCAAGCAACTGCATAAGTAAATCGACTCCAAGAATCGAGACCCTTCATCTCAGCCGAAAACTGGGGAAGTCCCCCGTCGGCCATGTGGAAAACCTAGGTCATCCAAGCGTATTTTAACAATCAAAGCAAATGCGTCCCAGGTTAATTAAAAGTAAATTAGTTTAAAATAAAAATGAGTGGATGGAAAAAAGATAATATTTGAGTTTATTTTATAGAAAAAACAAAAAAAGGAAAGACTGGTAGTAGAGCAATTTGCAGAAATTGTAATAAAGAAATGCAAGGTCTTGTTAAAAGATTAAGAGACCATCATGGAAAGTACAAAACGTTAGATGTTGATACAGAAATTGCTGAAGTAATTAACGAAGTTCATTTAATTGCAGGATGTAATGTGATTTATTTTACCTTCTTAGTATGCTGGTAAGGTAGTTATTGTTTTCGAAAAAAATGTCTTTTGGATTCCATGCAAAATGCATATTTTGGATGCCTTGAAGAGGATCTACACTATTTTTAAAAAGTGTGTGTGTCGGTCTGTCTGGATCTTTCACAATTTCACTTAAACCTTTTAACCGATTTGAAACAAGAAACAAAACACGAAAATGAACCATATTAATTTTGAGTTTGAACCGCAATCCAAAACTGCTTTTTTGAGAGCTGTCAAAATTAAAAAATTTATTTCTCCATTATTTAAAGATGGATTTCAACCAAATTTGAATGATTGTTGTAAAATATGGAAGAATTTTTTTTACAATACCAATTTAAATTTTGTATTTTTTTCTTTTTTAACAGATTTTGCTCGAAAAAGTGGCGATTTGAAACTCATAAAAAATATGTACACTGGTTTTAAATTTGCTGTATTTTATTTTTGACATTAATAGCTATGAAATAGCTTTTTTGCCAAAGCTGTAGCAGTTATGAGAAGAACTGTAGCAGACAAGTTAGATATTAGTGGATAGACATATGGATGCTCAGCTCACCTAAATCTACTCTGCAAAGATTTAGAAATAGGAGACATTAAAAAACATATTATACAAATCATTAAATATTTCATAAATAACCACTTGGCAGGAGCAAAGTATAAATAGGCTGATGGAAAAGCACAATATAATTTTATAAAACTCCAAGTTAAAATGGAACCATTTTCAACATTTATATTTTCAAAGGAGGTGTTATCTAATGTTAGTGTCCTACAATGATGGGTTTCACAAAAAACTATTCCTGATGTTAAAAGATTTCTCTTAATTCTGAAGCAGTTTTTATGTTCTGTCTCATCATCAGCTTCAGTAGAAAGGGTTTTTTCTACATTCGGGCTCGTTCACTCGCATGTTAGAAATAAATTAGGAATAGAAAAAGCACGAAAATTAATATTCCTTTACAGATATTATAATGAAAATTGAAAATGTGAGTTAAAACTACCTCAATCTGTTTGTTTTGTAATGCTTTATGTTTATTTTATATTAAACAGTGTTTACACCTATATTTCTAGTTTTGATTTTCTTTTGATCAAATCATGGATTAAAATAAAAAAATCATGTGATTTAAATCGCTAATTAAAATCGTAATTTAAATCAAATGATTTAAATCGGTTCATAAAACTTTCAAAAAATCGTACACTTTAATAAAAGTAAAGAAAATGACCCTAAATCGAAAATCGGCTCAAAGCGATGAATAAAAATTTTAATTTTCATCCTGACATTCTAACAGAGCAAAAAATAAGCTGTTAACATTGATTTGCAAAAATAAACTCCGAAATGGCCCACTGTGCAATGGACGGGAACAAAATAATTTAGGTAAAGCCAAAAGTTTTCTTTAAGTCCATTATAAGATCAACTATCCCGCTTTCCTCGAACCCTGTAATTTCGAGCAACGATAAGTCTGCTAATAAAATAGATTATCCTTGTTCCAAAATTCAAATCTACATCATTTTCCCGTTAATACCAATGACAATTTAAGCGCCCCTCCGGCGACACTCTATTCCCCAAAAAGGGCAGCTTCCCCAATATGGCTCTGTTCCAGCCGATTAGGTTTCTGCCAAATTAATAATTAAGAACGAATCGACTGGGCGGGTAAATCGGCATCAGCTGAGCCAACGCCTCCCTTGATTGCTTTTCGAAGGCATTATTATTTGTTCGATAGGTGCTGAGAGCAAATTGGGGAGAAAGGGGATTTGGCGTTTAAAAAAAAATACATTAAGCGTTTCCTAAAAAAAAGCATTCGTTTTAATACAAAAAGCACCTAAAATGTCACAAGATTTATTATCAGCAGGATTTATAAACTCATGGGCAAAATCAACTCGACAATAAATGAAATAAATTTTGTGTAAAATTAAGGTTAGAATTTCTTAGTTGACTTTACTGTCGATAGTATGTTTTTGTGGTAGATTGTTTCATTATTAATACTTAGATATTCTTCTGCTGCGCGGATAAGTCCAACACTCGATACTTTTTGGTACATGGTGGAATCTATATGTTTTTTGTTTTTAATATCATGTCTCATCAAGAGACATACATTTCCAACCAGTCAGGAACGCTATTCTAACGCACACTGCTTGAAACAAGTAATGCTTCGCCCTCTGCTTGGCTAAATTTCGCTCTAGCTAGACGATTGTTACAGAAATATTTGGTTATTTGAACAGGGTATTCTTTAATGTGTTTTATTTCTAAATCCTTGCACGGCAAATTCAAAAGGTGTACCGAGCAACCATAGGTTATAACTTTAGAACTGGTTCTTCTATACTTTTTCTTATGTCAGCCATGTTCTCCGCGTTGTCTGTCACGAAAGATTTTTCATAATTGCTATATGTAGTGTTCTTTCCTCCCAGTCATTTCAACGAAAATAATTAAATGAGTAAAAATTACACCCCTCCACGAGACCAGAACACAACCAACAATATAACAAAATGAGCAAGAATTATTACCCCTTAACAATTTATAATTAAACAAGCATGCGAGTCCTGACGAGAATTTTCAGGCCGTAGAGCTACTAAACGGCTAAAGACTAGTTTTGACAAAGCAACAAAAAAAAAAGGAAAATGTGCTTTGCTTTTTTATTTAGAATGGAAAAGTGAAAAGTAATAGAAACCTACACAGTTTACAATATTATATGTATGCTAAATAATAAATAAGTAAAGTGTTGGGCATCGGTTATTGTTGACAATAAAATACATTTTATTAATATGATTGAATCCTCTCTCGACTTGCTTCCTAGGAGTTTTTTACTGAAAATCTCCAAAAAAAAATCGACAGAGTTCTTTTAATTATACAAATTTACTAGTTGGACAGAGCTTTTCGAGCCGAAAAAAAAATGCTTTTTTCAGAATTCAAATCTCTAAATTTGGCGAACATTTAAAGTACTAAAGTAATCTAAGAAAAATTGGAAAAAGGTTACAAATTAAGCAAACTCAATACTTATATCCAACTGGAAAAAATATATATAAGGAGCCAAATAAAAAAGCTACAATTAGTAATAGTTCCGCACGACTGGTGCTGTAAAAAGCACATTCTAATTAAAACTATATAATAAACTAACGAGTTCGAGCCAAAACTCTAGATTGGGAGGCCATTTGGAAATATGAACAGAATGTGCAACAAAGGGCCCATTTTGGGACTTCAAATGGACATATCTCTTTTCTACCGCAAGCATCTATCTTCAGCAATCAACTCGACGTGTGCGGCGAATGTTCGAAATCCAGAAGAAAGACATATATATATATATATATATATATATATATATATATATATATATATATATATATATATATATATATATATATAATTATATACAGGGTTATTCACCCTATACGGCACGGAATAATGCGGCCAAAATACGTGACTCTCAAACTTTTTAGATATATGGGGGTCTAATATAGTTATTTTTTAAAATTATTTTCATATTATACAGGGTATCCCAAAAACTCTGAAAGAATCAAAGTTGTGTTTTTTTTTATGTATACCTAAACCTTAAGGGTTTTTAAATAATTTGAATTTGGACAAAATTTAAAGTAATTTTCATGTTTCAAATACTTAAGAAGTATTTCAGTTATGTACTCGAAATGTACAGTGAAGTGCAAAAATAAATCATATTTGATATCCCAATTATAATAAACTTGCTATATTGTACAGGGTGTCCAAAAGTTAAAACTAGTCAAATAAGAACTTTAAGTGACTATAACTTGAAAAATTTAAATAAATACTTTTTAACGTACCAGAAAATGTACCTTTTAAATCCCTAATGGTATAAGGGTGTCTTCGCGTTTTCACAGAATACGCCAAATAATCGTTTTCTGCACCACTTTGTGTTTTTTGAATAGATGTTCAAATATATCTAGTTGATGATAGCACAAAACAGAAGCAAAATATTTATAGTAGATGTTCGAAATGTCGCCCATTCATTTCCAAACACTTATATATTCTTTTTTCGAAACCACTGCTAACTTTGGACAACATTTGCGAGGTGACAGTTTGAAAAGCGTTTCTTATGCGGATTTTCATATCTTGTGGTGTTGTCGGGAGCGCATTGTAAACAATTCCTTTTATGTGTCTCCATAAGAAGAAATCTGGTGGAGTTAAGTCCGGAGATCTCGGGGGCCAATTTTGAAATCCGTCTCTCCTAATCCACCTGTTTTGAAAGTTGGCATTTAAAAATTGCCGAACCTCGCGATGATAATGAGGCGGCGTTCTATCGAGTTGAAGCCACATAGTTGTTCTAATATTTAAAAGGACATCTTCTAACAATACTGGAAGTTGGTTTAAAAAAAATCACGAAACATCAAATCATTTTAAGGTTCTTCAAAAAAGTAGGGTCCAATTAAGTATGGACCCAATATTCCTCCCCACACATTAACCGACCACCTATTCTGATTGCTCATAATTCTGTATTCATGCGGATTTGAATCAGAATAATAATGGAAGTTGTGTCTATTCACGAAACCATTGTTATGAAAAGTACATTCATCACTAAACAACACAGTATCAAAAAGTGTTCATTTTCTGCCACTTTATCTAACACCCACAAGCAGAATTCAGTTCGGTTGACAAAATCATTTCCGTGAAGCTCTTGACAAAGCTGGATTTTACAAGGATGAAATCTGTATTTGTTAAGAATCCTTGAAACCTTTGCTTGGCTAATGTTAGTATTTTCGGATATATGATTCTGACTAATATTGGGATTTTAGATCACTGATCCAAGTACAGTAAAAACATTTTCTTCATCCTCACTGACAAGTTTTCTTATAACAGGTTTTTTATAACTGACACTTCCACTTTCCCGAAACTGGTTTAATAGTCTGACAAAAAGGATTGGTTCTTTCAGGAAACCGTTGAGCATAGACTCGAGAAGCCAACAAATTTTGATGACATTCTCCAAGGATAATAATCATATCAATACGCTCTTCCTTTGGATAAATCTTCATTTTGACAAAGCAACAACACAACAATATTCAAATAATTCAATTTAAAAAATGAAGTTTCACAGTTTCAAAAAATAATACCGCTATTATAGCAACACAAAATGCTGCAGAAAACGATACATTTTCGGTAAGTTAAAACGTATAGCGTTCCATTTAAATTAACCAAGTTATAGCCACTTAAAGTTCTTATATGATTAGTTATAATTTGTGGACACCCTGTAAAATATAGCAAGTTTAGTATAATTGGGATATAAAATATGATTTATTGTTACACTTCACTGTAAATTTCGAGTACATAACTCAAATTAAAAAACCCTTAAGGTTTAGGTACTATAAACCTTATTAAAATAGGCACTTATTTTGATCGTAGAATCCAAATACAATAATATACACAAGGTTCCATTTAAAAAAACACAACTTTTATACTTTCAGAGCTTTTGGGACACCCTGTATAATATGAAAATAATTTTAAAAAGTAACCCCTATATATTTCAAAAGTAAAACTTTTTGAAAGTCCCGTATTTTGGCCGCAATATTCCATATATATATATATATATATATATATATATATATATATATATATATATATATATATATATATATATATATAAAATAGTGTAATAAAGTTCCACATTTACCAGTCAATATTTCGATAACTAAAGTCACACCTGAGCCCATATAAAATCATAAAATTTGTTAAGAATCTGAGAGAGCTATTTCGTCAAAATACATCTAACTTGAGTATCGACCGTGCGCAGATAAAAATTCAATATACCAAAAAATTTATTTAAGATTATTCTGTCACGTTCAAATTTTCATTAGGAAAATAAAGTCCAGGATCAATCTCAATCCATAAACACTTCTGCGCTCTAGTTCCCTCAAGCTAAATAAAGCTTTATTTCCAGACATAATGATAGGTAGGCTAAATTAATTCCATTCCATCTATCATACACGTCTTGTGTACATATATTTGTACGTATATTGCACAGCCCTCTCGAATTGTAGCGTATGGCAATAATGGTCTGCGGTACGTAACTCAGATTCCTAATTGGTTTTTAAGTGGCCACTGGCCGTCCAATGGCTCGTGACCGCCTCGTTGCCACCGAAGATTGATGACTGGCGCGACCACATTGCCAAATATGACGTAAGGGCTCGGTAAATTTTCCTCTAAGAGACGGATAAAATCGAAGTTTTGTGCTATTTATTACAAATTTTTAATTAAAATTATACTCCCAAATTCCCAGTTTCAAAATTTAGACGTAATATAGATGGTGTGAAAGTTGACACTTCTAGGTGGACAGCTGTTTTGCTTACAATACTATTTTAATTTGCATTAAATATGTCCACAAACAAATCTTTATATAGGAAAATTAGGGACAAAACCCTGGAAAAATAACCAAAAACTGAATGTGATGAACAATTTATTAAAAACACTAAGACTCTTGAACTACTCCACATGATCGTGTCCAATTCATGCAATTCTTCATTGTTTCAACCATTTTAAAACATTCCTTAGGATATCTAGTGTAAAATTGGCGACATTATACTGTAAACTTCTTATCCATGTCTTTAAATAGCCGGTGTTTGTAAATGTTGTTGTTAAGGTCATCGTGTAGCCGTTATTGTCCACTGCTGAACATAGGCCTCCTCTAAGTTCCTCCACGTCTCTCGGTTGTGGGCCGTCATTACCCAGTTCCCAGCAATTCTCTTTATATCATCGCTCCAGCGTGTTGATGGTCTGCCTCTATTACGTTTGTCTTCTCATGACCGCCATTCCAATATTCTTTTAATCCACCTGTCGTTTGATATTCTCGCCATATGACCTACCCATCTCCATTTCTTTCTATTTATGTGTTCAACTATGTCTTTTACTTTGGTTCTTTGTCTGATGACATTATTGGGTATTCTGTCTCTTTTAGTGATTCCAAACATGGCTCTTTTGGTCTATTCTTAGATTTTCTGCTGACTTTTTTGTTAATGTCAGAGTTTCTGCTCCATATGTTATTATCGGTAACACGTATTGTTCAAATACTTTTCTCTTCAGACATATGGGTATATCACTTTTAAATACTTCTCGTATGTTGCCAAAAGCAGCCCAACCCAAACCTATTCTACGCAGTATCACGTGTGTTTGATTGTTTTTTCCAATTTGTATTTCGTGCCCGAGGTATTTGTACATATGCGTCTTTTTTATCTCAGAGTTGCCTATTCTGATGTTTTGTGCAAGCACTAGATTTGTCATTATTTGAGTTTTACTTGCACTTATTCGGAGATCGACTTTTAATGAAGCCTGTACTATTTCTTCAAGCATGTTTTACATCGCCGATATTATCTGTGATAAGAACGATGTCATCTGCGAATCTAAGGTGTGTAAGCCTTTCGCCATCGATATTGAAGCCTCTATTCTCCCAGAGGGGAGATTTCATTGCGTATTCGAGGACGGCAGTGAAAAGTTTAGGCGAAATGGTGTCCCCCTGTCGAACTCCTCTCTCTACAAAAAAAATCCTTGAGGGCTCGATCTGGGGATCTTTCAGACCCCGAATTTTCTAAATAATAAATACCGGTAAACTTTATAAAACATCATTGTCATATTGCAGTAGTATTATGTACTGACATGTCGTTTTACTGGAAAGAATAATTCCATTTGTTCTCGAATGATAATTCATTTAAGTCCTCCAAAAATATTAAATGAATGAATGAATAAAAGGTGGTGAGACAGGAATATTATTCATCGTATCAGCCCAGTTTATCTTATAGTAAACATGGGTTCTAAGGGGGTAATGAAAAGTTTCATTGGCGCATTGTCTCCCTGAATTATAGTGGTTATGTATTTATAGTCTACTCACAACACCTATCAAATGCCGTTTTATAATCCACAAGAACATGAATCACCAGCTTATTATATACAACTGATTTTCGATGACTTTGTATCAAAACTTGCTCAAAATCCAACTTTCTAGACCAATATAAATCTAATTTTGAATATATACGAGTACATTTTGTGATTTGTAAAAAGGTTAAAAAGATGTCATAACAAACTAATTGGAAAGAACCAAACAAAATATCAATTTGTCAAAATTGATATTTTGTTTGGTTCTGGCCCGTTCTTCCTCAATTTATAAATATAATTAAATTATCCAGCATATTACTTCCTAGAAATGTTTTTAATTTTATTCTGTATGCAAGGGATCTAGCTGTATGGTCCTGAGGATGATCTCATAGAGGTCGAAACCCCAGATGTATAATCATGTTTTTAATTTTATTCTGTATGCAAGGGATCTAGCTATATAGTCCTGAAGATGATCTCATAGAGGTCGAAACCCCAGATTTATAATCAGTTGAGGTCATTAGCATTTGGAATAAAAAATAATAATATGCTTTTCGTTAAATTTTGGCTTCGTCAAAATGGCCACCCTGCTTTTTAATTGTTGGATTACGAATTTTACTCATTCTTTGATTAATTTACTGAAGTATTCGGAGTCCAGTGACTTCCATTCGCTTTATTTACAAAGCGAATGGAAGTCACAACAGTGTTGAGCTCGATGGACACCGATTCCTCACTTTTCGATCAAGTTCATCCTATACTAACTTAATAGGAGGAAAATCAGGCGATTGTGATGGCCATTTCATAACTTACAGAACTTTTTCGTATCGTTTTTGCTTTAGGAACCCCCGACATAATTTAGATGAATGTTTAGGGTCATTGTCCTGTTGAAAAACAAAACTTCGTCCAATTAGACTCATTCCAGAATCGCATTTTCTGTAAGTATTTTCAGATAGCCTTCTTTATTCAGTTTTCCGTTAATTTTGAACATATGGCCGGGCTTATTATTACCAAAGCATCCCCAAACCCTCATGCTACCACCACCATGCTTAACAATCAGCACAATACACGCTTCTGACGCCCGTTCGTCTTTAGATGGGCGCACAAAAATACGACTATTAGATCCAAAAATCTGAAATTTAGACTTATCTGTCCAAAAGATTTTTTCCCAGTCTTCTTTTATTCAGTTTTTATGTATTTTAGCCCGCTTCAGTCCATTTTTTTTTTATGAATACTAGTTACGTATTCTCTCAGCCGAACAGACAGTTAACGTCTTTTTATAGTTGTTAATAAAACTGTCTTTTCTCGTGTTTTATTTAAAGTAGCGACAATTTGAAAGTCGATTTCGCTTTGATAACATTACAACGAATTTAGCTTCCTGATTTGTTGTAGATTTGAGACGTATAAGAGTAGAAAGAACTCCTTTATATAAAACACCGATCTTTTCTGCGATTTGGCATATAGAATCCTTCCTTGCTCAAAGTACAAATAGCACTCGGCTGAGAAATCTATTTCATTTCTGCCTTTTTATGCGCTGATCAACTGTTATAACTATTACATAAACATCACAAATAACACTGAACTCTAAACTAATAATTTTTTAAATTATATACCCATACTTAAAAGATTAGACTCTATTCAATATAAGAACAACGACTAAAGTCGCCAATTCTAAGAAATCAACAACTGACAGTATAGCAACAAAATTAGTAATTTTGTTCATTACTATTATAAGCACGGTCGTAAGAATAGTAAACTCCAATAAAAACATGTTCTTTTATAACACGAACTTGACATATAAAACTGGACTGATGCATAATACCTCCCCTTATAATAAAAATGACGCCACCATGCTCCGTGCCATTACGTGCAAATAATTGCTTTGGCAACAACGATTTCCTAAGTTTTCATGATATTGGTGAAAGCGTATTTTTGACATTGACTGAATACTTTTCATTTTGACGAAAATTTATTTTTGATTTTGCTGTTTTATGGATTTTATCACATTTTAGGTAAAGTTTTAGTGAAAATTTCAAACAGGAACATGAACTTTAAGGTTTTTTTTGGTATTTTAAAAAATGTGATTCTTCATCGTAAGACCTGCAAATACCTCATCTGGTAAATTGGAATTTATTTAATTGGTAAGTTATAAAGCATTCAATAATAATTATATAAAATTTTACCTTAGAATCAAATTGTAAATCTAAGGGTAACAAGTTTAATCTTATGGATATGATGTATGATAATTTTTAAATGCTATCAATATTTTAGTTTTCTAAGAGAAAAGAATCTTCAAATTCAAGGGCTGAAGCAAATTGGTCATGATCATAATTCTTTTATACACCAGATAAGTAACTCTGTTCAGAGCATTTTTCTGGAAATAGTTTTATACAAGAAAATGAGCAAAAAGTTTGTGCTGTGCTTCTTACAAATAAGCTGCCTGAAAAAAACTACTAAGCACTGTTTGATGTAAACATCTTGAAGCAACTAAACTTGGACTTAATAACATACACTGGCTCTACAAAAAAAAGTCCTGCATTAGATGTGCATTAACCAACAACAATATCGTTTTATTATATAAATACCTAACATATCAGTTCCCTAAAAGTATCGAGGAGAAAATAATTTTAACAAAGACCTAATCGAAGCTATTTTTAAATGATGTAACTCTCTTACTTTGCAATAGATTATGTGGACATTTCGATACCTTACATTAAACAATACTATATTAATTCATGATATAAAATTTTTAAAAATAAATGCCTTAATACTTTTTTTCGTTAACTTCTTATACTCTACGTCCGAATAAGGATGTTTCTAAAACAGATTAGTCTCGATTTGTTTTTGGCGCATATTTCATATTTCAGCTATTTTGCTAAATAACAGTTTTATTGTAAAAAATAAAATATGTAAACAGTCATAGAAAAAGCATTTTCATTTATTTATAAGAACTGACTTTTCATTCTTGTTATCTAAAAATACTAAAATTGTTACATATTTACGCTGTTCCAAAGAAGTTAAAAAAATTTGCTATATTGGAGTTGCTTTAAAGAAAAAAATTATAATTTTGAAGAAACAAAGTAGAAATTAAAGTTAAATATTGTTTTACAGAAACAATTATCCTGATCTTTTTTTATTGAATATACTCAATTAACCTGTCAAGTAAAACAAGGAAGAGCAATTTATTGTTTTAGATATAGTATAGAAAGAGATAGTTATTGTCTAAACCTCTTAGTTAGAATAATAGAATTGACATTCATACTCGACACATTCACGCCAATGTAAGAAACTAGCAGGGAATTCAATGTTGCCATACAAATCATTGCACCTAATGGCGACCAATAAGGGGGGGGTCAAAAATTATTTTCATGAGCAGTCCAGTTTTATATGTCAAGTTCGTGGTTTATAAATTTATTGCAGTATCTTTTTTTGTTGTCTAAAAATAGGGCGTTTCCAAACTTTTTAACGGTAGTGTATAATTTTGTTTTACTGATTTGCATCTATTCTTGTGGAGTATTTAGTTCTCATTTATCCCCGCTTACCCATCATTTGTTTTGCCTTTATAAGAGTTTTTAACCATATGTTCTAATAAAAATCCGAATGTTATAAAATGCAATACAAGAAAAATAAGTTCTAGCCTGAACCAGACTAAACAGTGCCATAATATTTCGCTGGTAATTCAATACTATAATAACAATTCAATATGTTTTTTTTTATTTTCACCCCAAAGGCAAAACAAACTTCTTTATTTCTCCTTAAACCCTTTCGTAGGTAAATATCCTAAAGTTTATTTCTGATACCGCCTAATCCGAACTTGTCCTTTTTCAGGATAAAAACCGCAGGGATTATGTATTCTCGTGTCCTTTTTACTAGTTTTCTTCTCTTTCGAAATAGAATCCCACTGAGGAAATAAAATTAACTTTTATTCCAGTTGATTGAGCACAAGTTCTTTACAAAATTGAAAAAAAAACAAATTTAATAAATTTTAGACATATTATGCAAACATATCTTCTTAGCAATAATTTATTAAGAATATGTATAAAAAGTTATAAGGGTCATTTGTTTTTGCTTAAAATTTTGACCTTTAAAATATTATTTTACACCAATGAGTCTAAAATAATAAATCTTATTTCGGTCTATCAATTTTCAACTATTAAGTAAATAACATTTATTCACTTCCTTTTGCATAGCCCTTTTCACGACATAAATTGTTGCACCTAATTGCAATTTGTATATAAAATATTCAGAAAAATATAAAAAAAACAATCCAACCCGTTTTTCAATTACGTTGATTTTTATATTACAGAAGTTTTTGTAACAGCGCCAAACACTACGTAGTTTTGCATAGTTGATTTATGCAAATAATAAACAGTTCTAAAGATTTGTTACTACGTTTCAAGGTTTATATTCTATGATAAAAATGGATCTAAAATTACGTATAAATTGAACCAGTAAAAATTCGTAAAGAGTGAAAACTAGGAAAATGTTTTTTTGAAAAAATTTCGATTTCGATATTACAGAACACAATTCTGACCTTGATTTTTGACCATCTTTCCTCGCTTTCCCGGAAAACTCAAAAAAAAGAAGCGTCATTTCGCAAAGCACTTTTATTTCAGTTAAAACACCGTACAGACGTATTTATTTTCAATGGAACTAGTTAAAATATATTGTATATAATATATTTCAATTATTTTTTCACAAATGTTGACAAACCAATGTAGAACAGCTTATATTTTCAAAGGAAAAAATCGAAAATACGTCTTGGAAACGCCATCAACCGTCAGATTATCTAAATTGACAGTCGGATTCACGTAAAAAGGCGCAACGTTGCCAGATGAAAATTTTTTAGTGATATAAACTATAAAGTTTGTCCTCAGCCAACAACATAGTTTACTTTTTTTGATATTTAATAAAGTTTCTGGGTAAAAATAATGTTAACTAACAACTTAAAATTTTTGGTTGGTTTTAATTAGGGTAACAATTCGGATCAGAGTCAATCTAGAGGTGGGTGTCATTTAGATTTTGCTTGTTTTTAATAATTTTCTTGATTTTTCCGAAAAAAAAAGTGCAAATTTATGAATTTTTATATAATACAAATGCTTCTGGTGGGTGCCATTTTAGTTTTGTTTGTTTTGATTTGTTTTTGATAATTTTCTTGATTTTTCCGATAAAAAAGTGCAAATTTGGGAATTTTCATATAACACAAATGTTTCTGGTGGGTGCTATTTTGGTTTTGTTTGTTTTTGATAATTTTCTTAATTTTCCCATAAAAAAAGTGCAATTTTATGAATTTTTATATAATACAGATGCTTCTATTAGTGTGCACTTTTTTTATTGGAAAAATCAAGAAAATTATCAAAAACAAATCAAAACAAACAAAACCAAAATGGCACCCACCTCTAGATTTACTCCAGGTAAATCTAGAGGTGGGTGCGATTTTGTTTTTTTTATTTGTTTTTGATAATTTTCTTAATTGTTCCGAAAAAAAAAGTGCAAATTTATGAATTTTTATATAATAAAAATGCTTCTAGTGGGTGCCATTTAATTTTGTTTGTTTTGATTTGTTTTTGATAATTTTCTTGATTTTTTCGACAAAAAAGTGCAAATTTGGGAATTTTTATATAACACAAATGTTTCTGGTGGGTGCTATTTTGGTTTTGTTTGTTTTTGATAATTTTCTTAATTTTCCCATAAAAAAAGTGCAATTTTATGAATTTTTATATAATACAGATGCTTCTATTAGTGTGCACTTTTTTTATTGGAAAAATCAAGAAAATTATCAAAAACAAATCAAAACAAACAAAACCAAAATGGCACCCACCTCTAGATTTACTCCAGGTAAATCTAGAGGTGGGTGCGATTTTGTTTTTTTTATTTGTTTTTGATAATTTTCTTAATTGTTCCGAAAAAAAAAAGTGCAAATTTATGAATTTTTATATAATAAAAATGCTTCTAGTGGGTGCCATTTAATTTTGTTTGTTTTGATTTGTTTTTGATAATTTTCTTGATTTTTTCGACAAAAAAGTGCAAATTTGGGAATTTTTATATAACACAAATGTTTCTGGTGGGTGCTATTTTGGTTTTGTTTGTTTTTGATAATTTTCTTGATTTTTCCGATAAAAAAAGGGCACATTTATGAATATTTATATAATACAAATGCTTCTGGTGGTGATATTTTGGTTTTGCTAGTTTTGATTTGTTTTTGATAATTTACTTGATATGTCCGAAATAAAAAGTGCAAATTTATGAATTTTCATATAATATAGATGCTTCTATTAGTGTGCATATATATATTAACGTTTTAACTTTAAAGGAATGTTCCTCAATGCGTTACAGTTGCAATGAAACTCTTTATCGTAGCGTCACAAATTTTTTGCTAATAGGATAATAATCCTATATGGATTTGCAGTGAAAATACACAACATAAGGCGATTATAGTTGTTTATATATATATATATATATATATATATATATATATATATATATATATATATATATATATATATATATATATATAACAGTATCATAAGCTAAACAACAAAAGTGCCTAATTAGAAGATGTAACTTCCATGGCAACTAGATTCGATTTTAAAGTTAAACCTTTCTAGAGATTCTTTTTATTTTTAAACAACATTTCTGGTTATAACGATTTATTATCTTTTCAACGAAACTTCAAGAAACCAGCTTTTATTTTCTCCTCATCAATAGTTAATAAACAAGAATAATGGATTAGCAGCTGAAGTTTTCGGTCTAAGTTGATCACAATATCCGTAAAGACCTGAATAGTTCTTGAGGTTTCGAAGGAAAATCGAGTGAACAAAACACGAGTGTCAAGCTTAAAATCAAGTAAGGAAGTTGTGATGCTTTATTTCCAAGTTATACAAGAAAACTTCTAAAAGATCAGTCTATTATAATGAAATGGCATTGCCAGCGCTCTGACTTTTGTTGTTGTTTAAGGTTTATTCTGACGCTTAAAACGATATATATATATATATATATATATATATATATATATATATATATATATATATATCCACACCATGAGAATCCTTTCAGTATCGGAAAATTTTTGCAATGCCCTTCTTAGAGAAGAAATACGACAGAAAAGAACAACACTAAGCGCAACAGGAAACACACTCAACCAACCTCACCTATCTCTGTGTAACCTAATGCATCCTGTGCCATGGAACCATATAAAAATTCTCTGATATCGGCAACACAAATCACAAAAACCACAAAAACAGAAAAGCATTTAAAGAAACTAAAAAATATGAAAAGTTACTACAACATGAGAACAAACAAGTAACAACCAACAATAAAACAGTTTATGAAATATCCAACCACTAACTATTTGAAACCAAAAAACAGACTTAAGTAGAGGTTTCAATTACGCAAAAACTCCAAAAACGATTTCTACTGAAGAAATAATTACACAAATAGAGTAGACTCTTTCTTTTAAAGACAACCACGAAGCTGAGCAAGTATAAAATGTGTCAAAAATTCGCAGATCATCGAATCCTCCGGAATACGACAACAGAGCAGAACTTGCAGCTTTAAAGAACCTGAACAAAAATGAAAGCATCATAACTGATCAGCAGATAAAAGCAATGCAACCGTCATCATGGATACCGAAGATTATACAATAAAAAACGAAAGATCTCTTGAAAGGCCCTGCTTACAAGGGATGGGGTCATTAACAGAACTGATATAAGTAACCTGAGCCACATTTACACAAATCTTAATAAAAATTAATATACCCTCTTAAAAGTCAATAGATGGGACTATCCTCTTAAAACATTATATGTTATCGATGATAAAAAAAACCAAAGACTCCATAAGTCATGATTTAAAAAATAATTTAATAAAAAAAGAATTGTTTTTCCAATACCACAATCGGAACAGTGTATCTTTCAGTACCAAAATAGAAATAGCAAGCTCAAGGTGCGTACCTGCATATTTTTGTGAAAATTTGAATATTTTCAAAATTTCCATGTTTGTATTTTTCTAGCCTTCATTTAAAAATCTTATTAATTAGTTCATTTGGGTAAGAGTTTGACATAAGGACCTCTTTTGCTTTTGTGATGCAGTTGTTTCTAAATTCAGGACTACTAAGGATGATGGCTCTATCAGCTATTCCAATTATTACTGATTTTTTTTGGGCCATGTGGTGTTGGGAATTGTAGTTGAGGTAGCGACCAGACCATGTAGATTTTGTGTACCGCTCAGTTAGTATTGTATTATTTTCAAATTCTATGGTAAATTGTAATTTTTCATGATAGCTGTTAAATTTATTTAAGATATATGAATCGTGATTTTTTGGTATAGCAATTACGCAATCATCTACATATCTGTAAAAGAATGGTAGTTTGAATTTTAAGCTGTTGATAACTTCAGTTTTTAGGTCTTCTAACACTAATTGAGCAATAACACTCGATATGGATGCACCCATCGCACACCCCTCAATTTGCTTAAAGAATAAATTTTTGTATTTGAAGTATGTAGAAGTTAAGCAGATTTCGACTCTCGAATTATATCGGCCAAACAAGTCAGTATCTGCAAAATCGTCTAAATGGACATAAATATGACAAAAAAAATATTACAGCCCTAAGAAAATACGAAATGAAACATAAACACACCTTTGATTATGAAAATACAAAAATCTTGAAAACTGAAACCAATAAAGGAAAACGAGAATTTTACGAAATGATCGCAATAAAAAAAATCCGAATGCCGTAAACGATAAAACAGACATCAATAATCTAAATCAAATTTATTTCAACATATTAAAATAAACCAATATAAGGGAATTTCTAAAATAAATAAAACAATAAATAGGGATAATTCCCCGCTTTTAATTCTTCTAAATTGAATCACGATATTTTTTCAGAAAGATATCACTTCAATTAGAAGACCCAAACTTTTTACGCCACTTAAAGTACCTAAAACATATACCATCTGGGTTCCACATTCAGTCAAGTCAAGGCAGTTATAGGGTTAAAAATGTAGTGTCCATTCTTCTAGCTGGACTTTTAAAAATACTTCTGAAAAGTTAATATACAACAGAGTGGGTGATTATAATTTGTTTGTAATGTAATTAATTTTTGTTTAAAACAAAAATCTCTGTTCTTAATGGTAAGTTTTTAACCTCTTATTCCATACATAATAATATTAAAAATGTACATTTTTGTAGCATCCGCCGAAACCGTCATTCGAAAGAATCGAAACATCCTGAAAAATAAATAATATATATATATATATATATATATATATATATATATATATATATATATATATATATATATATATGTATATATATATGTATATATATATATATATATATATATATATATATATATATATATATATATATATAAATATGTTTCGACTTGACCTTGTCTTGTCATTCCAAACTATTAAAATTGAGTTCAATCAAATGTAACTTACTTTTGTTTCAATTATATTAGTATTTTTTTTTAATTTAGTCGAAAGTTTTTGAAAATTATATAGTTAATTCTTCATAAAATTTGTGTTTTCATTCCGGCCTCATAACGAGAGAGCGTCAATTTTTATATTATATTTATTTCTTATTCAAATAAATAAATTTACATGAATTAGAAACAATAAATTACCTGTAATTAGAAAAACACAGAGGTTTTGGCATTTTTTACATATTGCTGCCTTTATTTTATCACATGAAATCACCTCTCTAAGTTTTCTGATGTTGTTTTTAAACACTCTGTATATTAGGTGATATTTAGGACGAAAAAATCATAATTATAACTCCATTGTTGGACAAGGATTAGCCAAAGTTCAAATTCGTGAGTGAAATTCAATAACTTCGGGTGATGTCTTAACACTATACCCAAATCTTAAGTCCATAGAACAGCATAATCCCAAATGTTTGACCAATGTTTGGGTCTCCATTGAAATCGAGATTTACAAAGCCAATAATGACTTTAGAATTGCCCAAGGAATTACGGTCATTATCCTTGGATTAATCAATTTTCTTTGCGTTATACCCTTGTCAAGAGTTTGCTGTTAAGTCTTGGGTTGCTATAACTCATACAAATCAAAGTAAATACTAAGTTATTATACATACATAAAGGACCGTTTCTCCGATAATACCGCCGGTTATATCCAATATGAGAAGGCCAGACCGATAATAATTTAAGGCTTAACATAATCTTTTTGACACTTCTTTTGCGCTCTAGTGCATAAATTATATTGTTCAGTATCAAATTCTTCCATAGAAACTAATTGGTAGTTTATGCAATTGTGACCTTAGTTAATTCAAAATTGAATTTTAAAAATCAGGAATGAATAGGGAATTTTCAATGCTCAAATCTTTCGAATAAAAAGGATAGACTGTTTTACCCATCTATGTCATTGCTATTATGCTAAAGCAGCGTTTCCTAAGCGGTGGTTCGCGAAAATCCAGGTGTTGGTGAGCTTTTTAAAGGGGGGTTCGCGAAAAAAACATTGTAATGCGGAATTTTAAATCAAACCTCGCAACAGGCAACAATTTATCGCGACAAGTCTCTACGCCGCTGGCAAGTACATTCTCCAACGAGCCGGCAACTTCTACTTCGGCGAACCAAGACTTATATCGAATGGGCATGAAAGAACGAAATATAACGTCGGCCGATATAAAAATACCGCAGTCACATAGAAGAAAGAGTGTGCACGAACGTACGTTGAACGTGAAAGTAAATAATTATTGCTCCGTGAATATATGATGCATCGTTAATTAAAAACCGTCAGTTTTCTGTCCAGTCTGACGAAATGCTGGATGAGCAATCAACTGCTTCTACTTCACTCCCTGATTTGGAACCAACATAGGGTGGCATAGTTGTAGTAAACTACCGTTTCGCCAAACTGAAAGCACGAAAAATAGGCGAACAGAGTGAGAAAAAAGAAAAAAAAAACGAAAATATGACAACGACCATTTGCAAATGGGCTCTATTTTACCAGGAAGGAGTCAGAACCTAAACCGTTTTGTGTAATCTGTTATGAAATCCTGGCCATCAGCAATTTAAAACCATCTCCTCTTCGTAGATACTTTGAAAGAAGATAACCGGATCACAAAGAAAAACTTGTTGAGTATTTTAAAAGAAAACTGACAGGTAATAAAAACTCTAGTATTTCTTCTTTTCTAACAGATTTAAACGAAGATAGTAAAATGGTTCTCGAGGCATTATTTCGAGTTAGTTACAGAATAGTTAACTCTGGATAAGCACATACTGTCCGCTGAAGACATCACACATGCTTGGAGAAAAAGCGGCAAAGAAAATTGACCTTGTTCCCTTATTAAACAACATAGTGTCGCGGAGAATTAATGATGTGGCAAATAATGTGGAAAGTGAATTTCTAAAAATAATAAAATTGAATTATTTCGCTATTCAGCTTAACGAATCGATCGATGTAGCAAACCCTGCAGTATTGCTTGCCTATGTTAGGTATATTTTAAAGAATTCCATTCAAGAATGGATATCCGATAAATGGACTTCTGACAACGAAGTAAAATGTCGCATTGAACAGGCGCGACAGGCTTTTGTAAAACTCAGGCGAGTGCTTACGTGTTCGGATTTTGACTTGAAATTCAGATTTGACTTACATAAAAGGTTACATATGGTCAATACTTCTTTATGGAGTGGAGAGTTGGACATGAAAGACAAGGGCTATCAATAAAATAGAGGCTTTCGAGATGTGGATATACAGAAGATATCATGGACAGCGAGAATGACCAATGAGGAAGTTCTCTCGCGTATTGGGAAAGAACGTGAACTATTCAGCATAATCAAGAAAAGAAAGACGGCGTATCTAGAACACATCATGCGAAATGAGAGATACCAATTCCTACAGTTGATGATTGAAGGCAAGATTGAGGGCAAAAGAGGAATTGGAAGAAAGAAGATGTCCTGGCTCCGTAATATCAGACAGTGGACGGGATTGCACGATATTCAGACACTGATACCGCGAGAAGTAGGAAAGAAATGGAAAATGTTGTCGCAAACATCCATTAGAAAAGAAGAAGATTCAAGAAGATATATCATTTGCAAAAGGACTGAAAACCTATACAAGTGCAGCAATTTTCGATATGATCAATGACTACTTGGAAAAAAATAAAATAAATTGATCTTTTTGTTTGACTCTGTGCACTCATGGTGCAAAATCAATGTCCGGAACATTTTCAAGTGTTGTGGTGCAGGTAAAAAAGATCAAAAAGAAAACTGAATGGACTCATTGCTGTATTCACAGACAAGCACTAGTACTTTAAGCGACCTTGTAAAAACAGTAAATTTTATAAAGTCGCGTGTTACAAAGTCCCGTCTATTCCGTGCGCTTTCATTATTACTTCATGCAGAAATTAGATGGCTTTATCGTGTTTTGACTCGCTGGTTTAAATTAAAGTCTGAAATCCAAGCGTTTAGAGGTGTATGCCAATTTTGTCGGGCGGTAGCCAACTAAACCCTACAATTTACATATTTCTTACCTAAAAATCTGTATTATTCTGCTCTTGAAGTTGATTTTATTATAATCAAGAGTTAATTTCACTTTTATGCTATTTTAGGAGTGGTTCTGTGTTACACATAATTAGTTTGGTGCTGTACGAGTTTTTTTGACATCGGACTTGGACTCAATGTCCTAAAATGCATGTGATTTTCGTAACATTTTTTACGGTGCTATCTTTTTAACCCCTTTCGTGGGGCTATCTTTTTTACCGGTATCGTGAAATTGTTGATTTTTCAACCCCCTCACTGAGACAGGGAGTACTATTTTGATGCGAACAGTGTTGTAGTCTTGATATTTTTGACTGGATCATTTTTAAGTAATTTTTAAATTATTTTCAACCTTAAAACCAACCCTAAAAAAGGGTGATTTTGGAATTTTTTCTAAAAACAAATAGATTTGCTCATCTTAGGATTGCGGAAGGATTAATGTGATATCAACAGAATTTCAACTGCCTCTTTCCTGTATCCGTAATCGCTAACCGCCAAAGAGGCGATTTTTGCGGTCACTCTTTGAACTGATTTAAAAGTAGTGGAATCACTTGCAGGGCTTCCAGAAGAATAATACACAATATAAGAGGGCCATTTTAAAAAGATGTATGATTTTTTTGATGTTTTAATTTTTTAAATAATCGTTCTTAGCGTCAACGCACGAACTCAGAGTTCGGGCAGAGATCCTGACGGGGTATTGCCACCTGAACGGACAGCTCAAGAAACTCGGACTGGTAGAAAGAGAAAAGTGTAGATTCTGCGAGGAGGAAAACGAAACCTCTCCTTGCAGAGTGTAGTGCTCTAGAAAACCCTAAGATGCGGTTCCTGGGAACAAACCAAATCGCAGAAGGGAAGCTACCAACCTTGAAGCCGTCCAACATCCTAAGATTCCTGGGGGAAATAGGACTGTAGGACCTGCTCTAGCTGATAAGATCACTCTTACGACTGGGTAGCAATAGGGGGGCACAATAGATCTACTAAATCGCAATATACAGCCCCAAAACTCTATGCACATACATATTAATACAACATCAACGCACTTGCGCCACCTGTAGTACTGCAACGGATTTATTTCATTTTCCTGTTGGAGTTCAAAGTGGGGCCAAATATATTTTAACTAGTTTTCGTTTGCAACATCAAGTCCTTTCAAATGCTTCGTCAAATTTCTTCTTAAAGAAAAAGATCTCAGATCGAACCAAATTTGAACTATGCGGCGGATGATCTAGCCCAACTTTAGTATTATGAACTTGCGCATTATCGTGAAGATGGAGAAAATTCTTGTGACACAAATCGGACGTGTGCAAAATAATGACATGCGAAGTAAAAAATTCCTATAAAAAACTATTAGCCCAGTTAAATTGGGTCCGAAAGTAGCATGAAGGCATCTTTACTTCCTGGATAAATCACACTGCAATGATAACTGAACCATGCGCGAGTATGAACAGGTGAGCTTGAAGCGTGAAAAATTATTTATTGAAAAAGTATTAAAAATTAATATTTTAATACCATTTTTTCCATTGTATCTCCGTAAATATCAATCCTAGAGCAAAATATTATAGAGCATAATTTGTGGGTCGGAAAATTTTCTATGCTATTCTAGCTACGCATATTTACTTTACAAAATGAGAAAATAGGCAAAAGATGCAGAGGAAAAAGACATGCATTTATAAATGTATTTTTCCTGATCTATGGAAGAAATCAAAAATCTGTCCGGAAATTATCGCCCCATAGCGATAATGTGCAATTTTGCAAAGGTGTTTGAGCGGGTTCTTCAGGAACAAATATCCTTCTACATAGCGCCTCTTATGATCGATCAGCAGCATGGTCTTGCTTCTAGAAAGTCAACTGTGACCAATCTTTGTACCATTGCGCAGTGTGTCTCGGAGCGTATTGATTCTGGCACTCAGGTCGATGTCGTTTACATAGATTTTTCCAAAGCATTCGATCGATTTAATCACAGTATTCTACTTTCCAAATTGTACTTTAGTTTTAATGACAATCTTATTAGATTTTTCGAAAACTACCTATTAAACCTCTCTAACAATGCTGAATACCGTGGTCATAGATCTAGTAATTTTGTAGTAACGTCGGGTGTTCTTCAAGGATCTGTTTTGAGTCCCTTACTTTTTAACGTTTTTATTAACGATATCACTTATGGGTTGAATAACAGTTGCCTACTTTATGCAGACTATTTTAAAGATATTCCGGGACATACGGAATCCTGGCGATTGCTTGAGCCTTGAACTGGAGCTGATGAAATGCTTGGTGCCTAAAAAACAAACTGCCTCTGAAAGTAGACAAGTGCAATGTTATGTCATTCTCAAGAAGCAGAATGCCTCTGCTGCATGTTTGAGATCAACGGTGCTTTTCTAAAGCGAATTAACTGCATTAAAGACCTGGGACTCACGGTTGACTGCAGACTCACATTTGTCAATCATATTAATGATACAGCATCGAGATCTTACGAACGCTGGGCTTTCTGTCTGTTGTTATACTTACTGTACTGTCTGTATTATGTATATAACTTTAGGATTTATCTAACTCTATTCTTTTCCCTGCCTAATAGCAGGGGCTCTGGTCCTGTAGGGCAGTGTAAATAAATAAATAAATATTTTCTAATTTAAACCCAGACAAATTAATCCCCTCCTTCCAGAAATGTGAGTGGTTCAAGATTCTTTTAGATTTTTTCCCGCAATTTCAATAAGAGCTTTTTAATTAACAATTTTACACCTATAAAAAAGAACTTGTACGAAAATATTACCGAAAGAAAATATCGAATATTTAATAAAAACATTCTAACCTCGCTGTCGAGACCTTTCAGAGCTGCCAACTTTATTAAATAAGATTACTCTTCGGCCATTGTCTTTACGGGAAACCCCTAAAACTGAAATAAGTGATAAAGACCCCACATTAAGTTGATAAACTGCCGTATAATGTGAAAGAGTGGCTTTTAATAAAAATAACGTCTTTGCAAGGCAGTAAAGTGACTTTTTATGTCACTTGGCCTCGGCCGATACGCCGGGGAAACAGAAAAAACATCTTTTGTGTAAGGAAAAGCTTTTCGAAACTGTTAGACGGTAGTAAAATGTCTTAAAAAGGAATGGAAAGGGTAAATACGTTTCTTTGTTCTGAGAACACCTCCAGATGTGAGGAATTCATCCGTTAGCATTGAAGGATTAGTTTAGTTTATTTGTTTATTCCAAATGATAGTGAATAATAACATGTTTAAAGATTTCGCATCTCGTAAACGAAAACCAAAAACCTTGTGAGATCACTCACTCTCCCGACTATGTGTTTTTCAAAACATTTAATTAAGGCTATTATAATCTCATCAAAGAAAAATAAAGCAGATATTTTATTTGTGAATAAGACGAAAAGTGCTACTTTCTCTTCAGCAATTTATTTTAACAAAGTACAAAGTCACAAAAATTAAGATTTGTACGGAACAATATATCTACGTCTGCCTGTGCAACTTTTTAGCCACATTTATCGTCAAAAATGTATATTTTTAATCAAAATACAAAATGGCACACCAAGAAATAAAATCAGGGAAATTTATTCATAAACCTGAAATTTGCATGTAGTAACATATGTTTTCAAGTATTAACTTTTTATTTATTTATAAATTAGCGAAGCGCTCTACTTGTCTGCCAACGGAAGTAAGAACATTTTAGGATCACTCAAATCGAAATAAAAAATGGCAGGCAAAAATAAAGCAGGGAAAATGTAAAAATTTTTGTCGACTTTTCCTTTGTCTGCCACAATTTTCCCAACTTTCAATTTATCTGCCAAATTCACAGCCCTCATAAATTAGTATTATCTTCAAGTAGCCACATCTGCATACAAATTCTGATCGTGAAAACTTGGTCGAAATTTTCTCATAATTTTCAGCCGGAAAAAAGATTTTTATGGGCAAACAATATGTCATTTTTTTTTACACACAATTTGTTATTCTATCTTTCATATTGTTCATTGACAGACGAAAATAAATCAAGATTTTTTTTGTAAGTTCACTTCTACGTTTCCACCCCTTCGACCATTGCAACTTGTCTGCTATTTTGTTTCATGAATTCAATTTGGGTGACTACCCTTTCACTTTAATGGCAGACAATTTGAGATCAGGAAAACAACAGATTTTTCTTTGCAAACAAAAATTGTTTATCCAAATTTTGGAAGAGGCTGCCATTGTTGACCCCATGGAATCTTTTCACGAACTTACTTAGATATTTTAGCTCTCCAAAGGGCAGACAAAAAAAATGAGTCCATTTCACCTTATGGACAGCTGACGGTCAATGAGTGGAGAGGCAAGAGTGAAGAACAGCCCACCAAAGTTCGAACGATAAAGTCGAAAATCAAAACGATGCTCATTTCGTTTTTGGATTTTCGCGGGATTATCCATACCGAATCCGTGACCCCGGACCAAACAGTGAATGCTAAATTCTACAAAAGTGTCTTGTATCGACTTTCGAAGTAGATTCATCACGTGAAACCGAAATTGTACCCCACCGGTGATCAGGCGAGGATCCTACGGGAGGGGGGGCGATCCCCCCCAAGAGCTTTGAGTTTAGGAATATAGAATAGACCCGATTTTGCCTCATACTATAGTTTATTCATGAACTAAAGAAAGTAATAAATCATTTTTTAACGTTTTTTTCTTCGCAAACTACCTGTGTTCTTTAGTGCGGTGTCTATGGATAACAATAGATATTTGGATGTGTGAAGTGTTAAAAAGGATTTTAATCCTTGTCATAAGCGTCGGAAAGAGGTTTATTCTCACCAAGTATTTATGGCATAGAATATTATTTCAGTAATAAACTTAAATATTATTTTATTTCTTATGATTTTTTAATAATTCACATACATTAGAAAATATAGATAATTTTGACATATTTAACACAAATCACAACTTTATTTTTTTATTTTTAATTTTGGCATAGAAACCGTTTTAGGCAGATTCAGACTAAAACGTAGCCTTTTTATCTCAAGAAATTCCAAGTTATAATTTAAATACTTACAAAATACCCATTGTCAAAAATACAAGAAGTTAAACATACATAAAAAAATAAATTCGTCCATATAATACTAAAATTTTTTTGGGGCACTCGGTCATTTTATTATTAATTAAAAACATTTTTAGTACATGTGACGTTTCAGTTTATTTATTTCTTAAACCTCTGCAGAATTACAATTAAACTCCAAAAAAGGATTCAAATGTAATTAATTTTTATATGTTACAGAAAATTTAAATAATAAATTGTGTTTACGCTGGTAAACATTACGTATCTAATTCGTAATCAAAGTCAGTGAAGCTATCTTCGCTCAAATTAATTATAATTGGTTCCCCTATCTCACAGATCATGAAATCGAGTTTCCACATTTTCTTTTATTCTTTTATTATATGGATTTTTCCCAATTTTCTGCAGTAATATTTCCTTCACCAACGGACATTCTCCGGACGATCTATAAGAACAGATTTTCTATCTGGTTTTTCCCAGCAAAAATTAAGATATCTGAGCAATTTCCAGAGCTCAGTTCTTTTAGTTTCAGGTAAATCCCGATCTTCATTGATTTTAATTAGAATTTTGTAGACGGTTGGGATCTGCTTCTCATAATAAATTGCATGTACAACTCCTTTTATTGCAGTTTCATCTCTTCTTCATTTTCCAACCCCTGTCATGTTAGAACACATCTCAACAGAGCTTTTAACATTATTATCTAGATATTGATATATTAAGGCATCATAAAAAATGCCTTGGTTCTCACTAATCTCAAATAATATACAAAAACAAACACAAACAAGATAAATCACTAAGGACACACTGTAAGGTGTACTTTGCTCACTGACAGAAATTATTGCAGTAAATTTATAAAAGCTTATAATATTTAAATATAATTAGATTTACGGCAGTTCTCAGTTACCTGCGGCACTGTAGCAGGCAAGTTGGAGGTTTCGGTAACAGTTCTATTACTCTCTCTAGTTCTTGAATAGAGAATAGGAATGTGTATACTTGCGATCGCCCCTCCCCTTTTCAAGAGCCTTGAGTTCAGGAAAATAGAACCGATTCTGCCTTTAGGAATACTGCTGGCACTCCCCTCCGTTTGAGCTTTGAGTTCAAGAAAGGAAACCCGATTCTGCCTCTTATATTAGGAATGTGTATGCTGCTTGATCCCCCCCTCCGTTGACAACTTGGTTTCGCTTGCCATACTGTACTTTTGTGATATCACCCCCCCCCCCCCAAAGATAGAGGCTGGATACGCCCCTGTTGGTGACTGATTTCTGTTGCACGACAATGCGCCAACCCATTCCTCGATATGCATTACACAATTTTTGGCGCAAAGGTCGACTTGTTTTGTTTGGTGTAGCATTTAAATTTACAAGTTTGCATCAATGCTACATGTTTTTAGTAATATGACATAATTTGTATATTTTTACCTGATTAAATTTAATTATTTATCCTGTAATTTAGAATAGTTAACATGGAATTTGTTTTTTTGGTTCACAACTCTTTTGGTCTTGTAACTTATCACTCTTTCTTCTTAACAGAGTTTGTAAATTGCTGTAGTTTATATATCACATTATTTGGTTTGAATTTAAAAGTCATAAACTATTTTATTTTTAATAAATTCTTATTTGTTTACATTCCATTTCAGTATTAAAAATATAAGGTTATAGTCGGTAATATAGTTCAGTTAGCATTTGTTGTGAATGTATACCCGATTCGTTGATACGAACACGGCATATCGAGATCGATCATTTAAGGTTGAGTATACAATATGGAATTTGTAGCAATTTTTTTGAACTTTGTTTTAATCGTGATTAATAACTTTGGACTGTTTGACCATAATTTTCTTTTTGATAATTTTCCATGGCTTGCCAATATTTGATGTATTACCTGGTAATCAGTGTAAGTTCGGAACTAGATTAGAGTGCTCCAGGTTGAGAATAAGATTGGCAAAAGTAAATACAAATATCCCTAAGATTTGTCACGTCTGGTTGTAAGAGAGATTTTCATTTTCGTACCCTTTACTGTTGAACCGTCGAAGGCAGTAGACCAATCCTGTCATTAGCTTTGAAAGGGCAGACGGTCAAGTCCACTAATCAATGAGGTAAGATTTTGCCCCTTATCTTTACGAACATGTGATAAAAACAACATTTTATTTCAGGGCTATCTGAAGCCAGTCTTTTTCATCTTTGGCTTCATCTTACTCCTTTTACTGTGATTTCCATTTTGATATTGCTGTCAAGGCTTTCTGATGGTTCCGGCCCTAGTTTTCCTGTCCGTGTTACCACGACGATTTTAACCCTTACCCTGCGTTTGGTTGGTGAGTTGGAAGTGGCCTTGTGAAGCCCCTATTCATCCACAATAACAACAGGAATCCAAGCAACAGCGCTGGATCAAATAATAGAAGTGAGAGGTACCATAGCATCGACCAGGTAGGAGAAAACTTTAAGTTAGAGAATTGGAGCTCTACATCAATTTTTTTTACATGCAAACAAAATAATATAAATATATTTTCATGTGATATAATAACATGTAAGAACTTTTTGATAACTCTCTTTATAAAACTTACGTTATTGGCAATTAAAGGTTCTAGAACGTTTGCGGGCACATTTTATATAACCTTTTAAAAACGAGATAACAACAATAGTTATCAAGAAAGAGTATAAAGAAATTGTAGGTACCATTCTAATTTATGTACATAATATTTTTTTTTTGGAATAAAATGGAATTGTTATTTTGATTCAATTAAGTCGTTTCATTATGGAGCTATACACCAGCAGTCAATAAATTAAAATCATTCCTCATACCTAAGTGTTTTCCTGTTTAATCACTAGGTAAGTAACACAGATAATGTAAAACAGGTGGCGCCTATTGGGTAATCAAAGCAGAGCACAACTATCTCTAAAAGAGATATAAATCTAGCCTCCGACATATTGAGCTGCCGTACGCATCCGTTGCCGTAGCCTGTAAAAAGGGAGACGCCACGACGGAACTTTTTGAATGAACTGTGAATGAATGAATGAATGAAAAAGAGGTGGTAATACTAGATCATCGATGCTTAGGCCTCCATTGGGCCCTTTACATCCCACCATATCTGTAGGTTATTCGATGTCGATCGCCTTTGCGAATCCAAGCAGTCTCGTTAGTTCAGGTTAGAACTTGCCTAACTGCTTCCGGTAACAAAATTGTATCTCCGAAATATCTCAGTCCCTCAGTCCGTTGAGTCTGGGCACTCTCTGAGAACATGGCGAACATTTTCATCCTCCTCCAAACACCATCTGCATGTCTGGTTGTCTTCGACACCGATTCTATGAAGATGGCCCTTGAGGTGACAATATCCTGTCAACCATCCCACCACAATTCGCAGCTCTTTTCTTCCCAAGGAGAGAAGCTCATTAGTACGCCGTGCACTAGGCCCAGTTATATGTTCCTTAGCACACCTCATTCCAGGATTTCCCCTCCACGATTCAATAAATTTGCTTTTCAGCAACAATTTTAATTCTCTTTTGCCAATAGCAATTCGAACAGGTAATATTACTTGGGGACCATACGGTTCAGTCGCCGAACCCAACTTTGCCAGACGGTCTGCTTCCTTCAGTGCCAATATCGCAGCCTTACTGTCTGAGCATATATTTATTACTCTATTCCTGTCTATGTCCCTCTCACTTGAATGAACTGTATATATATCATTATTTTTCGTAAACTTAGTTACTAAATTTTTATATAGAAAGTTATTTTTATATCATTTAGTGCACGATTTTTTGAAAATAAAATTGTTGTTTTTTTTTTAACTTATTTATATTATTATTATGTCGATTTAATGCTTCGGTCAAAATGACCGAACAATTAAGCAACACACAACTTTAGGTAAAGATGCGGTAACAATCAAGGTCGCAAAATAAGCTTCTTAGATCTTTCATTTCCTCTTAACTTATTTACGCTTAGTTTACGCTGCTCACAGCTTATAAAGGGTTGTTTTGATCTTTATTATGGAATTTACGCGAACGAGCTCGTGGATAGAAGTTAGTAGTCTAAAATAAGATTTTGCGTCATCTGAATACTTTAATAAGTTTATCTCTCTATTCCGTGATGTCTGACGCAACTGAAATCTTGTTAGTATGCATATCCAGTTAACTGGAGCTCCAATGGGAAGTTAGGCAGGTATACTTTAGCAAAACGGCGATGAAGTTATTATTGAAAAATTAATTCGCCCTGGAAAATGGAAATTGATAAAGGGCGAAGAAAGGGATGCTTGGAAAGGTTCGCTATTAAAAAACGATTTTAATTTAGGGGAGTAAGTGGCTACCGTTAACAAATATTACTGGAATATTTGAAAATTTAAATTGGTATTTGAAAAGTTTGTATTTGAATTTATTAAAGTGATTTTTCAAGTTTCTCTAATGCTGAATAAATTAATTGAAATTTTTAAAATGTCCTAAAAACTTATTTCAGTCAATGTGCAAAGTGACGAGAGTTTTAGTTATCCTGTACCCCCGAAAGTATCATAAAAGGGAAAAATATACAGCGTGTTGAGTTTAAAAAATAGTATCTTCAAAATCACGGCTTTTGAAGCGTTTAAACCATGATTAACAAGTTTTTTGGGTTAAAACCTTCTCACCATAAGCTTCTGTTAACACTCGATAACTTTCGGCCGCTGTTTTCTTTCAATGAGAGAGATTAAACTACCCCGCAAAATATCTTTTCCTGGTACAAAGGTCCACGTTTTCGAACCTATAAAGAACTATGTTTTTTGTACAATGATAATTGATAACAAACTGACTTTTAATGGTGTATATTTACTTTTTGAAATGCCATAGATGTTATTACTATATACCAACAAAGTATTAGTGACGCCATCGCATAGTAAAATCGACATAATTAAGGTAGTTCAAAATGGTCAACTCAACAAGGTGATTGAAAGTCTTGGTGTGTGTGAATTTATTGACCCATTTCAAATGGAAATCTGGAAATCATTATTTTTGTCACTGATATGAAAAGAGCGGGAAATTTACGTTCTGATATCGTTTAAGGGGGCATTTTCAATGTCATTTGCGCCGTATTTACCCACTATTTAGATTAAAAATTCGACATTTTTGAAACGCTTAGACTGAAAAAGAAAAACAATTCTGACCTAAAACTTTCAGAAAATGTTCACAAAAGGGTTAACGAGGGATAGACTTACATGTTATCCACAGAAAAAAGCTAAAAAATAACATTTTTTATTACTTTAAAGTACACAAGTTTCTATCCTTCAAAAAATGCAATGTTTTTTAAAATCATTTAAAAATAAGCCAATATTTCGCAAATTTTATTGTAGTGTACTCTTGCATTTTTTGCAAACACTATTCCACGTAAAAAATTACAACCAATAAACATTTATTTTTAAAGTCTAAGCGGTTATAAAAAAAGGAGTAAAATGTAACAATTCATAATTCCCGGGTCGACCAATAGTCGATTCAAAAACTGTAATTATTATGATCTGAAGCAGCTGATATTTGTGTCCTTTTTCTACTTGCACTCAACAGAAAAAGACATTTCTGTTACGATTCCGGAACTCGACTTAGTTAAGCCTTTTTGGCGCACAAGTCATTGCTGAAATATTCGAAATGGAATAACTTCTTTAGATTAGGATTATACAAAAATAAATTAAAACAGATCTTCATAAAAAGGATCATATATCTTCGTTGCGTTTGTAGTAGTGATGGAAAGTTTAGTTAGTTTTAAGGACTTGTAACTACTCGTTACTTTCGTCTCTAGGACTCGTTACTTTGGAATCGTTACTTTAGTTACTTTTATTCGAATAAGTAATACTGCAAGTGATATACGATATATACTTCAGGTTTTTGATTAAATAATTTATATTCTATGTTAAATATGAAATTTAATACTGAACATTAAGCATATATTGGTTTCAATTATAAGTGTTAAAAGGTGTTTAAATTATAAGTATTAAAAGGTAATTTATGTAAATATGGAAAAACTTATACAAATTAAAGAATATACCATTCAAGAATAACCAAATTTATTTAAACAGATAAAAATAAAACAAACATTTTTTAGAAAAAAAATCTTAAATCCATATTTAACAAAAACAAAAAAATATATATTCATTTTGAAATACAGACAAAAATGTCATAAATGTTTAGTCTGCTGTAAAACAATAATTTTCGGCGTGTTTTGCCTTTAAACGATTTCTTCGTTTGGTTATGACTTGATCAGCTTTTAAAAAAACTCTTTCGCAGTACTACAACTATACATAAATATATCTTTGCCAGTTGAGATAGCCAAGGGTATACTTTTTCTCTGCCTTGCCACCAAACTAGAGGGTCGTTTTTTCTTTACAAATTAGCCTTTTCTGTGTATATGCGTATTTCTGCAATTGCTAAAGCCATTGAACTGCTGACAAGTTCAAAATATATTATAGAATTATCAGAATCTTGCCAAATAATATCTATCTTCACATATTGTCTTTTCTTCAGATATTTGTATTTGATTTCTCTGACTTGCAGCAATTTGTCTATGTTCCTTTTTTATTATATTAACTAATTCAACCTGAAGTTCGTCTTTTACTAGTTCCAAACAATCTTTTTTAACAATACCCCTGGTTTTGAATTGAGGATCAAGCTAACTCACTTTACTCATTGTTATTTTTCTGGGTCTCCAAAACGAGCAGCAAGTGAATCTAAAAAAAATTATCAAATCTTCTCTCATTTGACTTGTAAATTTAAGTTTAATTTCCTCCAACGTTGACATGAGCCTTTTAACTACGAGGATAACTTCTGAAAGAGTGATTTGTTTTTCAACGCTCATTTCATGATATTGTTAGGAGTTTCGATTTCAAACGTTTTCTTAAATTTGAAATATTGCCGTTTTTATAGGAATTTATAGATTTGCAAATATTACATTTTGCTTTGGCATTAAATAATAACAAAATAAATCCAAACAGAACTTCTCTTCTGCATTTCCATTTCTCAACCCTAAAAATGCTTTTTTATATCTGTTCAATATATTTTATCATGGGTTACACATATTTGGCATTACTATTTTTCGTAAATTCAGATATATATTTATTATTTACTACCCACCTAGTTAGAAAAATTTCAAGATATTATTACCTACTTATATAACTAGCAAGTAAACAACAAACGTAAAGGGACAGACGTAAAACGTACTAAATTCAAGACTGAACTATCATATATGATAATGGCTAGACCCTTAACAAGGAATAAGATCTATTCTTTCTATTAGAAATACTATTTCTTATCTTATTTCGGCGAAATTCTTTTAATCTGTCGAGTCCGGCATCTAAGCCTAAAAAACGCTTCTGTCCTGTGGGTTGCTGGTCGGAAAACAACGAAAACTTCGAAATCGCCGACACATCAAATGCCTAAAAAACAGTTAAATTAATCCAGTGTCTAATCCCCTAGTTAGCGGTTTCGTGATTATAAAGAAGACCGCCATGCCGGTCTGGTCTCGCGAGAATAAAATAGTAGTTATATTTCTTTAGTTATTGCGGTTCTCGTCCCGGACTAATGGTGTTTCGGTATAGTAACGAATTGCCAAGGTACGAGTCTTTTCTAAATAGAGGAGTCGTTACTTTTAGTGATTGGTTTGTAATGGTTATTTTGTAACGATTAGTATCGTTACTTTTCATCACTAGTTTGTAGTAAGGCATAAGTATGTTACTGTCTTGAAACAGCAAAGGAAATGTCAAAAAATATGCGGACAGAATGGACTTTCCAAACCAATCAATAATAGATAAAGGGCCATGAGAGATTTTAAATCTTGTTCATTGTTAATTGCATTGCAAATAAGCGGAGCCAGTATGAAAATTTTGTAATGATTTTAGCCGGGTACAAAACATAACAATTTTGGTGAATTTATGAAGCTAAAAATATAATACTAAAAACGGAAAGAACTTTAATCATCATATTGGTTTTTGCTTGCTATTTTCTGGACAAATATATCACAAGTTACCTACCTTTTTTATTTTTTCAAAAACACTTGATTCCCCTTCTGCTTATGTTGTTTTACTTAAATTAAAGCTCTTTTTAAAATATTTATAATTTTCTGGCTTTGTGTATCTTAAACATATCAAACAAAATTTATTACTCCCAGAAACAAATATTTTGGGTGTCAATCTATGATAACCTGACTTTTTATTCTCGGATTATAAAACATACACATTATTCACTATCAAGGTCAAATGTTTTTAGTCGCGACAGAACATTACTTTATTCCAGTTTGCTAAAAAAAGGCACAACTGCCAGATGTTTCAGAAAAAATGATTCACGGATAATAATATCTGTTGAAATTCCAAGTTATTATTCGCCTACTATTTTCTTATTTTTTGTGCTGGAAAATGACCAAAAAACATTAAAGTTAGGTTTAATTGAAGATATAAAACAATGCCTGCTTCAATGGAGATTTCTTCAACTTCGGTTTTACTATTTTTTTTCTACGGAAATTGCTTTTTCGAGATTTCTACAAGTTAGGATTTACTATACTTTTACGCGAAGAAATGTATTCTTCTTCTGTTCTGCATTGAGGCGACATCTAGTATAAAACATTTGAACTAGTTGTAAATGACAGATAAAGTGGCAAAAATGGTGGACTTAATTCCTCTTAACGCAAGGGTTAAAATAATATCTGAAGTTTATTTGAAGGTCAACATTTTTAGGATTTATGGACCAAAATTTCATCAGGGTAGCAGAATATCGGAAAAATAATCTTCATGAAAGTAATGAAGATTACGAAGGGATATCATTCATGATCTTTGACTTGATCTTAGGTCATTTTTTAAGGTCATATGAAGGTTAAGTTCTATTTTTGCATGATTAATGCTAGTTTGTTGGATTCAGGTCTCAGGCTCGTGAATATTTGTCTGTTTGTGCATTACGGAGATCTGGCGAACTGAACATCTTCGTCCCAAGAACTATAGATTAGAAAAATTTCTGCCTTAGAACTTTGAAGTAAGTTTAGCCTAGCCTGTTCTGAACCAAGTGGAGGCACTACTTCCAGCACTAAAAAAAATAAGAAATAAAAAAATTTATAATTTCGAAAAGGAAAAATCCATATAGTTAGTCTTAGCAGCATTAGAGTATGTTTTCATGATAACTTCTCTGGCAGCTGATATTTTAAAAGAGTGATGTTTAAGAATCTGTGGGAGAGATAGTAAAGGGTGTTTTTTTTATAGAGGTATAGAACTTTAAGTTGGCAACACTTTTCTAACTGGCGGCCATTTTGTCAGCTGTCAAGTGATTTATGTTTAGTTTGGTTTGGCATTTCAACATGAATAGACTGACGCCTGAACAACGCTTCCAAATTGTGTAAATTTATTTTGAAAATCATGGTTCTGTTCGAAATACGTATCGCGCACTACGTCCATTTTACGGTCAACATAATCGTCCATCAGAGCAATTAATTCGATTAACTATGGAACGTTTTCGCACCATGTTTACTCTAAATGATAATACGCATCCACAGAGACGTCGTACAGTGCGTACAGAAGAAGTCATTGCTGCTGTAGAGCGAAGCGTAGAGGAAGACCCGAAACAGTCTATTCGCCATCGTGCACAGGAATTGGATATGTGACCATTCACTTTATAGAAGATTTTGTGGAAAGATCTTGGTTTGCGTGCTTACAAAATCTAACTCGTCCAAGAATTGAAGCCACACGATCACCTAGCAAGGCGTAGATTCGGTGAATGGGCCCAAAACAAGATTGCCGTTGATCCCGATTTTCATAAGCGAATTTTGTTTAGCGATGAAGCTCACTTTTGTTTGAATGGATACGTCAATAAACAAAACTGCCGTATTTGGAGTAATGATAATCCTCAAGTGTATGTTGAGACACCATTACATCCAGAAAAACTGACTGTTTAGTGTGCTTTATGGGCTAGTGGAATCATTGGTCCGTACTTCCTTAAAAACGATGCGGGTCAGAACGTTACAGTCAATGGTGACCGCTACAGAGCCATGATTACTGACTTTTTCGTTCATCAATTGAACAACCATGATGTGCAGGAGCTGTGGTTTCAACAAGACGGCGCTACATGTCACACAGCTCGTGCCACAATTGATTTATTGAAGGAAACGTTTGGTAACCGCATAGTTTCACGTTTCGGACCCGTGAATTGGCCTCCAAGATCGTGCGACTTAACGCTGCTAGACTATTTTCTGTGAGGATATGTGAAGCCGCTAGTCTACGCCGATAAGCCCGAAACGATTGACCACTTGGAGGACAACATTCGCCGCGTTATTGCCGATATACGGCCACAAATGTTGGAAAAAGTCATCGAAAATTGGACCTCCAGATTAGACTACGTCCGAGCCAGCCGTGGCGGTCATATGCTAGAAGTCATATTTAAATTATAATGCCAGAAGGTTATCTTTCGAATAAAGGAAATTTCATGTCAATTTAAAAAAATCATTGTTTTATCCCATTTAAAAGTTCTATACCTCTATAAAAAAACACCCTTTACATTCTGGAACCTAAGATTACATTTTCTTTTAAATGTATCATGCTTTTGTAAAATACAAAATGTTTTTTAAATCATTTTTAGCCCACTTTACAAGAGATATGGAGGTTAAAATAGCAACTTTTTGTTAAATGAAAACAGCTCAAATTTAATGGTGATAATAGATTGGCATCTCAGAAAATTATGAAAATAATGCTGTAATACGTTGCATAATTAATAAGTCTTAATAGAAGTAGTTTAGTGCCTCCACGTGTTAAAACTACTCCACAGTTCTACTGCAGAAGTTTATCTAAGCTATAGGACTAAGATCTTCAGATCGCCAGATCTACGGCAAGCTTAAACAAAAGAAAGTGGCTCATGAAATCTTGCGTTGAAACTGGTATTGATCACACAAAAAAACCTTAAAAAATGATCTGATATCAAGTCAAAGGTCATGAATGACAGCCATTCGTAATTTGCACAGCATTTAATTACCCTGATGAAATTCTAATCCAAAAATCATTAAAAAAAGACTTTTGACCTTCAAATAACATTCAGATGTTCTTTTACCCCCTGTATTAAAATGTATCAGAACATAAATTTTACGCTCTTTTCATATCGGTGACAAAAGATAATGATTTTCATGTAAAATAAGTCAATAAATTCCAAAAAAAAAACTTTTTTTCGACACACTAGACTTTCGGTAGCCATGTTGAGTTTTGGAAAGTAGAGGCCAAAAATTGTCAATTAAGCTGTCATATGCCTAATTTGCATCAAAACTATTCCGGCAAAGGGGGTGTCGGGTTGACAAAGAATGCTCATATATATATATATATATATAATAAAATACAATCAAATATTGGCGAAGCGGACGTGAAAAAACTTTGTCAATCTACATGATTCTCGTGTTAAAAAGTGCGGAGCACTCCAAAATATGGAACAACTCCGGGTCCGACAGATTGCGACAGCGCTGTTTCGTCCTAATATGGGACTCGTCAGGCCACCACATTCGGTACAAATCTTCATCTCGCCTTTGCGTCCTATAAAGCTGAGTTTAAAATCTAAAAACAACAAACAAGACGACAAAAGCGACATCTCGATGGTCCACTTGATAACACAAGAACCACGCAGATTACCAAAGTTTGTGAAAAAACCACCATATGGTGGCGCGACGGTGAATGAAAACAGAAATATGTAAAATCGAGTACACGAAACGCGCTGCCCAAAGGATAGGGGTCGCATTTTTCGGTACCGGCAACCAAGCCTACTGCTAAATTCAGCAGCCAAAGCCACGTGTGGCACCAAACGATCCCACCATGAGAGCATCGTGTTTCAAAGCCAAAGAAGTAAATAAATAAATAAATAAGTTCTTGTCCGTGTAATTTAAAATAAAATAGAATCAAATATTGGCGAAGCGGACGTGAAAAAACTTTGTCAATCTACATGATTCTCGTGTTAAAAAGTGCGGAGCACTCCAAAATATGGAACAACTCCGGGTCCGACAGATGGCGACAGCGGTGTTTCGTCCTAATATGGGATTCGTCAGGCCACCGCATTCGGTACAAACCATCATCTCGCCTTTGCATCCTATTCACAAACTTTGTTAATCTGTGTGGTTCTTGTATTATCAAGTGGACCATCGAGATGTCGCCTTTGTCGTCTTGTTTGCTGTTTTTTGATTTTAAACTCGGCTTTTCACGTCCGCTTCGCCAATATTTGATTCTATTTTATTTTAAATTACACGGACAAAAACTTATCTATTTATTTATTTATTTATATATATATATATATATATATATATATATATATATATATATATATATATATATATATATATATATATATATATATATATATATACCAAACTAGGGATATTGGGGATGCAGTCTGCTTAAATTTGTAGGCCTTGTTAAGGAGAAAAATCCTTTTTTGATTTTGTCAAGCTTTCGAGAATTTATTTATCTCTTCTTCAGGACATCTCTGCAATTATTAATTAAATAGTTAGAGTATTAACCTAACTTATAATTATTAAGTAACTCACCAATGTGGTTTGAATATTAAACAAGTACACGTTTGAAAAACAGAGGGAAAAACACAACATTAGCACTTTTAAAAGGTATTTAAAGGCACATTTTTGATGTAATTGCAAAAATTCTAGAAAGTTCGAAAACTGCCAAACGTCTTGCTTGACTATTCCATCATTTTATAGTGACACCTGTCATATGTCAATCGGGAAGTGTCATGGATGGTGTAAGTAGTGGGGGAAAATACGGATACCATAAACAGTGGTGTAGTCAAGCAAACGATTTAGCAAAAATGGAAAAATAATGTTAAGAAATTACTTGTTTGATATTTTTTACATAATATGATAGAATTTAATAGAAAACCTACTCGTCTGAAGATGGACTATCCAGGAGGCTCAAATACTTTTCTTTTTTCAACTTTAAAACATAACTGTAAATGGCACTTAGACCCTCAGTGTCACTTCTTTTATTCATGGTGTTACTTTCTTGGTTAATGTGCACCATTTCAAGGAAGAGCCTTTTGTGATAAGCAGGAACTCTTTCCAGAATCTCAGTGCCATCGCAGTTAATAATGTGGTCTTGATGAAAAACATGTGCAGCCAGAGCACAAGAGGGCAAATCTCTATTCATGTCACTACAATGGGAAGTGAGTCTGCCTTTGGGGCTTCTGGAAGTCTGGCCTATATAAACTAATTGACAGTTGGAACAGGGAACCTTATAAACTATGCAGGACGTCTCATCCTATGAGATCGAAAATCAATCTCATCTTAGGGATGAAAAATAGAGCTGTCAAACTGACTGACACACCCGAATTTGTATTAAAAATTATCTAACCACATAAAAATTTAGTCCTTGAGTCAGCCATCTTGGATCCGCCATTTTGAAAATCGTATAATAAAACGTTATCACTGTAACAAAAAATACCAAAAACACAATGAATTCCAATAGAGTTCACAAATAAATTACTTGAGGTTTCGAAAAAGTTGCTCAGCGTGATAATGCAGGTATATGTGTGTTGTTGAATTTACCTACATTTTTACTTACTTTATTGTACCCAACTGTATAAATATGATCTCTGGGAAAAGGAACCGTAATATGCATATTTTTTATTATTTAAAAAGCTTTCCCTTATACCCAGTAAAGCGAAACAGGGAGCAAGCAAAAATTACAAAGCCTTTTAACAAAATTATTTAAAACTTCATTAGTGTGATGCCTGTGCCAAAACAGATCATTATTCCCTAATTTGGGAGAGGACCTTATCGAGAGAGCTAACGAGGGATAGTTCCGTTATTATATTCCCTAACTGGATATTAACCCTCTAGTTCGGCTCGTATCTGGAACTGGAGTTAAAGAGATTAATTTATGTATAATCCGTTTATAATTGTATGTGGAGCCATTTCGGACAAACTAGTGGTCGATTGATTTATTCTCATTGTAATTAAAATAGACATTGGTTCATGTCGATTTGCGCAGTTCAAATTAGGTGAGGTTTCATCTGATCTGACAGAAACAATTGATAGGGTACGAGGGCTGCACTGAAAATTTTTCAGACCAATTTTTACTTAGGGACAGGGAAAATGGTATTTAAGGAGGATGGAAAAAAAAGGACACTGCGCATAATGGGGGTGAAGAAGCGAGATAAGACATGCGCGCTGTGTCAAAGTAAGAATACGAGAATTAAATGTGGCTCGTTAAACACGTAACGCTCACATGACGCTTTATTCCTCGCCCTCGCAAGTCCTAACTAATAGAGTTTTCTCAGCTAGCAGCGCCACCATTCGGTGGCCAAAGGCATAGGGCTTGCAGACAGCTACCTCTCCTTTTCCCATCATCCTCAATTATATTAAAAAAAAAAATTCTGAAGTTTTTTTTATATTGTTTTGAAAATTGAAAAACAGTCAAATAATGTGTATTTTCGAAATATTTAAACAAAATTTAGGTAAATTACACTACCACAATATATCATGTTGTCTCGTCTTATTGTAGTACACTATTATAGGTTCCTCTGATAAATAATCTTACAGTAGTTGGCAAACATATTCACTCCATTTTTTGGTGCAACGCTTTTTGATTTGAGCTCTGACATGGTGATATCTTTCGCCATTTTTATGTAATGCTCCATGTAAACTTTCTGGGAAAAAGTCCTAATGAGTGTATAAAAACATAGCTGCAATAACTTATAACAATCCGTCACATTATAGGATGACAGCAGTTCTACGAAATGGGTAAATTAAGAATTTTTTATATTTTTTATTCAAATAGAATTACAATTTATTGTTGTGTTCCTCAAAATAACTTCCTTGAGAAGCCACCCACCGCTGGAGATGGTTTTTCTAATCCTTATAGTAGCGCTGGAACGCGGATACTGGGATACCCTTCAGCTGGTCGATTACAGGAATGTGAAGGTTTCCCAGTGTTCCAAAATGATGTCCCTTGAGATGATTTTTCAAACTCAGGAAGAGGAAAAGTCACAAGGACTCAACTCAGGTGAATAAGGAGGCTGATGAGCAATAAGATTGTAATATTTTACTGGCCAAGAACTCGTTTGTTGAAATTGTTGTGTGACAAGGTGTTGCGGCGTCTCCCTTTTTACAGGGTACTGCAACGGATGCGTATGGCAGCTCAATATGTCGGAGGCTAGGTTCGTATCTCTTTTAGAGATAGTTGTGCTCTGCTTTGATTACCCAATAGGCGCCACCTGTTTTACATTATCTGTGTTACTTACCTAGTGATTAAACAGGAAAACACTTAGGTATGAGGAATGATTTTAATTTATTGACTGTTGGTGTATAGCTCCACAATGAAACGACTTAATTAAAACAAAATAACAATTCCATTTTATTCCCAAAAAAAATTATGTACATAAATTAGAATGGTGCCTACAATGTTTTTGTACTCTCTTGATAACTATGGTTGTTACCTCGTTTTTAAAAGGTTATATAAAATTTGGCCGCAAATGTTCTAGAACCTTTAATTGCCAATAACGTAAATTTTATAGAGATATCAAAAAGTTCTTACATGTTATTATATCACATTAAAATATATTTATGTTGTTTTGTTTGTATTTAAAAAAAAATTGATTTATAGCTCCAATTCTTTAACTTAAAAGTTTTCTCCTACCTGGTCTATGCTATGGTATCTCTCACTTCTAGCGCTATTGCTAGGATTCCTGTTGTGTTGTGGATGAATGGAGGCTTCACAGGGCCACTTCCAACTCACCAACCAAACGCAGGGTAAGGTTAAAATAGTCGTGGTCACAAGGACAGGAAAACTAGGGCCGGAACCATCAGAAAGCCTTGACAGCAATATCAACATGAAAAGAGTGAGATGAAGCCCAAAGATAAAAAAGAACTGGCTTCAGATAGCCCTGAAATAAAATGTTGTTTTTACCACATGTTCGTAAAGATAAGGGGCAAAAATCTTACCTCATTGATTAGTGGACTTTGAAAAACACTTGACCGTCTGCCCTTTCAAAGCTAATGGCAGGATTGGTCTGCTGCCTTCGACGGTTCAACAGTAAAGGGAACGAAGATAAAAATCTCTCTTGCAACCAGACGTGATAATTCTTAGGGGTATTGGTATTTACTTTTGCCAACCTTATTTTCAACCTGGAGCACTCTAACCTAGTTCCGAACTTACACTGACCACCAGGTAATACATCAAATATTGGCAAGCCATGGAAAATTATCAAAGAGAAAATTATGATCAAACAGTCCAAAGTTACTAATCATGATTAAAACAAAGTTCAAAAAAAATACTACAAATTCCATACTGCATACTCAACCTTAAATGATCGGTCTCGACATGCCGTGCTCGTGTCAACGAATCGGGAATACATCCTCAACATTACCGACTATAACCTTATACTTTTAATACTGAAATGGAATGTAAACAAATGAGAATTTATTAAAAATAAAATATTTTACGACTTTTAAATTCAAACCAAATAATGTGATATATAAACTACAGCAATTTACAAACTGTGTTAAGAAGAAAGAGTGATAAGTTACAAGACCAAAAGAGTTGTGAACCAAAAAAAAAACAAATTCTATGTTTACTATTTTAAATTACGGGATAAATAATTAAATTTAATCAGGTAAAAATATACAAATTATATCGTATTACTAAAAACATGTAGCATTGATGCTAACTGGTAAATTTAAATGCTACAGTGTGATCTTGTGATGCAACACCTAATTGTTTTGATGTTTGATCTCACACGCATGACACTTTTTCGAGGTTTCTCAAGAAACTCTCGGTAAAACTGTTGACTGACCTATGGCCTTAAGGCACAAACTGTTTACAGACGATTTTCTGGCAACAGAAAAGGCAAACAAGTATGAATTTGATCTTCGACTTGTTCATTCTTGCATTTTTGGGCCTTGTGGAGGTTAAATTATCCAATTTCATGTTCTGCTGCTTAGTTTCCAGGCTGTTCTTAAACACCCAAAACTTGTCACCAGTAATGGCACGTTCCAAAAAGTCCTCCTGATGTCCTTTAATCCTGCACAAGGTTTTTTTGGAACAATTTTTGCGCACATTTTTCTCATGTTCAATTCATTAGTTAAAATCTGATGAACGGTGGTGTGAGTCAAATTAACTCTTCTCCGATCATTTTGACTGTCAATCGATGATCTGAATGCACAAGGTACCGGATTCAATTGAATTTTCATCGTTTCTGGAAGATGAGGGTCTTCCGCTGCATGGTGCATCTTCAATTAACTATCTTTCTTCTGAAAATACCTTAAACCATCCAAAGACATAAGTCCTTGACAACATTGTCTCCGTAGGCCTTCTGAAGTTTTGCAAAAATTTCCATTGCACTGTGTTGGACCTGCTTTAGTGTGCGGGGGGGGAGGCGTCTCCAATGACTTAGCAGTAGATGGAGGACACAGTAGATGTCTCAGGTCGCTGTGCATATTAAAACACAAACCAACAGCAACCCACTTCACGTCACTAATTTTGATATAAACGAATTGACCTATTTTGTCTAATCATTTATTTTTACAAATTCTACAAACTGTTAAAAGAAATACCTCAACTCAACATTTTGTATAATACAATCAATATAAGTAGCAAATATATTGAATTGTATCAAACAAACGCTTTCGGGTAAAGCTTTGCTACTGACATCTTATTTCTGGAAGATAATTATTTAAAAAGCTGTTTGAAAATCTCTTGAGAAAAAGATAGGATTTTTTGCGCTAATAAGATATATTGGTGCTGATAAATTTTTTACCTTTTTCATAGTTTTCTTATTTCCCAAAACTTTGTTATCCGTAGGTCTTAGCAATATTAAACAATATTTCATCGACATTCCGCACGTCGTAAAAGAGTGTCTATAAAAAACTCCAGGCCTTTTACACAATACATCAAAATAAGACAATCCCTAACGAACATCAATATTTCTTACTGCTCCTCCATATATCATAAAAAAAGTCTTCTCCAATTTTGCTTTATCCGCGGTTCGATCTATTTTTCCGAGAGAAAAGGCGCTCCAGGCTAGCGGGAAAGCGCCCGGACAATTTTTTGCAACATCCTTCAATCTTTCCACTGATTGTATCAGAAATGAGAGTCATTAGTCACCTTGATGTCTAGTATAGAATATAATATGATTTTTTTTTCTTTATACTTCATTCACATGGTGTTTAAGGGCCTTTATTACCGTAATTCTACAGGGTGTCGATTAAGTATATAGAGAAATAAAAGTATAACTGAGTAAACTATCGACGTCATTCAAAACGTCGCAAGCTCCCTTCCTCCTTAAGGTCACATCCTAAATTTTTTTATGGATAAATGAATATCTATTGAAAATCTGTTTCGAGGGCTTTATTATACATGTATTGATACAAAACAAAAAAAAAATAATTATGTTAAAAAAAAACGTTATTCAGGCGCTTTCGTGAAACATTTTTTTCAGACCAAAAACTATGTGCAGGAATTCAACAAAATGACTGCAGCCAAAGCAAAAAATGAAAAACCTAATAAACTAGAATACCTACGGTAACATTGGAAGTACGTAGAATTTTAATGAAATATTGATCTGAAAAAATGGTGCTTGTTTAAACAAAGTTGTCAACCTTTCAGATAAAAATAGTGCGCTAGATTGTTTATCAGGATTTGAAAAAATCATGATTTTTTTTATTAAATCAATGAACTTTATAATTTTTTTGCGGATTAATACTGAAAATAACTATACTGATGTCTATTTTTTTAACCTAAATAATAATAAATATTATTGCCAGTGCCACATGAGTGGCTCAAAACTATATTGAGAATGTATAGGGTCGATAATAATTTTGTTTCCTTTTTAGAACTCATCATGTCAAACTGGAGAACTAGGATCCAATTACAAATGCCATCCAGCGACACCATCGAAACTAACACCATTGCGATACGAAGGGAAATATTTCAGGGCGATTCACTTAGCGCATTGTGGTTCTGCCTTGCAATGAACTCACTATCACGCCGTTTGAACTCCACCAGATACGGCTTTAATAACAACGAAGAGGCAGTAAGAATGAATCATCTTCTATACATGGATGATCTTAAACTGATGGCTGCTACCAGAAACCAGCTGGAACAAATGCTTAAAATTGTAGAGGAGTTCTCCGGGGATATCGGAATGCAATTTGGACTTAACAAGTGCCGTATTTTGAACATCGTTAAAGAGAAGATACAAAAAGGGGCTTTTGAAATGCAGAACGGTGAAACTATAGCTGCAATGGAAGCAGACCAAACATACAAATATCTAGGTATGAAACAGGCTAAGAGAATTGATCATCGCACTATGAAAGCCGAATTGACAACCGAATTTGTCAGAAGAGTAAGGCGGGTATTACGAATTAACTTAAATAGCAGATATTTGTTTAAGGCGCTCAACACGTATGCTTGCTCTGGGCAGAGCTACTCTTTTGGAATTGTAAAATGGATCAGGACGGACATCCAAAGTATGCAAAGAAAAATAAGGACACTCCTAACAAAAGCACAAAAACATCACCCTCGGAGTGCTATTGAACGTACAATGCTTCCAAGACACCATGAAGGCAGAAGATTGGTTGATATTGATAAGCAGCTCGACCAACAAATAATAAACTTACGTTCATATTTCCACAGGTTAGCGGACTCTCCCACGCTACCTCGAGCAATATGCGAGGAGGACGATTCAACGCCGCTACAGTTGAGGGAACAAGATATTACTTCTCACCACCAAACAGACCAAGAGAAGTTACAAACTTGGCTACAGAAGCCACTTCATGGACTGCATCCAAATGAGGTTAATTAGGACAACGTCGACAACTCAGCGTCGAACTACTGGTTGATTTCAGGATAGATGTTTCCGGAAACGGAGGGCTTCTTGTTAGCTATCCAAGACCAGGTTATTCCGACGAAAAACTATCGGAAGTTCATCATTAAAGATCCCTCAATAGAAAATGACCAATGCAGATATGGGTGTCGAATATCCAGCACATAACTGGAGGATGCCAAGCGTTTGCCGCAACCGAGTATAAGGAAAGACATGACTCACCCGCTAAGATACTACACCAAGAGTTAGCAGAAAAGTTAAACCTATTACAGGTAGGAAAAGTGCCTTATTACAAATACAATTCGGAACCTATTCTTGAGAACAACCAGTTCAAGATATATTGGGACCGAACGGTTCTGACGGATCACACAACAGTTGCTCATAATGGACCAGATATTATACTAATAGATAAAATTTCTAGGCGAACTACACTAATCGACATTGCTGTACCTAACAACAACAACCTAAGACCAAAATACAATGAGAAGATCGCCAAATACAGAGATCTGGAGGTGCAAATCCGAAGACAATGGGCAATTAACAGCGTCCAAATGATTCTCATAATACTGTCAACAACTGGAGTGATACCAAAGAACCTCCTGCAGAACATCAAGGGACTGAGCTTTAGTGAGCATCTGTATAAGCCGATGCAGAAGGCAATTCTCCTTGCAACCGCGCGAACCGTTCGAAACTTCTTGGGAAATAGAGCAGACCACGTCACCTAGGACCCGATCTACGCTATTTTCAAAAAGAGTCTGTTTGTCGGTCTGTATGGATATTCCACAATTTCCCTTAAACCCTTTAACCGATTTGAAACAAATTTTAAAGAAAAATACCTCTCAACCCGAAAATGGACCATATTATGTTGAATTTGAAACGCAATCGGAAAGTGCTTTTTTGACAGCTGTTAAAATGAAAACGTTTTTATCCTCGTTATTTATGGACGGACTGCAACCAAATTTGAATGACTGTTGTAAAATATGCAAGATTTTATTTTTCAATGACAATTTAAATTCTTGTTTTTTTCTGCTTTTTTGGCATTATTACCCATGAAATTTTAAAAGCATATGTCTAATTTATCTTTATATTCCCATATATCCCATTTTGATCAAATTTAAGATATTTTAGAAAACTCAATGGTAGAATTAAAAATATCTGCGAAGCAGTGCGGCTTCAACAAGTTCAACCAGTAGTTATCAAAAACGATCATTTCCAAGCAAAGATTTGTCTACCAGTTTATCATTACCCGAAGCAATACAATTCACTAATTAAGAAAAAAAAACAGTTCCTCTACAAATTTAGAGAACTTCGTTGTGCGAACACCTGCAAATAGAAAGCAAGAAATATGCATAAAAAACTGCCCAAGCTGTATTAACAGTAGCTTTAGGTTTGTCGACAATCCTCATGTAAAAAAGGGCGTTCGAAATGTTGCGACCTGGTAATAGTCCTCCTTCAGGAAAAACAATTTCTACAAGCCTTTTAGATCAAATTTATGATAATGAAAAAGTAAAATGTTTTCAAGATCTTTCTGGGCAGCGTTAACATAGCGACTGATGTACTCAATGAGCCTGTAGTCTGTGCCACAATAACTACTGAAGATGGACTTGTATTCTTATATGAAAAAATGGATACTTCGAGAAGTCCTCACACTGGCGGTTATTTAACTGAGATTGCTTGCCGTTTAATTTCATCTTGTAAATCTAAATACAACTGAAACGTTAAATCGTTTGTAACAAAAAATGCTTCGACCATGGAATCTACGAGAAGAACTATAGAAGACAACTTAGACATTAGTAGAAGAATCTTAACAATGCTCAGCTCATCTTCTAAACCTACTCTGCAAAGATTTAGAAATAAGAGACGTTAAAGAACATATTACACAAGTCATTAAATATTTCAGATATAACCACTTGGCAGAAGCAAAGTACAAACAGGCTGATGGAAAAGCACTAGTACTTCCGATGAAACAGTTTGGCAGATTGTCTAGATGTATATGTAAGCCAATGGGAGAAACTGTTAAAAATTTGTGAAGAAAATAGAAAAGAAATAGCCTCAACCATATATCAAAAATTTTCAAACATTGGTTTTAAAAGATCAGTTGAGGAATATTTGAAAATTTTAAAACTTATAGCTGTGGCAATTGATAAATTACTAAGAAAAAATGTTTTCTATCGAACGCAGTAGAAATATGGAAGGAATTGAGTAGTATATTCGAGGATGAATTAGAATTATTGTTATCCCAGCTTGATATTGTTCAAAAACGATATAAACAGGCACTTACGAACTATCACTTTAGAGCTTATATTTTAGATGTAACTAAAACCAAATATAAACTTACAGATATTGTTGTGGAACGTAACATCTTACCACCGTTTTCCGGCAAAACTGAACTTAGATGTCGAAGTTTGTGGAAAGTACAAGAAGGATGTCTGGGAAAGATACCGGTGGGTCCCACTGATGAGTTCACCACCGGTATGGGGACGAAACATCCGTACATTTTAGGGGGTCGCAAATAGTTCGTTAGTTATATGCCCTTAACATCAGGGGCATTACTACGACATGGTGCCCGAGCAGGGACGACAAGATGGAAGGCCGTCGAGTCGTGGCTTTGTGCTAAAGCCGGTATCCTACTTTGGAAAGACCACTTAGAATGTCCGTTCCACTTCCTTTTCAGGCCTGTGCTTTCTAACGGCTTGGACTGTCCGACAGTGAAAGCCAGAAAGCAAATGCCTTAGGGGGGGCATGTTGTGGAATATAACATCTTACCACCGCTTTCCGGCAAAACTGGACTTGTTCAAGTTTGTGGAAAGTACAAGAAGGATGTCTGGGAAAGATACCGGTGGGTCCCACTGATGAGCCCACCACCGGTATCGGGAAGAAACATCCGTACATTTTAGATGGTCGCAAATAGTTCGTTAGTTATATGCCCTTAACATTGCAATGGAACAAATGTTAATTATTTTCTTTGTTCAATGTCAACTATATTTTGTTAAAATAGATAATTAAATAATCACTCTGTGAATAGATATGCCGTGGGAATAGAGTAGTTATATTTTTTATCACTATCCACGAAGGTCTAAAGGAAGAATAAATCAGTTATCGAACTTAACTTTTATGATCTTTGTCGTTTAAATGTTTTCTTAAAAAAAAAATACATAAAGTCAGTTAATTTATGAAGACGTAAAAGACCCTCTCTTAGAATTGCCTATAAATCCGTCTAAGTAATCCTGCCCTGGTTAAGTATATAGGACCAGATGTGATAAGGGTAGTTTTAACATGTGGTATGTGGAATACCGTTAAGGTGTTTTAGAGTATTGAACGATTTTCCCATTATTGGGAAACAAAAGAATGATCAAATAAACTCACTATAATGGAAATATATCGTTTGGCCATTTGTAAAAAGAATTATGATTAATAATTGTTTTTTCTATTCACAAAGAATAATGAGTTAAGATGTTTATTGCCAAAACAGTCAAGAAAAGTGAATAGTTTTTTTTACAGTCTTTAACATATATTCTTTTAGTTATAGAAAGAAGTAGAATAGTTTTATCAATTGTGTTATATGAAAATTAAGCTTAAGATGCTCACAGGTCAATTCGTGAATCAAACATCCGGTATGGTACAGCTAACGCACACTTGTAAGGAATAGTAAATTTTAGTTCCAATTTGAATGTCGGGTAGTACGGTACCATACCAGTGCCGTAAAATAATTACGTCACGGGTATAATCGTCGCGAGGGAAGGTTGTCTTTGTTTAATTTGGGAAATTAAGGGATTATCGTGTGTTATTTTAGTAGGGCATTTCGCGATTTTCATATGGTTCGATTAAGTAATATAAATAGCTGTTTTTTCGCGTTTTATTTCTTTTTTTTTTGTTTAATATTTTATTAAGCTATTTATACGTGTTTTTCAAAATTGGGTTTTATATTTTTGGTTAAAATAACGGCCGAGAAGAGCAATTATGTTAGTTTTTCGTAATTGTTATTAAATTTAAGTTTCTCATTGTAAATAGTCCGTTTTATTCTATTTATTTTGTTAATAGACTAAGTGTTTTGAGAAACTTGTTTTATTGAATTTAATTAAAACCTTCACGCGAATTGACTCGCGGGCGCGCTGCTGCGAGATCTACAAAGCAAGAGATGTCTACTGACCAACTAATTAGCAGCCTTTCCTGAGTCCTGAAGATCTGAGTCATGGTTGTGGTAAGCTTTAATAACCGTAGTGTTTGGTACTAAAGCTGCAAGAGAAAAGTTGAACGACCAGACTTCCAGAGTGTCTTTATTACTGTGATATTTAATTGTAGGTTATTAAAATAGTTACTAATTAATATGGGACAAAAATGATTATAGATAAAGTAATTAACGCTACCTCAATATGTCATTGGCCAGAGTCTATAATCAAATTCTGTCACAACATCAAGGACATTACTTCGACAATATAGAGAATCAACAAGCTTCAATTACTGCGAAAGAAATGCATGAAAATATTGGATTTTTTCTATTTTTTATAAAACTCCAAGCAAAAATGGAACCATTTTCAATAATTACGTTTTCAGAAGAGGTTTTATCTAATGTTAGTGACCTACAGTGGTGGGTCTAGCAAAAAACATTCCTGATGTTGAACGTTTTCTCCCAATTCTGAAGCAGTTTTTGTGCTGTCTCGTCATCAGCTTCAGCAGAAAGGTTTTCTTCTACATTAGGGCTCGTTCGCATGTTAAAATAAATTAGGAATAGAAAAAGCAGGAAAATTAGTATTCCTTTACAGATATTACAATGAAAATTGAAAATCTGTGTTATTATTCAAAAACTGCTTACGTATTATAAGAAATATTTTCTTATTTTTGATTATTTTGTAATATTTTATGTTCATTTAGTATTAAACAATGCTTACATCTATATTTCTAGTTTTAATTTTCTTTTGACTTAAATAATGGGCTAAAGTAAAAAAATCATGTGATTAAAATTGTTGATTAAATTCGTGATTTAAATCAAATAATTAAAATCGATTGAATCTTGGTTCAAAGACCATATTTTGGGAATATCATCTTTCACTGACTATTTAGTATCCAAAAATTATTCACTTCTCAAAATACTGTTTCGTGAGTTTACGGACTACCTTTTCACTTTCTGTCACAAGTAATAAAATGAAAGTAAAAAAATAAAAACACCCATGCCTTCATCATCCGAATGTTTCGAATTTGGATTAAGAATGACGCCCTACATCCCCATCAAATAATAATATCGTGATATTTCCTAATCTCCGGGGATATTCATTTCGTTTTCGGCATGTATAATCAGACTTTTTCGCCGAATGTCAGACGCCGAAATTGCGGATTTGATGAATAAAATTATACGGGAAAAGAACGGCGGGAGAAGTTTTTTACATTGTTCATCGGGAACAGGCTGTTTTGGATGCAATAAAGTTATATAAATGGGAAATGTAAAAATTTTATAAAACGAGGTATTTTTAAAACAGTATATCCTGTACTATTATGTGTAAATATATACAAATGTGGTAATACAACAGTAATTATAAATAGTGTCCATTTTCGTCCGCCAATTGTTAAATCAACTATATTTGGTAGTTTCTTTAATTGAAACAAACACTCAGAAAATTCAAAATACAAGTTTATTCATCAAAATTGATATTGTCCCCTTCAACTTTTGATGCAGCTCTAGCAACATTTCTGGAAGTCGATTTTCGGTATGGCAATCAGAACCGTCTTTCCCTTAGTGGTTTTTTCACTCGATCGAACAGAAAAATGTCATAGGGAGCCATACCAGATGAATTCGACAGCCGTTGGATGGTATTCGTTTCATTCTTGACTCAAGATTTACGGACAATGAAGGCATTGCGCGACAATGCGTTATCATGGTGCAAAATCCAAGAGTTGTTTGCCCACAGATCCTTTCTTTTTTGGCGAAATGCTTCACGTAATCGTTTCAAAACGTCCAAATAATATTCCCTATTAACTGTCTTTCTTCTTTCTTTTTCGACTGAAAACAACGTGATTTTTTTGGGGCCTCTCTTATTCGGAACTCTCCATTTAATCGAAAATCATGGTTCTTAGGTTTAGACCGTGTCAAATTTGAATTATTATCCGACGTTTCGCCTACTATTGCACGAGGCATATTCAGGGATCTTTAGTCCACGAAATTAGAACACTGCATGAGTATCGAGGAGCAACAGCCCGGTATTTATAACCGACTGGTGCTCAGCGAACCATGATCCAGCGTTACAATCGATTTCTACGTGTGATGTAGACTGTAATCCGCATCTCCATTAATATTATTTGGATATTTACAAATTTCGATTGATTCTCTAATTTTACGTCTAAAGAAACCAGGCACCTTAGTTTCTTTTACAATAAAAGTGTGACCTTCCTTACGCCTACTGGATATAGACCGTCCTTTTTCACCTACGTACACTTTACCACAAGAGCAAGGTATCTTGTAAACGCCTTCTGTTTAAAAAGAAAGCCTTTAAACCAAGCAGCTTCAAGATTCCGCGCCTCTACGGACAGCCTACATAACATAAAGAAAATGTACCTCTACGTCCAATCGTCAGCGCAATAGACTCGCCAACCTACAAAATAGCCAAAATTTTACATCCCTTTACAGGAAAAACCGAATCCTTTGTCCAAAGATTAAAAACCATCCGATTGGAGCACAGAGATATAATAGACAGTTTTGATGTAGAATCTCTATACACAAATGTTCCTACAGATGATTCAGTTTCCATAATATTTGACATATTAAGAAACAACAACATGGACTCCATTAATTCGCGGTTATTAACCAACATTTCTCTCATTTTATTGATATTTTCGTTAGTTTTCGATGTCGAGGACCTGCCACTGCGTTCGTCATCCTCGACGGACATACGACCACTTCTGAAGCGTCCATGCCACTGAAAAACGACTCTTTTTTTAGAATATCATTCCTGAATCATTCGCCCACTATTTCGAAAATTCTCGCAGCATTCAATCCATTTTTAACGCAAAATTTAATATAAACTCATTGTTGCAAATTCATCTCCATTTTTGAAACTGTAAAAAAAAACGAAAACACGTGCAGATGTAGATGTACTCAAGATGGTGTAAATTTGACAAATATGAAGCTACGACGATAAAATTTGGTGGGAATATCAATGATAGAGATGGCAACTTAACCAAAAAACAGAACTCAAATCAGCTGACTCAGAGCGCCACCTGATGATAATTCCAGGAACTTTTTGATCGTGATTGTAGGCATTTGCAAAAATGCTGCCTTAAACGTTTATTAATAGTGAAAATGAATTATAAAAATGGAAACGGTTTGACAGTGACGGTTTGCCAGTTATGTGATCGTTTTGGTGTGCATAACCGACCATCGCGGTCCACTACTGATTATGGTCCAAAAATTTGAATGGAAGTTTTCACTGAAAGATCAGGAAAACATTGAGGGAGATACTGCATATGATCCTTATAGTATAAAAATTGTCAAATACGAAGCTTTAAATATAATGATTGGACTTGTTTTTCGTATTGGAACATTTATTTCGAAATCATGACAGCTAATATTTCTGTAGATCTGATAGGAATACATAAAGATTTTGACAAGCCTTTATATACAATAATATTTCGAAATCATGACAGCTAATATTTCTGTAGATCTGTTAGGAATACATAAAGATTTTGACAAGCCTTTATATACAATAATGATACTCAAGCATAAGCGTCAAAAAGCTAAGAGACTTCTTAAAGATCAAAAAAATATATCATGGTGTGGCCAGATCATAGTCCTGACCTAAGCTCCATACAGAATAAATGGGATCATATTAGGGTGCGAGAACATGCGAAAAATTTAAAACTTTTTGTAGGCTGAGAATTTATTTACAGGAGAAACCCTAATTTAAGAATTCTTCGTTTATGTAAAGTTACAGGAATGTTTAGCAGTGGTAACAAATCGAGAATTCGAGAAAATTAGGAGCATAATGGTGCCAAAAGTCTGCCAAATTCTCGATGTATTAAACAGCAAAGTTAAATAAAAGAGCCACAAAATCTAAATGTGAGTTCTCAAAAAACAGAACAGAAACCAATTTTTTAAGATCGTCCAGTCCGAAACCCAGCCTTTTCTTCTATTTCGCGTGGTGCGTATTATCGTTCTACTACAAATATCCGCTGATCTCTTTTAAGTTTAGTATACCAAATGTGGTGAACTACGTTATTTTAGAGTTTTTTTTTAAATTTTGCTGATTTATTGGAAATTCCACAAAAATTTAAAAAAATAAATTTTTGGCAAAGCTTTTTTATAATTCATGGCAGACGTCACAAGTGTCGCCAGAACTACAACAAGTGGGCATTCTACTAATTTTTATTTTAGTAGAAAGTTGTAACGTAGTACACAACTGTTTCAAGAATGAGAAACAGAGATGGAATTTTGGTACAGAAATAGAAAATAAGAAAATAAATTAATAGCTCGATTTTAGGATTTGTATCTGTATGCAAATGCACAACATTTCCAACTATTCGTTTTAAAAATGTGGATATTTTTGTATGGTTTTCCCGAATATTCACACAATCTTCGATGTCAATTGTCACTTTTATGTTATTTATTTATTTCGTGATTGTGTTTTCAAGGATACAATCAAAATCGGAGGTGTTTGTCTACTTAAAAAAATAAAAGACTTGTTTAATATGTGCCGACAAGTGGCACAATGCTGAGGTAATTTTGATTTAGAAAAAAGGAGATCCCTATGATTTGGAAAACTACAGACCAATAAGCCTTCTTAGACACCTATATAAACTCCTAACAAGAATAGTAACGAATCGATTTGACAAAAACTTGATTTCTACCAACAAATACAGCAAGCGGGGTTTCGTACTGGGTTTGGAACAAACGTTCACCTACAGAGCATCAAAACGGTAATAGAAAAAACTATCGAATACAATCGACCACTCGTTCTGGCTTTTGTGGATTTCCATAAGGCCTTTGATACGGTAGAGCTTGACAAAATTATGAAAGCATTACAAGCATGCCGCATTGATTATCAATATACAAAGTTAATTTACAATATATACAGGGATGCAACTATGTCGATGAAACTACACAGAAATACGGATCATGTTCCAATTGGCAGAGGAGTCCGACAGGGTGATACCTTATCGCCTGAACTGTTTACTGCAGTACTAGAATACGCCAGTAAAAAACTTAACTGGGAAAAAAGAGGCTTGAATGTAGACGGCCAAAGATTAACAAATCTGAGATTCGCGGACGACATAGTTTTGTTTTCCGATAATCTCAAGGAGATATGTACAATATTAAATGAACTTCAGCAAGTATGCGCCAATGTGGGTCTTAAAATAAACATATCAAAAACAAAATTAATGACCAATCTGGTACCTAGTGGAAATATCAAGATTGGAGACAACGAAGTGGAGCTTGTGGAAAAATACATATACCTTGGACACGAAATAAAGATCACAAAGATAATCAAACATGCGAGCGAGCTACGGAGAAGAGTAAATCTCGCCTGGGCAGCCTATGGAAAACTTAAAGACATCTCTAAAAACGATATACCAATTTCTTTAAAACGTAAAGCATTTGACCAATGTGTGTTACCGGTTATGACCTACGGTGCTGAAACTTTGACATTGACAACAGCAACTTCTAAAACGCTGCAAATAGCTCAGAGAAAGATGGAAAGGTCAATGCTAGGTATATCGCTGCGTGACCGAGTTAGAAATGAAGACCTGAGACGAAAGACAGGAGTTACCGACGTAATTTCCCGAATTGTCACACTCAAATGGAACTGGGCCGGACATATCGCTCGAATCAGTGATGGAAGGTCGATGAAGAGATTACTCGAGATTAGACAAAAGAAGTAGAGGAAGACCCCCTATTCGTTGGACTGACGATCTCAAGAGAATTGCAGTAAATTGGATGCAAATCGCTTAAGATAGAGCACAATGGATAAGAATGAGGGAGGCCCATGTCCAGCAGTGGACGCAAAGGGCTGGATGAAGAATTTGAAGAAGAAGTTTCAAGTGATTATTGATACGTTGTTTTCCTGATTTTACGAATCAAATTATAATGTAATTGCTATAGTGCAGGGGTTTTTGGATAATCTAACGAATTTTCATTACTATCTATTGATTAAACGCTAATATATATATATATATATATATATATATATATATATATATATATATATATATATATATATATATATATATATATATATATATAATGCGTTCAAAAAGTGTGAAACTTTATTAAAATATTCTCGTCCAGAAGTGTAGTTAACATTATCTATGTTCATATTTGTCACTGCAGTAGTTGACCCAGGGGGTCGATTGGCGGAGATCATCCCCCCCTCCCTTCAAGTGCATCGTATTCAAAAAAACTAGACTTGTCTGGCAGCTACATTAGGAGCGTAAATCTTACTCAACATTCCCTCCTTCCTCCCTGATTTTGGTAGCTTGGGCATAGGGCACATACTGTACTATCTTATACAGGGTGTTCGGGAAAGTGTGGGAAATCTCCCGGATCTGAAAAAAATACGTGAAAAGAACACTACAGGTTCATGAAAACTTTTTCCGTATAGAGCTCCTTTTCATAGATATAATTATTGAACCACCAGGTACATTTCATTTTTTTTTCTAGTTTAAGTATACCAGGAAAGACCCTTCAAATTGCTATGCAAGAAAGTGTTGTGAATTATTCACAGGTGCAGCAACGGACTAACTGTGACATTTATGACTCAATTTTTTTAGCCTTGCATGACAAGAACTTTGACAACGTCGCTAATCTTAACAGTTTTCGAAAAAACGTCATTTTATTTACACTATTAGGTACCTAACTTCTGTCGGGTTAAATATGAAAAAGAGCAATTTTCCCATATCAACAAAGTTTCAATAATAAGTTAAACTAAACGCTTAGTTAAAAACTTCGTAAGAGGGTTCAACATGGGCTCCGTGAAGTCTGATACACTCATGGGCATGACGAACTGTGGACTGCTGTACCCGCCATATTAACTAAACATTGTTCCTTATTTGATCACAATGGAACGTGATTCTCCGTAGAAGTTCCTCCCTACTATCGACCGGAGTGGAATACACCAAGGTTTTGAGGTGTCCCCACTGGTAAAAACCCAACGGCGTTGGGTCAGGCGAGGAGGTAGTACATGTTTCGGCGCGTTTCAAGTCGTAAATGCTCTATTAAATCATGAAAAGTATTCTGGAGGAACTCCAAATAAACTTCTCCATTCAGTCGTGCCGGAAATATAAATGGTCTAATCAAAATATTGCTAATGATTCCTACCCAGACATTAATTGCTTGGAGCTGATATTGATGATGCGAGAAGATAGTTGCATGAGGACTTTTATCAGCTCATACATGTGAGTAGGGTAAATTTATATTATCATTTTTGGTAAACCCTGCTTCATCCGTGAAGAGAACAGTGCCTACATTATTTCGTTGCTGATCCAATAGCCAGTATGTAAACTGCATTCTACTGGGAAAATATTCAGGTTAGTCAATCAATTTATGCATTTTTTTCAAATGATATGGATATAACAACTGTTCCCAAAGAACCTCATGTACTATTGTTTTCGACGTATTAAACTGCGCGATAATTTTCGAGTGCTCGTTGAAGCAGTATCGTCAACAGCATTAAAAATATTTTCCTCGATCAGCATCAGTACGTCTTTTCCCAAAATTTCCTAAAATTATAAAGAAAGTTACTAATACTATCTTATTAAATGGAATCGTGTACCATTCTCCCTTAGACGTTGGTCAACTCGTTGAAATGTTTTCGGATCTGGAAGAGTACGATTAGAATATCTGTCGTAATATAACCTCCTGGCTTCCAAAGCACTGCAAGATGCAAGACCAAATATCAGATGCATATCTGCGTCCTCAACAAACGTGTATTCCATATTTCGAATTATTTCACAATTAATTTCACAACGAAATCCAAAAATCAGTAAATTAATATACAAGTAAAGAATCAATGTGTCAGCGATTTAAAAATTGACAAGTTCTAAAATGCAGGGCATTTATTTCATTCGTACCAAACAACGTTTGTAAAAACAATACGTTGTTTTTGGTACCAATAAAATAAAACATATTTTTTGCGAACCTAGGTCGAACTGCCATTCACGGAATAAGACGTTTTTAACTAAAGAAGTAAACTCCAATTTTGGACCGAATTTTTTTTATCATAAGGTTGAAGGTTGATAGAAACAAAGATGTATCATTTATCGAAACACGCCAAATTCATGATGTAAATAAAATGACGTTTTTTTTTCGAAAACGGTCAGGATTAGCGACATGAATGAAGAGTACTTAATTTTTAGTCAACAGTCAAAGGTATGAAAAAAACGTGATCCAAAGTTCTTATCACACAGGGCGTAAAAAAATGGGGTTATGAGTGTCACAGCTAGTCCGTACCTGCAGCTGCGAGTAATTCACAACACTTCTTTTGATAGTAATTTAAAGGGTCTTACCTGGTATGATGATTAAAAAAATTGAAATATACCTGGTGGTTTAACAATTATGTGCAAAAAACTTGATTCCATTGCAGCTCTCCGAAGAGGCCTATATAAAAAAAGTTTATGTGAACTTGTAGTATTCCTTTCACGTGTTTTTTCATATCCGGGAAATTTCCCACATTTTCCCGAACGCCCTGTATACGAATGGGATGGGTGTAATTTCGACCTTTTCCTTGTTCTTTTGATATCGCCCCACCAAAAAAAGCGAGGCTGGTTCCGCTCCTGTATCATTGTAAATATATCTTTCCAATTTTTTTGAGGATCGCTAGCCCAAATATTTAACTGACGCCAGGTTATAACGATAACTACTTACGTGTATTAATGTCAAAGTCCTTTACACGTGAAATGTAACTCAAGCAAAACTTACCTGGAAAAAAGAAAAAAATATATAAATAAAATGATCTACAACCTAAAAAAAATATGCAATAAGGTGTTAAATACCTTGAAAATTTTAATGTATAATCCAAAACTCTGTAAAACAAAAAAAAAAGAGCAATCTGTCGATGCGAAGAACAAAAATACTATACTATAATACTTTATTTTTGCGATAAGCACTGTAAATTAGGAAGTCATTTTATGAATATTATACTCATAGAAAAGAAAATTTGGTAGTTATTATAAATAAAAAGATATCTTTACTTATTTTTATTACACATCTCACCTTTGATCAATAAATATTGGATTAATAGTAAGTTTGTCAAAAGAATAGTGATTTTTTATAGATTTTGGGTCATTGAATTTAGATCTGCCTCAGAATTGCTCCCTCACATCACATTTTTTAAATATAATAACTTAAAAATGTAAAAAACGCGATTTTGGCCTATATTTGAGGTTATGTATCATCGAAACTAACTGAACAATACTATGAAGATCTATATAGCCCAAGAAACCCTCCCTCGGCTAATACTATAAAGAATTTAAGAAAGACAATAACAAATATGAATTCTGAAGACCTGCCAGATATTACAGAGGATGAAATAGATAAAGCCATACAAGATATGAAAAGAAATAAAGCAGCGGGAGATGACAAAGTCTTAATAGAACTTCTTAAGGAAGGAGGAAGAAAAGTTAAGGAATATTTAAATATCTTATTCAACAGATGTCTTGTCGAAGGTAAGATACCCAGTGAATGGAACAACGCTAACACAATTTTGATATATAAAAAAGGCGATCCGGCGACTCTGGATAATTATAGGCCTATATCCCTTCTCTCCCAGTTATACAAAACCTTCATGAAATTCATAACTAGCAGATTGACGAACAAATTCGACACATATCAACCTGTTGAACAAGCAGGATTCAGAAGGGGATATGGAACATGCGACCACCTGCATACACTAAAAATATTAATAGAAAAAACCAACGAGTATAATCTGCCTCTGTACATGACCTTTGTTGACCACGAGAAGGCTTTCGACAGCGTAGAACTATGGGCTGTTGAAGAAGCTTTGGTAAATAGCAGAATAGACTCGAGATACAAAAATCTATTGCATAATGTCTATCTAGACGCAACGATGACAGTACAACTTGATGACGAGCTAAAGACGAACCGCATCTCAATCAAAAGAGGAGTAAGACATGGAGATACAATCTCGCCCAAATTATTTACAATGGCCCTGCAAGACTTGTTCAAATCATTAAATTGGGAAAATAAAGGGATAAATATTAATGGTAGATTCCTAAATCATCTGAGATATGCAGATGATATACTCTTGATCGCACCCGACTGGGAAGAGCTGCAGTCAATGATAAACGACCTCCATGAAACATCGCTCCAACGAGGATTAAAGATGAATCTCAGAAAAACAAAAGTAATGTCAAACTCAGACGAACAACAAGTTATAACAGTAAATGCAACCGAAATAGAACAGGTGAATGAATATATATATATATATATATATATATATATATATATATATATATATATATATATATATATATATATATATATATATATATATATATATATATACTTAGGCCAGGCCATAAGAGCGAGTAAGAACAACCAGACAGCCGAAATAACACGAAGAACTCGATTGGGATGGACGGCGTTCGGAAAACTCTCCTATGTTTTGAAAAATCAGAAAATTCCCTTATACTGAAGAATCAAAGTATTTGATTGTTGTATATTGCCGGTTCTAACATACGGAGCGCAGACGTGGACCTTTACAAAATCAAATTTGGACAGAATCCGCAAAACTCAAAGGGCTATGGAACGACACATGTTAGGAATATCACTCAGAGATAAAAAACGAAATGAGTGGATAAGAAGATAAACCGACGCAGTTGACGCTATAGAAAGAGCAGCATCACTAAAATGGAAATGGGCAGGCCATAACGAGCGAATAAAAGACAACCGTTGGAATTCAGAAATTGTAAAATGGTGCCTAAATGAAGGGAAAAGATCCAGAGGCAGGCCACAGATGAGATGGAAGGATGACATAGTCAGACATGCCGGCTTGATGTGGCAAAGAAGAGCCCAGAATAGAGAGATTTGGAAACAAATAGGGGAGGCCTATATCCAGTTTTGGAAGGATGAAAACTAGGCTATAATGAAAAATGAAATGATGATCATCGAAACATTTTTTTTTCTCTTTCAAATGTTGCAGAGTGTCTTCAAACTTCTTTCTTTTTCTTCGATATAATCAATTTCGAAAATTTCAAATTGCATGAGTTTTTCAAGTTTTAAAAACCTGAACCTTTCGTGATCAATAAGCTTTTAAGCGACAGTTCTGATAAACCATAGATCTTTGAAGGCTATCAAAGCATCGCTTAATCCAAATTTATAATTAGTTTTACAAAATAAATTCGTTTAAACAATTTTAAACAAATTCTTGCAAAATTAATTCTTCTCTAAATAAATGCTTCCATTGCATTTTACAAAAGTAAATACGCTCAAAGGAGTCGTTATCGTTATTTTGTAATAAATAAAGTGTTAAATAACAAATTTTGAAATTTAAATATAAACTATCAAACGATATATATATATCGTAATACCGACCACTTTAAAACTATTTTTGTAAAATGCAATAGAAACAGTTATTTAAAAAATAATGAATTTTGTAAAATTTTGTTTAAACAAATTATAAAAACAAATTTATTTTGCAAAACTAATGATAAATTTGGATTAAGCGATGCTTTGATAGCCTTAATTGTTTATGATTTTGTAAACAACAAAATATATTGTAATACTGATAACGACTCCTTTAAACCTATTTATTTTTAAAAAAATGCAATGGGAGCGTTTATTTAAAAAAAATATTTTGCAAAACTAACGATAAATTTGGACTGAGCTATGCTTTGATAGCCATAAATTGCAAAGTTAATTCTTGATGATTGTGTTAACAACAAAATATATTGTAATACCGATAACGACTCCTTTAAACCTATTTATTTTTAAAAAATGCAATGGGAGCGTTTATTTAAAAAAAAATATTTTGCAAAACTAACGATAAATTTGCACTGAGCTATGCTTTGATAGCCATAAATTGCAAAGTTAATTCTTGATGATTGTGTTAACAACAAAATATATTGTAATACCGATAACGACTCCTTTAAACCTATTTATTTTTAAAAAATGCAATGGGAGCGTTTATTTAAAAAAAAAATATTTTGCAAAACTAACGATAAATTTGGACTGAGCTATGCTTTGATAGCCATAAATTGCAAAGTTAATTCTTGATGATTGTGTTAACAACAAAATATATTGTAATACCGATAACGACTCCTTTAAACCTATTTATTTTTAAAAAATGCAATGGGAGCGTTTATTTAAAAAAATATTTTGCAAAACTAACGATAAATTTGCACTGAGCTATGCTTTGATAGCCATAAATTGCAAAGTTAATTCTTGATGATTGTGTTAACAACAAAATATATTGTAATACCGATAACGACTCCTTTAAACCTATTTATTTTTAAAAAATGCAATGGGAGCGTTTATTTAAAAAAAATATTTTGCAAAACTAACGATAAATTTGCACTGAGCTATGCTTTGATAGCCATAAATTGCAAAGTTAATTCTTGATGATTGTGTTAACAACAAAATATATTGTAATACCGATAACGACTCCTTTAAACCTATTTATTTTTAAAAATGCAATGGGAGCGTTTATTTAAAAAAAATATTTTGCAAAACTAACGATAAATTTGGACTGAGCTATGCTTTGATAGCCATAAATTGCAAAGTTAATTCTTGATGATTGTGTTAACAACAAAATATATTGTAATACCGATAACGACTCCTTTAAACCTATTTATTTTTAAAAAATGCAATGGGAGCGTTTATTTAAAAAAAAATATTTTGCAAAACTAACGATAAATTTGCACTGAGCTATGCTTTGATAGCCATAAATTGCAAAGTTAATTCTTGATGATTGTGTTAACAACAAAATATATTGTAATACCGATAACGACTCCTTTAAACCTATTTATTTTTAAAAAATGCAATAGGAGCGTTTATTTAAAAAAAAAATATTTTGCAAAACTAACGATAAATTTGGACTGAGCTATGCTTTGATAGCCATAAATTGCAAAGTTAATTCTTGATGATTGTGTTAACAACAAAATATATTGTAATACCGATAACGACTCCTTTAAACCTATTTATTTTTAAAAAATGCAATGGGAGCGTTTATTTAAAAAAATATTTTGCAAAACTAACGATAAATTTGCACTGAGCTATGCTTTGATAGCCATAAATTGCAAAGTTAATTCTTGATGATTGTGTTAACAACAAAATATATTGTAATACCGATAACGACTCCTTTAAACCTATTTATTTTTAAAAAATGCAATGGGAGCGTTTATTTAAAAAAAAAATATTTTGCAAAACTAACGATAAATTTGGACTGAGCTATGCTTTGATAGCCATAAATTGCAAAGTTAATTCTTGATGATTGTGTTAACAACAAAATATATTGTAATACCGATAACGACTCCTTTAAACCTATTTATTTTTAAACAATGCAATGGGAGCGTTTATTTAAAAAAAATATTTTGCAAAACTAACGATAAATTTGGACTGAGCTATGCTTTGATAGCCATAAATTGCAAAGTTAATTCTTGATGATTGTGTTAACAACAAAATATATTGTAATACCGATAACGACTCCTTTAAACCTATTTATTTTTAAAAAATGCAATGGGAGCGTTTATTTAAAAAAAATATTTTGCAAAACTAACGATAAATTTGGACTGAGCTATGCTTTGATAGCCATAAATTGCAAAGTTAATTCTTGATGATTGTGTTAACAACAAAATATATTGTAATACCGATAACGACTCCTTTAACCCTATTTATTTTTAAAAAATGCAATGGGAGCGTTTATTTAAAAAAAATATTTTGCAAAACTAACGATAAATTTGGACTGAGCTATGCTTTGATAGCCATAAATTGCAAAGTTAATTCTTGATGATTGTGTTAACAACAAAATATATTGTAATACCGATAACGACTCCTTTAAACCTATTTATTTTTAAAAAATGCAATGGGAGCGTTTATTTAAAAAAAAATATTTTGCAAAACTAACGATAAATTTGCACTGAGCTATGCTTTGATAGCCATAAATTGCAAAGTTAATTCTTGATGATTGTGTTAACAACAAAATATATTGTAATACCGATAACGACTCCTTTAAACCTATTTATTTTTAAAAAATGCAATGGGAGCGTTTATTTAAAAAAAAATATTTTGCAAAACTAACGATAAATTTGGACTGAGCTATGCTTTGATAGCCATAAATTGCAAAGTTAATTCTTGATGATTGTGTTAACAACAAAATATATTGTAATACCGATAACGACTCCTTTAAACCTATTTATTTTTAAAAAATGCAATGGGAGCGTTTATTTAAAAAAATATTTTGCAAAACTAACGATAAATTTGCACTGAGCTATGCTTTGATAGCCATAAATTGCAAAGTTAATTCTTGATGATTGTGTTAACAACAAAATATATTGTAATACCGATAACGACTCCTTTAAACCTATTTATTTTTAAAAAATGCAATGGGAGCGTTTATTTAAAAAAAAATATTTTGCAAAACTAACGATAAATTTGGACTGAGCTATGCTTTGATAGCCATAAATTGCAAAGTTAATTCTTGATGATTGTGTTAACAACAAAATATATTGTAATACCGATAACGACTCCTTTAAACCTATTTATTTTTAAAAAATGCAATGGGAGCGTTTATTTAAAAAAAATATTTTGCAAAACTAACGATAAATTTGGACTGAGCTATGCTTTGATAGCCATAAATTGCAAAGTTAATTCTTGATGATTGTGTTAACAACAAAATATATTGTAATACCGATAACGACTCCTTTAAACCTATTTATTTTTAAAAAATGCAATGGGAGCGTTTATTTAAAAAAAATATTTTGCAAAACTAACGATAAATTTGGACTGAGCTATGCTTTGATAGCCATAAATTGCAAAGTTAATTCTTGATGATTGTGTTAACAACAAAATATATTGTAATACCGATAACGACTCCTTTAAACCTATTTATTTTTAAAAAATGCAATGGGAGCGTTTATTTAAAAAAAATATTTTGCAAAACTAACGATAAATTTGGACTGAGCTATGCTTTGATAGCCATAAATTGCAAAGTTAATTCTTGATGATTGTGTTAACAACAAAATATATTGTAATACCGATAATGACTCATATAAACATATTTATTTTTAAAAATGCAATGGGAGCGTTTATTTAAAAAAAATATTTTGCAAAACTAACGATAAATTTGGACTGAGCTATGCTTTGATAGCCATAAATTGCAAAGTTAATTCTTGATGATTGTGTTAACAACAAAATATATTGTAATACCGATAACGACTCCTTTAAACCTATTTATTTTTAAAAAATGCAATGGGAGCGTTTATTTAAAAAAAATATTTTGCAAAACTAACGATAAATTTGGACTGAGCTATGCTTTGATAGCCATAAATTGCAAAGTTAATTCTTGATGATTGTGTTAACAACAAAATATATTGTAATACCGATAACGACTCCTTTAAACCTATTTATTTTTAAAAAATGCAATGGGAGCGTTTATTTAAAAAAAATATTTTGCAAAACTAACGATAAATTTGGACTGAGCTATGCTTTGATAGCCATAAATTGCAAAGTTAATTCTTGATGATTGTGTTAACAACAAAATATATTGTAATACCGATAACGACTCCTTTAAACCTATTTATTTTTAAAAAATGCAATGGGAGCGTTTATTTAAAAAAAATATTTTGCAAAACTAACGATAAATTTGGACTGAGCTATGCTTTGATAGCCATAAATTGCAAAGTTAATTCTTGATGATTGTGTTAACAACAAAATATATTGTAATACCGATAACGACTCCTTTAAACCTATTTATTTTTAAAAAATGCAATGGGAGCGTTTATTTAAAAAAAATATTTTGCAAAACTAACGATAAATTTGGACTGAGCTATGCTTTGATAGCCATAAATTGCAAAGTTAATTCTTGATGATTGTGTTAACAACAAAATATATTGTAATACCGATAATGACTCATATAAACATATTTATTTTTGTAAAATGCAATGTGAGTATTTACTTAAAAAATAATTAATTTTGTAACAATTTGTTTAAACAAATTATTTAAACAAATTTATTTTGCAAAACTAATGATAAATTTGGATTCAGCGATGCTTTGATAGCCTTAAGTTGCAAAATTAATTGTTTATGATTTTGTTTACAACAAAATATATCGTAATACCGATAACGACTCCTTTAAACGTATTTATTTTTGTAAAGTGCAATGTGAGCATTTATTTAAAAAATAATGAATTTTGTAATAATTTATTTAAACAAATTATGTAACAAAATTTATCTTGCAAAACTAATGATAAATTTCGATTGAGAGATACTTTGATAGCCTTAAAACATCCATGATTTATCAAAATTGTCGTTTAAAAGCTTATTGGTCACGAAACGTGAAGATTTTCAAAATTTGAAAAAATCATGCAATTTGAAATTTTTAAAAATTGAAAATCTCAAAGAAAAAAAGATATTTGAGCAAACTCAAAGGCATTTGAAAGAATAAGACTTATACTTTATGATGTTATGTATAGTTTTTTGAGAAAAAATGTCACTATGACATATAACCTCAAATATAGGTCAAAATCGCGTTTTTCACAGTTTTAGGTTAGGATATTTAAAATACCTGATGTGATGGAGCAATTCTCAGGCCGGATACGAATTCAGCAACCCAAGGTCTAGGAGAAATTACTATTCTTATTCAATGTATAAATTTCACGTCGTAGTATGTTAAATGGCACCATAAATGTGGCAATACCGACAGTTTTTCGAAGAGTAGAAATCTGTACATCTATTTTACATATAAAAATATAAAGGATCATCACCAATTTTCTGTACATTAAGAATCATTTGTTTCTAACAGTTCAATAACGTTTATCACAAGTGATATTGTTTTGAAATGCGTGCAAATCCCTATTCCTTAATTTAGCATCAATTTTTATGTAATACATGTTCGTGTTCGCAATATTATGTACGAATTGAACAACTTTCATCCTGATTTTATTAAATAAATAAAGTAATCTACTTTCACTTCAAAATTTAAAAAAAAAAACTTCAAACATTGCAACTCTTAACTTCTCATATTTGATCTATCAACGTCTCGGACCCAATTAGGCCGATATATTTAGCAACAGAAATGCAAGTGTTGTTCCGTATCACCCGGGTTAATCGTCTAGGTGAGTTCTGCGTTTTACATTTTGGCACGTAATCCGATTTGCTAAACGATTACGTGAGACGGTATTTATAAACATTTTGCGCGGCTCTGTTACGTAGACGTTCATATGGATGTCAAATGAAAATATATTGGGGAGCAATAACCCTATTTTCATTCAGGGAGTCAAAGTATTGTTTTCTTTTTTGGTAAACAATAGTATATTATGTATATTTTTGTACTTTGGTATTTTAACTAACTTTTTAAAAAGTATATATATATATATATATATATATATATATATATATATATATATATATATATATATATAGTTTCATTTGTCCGAGAGAAAATTTTATATATACTTTTTAAACAGTATATATATAAATATATATATATATATATATATATATATATATATATATATATATATATAGTTTCATTTGTCCGAGAGAAAATTTTATATATACTTTTTAAACAGTATATATATATATATATATATATATATATATATATATATATTTAGTTTCATTTGTCCGAGAGAAAATTTTATTTTTGGAAGTAAACATTTTCAATTATATTATATAATATAATTATTTCTAGAGAGTAAACATGCTGTGTGAAAAAGGAAAGAAAACAATTCAATTATTTCCTCTCCTGGGAAAACAGATCTTGTCGAAAAACAAAAAAAACCAAAGAAGTTCCGAAAAGATCTAAAACGCATTATACAGTATGTACTAAGAAAGTAAGATTATAATCTCTGTTATGATATAAGCTAACCTTGAAAGTAGTGTCCTTGGTCTATATTTAATAATCTTAATGTCTTTATTGTTTATTATTTATAGAAAAGCATGTTACTCTAAAAAAACTTAAATACTGAACTCATCAGCAAAGAGATTGTGTCTCTGGATAAATTTTGCCTAAGGAGCTGAGATTTAAATACAAAAAGCCTAACAATAGAAGAGCAGAAGAGCATTAATTGACAGAACATGCGTTGATTCTGCAAAAACTAGCTTTCTTTGAAAGTACATGAAATATCTCAATAGTTCTTATCCAAGAGTTGTTTTCTTAGACGAACTATGAAATGAGCTTTTTCTAAGGCTTATATATGGTAAGGTTTTAAAATTTTTATTAAATATATTGTTTGATGTTTTATTGGATTTACAGATGTATTTCTTGTTCACTGTACTATTTGGTCACTTGCCTGTTATGTACTCAGATAATAAATGAATAAATAAACTTTTGTTTTTTTTTTGCCTTTTTGAAGAATTATTATTTTATTTGCACTTCTTTCCAAGTACTTTCAGGTAATGTAAGTGCAAGTTAAATTCTTCATTTTTTAACGATTTTATTTGGGCATAAAAAGATGAAAAAAAAAAACGTTTTTTCTTGATTTTGCTAATATCAATGCAGTTTGGCGGGAAAATTCTGATCAGATAATTTCTTGGGTTTTTCCGAGAGCTTTAAAATGATTTTGTTCTAGGCGCATTTTTCACTAAAACACGGCCTTTTTAACGAAAAAAAAATATCGGTACTCCATATACCTGCAACTACGAAAGATGGAAAAAAACTTAAATAGAAAAAATATTGTGTATATATGTAGAATCATCTTCGATTATTCGAGAATTCTTTCCGTATTTTAATTTTTTTTTGATTTTTTAATCTTTTAAGTTGTTTAAAATTTTTCAAAAACATAATAATATGGATATGCATGTCCACAAACATAATTGGAATAATTCAGGGTTACGATGCGACATTTTTTTCAGAATTATGATCTTTTTTATGAATAAGCATTTTTTTAATAGCTCATAGGTATCTCGGAGGCTATTTTTTTTAATGAGAATTAAGCAAAAGAGTACGTCTTATTCGTCGAATGTTTGTTTGTATACAACGGATTACATAATACTTATAAGTACTACAATAAAGAATGTAGTTTTTGGTTGATATCGTCGTTTCAATTTTTTCGTATAATATTGATATATATTTGTTATTTATATTTGAAAACAAACAACTTTTCTTTTGAAACTTTTTCTATACAATGTATAGTATCATATATATATATATATATATATATATATATATATATATATATATATATATATATATATTTAGGTATTTTTCTTAGGTTTATGGTCCGTTAAAAAATTAAATCAAACTGTAATAGTGGTGTTGTACTTTCTATATTTAACATTCTTTAAATGATTGACGTTTCGGTAATATATTTTACCCTTTTCAGAATTTACAAAATGTAACTGAAGAAGGTAAAATAAATTACTGAAACGTCAATCATATCAGTGATATAAAAAAAGTAAAATATAGAAACTACAACACCACTATTACGTTTTGATTTAATTTTTTAACGGACCATAAAAACGCAGAATATTCAACGATGGAAAGTGCCCTTTATAAGTGGTTTGTTAGACAAAGAGAAAAAAGTTTGCCTGTATCAGGAGAAATTCTTAAACAAAAAGCTATTCAACTACATGAACGTTTATGGACCAATACTGAAACATTTAATGCAAGTAATTGATTGGTTCTAAAATTTAAAGTTCGACATGGAATAAGGTATCTAAAAATGTCTGGCAAGAAATTATCATCAGCCTCAAAGAATGTTAGTCCGTTTAAAGTAGACTTTTTTGATAAGATCAGACCTCTAAATCATCAAATATAAAATGCTAATGAGACCGGACTGTATTGGAAATTGTTGCCTGACAAAATATTTGTTTTGCGTTCTGAAAAAATTGCATTAGGTCTTAAACATTCCAAGCAAAGAATTACTTTTCTGAGATATACAAATGCTACAGGATCACATAAGCTTACCTCTTTGATCATTGGCAAAGCAAAGTCACCTCGTTGTTTAAAAAATTTTCACAACCCATGCATTTACAAAAACAATCCAAATGCATGGATGACTCAGGAAATTTTTAAGGACTACACTGAAAAACTTTTGAAAAACAGTTATCAAGAGCAAAGGATATGCCACCAGATATTAAATACGATTTATAATATTCTTATGGGACTGAAAATTTATTTTAGTTGCTTTCTTTTGACCAATGTATTTTGAAAAATATTTTAGGTACTGACATATGAAGTTTTGTAAATTAAAATTTTGTCCTTAAAAAATTGTTCCATTATTATTACATATAAATTTGCAGACTTATTATATATATATATATATATATATATATATATATATATATATATATATATATATATATATATATATATATATATATATAGTTACCAAACAGCAAGTAATTAGATGCGCTACCAAACTTTCAAAAAATCACATATGGCTTTTTCGGATGAAATCTCGTTACCCCCAAATAAATAGAAATTTTCCGGCCAATTTGTACATACGTTGTAAACCGATAAAACAGAGTTATAAACACCCGACAAACCGTAATCTGCCGGATTGATACATAAATCGTGCCCGCAATACGCGAATGGAGCCACTACCGAGTTAAGGGTACGTTTAGTTGAGGGCTTAATATCTTCATAACTCCCATATTTCGTGAAGTTGATGTAGATATGTAGAGAGCTATAACATTATTTATGAGGGAGTTATTGCTATTTGCTAGAATCCGAATATTTATCATAAGTGTATAGGATGTTCCATGTCAATGGAACTATTAATAGACATTTTAAGTTGAGGACTTTATACCATAGGAAAAATTTAAAATCTTAAAAAAATTAATTTGATGTTTTCGTTTGCAAATGCAATAACAAACTTTTCTTCTGATAATTTCTTGATCTAAAATTTCGTCAATCTTTACTACAAAACCAGTGCCGCGCCAAAAAACCTACCCCATGAATTTTATATTTTTCCATCTGGTAGTAGTGATATACGTCGGGATAGTTTCTTTATCTCATTAACAGTCAGATTGATATCGTTTCTAATGAACAATTGGGCATTTGTTTACTGTACTATTTGGTTATCTTCCTGTTACGTAGTTAGATAATAAATGAATAAAAAAATTTTTGGTTTTTTATGTTTCTTTTAAGGATTATTATTTTATTCGCACTTCTTTTAAAATTTTATATGATTATTATTGCTGTTGTTTTTCACCCTTAAAAGTATATTTATAAATATTCCATATAAAATAGCTATAGAAAAATTATAAATAAGTTTTCATAATTTGTACCATTAAAAAAATGTTTTTTCAAGTGTTTGTAGGTGCTTACCATTATATTTATATTTAATGTTCTTTTCCTATTTATTATTATTATTTCACTGATATTTTCTCTTACCTAAGAAAGTAAGAGAATAAACTCTGTTATAAGTTGTAATTTTCTTTGTGGTGTTCTTTTTCTTGCCCTATCAAACAATTTAGCCTGATTTTCTCCTTATTTTGACTGACGGCATGAATGGCTTATTTTGGACGATACTAACACGAGCTTTATTATGCCTCTCTATGTGTTTAAAAACATCCAACACTATTTTTTAAAACAGTTTATGTATTCTCTCTCTCACTCTAGTCACACTGTCCTAAATTAAAAATTATCTCGTACAAAAATTATATTAATGCCATTTAAAAAAAAATAAAACAAAAGAACAACATTTTTCTCTCCAAGTCGAACTTAAGGAGATATTTAAAAAATAATGTTGATAAATTTTTCAATCTCTCCTAAGATCTCCGAAAGTATCAACAAATTTGACAACTCTACCAACGTATCTCAAATTTATTCCTAAATGGATTATAATGGTGGCAACACCTAATTGGACACATATTCTGTGTGCGCTACTTTCCGAAAAGCACTATTATATATATATATATATATATATATATATATATATATATATATATATGAAGTAAAATGCGAAGCAGTAAATGCAAACTTCTCTCCATCATATCCTTTCCGTGTTAGAGGTTGCACAGTTTGAATAGATTGCTACAGAACACAATCCATCCAATTCCACCACTATTGAGATGATGGCCTATCTGTACCACCATACCGAGAAGAAAGTCCAAACTTACCCTCCCCGCCACAATGATACGGCCGAGGCACATGTTTCGTCTCTCACTAGACTCATCAAGGTACCGACATGCACCTGGCTGTGCAAAGGACAGATCGGAGGGAAGTATGCAACATTGAAACGAGGCTTCGCCGACCTCTCGCCGGATGGCATATATATGTTTATACGGCTTTCACGGATTCCTCCGTGTGAGTTGCAATAGCAGTGGATGCATCCACATTATGCCGTTGTAGTGCTGAAATCACATTCAGCAAACGTACAACTATATGCAACTCCATGTATAAGTGAAGTAAAATGCGAGCAGTAAATGCAAACTTCGTTCCATCATATCCTTTCCGTGTTAGAGGTTGCACAGTTTGAATAGATTGCTAAAGAACACAATCCATCCAATTCCATCATGATCGAGATGATGAAGAAAGTCAAAAACTTACCCTCCCCGCCACAGTGATACGGCAGAGGCACATGTCCTTCCGTTTAAAATAAGCAACATGCCATCCGCCTCCGGTATAACAGGAAGTGCCGCCACATTGAAAATATTTTAGCCGACTGTCCCCATGCACGTTAGGACACTGTCAAATTTTCAGATTTTTTCTAATTATAATTTTATTGTTTTATTACAATCGATCAATAAAGTTCCCGAAGATTATATATATATATATATATATATATATATATATATATATATATATATATATATATATATATATATATTTGACCATGACAATTATTTTTCCGGTCAATGTCCTCTTTCGAACCCTACAACTTTTGTACTGAGCATTTTTCTCAACTCACGAACTTTGGGGAAAATTTTGGTGGGTTCGTTAAAATGATGCACCCCGTATATATATGCCTTTATGTTAATCCGGAAGTACATTCGTTTGTTCGTGCGGTTTTATTATTTTAAATTAATCTCCAACAGAGGGAATGTCACGTTGAATAATTTCAACTCACTTGTCACTTGAAGTGTCCCACAGCCTATTTTAATTAGGAAACTAAATCACTCTAAATCTTGCAAACTAAAATAATCTGCTAGATTCGTCATAAAAACAAAAAAATTTAACGAAGTTGTAAGAAAAAGGTAAGAATTTGTGACGAGAAGTAAAAGTTTAATTTATGGAAGAAATAAATACTGGTTTAAAGAGTCGAGTCGGTCAACAGCCGATGCAATGCAGGGACAAGGTGAAACCATAGAATGCTTGGAAGAACATGGCACGCATACGTATTAAAGTGCATTTAGCCATATATAGATAATACGACTGTCTATTGGATTACGGATTTCAAAAGGTCAAACATTTTTTTCCATCAAACACACATTCCTCAGTAATAAATTACAATAATTAGAGACGAAAATTTTTCGAAGTAAAAAAAGAAACACAATGAAAATTTATAACTTGACCATTAATTCTAAAAAATCGTATTAAATAAATTATTTTGTTCTAAAATTTTTTGTGTTATTTCTCGTACAAAATGGCGCTTTTTTGATGATGGATTTTAAAAACAACTTTAATGCCGTAGCATAATTTCGCGGTACAATATTTTCCATAACCTTTGTGTTATAATACCGAGTTTTTAAATAGGAAACAATGTAGATTCTTTATTTATTTATTTATTTATTGACACTCCCGGCCTTACTTCTTACACAAACGTTTCGCGGAATGAAGAGGTTGGGATGCATCATTCTTTTTTACCTGCGCTAATTGAGTAACTGATTAGTACTATATATCAAGTTTTGTTAAGATTGGATCATAACTTGCGAAGATATAGTTAATTAAACTCTTGCCCTGGAAAAGTCAAAGGAAAAATTCGCTTGAAGACAATACTAGATTGCGACGACCCATTGAGGCGACCACTGCCGAAAGCCTGGAAAAAGTACGTGTAAAGAAGCAACTCGCAGAAATGGTTGGAGAATATCCTGCATAACCATCTTGGCATATCAAAAGTATCCGCAAGATGGTGCTGAGAATGCTCACACCGCACCAAAAGCAGCGCCAAGTAGCATGTTGCCGCGCTTTTTTGTACCTGTGTAGCGAAAATAAGAATGAAATTTTAGCCGGATTGTTACTGGAAATAAAACATGGGTTCATCATTATGAGTCTGAGTTGAAGCAAGGGGCCATGCAGTGGCACAAAAAGGGGACACCACCCCCAAAGAAGTTCAAGGTGTAGCAGGCGGTTGGAAATCTCATGGCTACCGTTTTCTGGGATTCATAAGGAATACTGCTGATTAACTACCAAGACAAAGGCGTTTCTATAGCAGAAGAATACTATGCAGGTTTACTAGAACGTTTAAGAGGTGCTGTAAGAGAGAAAGTTCGAGGAAAACTGACCAAAAGTATGCTACTTTTCCACGACAAGGAAGCCATCCATAAGGCTTTTGTTGCAATGGTTGTACCTAAGGATCCTATCCGCGAATAACGATAACGGAGACAATTTGGCGACAAGAGCTACATTTCCCAAGCGATCACCCAACTAAGTAAAATTATACAATAACAGACTACACAAAACTATGCTAATAAATATGAAATTATTAAGCATATCTGCACGTACCTACAATTAGTTCCACGAAAACGTGTTGATAACTACCTAAAAAGTTGAAGTAACAAAAGTCTTCACGATCACCTCAATAGAGGGTTCAGTCACCATTGTTATTTATGATCAACTTACATCGCCGAGGCATGCTGCTAAGCAATTTCACAACATTTCGACCTATAAGATTTTTGTACGTTACTCTTATCTAATGTGAGTCCCGGATATTTGGAGTTTTCATGAAGTCCATTATTCTGGGGGTGGGGGGGCCCTGCTTCTTCCGGCATCAAGACGACGCCCTCCAGGAATGTACGATTCTTGCTGAACAATATCATGCATTTATATAACGGATGTTCTGCTGTTTTGACTGTCCGATAATAGAAACAGTAAATATCTCTATCAATTATGCCAATGCTTTTGAGCTGGTATCGCAGAGGGCAGTGTCCTGTAAAAATTATTTGTTATTACTAAATTATCCTTTTTTGGGAGATCGAGAAGAATTTTTCCGTTCTGTGGCGATGATTTTATGAATTTATTTACTTGTCTCGGCCCTGGCGTCTTAATTCATCTTAATTTTAACTGATTTTGTTCCCAGCTCTGGAGCTCCTCTTTTATATGATTTTGTAAGTCCACAGAAAGGTTTCGGACCAAAAAAAAGGGATATCTTCGATTTCTTTTATAAGCTGTTTCCTTTTTCGTCTGTCTTGATTCCCTTATTCCCTGAAGGATTACCTTGTTTCCTGATATTTGCTTAAGGATATGACTGTAGTCCCAGGTCAACTTACACTCGTAGGTGTTTGATCTGAAAGCTTTTAGTACTGCTTGGATATACAACAATATGTATATATTGGCTTTTAGTGTTCTTATTACAGGGGTGGATCCAGCCTCTTCCTTTGAGGGAGAGGGAGGCGATATCCCAAGAGTATACTATGACAAGCGAAGGTAAGTTGTCGGCGCAGAATCGGATTGCATGTATACCTGCTTAGATGGTGGGTGTGTCTCTTAGGGATTTGATAAGCCCAATATTTGGGCTTGAGACTCCCACTCCGACCTCTTCTTTTATCTTGGACCCGTTAGTAAACCATCACATTAAATCTTTCTCTAGTCGAGGTAATTCCTCTTCGTTTACTTGGTAGCAGTCAGTTACAACTTGATAGTTTATGTCAAAACTGAATCTAATAGACATGATATCTGTTGGTTGAACCTTCATATGCCCAGTAAAAAATCTAGGTTTGTAGCATTGGAACAGCTTGAGAGCATTTGTTGCTGCCGCTCTTATCACAGCTATATGTAGTGGAGGGAGGTTCAGCGTCGCCTCTTGCCGGTGAGACATTGCATGTCCCCTGTGACTCCTTCAGAAACTTCTTCCCTCTTATATATAAGCAATTTGCTTGTTATTCTTCGTCTCTTTGCCTGGTTTCAGTCTATTGCGAGGTTATCACTCGCATCGTTTACGGGGTCTTCCGGTGCTCCTACGTCCTATTGGTGATTTTTCCCTCGTGATCTTTACTATTCTGTCGTCGGTCATGCGGTTGATGTGTTCATTCCATTCCCTTTTTTTTTGTAATACCCAGTCATTGATGCTATCGACTTTACACACTCGTCTTATATCCTCGCTCCTATTCCGATCCATAAGTGTCCTGCCAGCTATCCTGCGCACCACTCTCATCTCTGTTGTTTCCAGTATTTGTTTTGTTTTCGAGGTTTCTGGTCTGGTTTCTGCAGTGTATGTTAGTATGAGTCTTATTGCTGTTTTATAAATTCTGGATTTAACTTCGATTCCTATATGTTTATTGCTCCATATGGTACTGTTAAGACATGCGGCTGTTCTTGCTGCTTTCATGGCTTGTCCCCTCATCTTCGTTTCAACATCCCCGTATCCGGATATCTCTATTCCGAGATATTTGAACTTCATTTCCGGCTGTATAATTTTGTTGTCTATTTCTAGTTTGCATCTGAGTGGTGTTCTAGATGTAGTTATGGCTTTAGTTTTTGACGATGATATATTCATGTTAAACTTTTTCGCGGTTATGTTAAATTGGAGCAGTAGTCTTTGCAAATCGTCTTCGCTTTCAGCTATTAACACTGCATGGTCGGCGTAGCACAGTATTTTGATTGAACCTTCAGAAACTAACCCCTATATTTTTTGCAGCTTTTTGTGAGCTACTACTTGTTGTTGTCTACTATTCTAAGGAGGCATATGTGACCATAAGCTTGATGATCATTTCATATGATCACAAGATTATCTTCGGCGTCAAATCCCAGGTTATTCGAAAAATTCTAAGGCAGAATCTTTTCAATATGACTGTTCGGGGTCGGTTTCTGGTCTACCATTACTCCCAGATATTTAACCTCTTGGGAAAAGCTCAATGTTGCTCCGTATAAAAATGGAGCCTTGATATCTAGTTTCGATCTTATATAAGAGTTATATAAAATGTGTAATACCTCAGTGTCGTCAATATTCCTAGCAAAATGCACAAGAAAATCATAATTTCATGACATGAAAGAACTCCCAGATCGTAAAAAGTATTTGAACAATGATTAAGACTATAGTATATAACTGATAGCTTGCTTGTCTATAATACTACATTATACATTATTAATTAGACACCAGGTATTAATTAATTCTAGATTTCTTTATTGTTATCAACACTTTTAATTTTCTCAAAAATTTTATCATCGTCCAGATACAATAAATAATCAATATTAAAATGCATATCAATACCATTATGAAGACATTGAAAAATAAGTAGAACAATACCGACTTGGACAAAAGTCATAAAAAGCAACGTATTTCCGACGATAGGAGAGATTGATCTAAAAAGACCGATTAAGAAGTCGTAAAAACCATTGCATGAATGAATGAACAAAAGGTAGTGACACTTGATCATCGATGCCTAGGCTTCATTGGGCCCTTTATATCCTACCATAGTTGCAGGTCATTCGAAGCCGATCGACTTGTCAAATCCAAGCAACCTCGTTGATTGAACTTACCTAACGGCTTTCGATGACAAAATTGTATCTCCGAAATGTGTTTGCCTCAGTCCGTTGAGTACTGGGCACTACCTGCAAATCGGATCATCTACGACACAAGACTCATGAAGATACCCCTTAGGTGAAAATATTCTATTAACGTCCCGCCACAATTTGTAGTTCTCCCCTTTCTGAGAAAAGCCCCCTAGTAAGCCATGCACCAAGTCCAGTTATATGTTCCTTGGCATACCTAATTCCAGGAGCTCCTGTCCACGATTCAATTTCCAGAAACAATTCCCAGAAAAACGCATTATTTCTTTAGTTTGACAGAAAATTTAATTTATTGTGTATTGATACCAATCTACTTTTTTCAAACTGACCCTAATCTAAATATAAAATGAATGTACAACATATAAATAAAACTCTACATCATTACATTTTTGTAAGTTCTAAATGATCATAAATATGATAACAAAGCTACCTAATTTACTTTTAAAACATCTATAGAAAATCTATTTAGCAAAAGCTCCTTAATAAATCTGTCAAATATATGATTTCACAGCATCCATGTATTATTATCATAATAATATTTAAGTAGGCTTTAGAAACATGAAATCTGTGAGTGATATATTTTCAAAGTAGTTTAGCGTTCGAGTCAGTAGCAAGCAATTATGGTTATGACAATTTAGAAAAGTATAATGCTACAACTAATTAATTAAATCCCTCAGACAGGAAAAGAAAAAAGATGTAATTGCACCAATCTCACTCAAACAATGGGATAAGTATTTCTCCGTTCTGCTCCAGGAAGATAGGGTGGAATTTCAGAAGGAGGAAAAACAACAACACATACAGGTAATAGCTTCCCCATGTAGAATATACCTAAACGACGTCATTAAGATATGCAAATCACTGAAAAACGGAAAAGCGCCAGGGCCCGGTAATATCCCAGCAGAGTTGATAAAATACGGAACTAGAAAGCTGTATGAACAGATGACGAATTTATTTCAGAAATGCCTAAACGGAAGCACGGTACCCAGCGAATGGAAAACTTCACTAATATCCGCCATACACAAAAAAAGGAAGAAGGGATGAATGTGAAAATTACAGAGGTATAGCCGTTACGAGTACCTTAAGCCGAATATACGGGAAAGTAATAAAGGAAAAGATAGAACTGGAATACCAAGACATGGAGGCCGAGGAACAAGCCGGATTTAGAGCAGGAAGATCCACTATGGACCATCTGTTTTCTGTCACCCAAGTAATCGAAAAGAAGCTGGCTTACAATCAGGAAGTTCATCTTTTGTACGTGGATCTTAAAAAAGCTTATGACAGTGTACCACAAAACCGCTTATGGCAAGCCCTCGAGAAAACAAATATAAGGGCGACCCTTATTAAAGCTGTCAAGAACCTTTATGAAAATAGTAATGCACATGTAAAATTGGAAAATCAAATGTCGAACGGATTTAAAGTTAATCGAGGACTTAAGCAGGGATGTTGCCTATCACCCACATTGTTTAAAATATATTTAGAACAAGTACTTAAACCATGGAAAAGGAAATGTAGTGCTATGAGTATTCCATTAAACGATAATACGCTGTACACCTTATGCTTCGCAGATGACCAAATAGTGGTGGCTCAGGAGTACGATGACTTCAACTACATGGCAAGGAAGTTAATCGAAGAATATAACAAGTGGGGTCTGGAGGTTAACATAAAAAAGACCGAATACATGTGTATTGGAGGGATTCAGCAAGATCTTAAATTGGAGGATGGGCAATGTATTAAAAAATGCGAGAGTTACCCATACTTAGGGTTAAAAATAACAAATGATGGTACACTGGATAAAGCAATAAAGGAAAGGAGCACTCAAGGCAGGAGAGCTATAGCTATGATGAACGGAATTCTATGGGACCAGCAGGTATCAAAAACTAATAAACATCGAATATTTAATACGATAGTAAAAAGTATTATCACATATAGCAGCGAAGTGTGGCAAATCAAACAGAGGACGGAGGGTCAACTAAGAGCTACTGAAATGGACTACTGGAGACGTGCGGCAGGTAAATCAAGGATGGATAGAGTGACCAACGAAAGAATTAAGGAGATTATGGGAGTTACACATGACATAGTGGACGACATTAAAATTAAACAACTTACGTGGTATGGACATGTTCAAAGGATGCCTGAAGAACGGCTCCCAAAGCAGATATTAGAATGGAAACCACGAGGAAGACGGAAACCAGGAAGACCAAGAAGAAGTTGGAGAGGAGGAATTGACGAAGAAATCAGGATAAGGCAACTGGATAACGATCTTTGGCAAGATCGGGATCAGTGGCGACTGGAAATCGGAAGACGTAGAAGGACGTTATAAACCGACTATATATATAATGCTACAACAATACATGGAAAGTAAAAAAAAATGTGTTGCTGCATCAAATTTTCATTCTGACTGATATCTAGAGCCCGTCAGCTCAATCTTCGATTATTTCATTCTTTAACAAACTCAAACCCAAGATCTACAACACAGAGAACAAGAAAATGAAGGAAATAAATGTAATTTATTGCCCGTGTTACATTTTTCGAGCAGAAGATCATCGTTCCAACAGAAGGTATAAGCACTAAGTTGAAAAAATTTTAAATCAAAATTTTGATAAATAGATAGAGTAGCTATCTAGTTCAGTTCGATGACCATTTCGTTCACCAGATCTCTGACATCATTAGACTTTTTTTGCGGATTTCTTAAGAATGATAATCATCATCATACATAAAATAAAACGGAATACAGTCAAAGTTCGTCTTCAGAAGCTTCTTTTTTCTTCTAAAAATTAATGAGAACTTCCACCCTAAAAAATCGTGTTCAGCAACTCCAAATGCATGGAAGACACTCTGACTGGTTCATCCATTTAAACAGGCCATTAGATCCCGTCTGGGTCCTACACTTCTTGATTTTGTTCTTGCCGTATTGCCAACCTTCATACTAAATATACTACTAAATTTCTTAGTACGTTGAACTCATATAGCCAGTCTGTGTCGAGTTATGAAATGCCATTTCTGCATGTTAAAGTATTTTTTTGGCTTTTAGCATTCTGCAATAGTATTCCATTACTTCCTCCAACTTCCCTGGGTTGAAAGTGAAAACGTTGCAATAACGTTATAATAATAAAAACGTTTCCCGTAATTAGTCGATTTTTCCCAAACACGACACGTTAAAACATTATTTTTAGTGATTTCCGTTTGCTCTTCGTTAACCTCGACCTTTTTTTGGGATATTTTGATTACAAAAACGGCACCTTATTTCCTGGTTTTAGCGTTGTCGGTAAAAAGAGCGGAAGGACAGAGAGAAATTAATTAAGTGCATCGACCCTTTTTGTCCGTAAGCTTAACAATGGGATATAAAAAGTGCCCTTAGTAAATTGGACGGCAGCCGTTTAGCCTAAGTGGGTTTGGGGTAAAATCGTGTGGTAGGTAATTGGAACATTTGTTGGGTGTATGAGGATTTTAACTAGATTAAAAGTAAAAACCGATTAACTATGTTGAGCTATACGGCGACGTCATCAATCAAGGCTGGAGGGCGACCATATTACATAAACAACGGCTTTAAAATAAAAACGTTATTACCAAAAAAATTTACTTGAATATTTCTAAATTCGTAATTTCACCATTTTTTTGTTTTTGTTATGGTATTACCAAAAATCTTTTCCAGTATTACACTACATAAGACTTTTCATAAATTTTAAAGGAAGAAAGAAACGTAAAATTTTTAGTGAATTTTGATATACCCCGTATTTCATAAGTACCTCCTAATTTCTCGGGAGCATACAGGAGAGGTCAAAATAATCTTACTTTGTTATAGAAAAAAAATTCCTATAGTGCCCCTTAACGGAGATACAGAGCCCTAAAGGGGGTATCCAGCGATTTATCTTATCGGCTCTAAGTTTTGTAGCCATACTCGTTGAGTCTAATTTTTGACAAGTGTCATTTTGCAGAACTGAAAACTTATTTTGGTCATTCCTCTTCAAAAAAGGTACTCTCAATTTATTTCGATAAAAATGGCGATTTTCGAGATAATTCGGTTTTTATGCGAAAAACTCAAAAGTTACTAATGCTAAACACAAAGACGTAAAAATAAAATACACAGGGTGTGCTGGTGTGCTTTAATTTATGGGGAAGCGCTATCTCACTCTTTGAAGGCAAGAAGATGATATGCTGAAAATGTCCAGCTCGAACATTGTCAAGTCCAGAAACCTTTCAAAGGGTTGATCGGGGCTAAATTAATTGCAATGTTATTAAAATGCAAAAATAATGAAAACGTTTAAGTGATATTTTTGCAAATGTTCAATATGGGTTCCATGTACTCCAATATATTTTCTTATTCTTGGAATATTTTCCCGCTGTACTGCAAATAATATTCCGGCATTAGTACGGACTTCATTAGAATAATGTGCTATTCTCGCTAATAGTTCTACTCTAGTATTTACTGATGTTGAATCAACTAGTTCTTTTAGATTTCCCCAGAAGTAAAAGTCTAAGGGATTTAGGTCTGGAGACCTTGGTGGCCATAAAACAGACCCACCTCGACCTATCCATCAAGGGTCAAAAGCGTTAGTTAAGTGTTGACGTACTACACGGTTAAAATGAAGTGGAGCACCATCAAGCATATACCACATTTGCATTATTCATCAAGAAGTACGTCTTCCAATAAATTATGTAAATTTTACTGGAAAAATTGTAAATAAATCTCACCACGGAGTCTTCCTTCCAAAACAAATGGACTTATACGGTTATTTCTGATGATGCCGGCCCACACATTTACAATAAACCTTTGTTGGTCGTTTGTTTTGAATTATAGCGTGCGGGTTTTCATCAACTCAAAAATCTAAATTTTGGGAGTTTATTACGCCATCTCTTGTAAAACCAGCCTCATCGGTAAACAAAATAAGGTTAGAAAAATTTAGATTTGGGTTATGTTGCTGTATAAAACAGTTGGAGTATTGAAGACTTGTCGGATAATCATCCGGATACATAGCGTGTACTTTTTCAACGTGATACGGGTGAAGTAACGGTTCTGTTAAAGCCTTGACTCACTTACGGGTGCCCACCCCGGGTTTTATGACATTGGTGAAATACTCGGGACTTTTTCCGTTCACACTTGTGCGTTACGACTATTGGTGATAAGTCGAGGTGCCTAGCCTTGAGTGACGAGTTTTTGAAAAAAAATCCCTAAAACCATGATTGTCAGCCTAATATCATAGACATAGTGATATTAGTGAAATTTATTTCGTTCTTCTGCTGCAGCCAAGGGCGAACCCACCACCGACGTTGCTTAGGCAACAGAAGAACTGCTACCCCGCAAATAATTGATATGAGTACTAATTCCTCGATATTCATCTTTTAACGAAAAGTAACGTTAGAATGGTTTATAAGACAAATAAAACACAAAATACACAAATAAAATATAGAACAGAACGTTGGAGTTTGGCGTCTAGACAATGTAAAAAAATGATACCAAAAGTACAAAACAAAAAATGACTACAAAATTGTAATCCTAGTGAAAAAGTCGTAAATATGAACAAACTGGCATCTTTCACCCATGACGTCAAAAACCCCTGAAATCAGCCTTTAGAGTTTCCTGGAAAATCCATTTTGTAATATCGTTTTGTGTCGCGAGCTTTCTTATGCTGTTTGAAGGGTTGTCAGCAATATCTTGTAAAATCTGTTCCTCTACGAGAGCGTCTCGTGCTCTCCTGGGAGGGCCCTCTACCCCACGTCGAGGCAAAAATGACCCTAAATAAAACATGTAAAAAATTAATTCGTTAACTCTAATAATTATTTTCTAATTATCTTTTACCTGTTTTCCCAAGGCTTCGCTCAATCCTCTGAAAGATTTTTGTACTTGGCAATGTTTGAGCTGGAAATCTTTTAGTAAAGTCGTCTTGCCTTCGAGGAATTTGACAGCGCTTCACCATAAATTAAATGTATATCAGCACCCTCTGCGTAAAAATATTCTTCCATTTTTTAAAATTATTTTTACTTGAAGACAGCTTGGATAAGTTCCGTCAATAGTAATTCATTAAATAGATATTAACAATAACAACCTGATTTTTACCTGTTTGCGTTTAGCATTAATAACTTTTGAATTTTTCGCATAAAAACCGATTTTTCTCGGAAACCCTCAGTTTTATCGAAATAAATTAAGAGTACCTTTTTTGGATAGGAATTACCAAAGTATTTAAAAAATCAGTTTTCAGCTCTGTAAAATGACACCTGTCAAAAATAAGGCCCAACGAATGTGGTTGCAAGCCCGTTCCTGACTTATCTGATGGTCTAAAACATCTACTGTAGTATGGTTTAATGGATCTTTATGGCGTCTATAAAATATTAAAATTTATATATATATATATATATATATATATATATATATATATATATATATATATATATATATATATATATTGTCGTATTATTCAACAAGATTTAACTTCAAAATAAGAGATCCGAACATAAGTAAGTACGACGACGGATGTCTGGGAAGGTGTCAGTCGGAATCCCACTGACGAGTCCTACGACTGGCACCGGAACGAAACACCCAAAGAATTTTTCCACGAAGCGCAAATTAGAGCCGCCAGGGGCCGGCCTAACTGCGACATGGCATCCCTGGTGGGGACGATTGCAGCGGGTCATAGAATCTCGATATTCGTGTGATGGGGGACGGTACTACCGGATCGGCCTTGATAAGTACTTTCGATATCACTGTGTGATGGGGGGATGAAAGTGTGGATCGGCCTTGATAAGACTCTCGGTTTCAACTGTGTGATGGGGGAAAGGGGATGCTGATCGGCCTCGATACGCAGAGACGTAAATTACAGGGGTGACGCATTACCTGGGCGGTCCTGATGGGATTGACGGGACCAACTTAAATGATAGGGGTGAAGGGTGCCCGATGGCCCTGATGAAGTCTAAGATGTATGATCCCTGCATGGATGCATGGAAAGGCATTAAGCTAATGCTGAGCCCACGACAGATGTGACAAAGACGACGTTGAATAATACGTAATTCGGGGTGTTAGTCCCCGCAGTTCCTGGGCATCCAACGTTCGGCGTTCGTTCGAGATCAGAACTTATGAAATCTCAAAGAACGACGAAGTTGTCTGGCCTAAAAGGGGGGTGTCGTATTATTCAACATCTTACCGCCATCCTCCGGTCAGATTTATCTTCAAAATAGAGATCCGAACATAAATAAGTACGACGACGGGTGTCTGGGAAGGTGTCAGTCGGAATCCCACTGACGAGTCCTACGACTGGCACCGGGACGAAACACCCAATGAATTTTTCCACGAGACTTAGAATGAGCGTACTAATCTTCTGAAAATGCCAGCTGAGATGTTGGTTTGAAGATATTTCTATTAACGAACGGATATATATATATATATATATATATATATATATATATATATATATATATATATATATATATATGTTTTGTTGCCGATCAGGTAAATCGCTGGATACCCCTTTAGGGCCCTGTATCTTCTATAAGGGGCACTTAGAAATTTTTTTCTATGACAAAGTAGGGTTATTTTCACCTCCCCTATATGATCCTGAGAAATTAGGAGATACTTACTGGACACCCTGTATATTTTTACATGAATACATATAATATAATCTTTGTGATTAAATTTAATCCTGGTAGTTTTACATTACAATTTTTGATTGTGTAGTTAGTTACAAATAAAGCAACAGGTATTTAAGCGTTTTTCGAAATTCTGCCCAAAAGTGGTAAAAAGGAAATGCATCTTTTTATATTGAATTATTGTATTCTAAGAAAAACGCTAAAGTTAAAGGTGTAGTAAGCATAGCACGATAAAACAGGAATGAAAGCAAATAAATGGTCACAATATTAAATTCAGCTGCCAACAGCATTGTGCAATATCTTCAGTCAATTTAGAATGTTATAGAACAAGTTTTTGAATAGCAACTCGAAAAAACGCGGAGGTATTTAAATTTTGCATTGGATTTAGTTAATCAGCCGTGAACAACGTTAAAAAAACTTTATCTTAAAATACTCCTGATAAGTAAATTATTTTATTACATTCACATACAACCGCCGATAAATATTCTTAATCTTTGGTTCGCTAACACCAAGGACAACGAGTTGCACAGGCCAGGACAATGTTCCGCGTTTTATAAATTTATAATCGATTTGTTTTTGTTGTATCAGCTTGGGAAAGTTCCACTTTGGATTATTTATTTATAGTTCTTTGTGTTACATGTGCTGTAGTAGTAAATCCTTGCAAATTTAATCGATAATGGATAAAAAACGTTTCGAATGGTACTAACTATGCAAGTAATTTTCTAAAAATAACTAATCTTTGCATATTTTAAATTTAAATAATAAATCAAAGAATTAATTAACGATTGTTTTATATGCCAATTAATTTATTAATAGCAGAATTATTAATTTATTAAGCACTTTGTTTAAGTCAGCTCCGCCGTATTCAATGAAATGAAATAATTTATTGGCCATAAGACTGATACTTCAGCATTGGTTTCGTCATTGGTATATAATTAAATAATATTAATATTAATATATATATATATATATATATATATATATATATATATATATATATATATATATATATATATGAATAGTTCGGTTATTCCGGGTTTCAATCCGTTCGTTCAAAAAATCGTTTTCACGACGTTTCGCCAAAATCTCATTTGGCATTTTCAAGTGCGGTTCGTCTCGTTACTCGCTGAGAACTGATGGTGGCCTCTGAAGAATTTCGAGTTTTGTTTAGTTGGCTCGCTGCCTGATTGGGTGGGCGGCTTCGTAGGCTCCTCCCCTCTCCCGAGTGCGATATATTTTGTTCTTGTATGCAGGTCTCTCGTGTACTAGTTGATTTTTGTTGTTTTCTTTCTTGATTTTTTATTAATGTTTTCCATGTAGATGAAAAATTTATAGCATCATCTCGTTTATTTAGCTGTCCCGCTTTTTCGATTTCTAGGGCCTCCCTTATGACGCGTACCTTGTAGTTCTGTACTGGTGCTATTTCTTTTGTTTTTTCGAAATCGATGGTATGTCCGGTTGTTTGGTGATGTTGAAATAGGGCTGAGGTTGTCTGTTTGTTTTTGAGGCTATTTTTATGTTCTTGGATTCTTGCTGATATGCGCCTGTTTGTTTGTCCTATATAAGTTTGATGACAATCTGCACATGGATTGCTGTAAACGCCATGATTTTCAAGGTTGGTCTTGTCTTTGGGATTTCCCAGGATGTTGGCTATTGTTTTTTGTGGTTTAAATATGGGCTGTATGTTGTGTTTTCTTAAGATTCTTCCGATTCTGTCTGTTATTCCTTTTATGTATGGTATTATGGCTTTGTTCCTTGTTTGATCTTGGTCTTTGGTCTTTTTTGTAGTCTTTTCTTGTCTTTTTATGGCTTTCTTTATATCTGCTTGTGAGAAACCATTCCGTTCTAGAGCTGTTGAAATGTGTCTTATTTCGTCTTGTTTTGTGTCAGGTTCTGTTAGGCGGAGAGACCTTGATACTAATGTGTTGACTACTGCCTGCTTTTGAGAGGGATGATGATGTGACGCTGCATTGAGATATCGGTCAGTATGTGTGGGTTTCCGATATACGCTGAAGCCCAAGGTGTTGTTGAGTTTCCTAGTTAATAGCAGGTCTAAAAAAGGAAGTTTCTTTTCTTGTTCGATTTCTAGCGTGAATTGGATTCTGTGGTGGATATTGTTAAGATATATGAGGAAATCGTCCAAGTGTTCTTTTCCATGTGGCCATATTATAAAAATACCATCGACATAGCGTTTCCAAAATTTTGGTTTTAAAGGTGCCTTTTGCAGTGCCTCTTGTTCGAAATATATCATGAAAAGGTTGGCTATGACTGGTGAAACCGAGGACCCCATAGAATTATATATATATATATATATATATATATATATATATATATATATATATAATTTTCTTTTTTATTTTGTCTTTTCTTGAGTTTAACAAAAAATCAAAAACAATTTGACGTTTCAGCGTTAAACAAACACACACAGGATGAAAAACATATCTTCGATTATAACAGTATGATAATCAAAAACAAAGATATGAATTATCAAAAATTGCAGATAAAGAAAATCATAGAAATTAAAAAAGATAAAAACATTGTTAACGACAGAACGGATATAGGACATTTCAGCCACATTTACACCAGTCTAATTTATAGAAAAATATTAAGTATTCGATCCTGTTAATAAACATCAAAAATTAAATATCCTCTTAAACATAAAATTAAATGTATGCGGTTTTTTTGGTCCATTGTTAAAATATAAAAAATAAAACACACTCGCATTCCATGTATCCTAAGTACCTAAATAGACGATGTTAAAATTTCATTTCATTATTAATAAATAACCAAAATGTCAAGGTATGTACTGTGTAAAATTAAATACTTCTCTAGAAATTTGAATAGTTTTTAAAGTGTTTATTTGTCTTTTAAAATAGTAAATATGTTTGTGAATGAATGTTTTTAATTATATAAAAAATATTTTTAGGAAGATCAGTATATAAAAAAAAAAATTTTACGATGCCTTAAATAAAGGGCGAAACGTCAAACTGTTTTTGATTTTTTGTTAAATAAAGAACCTAAACCCAAAAAAGGCAAAATAAAAATAAAATGATATAATCTATGGTTCAAAAATCTAAAATATATATATATATATATATATATATATATATATATATATATATATATATATATATATATATATATATATATATATATATACAGTGCCTTCATTTCAAAACGAACCATCCTTAGTAACTTTGTTAAATAGAAACATTTAAAAAAAAGAAAAAACACGTCAATTTAGATATACAGGGGGAAGTTTAATTTTGCATTTGTTAAAAGTCTGTCAATCACCTCCTCACCTCCAGCTAACCTCACTTTGATATGTCAAATGGGAACCCCCACCTTGTGACACATCATTGTAAGCAGCATAAAATTGTCTATCCAACCGTATAAAAAAAATTAAATCGGTTGACGTACAAGCGAACAGTGTGCAAAAATGTCTTGTAATAATGCATAATATATCGGCCTCGAACTTTAGTATGTCAAATGATTACCCTATAGTGTGATACATCATTTTAAAGGACGTACGATCTGCTATCCAATGATGTAAAAAAAAATTAAGTTAATAGACGTTATAGGCAATTAGGATGTAAAAATGTGTGTTAAATATAAGCAGTTTATTCAGTTTTATTCAGTTGAAGAAAATTATTTTATTAAATGTTCAAAATGTGCGCCGTTATTAGCGAGACAATAAAAAAGGTGCGGATTTTCATTATCCCAGTATCTGCAGTTATGTCTGTTAACCAGTCCATTTAGAAAAAAAGTTGATTCATCACTAAAGCAGATATTCTTAGGTAAATGGGGGTCCTCGTCAATTCGTTGGCACATTAATTCGCAAAATTGAATTCTCCTATCAAAATCGTCTTCTCCGAGTTCTTGAAGAATTTGAATTTTGTAGGGAAAAAACTTATTTTGTTTTAAAACTTTATGCACAGAGCCAGCAGAAATGTTGGTTAAATCTGCGACCTTTGAGATGGATAAAGTTGGATCTATTGCAAACTGTCCTAGTACCTCGATTTGGCATGCTTCATCTACAACCCTTTTCTCAATAGATTTTTTATTACAAACGGATCCCGTTTCTTCAAACTTTCGTACCAATTCGAGTACATATTTATGGCCCACGTTTTTGTCTTGATGCCTCTCGTTAAATGCTCTGGCGGTTCTACGAGCGCACCGATCTTCAGCTCCATAGAGAAAAATTATTTCTATTCTTTCGGCTAGCGTATACACCATTTATATTCACGTTTCAACTAGGCGTCACAATGACAATTTTAACAATAATAAACAACTGGTGTTTAAAGATCTTAAAAATTTTATTTATTGCAGTGATTTCTTGTACCTATCAGGTACCGCAAAAAATATCATTGAAATAAATACACTAGATTGATTAGACTGCAATGAATTTTGCGATGAATTTTAAAACAGGCTTAGTTTTTTTCTCGCAAATATTTTAACTGTTTATTATTTTAAAAAAATATTTATTTTAAATTTAAAATAATATTTTACTCTATGAAGTAGCCATTTGACATAATAAAGTTTAATGTGATAAGGTGTCTATTATTACCACACATCTTTTCTTACTATTCGCTTGTACATCAACAGATTTTGTTTTTTTTTATTGGCTAAATAGGAGATAGTATGCCCTTTAAAATGATGTATCACACTATAGGGTAATCATTTGACATACTAAAGTTCGAGGCCGATATATTATGCATTATTACAAGACATTTTTGCACACTGTTCGCTTGTACGTCAACCGATTTAATTTTTTTATACGGTTGGATAGACAATTTTATGCTGCTTACAATGATGTGTCACAAGGTGGGGGTTCCCATTTGACATATCAAAGTGAGGTTAGCTGGAGGTGAGGAGGTGATTGACAGACTTTTAACAAATGCAAAATTAAACTTCCCCCTGTATATCTAAATTGACGTGTTTTTTTCTTTTTTTTAAATTTTTCTATTTAACAAAGTTATTAAGGATGGTTCGTTTTGAAATGAAGGCACTGTATATAATACCTTAAAGCTAAGAAAAAAAAAAAACAGTTATATTGGTATCACAAGATACTGCTCGTTATAATATAAAGCCGCAGATCAGAATCCTAAAGCAATACACAGGAAAGAAAAAAAAGGAAGCATAATCCGTCGCACTGGTCAAAGAAGGACGCAACGAGATAACCACTCGATACACAACAAAAGAGTCACTATTCCCTACAGGCTTAAATATTCATCAAAAGAATAAAATGATGCTTGAACAATTATTTATATTTTGAATCTATTACTATCTGATATGTTTTTCAATTTTGCAAGCAATTTGTTAAACAGAACAATGAAATTATAAATTAGGGATCTCTCAAAGAATACCGTTCTATGTGACCCTGGTGAAGAGTTTTAAACTCTGAGTAATTCTGTTTAACATAAAACTTATTTTAGAATATAAATGGAATAAAAAGTCAAAATGCTGTTTTCTTCAAAAATGGGTCTACAAGATTCCATCGGCTCAAGGCCAAATATCAACTCAGTATCCTCTTCTGAACTAGAAAAACTCGACTCATCTCACACCCGCAAACCCTACAGAATTGTCACTATTTCTTGCCATTTGACATTTATTAATAATAATCATGCCGGGGCGATTAAATTGTACGCACGAAGCTTATTTAAACTTATTTACTATTTATGAAGAATGTGATAGAGTTATTCCAAAAACATGCGATACATTCGCGAAAACAGAAACCAGAAACAGAAACCAACACCACCAACTGTTAAAAGGATTATAGAAAACTTCAAAAACTTTGGATCCATAAAAGCAAAAAGAAATAGAAATAAACCAGTTGTTAATAATGAAAATATTGAAACTACAATTTTAGGATATTTTGCCGCATATCCGACAATATCTACAAGGCAAGTAGCATTAGAGTCTGGATTACCTCAAACATCAGTTCTAAGGATTTTATGGAAACACAATTTTCATCCCTATGTATATTCCATAGTACAATATTTAAAAGGCACTGATGTTCCAAGAAGAATAGAGTTTTGTCAATTTATTTTTCTTCGGTCACAAGAAAATGCTGGTTTTATTTGTATAATATTATTTGGTCGGACGAAGCCAAATTCACAAAAAATGGATTGTGTAATCGACGCAATTCCTACCATTGGAGTGACTCAAACGTATATCCAATAAAAAAATTAAATTTTCAAGAGTCTTGGCTGTTTAACGTGTATTGTGCTATAAGAAATGATAGCGTTGTGACCCTAGAATTCTACCAAGAGAATCAGAATGGTCAGTTAGCCATTTTTGAAGACTTCTAGATACAAAATACGTTTTTTAACATTTAGGTGAGCGCTACTTCGACATCTTGAGAAATTTGAAAGTGAACTATTTATATAAATTGTCGCTGTCTAATCATAGAAATCTATTTTATCAACATGATGGGCTGCCTCCACATAACAGTCATTTAATTAACAATCATCTGCAAAACTTGTTTTATGATCATTGGATAGCCAAGGATGGGCCACATCTTTAGCCACCTCGCTCCCCCGACCTAACAATACTTGATTTTTTTATCTGGGGGACAATCAAAAATAAAGTATACAACACCGCATTAACCACTATGGAAGATTGCATGCAGCGTATCAGAGTAGCATTTGAAGAAATCAATCCTCAGTCAGTAAGAAGAGCCACCCATGAAGAGTTCCTGCTTAGGTGCGAAAAATATTTGGAAGTTGATAGGCGTCAATTTGAACATTTACTCAAATAATTTTTGTTACTTTATTTTATTAACAACTGGTTTATTTCTATTTCTTTTAACTTTTATAGATCCAAAGTCTTTTAAGTTCTTTATAATCTTTTTAACAGTTGGTAGTGTTGGTTTCTGTTTCTTCGGATATCGGATCGCGAAAGTATCGCATGTTCTTGAAATAACTCTATTACATTCTCCATAAATAATAAATAAGGTTAAATAATCTTAGTACGTGTAATTTAGCCGCCCCGGCATGATTATTATTAATGTATGTCAAATGGCAAAAAATATTGACAATTCTGTAGGGTTCGATTGTTTTATTTTCACCACGCCTCGCCGTCATGGGCAACTAATAATAAAACTTAAAAACCGTACAGCATTTTTACAAAGAAAAATGTTGAATTATCAATATTTTGAAAACTACAAATTTTTGAAATAGACAACCTTATACAAAGTTACCCTTATTTTTAATGCTTAATATGATAAAATTATAAAAATAGGTGCTTTCTATTTGAAAAAATTGACTTTTGACTATTTTTTAAAAATAATTTTTATTCATTTTTAACCACTCTTACTAATAATTTTCAATATATCATAAAAAGACTACTAAAGTCGATCTTCGTTTACAAGAAAACTAACCCAAATTAAATAAAAAGACTTTGTTATAGGAAAAATTTATAGTTAAGTTTTGGTCAGCAAACGTAATTTTTAACATAAAAATTTAAATATGTCCAAAACGGTGAGAATTAAGTATAGAACATAAAATGTCTAGAATTTTACGTACAAACCAAAAATGCAATAATATATAGGGTATTCCATTTATAATAAGCAAATTTACATCTACTTCCGGTATAACCAGAAGTGCCGCCATCTTGAACATATTTTAGCCGGCTGTCCACAATGCACGTTAGTACACTGTCAAATTTTCAAATTCTTCCTAATTATACCGTTCCCACATTCGATCGATAAATTCCCCAGAGCATATATATATATATATATATATATATATATATATATATATATATATATATATATATATATATATATATATGTTAAAAAGTGAACATAAAAATACATAATCTGTGTCAAATGGATTTTAAAGATTAAATAGTTTTAAATTTTGTCAATAAGCGTTATTTCCTCAAAATTTATTCTATCAAATCTACAAATATTCAATAGGTCAGACTTCCAGGCATCCTCTAATTCCATAAAATTCCGTTTATTTGATTGTGTTAGTCAAATATCATTTGATTTCCCCTTATTCGATACGCATTCAAATAAAATATTATTTTCGATCCCAACAAAAGTCGTATAAAAGCAGATAAGGATAAATATACGGCACATTCATATATAACTACCTCGTAAATCATATAATGTAATTGAAAAAATCTGTCACAATCACTACTGAAAATGGAAAGCGAAATATACAGTTCGGGGGAAGTAGCTGCGTGTGGGTGATATTCAGAATATGAATAGAAAAATATGTAATATGGAATGTTTCTGTCATAAGCGAAATAACAAATTTAGTCACATATGTGCCGTTTCTTTAAAAAAAAAACTCTATAAAATGTTAAATCACTCGGTTTTATTTTCTCTTCATGTCTTCTTTATTGAAACTAAAGATGTGTAAGGCAAAGATGTATGTCGGTCCAGAGATGTGCTACTACGTTTACAGGTGTCAACTAACTTTATTCAACACAAACATAACAAACACTATTACAAGGGTCTTATTATTGGCTTGTTCTCACACTTCGCTTCTCTAATACTGACCAGTACTCGTCCTAAACCAATACTGATGATACGACTGCCGGTCAGCTGCTTTTATAACCGTTCCGTATTTCTGGTATTTTCCAGAAAAATCGGGTATCAGAAGTTGGAAAAATTAACCAAATACTACCTTACCGTCGCAAATTGGCTGTAAAGTAGTATTTCATCTAGGCCCATTACAAAGATCTTAAACCAAAATTATCAAGTTGCCTTCCCAATTGTGAAGCAGTTTTTATATGGTGTCTCGTCATCAGCTTCAGTAGAAAGGGTTTTTTACATTCGGGCCCGTCCACTCCCATATTAGAAATAAATTAGGAATAGAAATAGCAGGAAAATTAGTATTCCTTTCCAGATATTATAATGAAAATTGAAAAGCTATATTATTATTCATTCATAAACAACCTACCTGTTTTAAGAAATGTGTTCTTATTTATGATTATTCTGTAATGTTTTATGTTTATTTTATATTAAACTATGTTTACACCTGTTTTGATTCTCTTTTGATTTAAACCATGGATTAAAATAAAAAAAATCATGTGATTTAAATCGCTGATTAAAATCGTGATTTAATTCGGTTGAACCCTGCTCATAATAAAAACCGTTCATGTACACCGTACAACGAACTTCTAATAAAGCTGGTTTAAAATCTTATACCGCTCATTAGTAAAGTTAAAAGAGAAACGAGGCTTAATTTTGCAAAACAATACCTAAATCACGGTATGGAATTCTGGAAGAAAGTAATAATTACTGAAAAGGGAAAATTCAATATATTAAGATCCGACGACATAAGAAAAGTAGGAAAAAAAAAACGATAGAAGCATTAAATTCTAAGAACCTTATCAAAACTGTTAAGCATGGAGGGGAGGTATAAAGGTATGGGTCTAAATGGGGTTGCAAATTTGATAATAATTAAAGAAATCATGAATAAAAATGTCTGCTTAAATGTTTTAAAAAGAAATCTACAACAGTGTGTACAAAAACTTAAGTTTATCAGTGACTATTATTTTCAGCAACAACGACCTTAAGCACACCGATGTCCTTGGTTATGAATGGCAACTATACAACACCCCTTACAGGCTTCAAACAACTTGTCAAAGTCTCGATATATATATATATATATATAAAGGGAGTAGTCGCGACTGACTAGTCAAGAAACAATAGTTATTGGGATGCAGACTATGCAGTATATCCCGTTTTTGATTGTGTCAAGTTTTCGAGAATTTATTTATCTTTTCTTCAGGACATCTTTACAATTATTAATTAAACAATTAGAGTATTAACCTAACCTATAATTATTAAGTAACTCACAAATGTGGTTTGAATATGAAAAAAGTATATATATATATATATATATATATATATATATATATAGGTAATCGAAGGTTTTCGGGCATCCCGTGTATGTGCTGAGTCCCTCTCAGGACTGTAAGGCAGCTGACATTTCGGTGAAATCTCATTCACCATTTTCAAAGCTCACTGTATGGCGTCCACGTCTCGTGGACCGGATATATATATATATACATATATATATATATATATATATATACATATATATATATATATACATATATATATATATATATATATATACATATATATATATATATATATATATATATATATATATATATATATATATATCCGGTTTCATAGCGTTCTACACCTTCCGGTTCCCAGTCTCCATTGTTTTCGGTCTTCCCAATCCCCTGGAAGTAAGTTTCTTTTGGACATGGCTCGCTTAATGCCCTTAATCCAGGTAACTTTTGGTCTTCCTCTTTTTATTTTTTCATTTGGTGCCAGCAGTTTACGTTCTAGAGTTTTATTTATCTGTCATGTTTCACATCCATACAATACAACGCTTTTAAATATTGCATTGTATAAAAGATGTTTTCTTTCCTTGGAGATGTTTGTTGACCATAATAGTGAGTTTAGGCATCCGATAGTTTTTTTCCCTTGAGTTATTCGCTCCAATATTTCTTCTTCAGTTCGTCCACTTTGACTGATCTTTGTTCCAAGGTAGGTATAATTGGAACAAGATTTTACTATGATACTGGCATACACTTCCAAATCTGTTTCTTCTCCACCGATACACATATATTTAGTTTTATTGCAGTTGACAGTTAATCCCCACTCTGCGCATTATTTAAATAGTTTCCTCGTCATAAATTCGACGTCTTCTTTATCTTGAGTCACTACCACTTGGTCATCTGCAAAATGAAGCGTATATAAATGGGTGTCATTATTTAATTATATTCCCATTCTACTGCATGATCTTCTCCAATTCTTTAAAGCTTCATCGAGGTAGATTTTAAAGAGAGTTGGTGATAGACAACATCCCTGGCGAAGGCCTTTGGTCACATGAAAGCTTTCTGATAAGTTATTGTCGATCTTAATTTTGGAGAATGCTTTGTCGTATAGCTGTTTGATGGCTTGGATCGTTGTATTGTTAATTGGAGACTTCTCCATCACGTGCCATAATTTTTGGATTGGCACCGTATCATATGCTTTTGTGAGGTCAACAAAAAGCAGATGAACCTCTCTATTTCTTGCCACCTTCTTTTCATTAAGTTGGGTTAAACTAAATATATGATCTACGCACGATCGGCCAGCTCTAAAACCTGCTTATTCTTCAATTTCTTGAGGACCATATTCTGTTTCTACGATGTTTCTAAGCAGTTTTCCGTATACTCTACTCTACTCATGAAACAAGTAAATATTCGAAAAACAGGGGGAAAACCTCAGCATTAGCACTTTTTAATTATATTTAAAGGCATATTATGATAGGATCGTAAAAATTCGTTGAAATTCTAGAAATTACGAAACAGACAAACATCTTACTCGACACCACCATTTTGTAGTAACAAATGTCATGTGTCAACCGAGAAGTGGCGTAGGTGGCCTAAGTAGTTAAGGAAAATACGGATCCGTAAAAACAATGGCGTAGTCAAGTATGAGATTTAGCAAATATAGAATATAAAATTTAAAAAATTACGTGCTTGATATGTGTGGAAAAACTGAATTTGTACTGTTACATTTGAAAGAGTATTGGCTGGACCCAAAGATTGAAAATGCAAAAGAGACGGTTGAGAAAGTATTTCAAAGATGTTTTCAGAAATATTATATTTGGTATTATAGAGAAATTTTTTAATAATAATTTTCCAATAGTATATCATTAAATTGGCGCAATGCCTCTGCCTTAAAATTCGAGTGTGTCAATTTGACAGCTCTATTATTCATGCCTAAGATGAGACTGATTTTGGATCTCATAGGATGGCACGAATGGTAACTAATGAATCTATTAGAATTGTATGGTTCTCTAGACTATTTAGTTTTTAAAGTGTTTTCATTCGTACGTATAACTAACATATCCAAAAATGGAATACTATTGTTAGTTTCTTCCTCCACTGTGAATTGAATATGAGGATTAAAGGAGTTAAAGAGTTCAAGAGCTATCTCAATTCTACTCGCAGGTACAGCAAGCAATAAGTATCTACACATTGCTTGACACTAGCACAGCATTGCTATATCATAGAAAAGCAACGATACAAATAAATATATTTACTCAATTTTGAATTCTTCCAAAAAGTCCACCACAAAATCAAAGGAAGGGTCACTCATATTCATATCTGAATGTAAAATTTTGTGTTCTTTCCATTCCCGACGTTGAAAATATGAAGTTCCTTTAAAAAAAAGTACTTGATCTCCAGATGACCTTGAAAGACAACGTCAAATTTGCGGTCACCTTGAAACGCACCGTTTATTTTCCTTTTCTACTTTTGTAGGACAAGTTTTTCTCCATCATTCTTACTCATCGAGCTCTAGGATAATTTACACCAATCTCTGGTATAAGAACATTTGACCATCAAATGATTTCCAGATGTTATTTATATTGTTGAATAGGAAATTTTCTCCGCTTTCCATTTCTACAATGAAAAACTCAACTTGACCTTCAAATGATCTTGTATATTGAATTCAAGGTTAAAAGTCACTAGCACAGATTAGGTGACCCCCATTGTCTTCAACTACTTTTGTGCGGCTTTCACGGATTCCTCCGTGTGAGATGCAATAGCAGTGGATATATCCACATTATGCCGTTGTAGTGCTGAAATCACATTCAGCAAACGTACAACTATATGCAACTCCTTATATGAATGAAGTAAAATGCGAACAGTACATGCAAACTTCGTGCCAATCATATCCTTTTCGTATTAGAGGTTGCACAGTTTGAACAAATTGCTACAGAACACAATTTATCCTATTCCACCACCATCGAGATGATGGCCTACGTGTACCACCATACCGAGAAGAAAGTCAAAACTTACCCTCCCCGCCACAGTGATACGGCAGAGGTACATTTTTCGTCTCTACAAGACTCATCAGGGTACCGACATGTACCTGGCTGTGCAAAGGACAGATCGGAAGGAAGCATGCAAATACTGAACGCGGCTTTGCCGACCTCCCGCCGGATGGCGTATACATGTTTATGCGGCTTTCACGAATTCCTCCGTGTAAGATGCAATAGCAGTGGATATATCCACATTATGCCGTTGTAGTGCCGAAATCACATTCAGCAAACGTACAACCATATGCAACTCCGTATATGAATGAAAATGCGAACAGTACACGCAAACTTCGTTCCAACCATATCCTTTCCGTGTTAGAGGTTGTACAGTTGGAACAAATATTGGAATAGGATAAACTGTGTTCCTTAGCAATTTGTTCCAACTGTGCAACCTCTAACACGGGAAGGATATGGTTGGAACGAAGTTTGCATATACTGTTCGCATTTTACTTCATTCATATACGGAGTTGCATATAGTTGTACGTTTGCTGAATGTGATTTCAGCACTACAACGGCATAATGTGTTTCTTAGCAATTTGTTCCAACTGTGCAACCTCTAACACGGGAAGGATATGGTTGGAACGAAGTTTGCATATACTGTTCGCATTTTACTTCATTCATATACGGAGTTGCATATAGTTGTACGTTTGCTGAATGTGATTTCAGCACTACAACGGCATAATGTGGATATATTCACTGCTATTGCATCTGACATGGAGGAATCCGTGAAAGCCGTATAAACATCTATACGCCATCCGGCGGGAGGTCGGCGAAGCCGCGTTCAGTATTTACATGCTTCCTTCCGATCTGTCCTTGGCACAGCCAGGTGCATGTCGGTACCCTGATGAGTCTAGTAGAGACAAAACATGTACCTCTGCCGTATCACTGTGGCGGGGAGGGTAAGTTTTGACTTTCTTCTCTGAATGGTGGTACAGGTAGGCCATCATCTCGATGGTGGTGGAATAGGATAAATTGTGTTCCTTAGAAATTTGTTCCAACTGTGCAACCTCCAACACGGAAAGGATATGGTTGGAACGAAGTTTGCATGTACTGTTCGCATTTTACTTCATATATATATATATATATATATATATATATATATATATATATATATATATATATATATATATATATATATATATATATATAGCTCACTGTATGGCGTCTACGAGAAAAAATGAACCATATACCCAAGAAAATAATAACCAACAACGACAAAATTTTGAAAAATCTATATGATCGATTGGGCTGAAATTTTCAGGGAATATTTAGCACATGTATAGTTTCAGTCCATAGTAGAATCACAATTTTTTAACCCATTTTTAAAATAATTTTAGTTGCACAAAAGCTAAAAAAAATTCAAAAGTTCACTATTTTGTTTTTCCATCTTAAAATTTCTATTTCTACTCCTGACCATATACTTATATTTCAAAATGCCGTTCGAATTTTTTGTTTCGGGGATACCTGAGCCGAGATTTCATGTCAACAATTTTTTTAAAGGATTCCTTTATGTCTACCATTTTGTCGATATAAATAAGCGAAAAAAAAATTTTTTTTCGTAAAGTTCAATGTGTATATTTTATTGTATAAAACTTTTGAAACATTTAAATAAATACTTCTATAAAAAAATTATAAAAACTTTGTGCAATAAATCCAGACTGTTCCCTTAATCAATAGAGAATTTAAAAATATATTCAAACCGCCTCTTTTTTTTTTGAGCAGACAATATACATCCCACATTTACTCATAAAATAAACATTTGTTATATTTAATCCTGTTTAAAATTACCCGCCACGTACACAAAAACTTTACAATGAATTCATAATCCTTCGGACGGTTTTTTTTTGTTTTACATCCCTCGCTCGTATAAAACAAATTATAAAAATGTCATTTCGAAATTGTAATTGATTTAGAAGAAAAATGGGGTTTTATAAAAGTTTTAATTCATTATGCGGAGCCCAAATAAAAATTGGGGTTTCCTAAAATTAGGGCTTTCCGTAGATTAAAATATGTCAGATGTATTAGCGCCGGTAGTGTCTCTGTGTGGTATGATTAATGGCTCGTTCCGAAATTGGATGTTAAAGCTAGCTTAGGATATTATAAGACTTTTTTATTATTTTTTAATTAATAAAAGGATAAAGCGTCTGATGTGGGAAAGAAATTTACAAGCTACGTAAAAGAATGAAATGAATATTTTCATTTTTATTCAAATTAAATCAACTTCAACCACCTCCTACAATTTGCTGAAAACCTAATCTAAATATCTCAATTCTAACAAAAGTTATTCGCAAATAACTTCGTTCACTTCTTCGATTTAAATTAGATTTAAACAACAATAGATTTGTTTGAGAGCTGTTTATGGTCGGTGGGGGAGAGGCGTTTTTGATGTTTGACATACATAAACATGTTTACTTATCTTTTCTTTCAGTTTAATTGCTAGTCGTGACTCTTTTCAGTGGTATAAGTGTTAAAAATTACTATAAGTGCGAAATTTGCAACTAATATTAGCAAAACGAGGATTTAAAAACTTATTTTTACTGGTAAATAAAAAAAATAATAATTTAGGCAACCATAAATTCATACTTAGAATTGTGTCTATATCGTAAACTTTATTTTGTCAAAATTAATGTTCAAGCCGGCACTAGAGCAGGGAGGTTGGAGTTCTGTAACATTGTTTTTATTTTCCCAAAATCATCGGCAGTCATCGTAACCTTATAGATGTTAAATATTAATTTAAAATATCTATGACACTAGGGAATACAGGTCAAACAACAACAATGCTTACATATTTTTGTTGTACTATCCTCGTTTTTCACGAATTAAAGTATTAAATTTTTGGAACAGGTTTAAATGCCCATAATTTGAAAGTAATTTTTTTCTTATAGTTAGTTTAGTGGCGAGCATAGTATAGAGATTAACTTGTCGGTCTGACATTCAGATCACTCGATTTCGTATTGGCAGTACACTTCCCATGTGGCAACAGCCTTTAAATCATGTAAATGATTGCTATTTTTGTGTCATAAATGTATCAGCAATGAATATAGATGCCGTTCTTAGTTAGAAAGCGTCGCCAGTCGTGAGTACAAATATTTATTAAGATTAGTTCTGGTGTTCTTTTGTAATAATTGTAAAATCATCCTATCCTCCATTTTCGTGGTTTATTGCATGGAACCGCGATCCGATAGATCACTGACATTTTTTACATCAGCATAGAACAAATGTCTTTGACTTCTTCATGAATTTAGCAGCTCCTCCGTATCATATTTTGGGTCTTTTTGGATGGGAACACAAAAACACGACTTCGTCCCGTGACAAAGATACAACTGTACAACTAAGTATAATGGAATAGCCTCGATTTGCAACTGGTGAATATAAGAAACTCTACTTGGCAGCTCGCTGAGAATACAAGCAATAATTATAGCTAAGTAGGCTGTAAATTATGATTCTTGGATTTAGTCCGTATTACATCTTCGAGGATATATACTCCACGAGATTATAACATTGAATGACCATCGAGGAGCAACAGCCCGGTATTTTTACACGACTGGTGCTCAGGGAACCGCGATCATGCATTATAATCGATTTTCACGTGTGATGTGGACTGTAGTCTGTATCTCTAGTAATATTTGGATATTTACAAATTTCGATTGATTCCCTAATTTTACGTTTAAAGAAACCAGACATTGATGCTAGCACCTTAGTTTCTTTTACAATAAAAGTGTGACCTGTGCAATGCTGATGTTCAGCTACAGCAGCTTATACAATTTGTTTATTTTTAATACATCTTTCATGTTTCTTAAGCCTAGTGGACATAGACCGCCCTGTTTCTCCCACATGCACTTTACCACAAGAGCAAGGAATCTTATAAATGTTTTCTGTCTGTAAAATGGTATTGCGTCCCTTGATAACTTTAAACACTGTTCAATTTTTTTACCTGTGTTAAAAATTGTCCAAATGTTGTTTTCGGAACAATTTGGCAATTATGTCGGTGGTTCCGTGTACGTAAGGCAAGACAACACTGTCCATAGACGGTACATTTTTGACGTTTTGCTGACTGGTTGGATTTTTATATTTATTAATAGAACGTCTAATATCCAGCGCAATATACGTTGCCTCTCAGAACATTAGTCAGTTTTTCTGTTTTTGATTTCAGTGATTGTTTGTCATATATTGAAAGAGCTATACGTACTAAAGAGCTAATGACTGATTGTTTTTGAGAAGGATGATGATGTGACGTTGCGTTGAGATATCGATTTATTTGCGTTGGTTTTCTGTACACATAATGTGCTAATTTGCCATTATCTTTCCTTTGTACCGGGTGAGTCAACGATTGGATGAAGTAAGTTTGTGCCTTTTCGGTGAAATTAACAAAGAAACTATATTTATTGTTTGATACACTTAATTTTTATGCAGATTTTAAAAATATTTAGGACTCTACAGGGTGAGCCAAAAAACTAGGACAGCATAAAGTTGTATTTTTTTAAATAGAACACCCTATCTACGAATCGTATTTTCGATTTAGCTTATAATTTTAAATCTTTTTTATTAAGGGTTTACTATAACAAAACTTTATAGTTTCTGAGATAATTAAGTTTAAAGAAAAAAGGTCACATTTTCAAGCATCAATTCAATCCTAAATAACGTTTTCAATTTTGTGACAAATATATTCAAATTTGGAATTTAGCAAGGCCAAGGACAAGTTAACATAATTTTTACCTAATATTTGCAATAGAAGCTACAGGGTGTTGAACACATCGGCTCAAATTTGAACAAGTTTAAATGAATAAATATCTTTTTTTTTAAATGGTACACTCTGTATATTTTCATGTTATTTAATGAAGTAATAAAAACCCTAAAAGTTTTGTTCAATATATCCTATACCTATTTATAATAGTTTTTGAGATATTTCAGTTTTTCTTATTTTCCATACTTTTTTACAGAAATAGTCTTCATTATCATAGTAGCCATGTAAAATAATAAAAAGAAACTACAGAAACAAACAGAATGTGGTTAAATATGATGAAATACATTATTCGTTATATTACAATGGCAATAGTTTAATTAAACATAATGTGAAAAAATTAACACAACCATAACGACAAGGCAAATACGTATTTACTTTTATACTAAATTGAAACAAAAAAATTTCCTATTAAATATTGAGATTAATTATTTCTTTTTAATAAGTGTTCGAATAAACGACCCTCTTGTGCAATGCACAAATTTAGTCTTTTTTGCAGATTTTCTCGGACCCTGGACAAAATTAGTGGCGTTATTGTTCTACAGGTACCCTAATCCTGTTTCGCGTATCTTCCACTGTTGTTGATGGATTAACATACACCTTATTTTTAATATAACCCCATAGGAAGAAATCTAATGGGGTGATGTCGCAAGAACTTGGTGGCCACTCAATGAAACCCCCACGTCCAATCCATTTTTGCGGATATCGTTGGTCCAAAAACGCACGAACTTCACGATGGTAATGCGGAGGCGCACCATCGTGCTGGAACCACATACTGTCGAGCTCATCCCTATCGAGACCTTGAAGCAGTTGGGGTAGTTCTTCTTGTAGAAAGTTCAGGTAACTATGGCCATTTAGTGGTTCATTAAAAAAGTGGGGTCCAATAATTCGATTATGATGAATACCACACCAAACATTTAATGACCAGTGGTTTTGATGTTGCACCTCTCTAATCCAAAATGGGTTTTCTGTGGCATAATAATGTATGTTGCGTCTATTTACGGCACCGTTACTTCTAAAAGTAGCTTCATCACTAAACATTACCTTGCATAATAAATTTGGATTTAATTGAATCTCCGCATTTATTGTACGACAAAAGTTTACACGACTTTCAAAATCCTGTCCATGCAATTCTTGGTGTAATTCCATGTGATATGGATGATACCTATATTTCTTGGTAGTACGATTAGCGGTGGATTGTGATGTTTCACATAATGTTGCTAACTGACGGCTACCAATATAAGGATTTTCCTGAACATTTAACAATACTTGTAGTTCTTTTTCTTCATTAGTTACTGGTTCGTTGACCACTTTACGTTTTGGATAATCAACAGTACCAGAAGAATCAACTCTTTGCATTAAGTTTTGAAAAGTATGGGTATTAGGCTGGCGTCGATCAGGATACTTCATTTTGTAAATTCTTTGAGCAAGAAGGCAATTTTTTTTGAGCCTCTCCTATTGTATAAATCATATCTATTAACTCATTCTTTGGAAAATTCATTTTACAATATAAGATGAATGCAAAAAAAAACCAAACTACACTACATAAAAACCAAAAGAAGCAATTGCGGTTATAAATTTGACTAACAGAAAAATGTTCTTTTACATTGTTTTTGCCATGGCTACTATGATAATGAAGACTATTTCTGTAAAAAAGTATGGAAAATAAGAAAAACTGAAATATCTCAAAAACTATTATAAATAGATATAGGATATATTGAACAAAACTTTTAGGGTTTTTATTACTCTATTAAATAACATGAAAATATACAGGGTGTACCATTTAAAAAAAAAGATATTTATTCATTTTAACTTGTTCAAATTTGAGCCGATGTGTTCAACACCCTGTAGCTTTTATTGCAAATATTAGGTAAAAATTATGTTAACTTGTCCTTGGCCTTGCTAAATTCCAAATTTGAATATATTTGTCACAAAATTGAAAACGTTATTTAGGATTGAATTGATGCTTGAAAATGTGACTTTTTTTCTTTAAACTTAATTATCTCAGAAACTATAAAGTTTTGTTATAGTAAACCCTTAATAAAAAAGATTTAAAATTATAAGCTAAATCGAAAATACGATTCGTATATAGGGTGTTCTATTTAAAAAAATACAACTTTATGCTGTCCTAGTTTTTTGGCTCACCCTGTAGAGTCCTAAATATTTTTAAAATCTGCGTAAAAATAAACTGTATCAAACAATAAATATAGTTTCTTTGTTAATTTCACCGAAAAGGCACAAACCTACTTCATCCAATCGTTGACTCACCCTGTACTAGTACATTGAGAAATAGATTCAGTTTCAACTGTGAATTTTATGCTAGGGTGTTGTTGATTTAGATGATCCAGGAAATTATAGAGGTTATTTGCGCCATGCGGTCAAACTACAACATCTACATCTCTGCAGCAAAATTTAGGTCTTAGAGGAGTAGAAGACAAGGCGTTTTCTTCGAAAGCTTTCATACAGATGTTTGCTACCACGGGTGACACTATCTAGGCTCCTTGTTTAATCAAAAAACTAGTTCGTATAGCAATTTATAGCAAAAATTCTTGTTTTTTAACTGATACGATAAAAGTTTTGTGACCACTCGCATTTATAGCATATATCTTTAACAGCCTGTGTTATTTTTATGAATTATCGAATTGGTTTAGTAGAAATAATCCTATCAGATAAAATATTTTATAAATGATGAATTTTGTTATCTTTTGTTATTGCCACAAAAATCTATAGCTATTATTAATAATTATTTTAAGATTGGGTATGCAATTAACGGAAAACATTTTCCGGTATACAAGGTGAGAAAGTACTAAATTAAAAAACTACATAAACTCATATTCCTGTTTTAAGTACGCAATACAGTTTTTAAAAAATGAAAGAAAAACACTTCGAATTTTTCAACCGAAGAACTTTTATCATCAGTAGTTAGTCCAAAATTGTCTCAATTAGTAATTGAGGTAAAGAAAAAGTTGCTGAAATTGTGTGATAAAGAACCACGATTAGCAATTCAATGTAGAAGAAAATACATTTTTGTTTAAAACTGGCCCAAAAATGTTATTTGGCACAACCGAGTTAGGTAAGGAACTGGAACATAAAAGAGTAGAAAGCAATGAAACCTAGGCTACTAGCAATGAAAACTAGGTTCCTAGTACAACCAGAATTATATGCCCACATGCAGACTTTAATGCAAGCTTCAATGGGAGCTTTCACCTCCATGTCTAATCAGATGCAGCATTGCATACGCACAATTATGACATATGCTGCTTGGTGGTCTTCAATGAACACTATAATGACAGTTTCTCTTACCTGAAGGTTGTGACTATCAATGTTAACGGTATTAAGGGCAAGAAGTTAGAGATCATCAACTTCATCGAGAGCTACGGAATCGATGAACTATTGATCCAGAAGACCTGGTTAAAGGATGATCGATTAACGTGCCTGAACTATGTTTCCAGGAATGATAGACCAATCAGGCCACTAGGAGGCACCATGATTCTGTTAAAAAAAGTTTGTCTTTTCGGTTCCTAATCATGATGATGTCCTGGAAGGGACATTCATCAAGGTGAAAATTAAAAACCGATTTTTGATATTAGGATCAGTTTATTCGAGCCCTACAGTAGGTATTACACGTTAAAATTTATGGAAAGGGTGCAGAATGGAGATGATTCTCTAACAAGGATAACGAAAAGAAAAAGAAGGAAAGAAAAATGGAAAGCTTTTTTCTCTCTCTCCATTGTATATAACGATATAGATACATAACCATAAAAAATACTCTTTCATATAGTTCGATTATATTCGTATCGTTTCTGTAAATAACATTATTTCATATTATACAAATCTTGATTTTCCCGAATATTCAAAATTCAAGTGTCATTTTTAAGGAATTTAGTGTTTGCATTTCCTCTGGTTCTCGTGTCGTTGGCTGTATTTATGAATTTACAATACAATGCAGAGGTATTTTATTTAATTATATATATATATATATATATATATATATATATATATATATATATATATATATATATATATATGTTTTTTCTTATTTTTCTTTTCTTGGATTTTTCTATTTTTATATTTTTTAAAGTTTTTGATTTTCTTGGGTGTAAAATCCGTTTTATTAATAAAACTGCATATGTTTTATTTGTTATGCATATCTATTGACGTTTCGGTCACACTTGACCTTCTTCAGAATGATTTTTTATAACTATAATAGAAAAAGATTTTTTTTGCTATATTATAACATAAAATTAATAAGTTAAATTTTAAAGCATACCTTATATAAGTTTTTGCCGAGGATCACAACTTAGACTACATATTGTTAACACATGGTTCACTTTTTGACGAGACACTACAAAAACCTTCCTTTTTGTGTCGCATCTTTATTTAAACTGAATTTTATTTTATGGGTTCCGGTGGTCAAGGGTTTGGATTTTTTTTTTCGCCTTAAGGGTCCTTGCCTGATTATTATTTTTTTCTTATTTTTGGAGTGATTTATTTTTGAGATCATTTTGTGTATATTTAATTTATTTGGGGGGTTATTTTAGGATATTGTAATATATTTTACTTAGGTGTTTTGTATCAGCTTTTGTATTTATAGATTTCTTATTTTTTTGAATTGCGATCATTTCATAAAATTCACGCTTTTTTTTATTGTTTTCTGTTTTGAGAATTTTTACATTTTCAAAATCAAAAGTGTGTTGTTTTTCTGTACTGTGGTTTGTCAATGCGGTCTTATTATGTTTGTCGTATTTATGTCCATTAATCCTGTTTTTTAGATGTTGACTGGTTTGGCCGATGTAAACTCCGTCACAATTTTTACATGGGATCTCATATACTACGTGTGTTTTTTTGTCTTTAGGTATTTTGCATTTTAGGTTACTAAAGTTTTTTTTTAATAGATTGTGTCCTTTGTGACTAACAATTATATTATGGTTTTTGAGGACATTTTGAAGTTTTTCTGAGAGTTGTGGTATATATGGTATGGAAACATATTGGTTTTGTTGTTTTGTTTTTTGGTGTTGAGGGTTTTGGTTGTTGTTATTGTAGAATTTATGTATTCTTTTTTTGAAGGTATTGTTTATAATTTTAGGAGGGTAACTGTTTAGTAATAAGGCTTCCTTTGCTTTTTGGATTGCTTCGTTTCGATATTCTGGATCGGATAATTTTATGGCTCGGTCTGCAATTCCTATTACTACCGATTTTTTTTGGGATAGAGGATGTTGAGAATTATAATGCAAATATCTAGAAGACCATGTTTCTTTTGTATACCACTGAGTTTTAGTGACATTATTTTGGTGGTAAATTGTGAGGTCTAAGAAATTGATTTTATTTTTTTCTTCTTTTTCTATGGTAAATTGTAATTTTTGGTGGTAGGCATTAAATTTATTGAGAATATCTTCGCTACGATTTTTTGGGATTGCTGTTATACAATCGTCTACATATCTATAGAAAAATGGTATATTGATGTCTAAATTGGATATAACCGTTTCTTCGAGGTCCTCCAACACTAGCTGGGCTATAACACTAGATAGTGAGGCACCCATGGCGCATCCCTCTGTTTGTTTATAAAATTTATCATTGTAGAGAAAGTATGTTGATGTAAGCGTTTCTTCTACTGCGTTTTGAAATTCATTGAGGGGTATGTCTGTAAATTGTTTTATTTCCTCCCATTTTTTTGTTATTATTATTATTTATATATATATATATATATATATATATATATATATATATATATATATATAAATTTGTTTTCCAAAGAAGACTTGATAAAAACAGTTGCAAATTATTATGCATCATGGCTGTCCATGGCGCACTTGTCATAAGTAAATAAATTATCCAGTATTTTGCTTAATAATATTTAATTTCTGTTCTTATGTCTAATCCAATCGCAAATAAATTAGTACCGTTAGATTCGTCAAAGAATGCTTTTTTCGAAAAGTAGTTGTCAAAAAGGGGTCGCCATTTGAAAATTAATAGTTAGAAATGAAAACGTAATTTTGTCAACTTGTCTTATTCCTGTCCTTCATACCAGTAACTAAAACTTTGCGATTGTATTTTTGTGACATCACCTAAGGCCGTTAGATTAGTTTGCGTCCGATCATGGCCACCTAGATGCAATTTTAAAAGTGGCTCTAAAAAAATGAAGTAGACGTAGAAAGCTTTTAAAATGGCACATTCTGATCTAGAATTGTCTCAGAAATCCAAAAATGTTAAAATATACAGGGTGTTTCATTTAAAAATTCAAAACCGGGGCCATTTCCGGTGAAACCGGAAGTGGCCGGAGAGTGGAAAATATGCGAAAACTCTCCCCTTTACATACCATTTACCTGTACCAATTCTCATTTTGATACACATAATATTCTAGAAATTATGACTTGTCTAATAGATTCGTTGACACCCGGTATATATGGTCTGTAAAAAATGCTTATCCTATTTCCCATTAACCTGTATATTTCGCCATTTATTTATGACATCATCAGGAGGATACAGATCTAGAATTGAAAAAAAAAACTGGCTAAAATCCAGAGCATTACAGAAATGTCACTATTTCTTACCATTTGACAATTATTAATAAAAATAATGCCGGGGCAATTAACGCACGAAGATTATTTAAATTGGTATATTATCTATGGCGAATGTAACAAAGGTTTATCAAGAATACGCCACATTTGCTGATAGATAGAAACCATCACGGAACCGATATTGGAAAATTTCAAAAATTTTGGCAATGTGCCAGGCAAAAATGCATAAAAGGAAACCTCTCAATGATGAAAATGTCGGAATTGCATTTCTGGGATATTTGTAGCATATCATATGACATCGTTAAGAGAAGTGGCTCTACAAACAGGTATCTCCAAGAGCTCAATACACAGAATTCTGTTGACACAACTTCCACCCTCATTTAATATCTTTGGTTCAACATCTAAGCGACACTGATTTTCCGAACAGAGATACTGATTTGCTTCAATTTGGTGGACAACATAATTTGGACTGATGAAGCAAAATTTATGAAAAATGACCACAATTCCCATTTTTAAAGTGATCCGAATCATCATGCAGTAAGACTGCGGAATTTTCAAGAATCCTGGCAATTTAATTATTTCGTGCTGTTAAGAAATAATGGAGTAGTAAAACTACATTTTTGTGAAGAAAATTTGAATGGTAATTCTTTAATAATACAAAGCAAATTATATGTCCCCATTTGAAATTATGTATTAACTTTAGTAGAAGAAAAACATTTAAATATTCTAGAAGAGTTAGACAATCAATTTTTAAGCAATTTACTTCTGGCGGAACACTGGCAAATTTTTTACCAACACGATAGCGCCCAAGCACATAGAACCGTTCCAGTTACCAACTTCTTACAAGCAACATTTTATGACAAATGGATTGCCACCAATGGACTTTTCTGTAGCCTCCTCGTTCTTCTGATTTGACTGTCTAAGATTATTGTATATGAGGAACGATAAAAACACATCGTTTATTGTAATAAAATGACAACAATGGAGGACTGTATAGCAAGGTAAGTGACCCGTTTGAAATATTATCTCCAGATTCAATTACAGCGGTTACCCATAACCAACTCGGAAATGTGAAAAAAGTTTGGAAGTTCAGGGTGGAAATTTAAAACATGTAATAAAATAAGTTGTTTTCCTGTTTAGCATTTTTACAAAATAAAAGTGTTCAATTGTCAATATTTCAAACACTGCAAATTTTAAAAAATTGACTTAACGAGTTTTTCATTGTTATATTTAATGTAAGTTTTTGATCGCCCTGTATTTATTTATCATCAAAATATTAGCACAATCCACTAAAATAGATATCCTTCTAGAAGAAAACCAACCCCAATTAAATAATAAACGCTTTCATATAAGAGCAGCTGATAGTTATGTTTAGGCCTGCAAACTCTCTTTTTGACATAAAATTTAAAATATGTCAAAAACAGTTAGACTTGGGTATAGGACATTATACATGAAATATGTCTATAATTTTCTAATAAAAGAATCTAAAAATCAAAATAATATATATGATGTTTCATTTGAAATGAGCAAGAAGGAATTAACTTCCGGTACAACCGGAAGTGTCATCATTTCCCGAGAAATCGATCGCGACATTTCGTCGTGGAACACACTGTATAACACTATATAAAAAAGGGGTCTGCCGATAACAACCGATTTGGCTTAGAAACATAGTAGGCAAAAGACTTATTCGAGTAGTATACCAAGACGAAGACAGGAAAAACGATTCACATATATCAAAAATATTCTCAAGCTTCATAAGAATGAACTTAAACTAGTTTCTGATTTTCTTTCTAACTGGATATTGTTTCAAAAAATTAACCTACGGAAGCCTATTTATAGGAATATTCCCCATTCTCTGCAACATAATTTAAGTTGCTCCCAATTGTATTTTAAACATTGCGAAAGGCCTGGATATATCCAGACAATAACTAACGAAGGATATTTAGAAAATATCTTTTTGGGTCGAGGTAACGGAAGACTATCTGGGGCCGACGGTATACAATACAATACAATATACGACTCTATTTGTATTGTTTATAGTAATATCAAATTTTCATTTCGGTTAAAAAATGGAATTAACTCGTGAACATTTTCGTGCGATTATTTTTTACAATTTTTGACATAGTTTAACTCAACAAAAATGCATCGATGAACCTAATTGTTTATATAGCGATAAAGAACCTATAAAAACTATTGCATATCGCTGGTTTAAAAAATTCGATTGTGGCCATTGTTCGCTCATGGACGATTCGGGTAAAGATCGTCCAAAATCGGTTGTAGTGCAAGAAAATATCAATGCTGTGGTGAACTTATAATGCAAGCTCGTCATTTAACATAAAGTGAAACTAAGCACTCGTAACAACATGCGTATATATTACATTCTATCGATATTTGCAGTGAAGTAGCTATGTTGTACATTGAATAACATTTTTTTTTGGTTTATATATACACAGCTCTACCGGACGAGAGCCCTTAATATTAGGCAGGAAAAATTACAGAGTTACATAATAAATACATAAAAATTATATATATAATACAGACAGTACAAAAATAGTTTATTAATAAATCATAAATAATTGTAAATAAACGATTTTACAACAGAATAATTGTAATAAAATATATCAAATTTGTCTTTGAGGCGATCATAAAGGGAACACAACCAGTATAATGGGGAGAATTGTAATACATTAGTTCTTGGTTTCGGCAAATAGAAAAATACTGGAGATCTAGTTATCCCTGAAACATGAAAATGAACTCTTGCGAGCAAATAAGTTGCCAAAGTCTTATTATTAACCAGTTTATACAAAAAAGTACATACGCCCCGTTACTGCGCTTCTCCAGAGTTGTCAAATTGAATCTTGTCAATAGACTTTCGCGAGATGTCGTAGGAAGTGGATAAAATCCTTCAGATTAAAGCTTAAGAATCTTAAGAAACGAAATTGAGTTTTTCCTAATTTTTCAGAATGTACATAGTAACACGGATGCCAGAAAACTGAGGCATATTCCAATTTGCTTCGTACAAGAGAATAATATAATGTACTTATGACCTGGAGCGACTGAAATTCATGACTAGATCTCACCAGAAAGCCCAACGTTCGGTAAGATCTCGATACTGTATCATTAATATGATTGGCAAAGGTGAATCTGCAATCAAACGTGACTCCTAGGTCCTTAATGCAGTTAACTCGCATTAGAAAAGCATCGTTGGTCCCATAATGATGCAGCAGAGGCACTCTATTTCTTGAGAATGACATAACAATGTACTTGTCTACGTTCAGAGGCAGTTTATTTTTTAGAAACCAAGCATTTAATTTCATGAGATCCAGTTCAAGAATCAAGCAATCGCCAGGATTCAGTATATCCCGGAATATCTTTAAAACGTTTGCATAAAGTAGGCAGCTGTTATTCAACCCACATGTGATATCGTTAATAAAAACATTAAAAAGTAAGGGACCCAAAACAGATCCTTGAGGAACATTCGAGGTTATTACAAAATTACTAGATCTATGACCACGGTATTCAACAAAATAAAGAAATCTATCTGCCGTATTTATATAGTTGTTATATATGTAATTCTTCTTTCAGGCAGAGAAAAGGAAAAATATATACCAACAGTTTATTTCCTGCAAATACCACTCTGGTCCTCGCTTCACGCGCGTTTCAATCACCTTATAATCTCATCAGTGGAGCTGTATCGGACTGAGAGCAATATTCGCAGGAAATAACGGATAAATGAAATATAAATTTCAAGGTATGTCGGTGAGATATTGCAACCTGCCGCCCTGGGGGGTTCAAACTTCGTCGTTAACTTGTCATCTTTAGACACCCATCACGTGGTTTTGCCAGATTGTGCACAATTTTCCCAACTTATAGAAAATGTAAATTTGGCAACGTCCCGATCCGATATATTACAAATTATTTATTTTCATTATTCATTTTTGTTAAAAAAATCATAACTCAAAAATCTTACTTGTTAAAAAGTTTTTACCATCATGTTCGCATATAGAGACCAAAAATTAATCTTTTACATTACTGTCGCAAATTGGCTTTAAAGTAGGGTAATCTTAAAACATTCTTGGTTTATCACAATTGTCGTTTGAAAGCTTATCGTTAACGAAAAGTAACGGCTTTTAAAACGTCAAAAATTCATGCAATTTAAAATTTTCAAAATTGAATATCTTGAAGAAAAAACAAGATATTTAAGCAAGTTGAGCGGTATCTGAAAAAGTAAGACTTGTATTTTAAGACGCTATGTATAGTTTTCTTTAAGAAAAAAAATGTCGCAATGATACATAACCTCAAATATAGTCCAAAATCGCGTTTTTGCACTTTTAGGTGACGATATTTAAAAAAAATTGTTTGTTATTCCCGAAATATAAACGATCAACCTCATATTTTTAATCATGGGTTGTGATTATTTTAAGTTAAATATCCGATGTATTAATGAGAATTTAAAGTACGGACATTTAGAATCACTGATATTCCCATTTTTGAAAACAAGGCGCCCCTCATTTTAAAGCAGTTTGTCATACTTAAGTAGTGTCATCCTGTACAGTGTTACTCATTTTATTATGGTTTTCTGCGAATTATCGCGATATTATTTTTATCAAAATGACAATAAATGATAAGCTTAATTGTTACATCTGCTGACAGGTAATCCGGAATGTCGAGTTCAATATCCAAAAGAATTAAGAATTATGTTTTTTTATCTTGTCATGTGCTAACATTTTTTATTTGATGGAATAGTTCAGTAACGAGAAAAATTAGAGAGACAAATAAATAACCATAATTGGTACTGGGTAGATTTACTATTATCCAAATATTTGTATTAAATTATTTTCTGAGGCCTTTATCTACAAGAATGTTAATTCGCATTTTATTTATGTTTAATAGAAACGTATATTTTTTATAAACAGTACGATTAATTAGGAATGACAACTAGCTATATCTCAAAAAGCATAGAAGCTAGGACTATAGGATAAAAATTTATCATCAAATATGGCCAAAACATTGGTTCCCAATCGGAGCGATTACATCCCCTAATGGGCGCTGAAACATTACAAGGGGGCGATATAGTCCCGGAACACAGTGGGTTTTTTTAGCCGATGAAGAAATGTGAATACACCAAAGTTATTTATAATTAAAGGGTGTTTTTTATAGAGGTATAGAACTTTTAAATGGAATAAAACAAAGATGAATTTTTTAAATTGAAATGAAATTTACTTTATTCGAAAGATAACCTTCTGGCATTATAATTTAAATATGACTTCTGGCATATGACCGTCACCGCTGGTCGGACGTAGTCTAATCTGGAGGTCCAATTTTTGATGACTTTTTCCAACATTTGTGGCCGTATATCGGCAATAACGCGGCGAATGTTATCCTCCAAGTGTTCAATCGTTTCGGGCTTATCGGCGTAGACTAGCGACTTCACATATCCCCACAGAAAATAGTCTAGCGGCGTAAAGTCGCACGATCTTGGAGGCCAATTCACGGGTCCGAAACGTGAAACTATGCGGTTACCAAACGTTTCCTTCAATAAATCAATTGTGGCACGAGCTGTGTGACATGTTGCGCCGTCTTGTTGAAACCACAGCTCCTGCACATCATGGTTGTTCAATTGATGAACGAAAAAGTCAGTAATCATGGCTCTATAGCGGTCACCATTGACTGTAACGTTCTGACCAGCATCGTTTTTAAAGAAGTACGGACCAATGATTCCACCAGCCCATAAAGCACACCAAACAGTCAGTTTTTCTGGATGTAACGGTGTCTCAACATACACTCCAAATACGGCAGCTTTGTTTATTGACGTATCCATTCAAACAAAAGTGAGCTTCATCGCTAAATAAAATTCGCTTATGAAAATCGGGATCAACGGCAATCTTGTTTTGGGCCCATTCACCGAATCTACGCCTTGCTAGGTGATCGTGTGGCTTCAATTCTTGCACGAGTTGGAATTTGTAAGCACGCAAACCAAGATCTTTTCGCAAAATCTTCCATAAAGTGAATGGGCACATATCCAAATCCTGTGCACGATGGCGGATAGACTGATTCGGGTCTTCCTCTACGCTACGCTCTACAGCAGCAATGACTTCTTCTGTACGCACTGTACGACGTCTCTGTGGATGCGTATTATCATTTAGAGTAAACGTGGTGCGAAAACGTTCCATAGTTAATCGAATTAATTGCTCTGATGGACGATTATGTTGACCGTAAAATGGACGTAGTGCGCGATACGTATTTCGAACAGAATCATGATTTTCAAAATAAATTTGCACAATTTGGAAGCATTGTTCAGGCGTCAGTCTATTCATGTTGAAATGCCACACCAAACTAAACATAAATCCCTTGACAGCTGACAAAATGGCCACCAGTTAAAAAAGTGTTGCCAACTTAAAGTTCTATACCTCTATAAAAAAAACACCCTTTATTTTGACCTCCTGATTCCAAATATCGAGTGTGGGTTCCAGAAAAATGATCCGGTAATTTGTTATAAACAAGAAAATTGTTAATAACACAGCCATACTGGTCTGGAGGTAGCTGAATCCGAATCCGTTAAACCCCATCACGTCCGAGTTCCGCCATAACCTCAAAAAATCTCCCAAAATTAGGACTATTAAGCATTATTTAAAGCAGCTATTAATCCAAAACCAATGTTGTTAAACCCTTAATAAATCCACGACCCAAAGACCGCGTAACCCAATAAACCCACAACTCCAAGACTCCATAACCTCATGACTCTATAACCCTATACACATTACTCTATAACCCTATAATCATTACATTCAATCTCTCACAACAGAAGAACTTGTAGTAGCCTCAATTTCTTTAAACTACTGCTGTTGAGCTTCATGATCCAATAACCCTAAAACCTCATGAATCTATAATCCCAAACCATTTTACTAAAACCATTACACTCATTCTGCCACAGCGGAAGAGCTTGTCGTGGTCTTAAACTATAGCTGTTGAACCCCATTACCTCATAACCCCAATGATTTCAGAAACACCAGTTATGGGGCTATAAATTCATGGAGTTATACACTTATGGGTGTTATGGTTTAACAGCATTGGTTATAGGTTACCAGCGTTTAATAATACTTAATAGTTCTGGGGTTTTTTGAAATTATGGCAAATCCCTAACGTGATAAGGTTTAATGGACCGCACATTCGAATTAGGCGACCCTGAAACATATAGTAGACGTAGTAAAAACCCCAGGCTAATGCCGAGCACAACCACACAAAAAAAATCTCGCCTGTGGACAGCCACACAAGAAAAAATTCTGGCCTAGCTTTCCGACTATCTCTATCATATGTTTCAGGGTCGCTGAACCCGAATCTGTAGTCCATTAAACCCCATGATAGTAGGGTTTTCCCATAATTTCAAAAAACCTTAAAACTCAGACTATTAAGTATTATTAAACGCTGTTAACCTAAAACCAATGCTGTTAAATCTCTAATAATATAATGAGCCAAAGACCTCATAACCCCACGATCTTATAACCCCATAACCATGTTACTGAAATTATTGAGGTTATGGGGATCAACAGCCATGGTTTGAAGAAATTAAGACCAGGACAAATTCTTCCGCTATGGGAAATTGAGTGTAGTGATTTCAGTAACATGATTATGAATTTATAGAGTCAAGGGGTTATAGGGTCATGGGGTTCAACAGCCATAGTTAAAAAAAAATTGAAGCTACAAGAAGCTCTTCCGCTATAGAAGAATGAGTGTAATGATTTGAGTAACATGGGTATGGGGTTATAGAGTCATGGGTTTATGGAGCTCAACCGTTGTAGTTTAAAGAAATTGAGCCGACTACAAGTTCTTCCACGATAAAAGATTGAATGTAATGATTTCAGTATCATGATAATGAGGTTAAAGAGTCTTAGGGTTATGGTGTTATTGGATTACGCGATCTTTGGGTCATGAGGTCTTTGGGTCTTTGGGTCATAGAGTCTTTGGGTCATGGGGCTATTAGGGGTTTAATAGCATTGGTTTTAGATAAAAAGCGTTCAATAATGCTGAACAGTCTTAATCTTGAGGTTATAGCAAAACCCTGACGTGATGGAGCCTAATGGATTCGAATTCAGCGACTCTAAAAACATATAGTAGACATAGTCAGAACCCCAGGCCAGAATTTTTTTTTGTGTGGCTGTGTAATTAAAAAAACTTTTTTTTTTATAAAATAAAAAATATTTTCGTGTTCCTCGGCCGATTCTAAGCAAAAAGTGTGTCGTGATTTTACCGTCCGACGAAAAATTTTTGAGTTAAAATTCGTTACAACATTTGAAAAATGGCATTTTTAACACTTTTTAGTAATTGATATTTAAAGTCGTGAATTACAAGCTGGAATTTATCGCAATGCGAAAATGTAAGGTTTTTCTTGTTTTTAACCCTATACATGTAAACAAATAGCGTTTCATCAATTATAACGTGTGCGCCACCGTGTATGAAGGGAAGTGGAAGTCTACTTACAAATGGTCACGTAGTGCACATTATCCATTATAGCTTTCGCTAATCGGTACATTAATATTAATTATAAGTATCTAATCATAAAATAAACAGTACATTAGCGTAAGGAACTTCAGTTATTATAACTATGTTTGAGAGCGGGAGGATTGATATCTGTTCTGCATAATAATTACAATCCCGGTTTAAAATGTAACATAATGAATAAAACACTATATAGTACTGTAGTAAGTGTAACGAAGTTACTAAATTTTTGGGCATGAGTATGTTCGCCGGGATTTAATTTATTTATCATACATACGAAAAATCTGATTCTTGCGGGAAAAGAATGCTTGAAGTTTCAATATTGCCGGTATATAATTAGATTTGCCGCGCCATGCTGGGAAATGCGATTTTCCGACGGTTATCATAGCGTCCGTCTTTAGTAATTGCGCACCGTATATAGCAGTATTGTATGCGCGATTTCCCCATGCCGTCACTCGTCGGCGTAGTGGGAGCTGGGGCCAACTACTTACGCTGGAGCTAACCATTATTTCGGGGAGAACTGCACGTTCTCCACCCGTGTCAACAGTCCCAACGGACTGCCTAGCAATGTAGGTGAGGCTAGGCTTGTGTGTATATGGTGTTTCACCGTCCACTACCGTCCTTACGTCCTACCCTGCTAATGGCCAGCATTGTCGAGGACCGTTGTAAGTACGGGTAATGCTATGTCATTCTACCGTCATTGCCGAGGACCCTTATAAGTACGGGCAATGTTGATTTCGATTTCTTTCCTAATTTCCTACTGCTATTGGTCGACATTGTCGAGAACTCTTGTAAGTACGGGCAATGTCGTTCCATCCTGCTGACGCTATCGAGAACTTTTACAAGTACGGGCAGCGTCGGTTCCTTTCTACCGTTACCTATATACACACGCACTGAATGCGGTTAGTTTTATTTTTGTTTCCGCATTGACTAGGAATGTGTTTTATCGCCGAGTGCCTTCCGATGTCCGTTGATAAGGGCGCTTAACAACGGCCGTCCTGACGCTTATCGTCGCCGCCGCGTGTAGAGATCGCCGCCGCCGTGTAGAGACGCCGCCTACCGCCAATCGATGCCGGGTTACTGTTAGACATACCGTGTATACCGCCGTCGGTCGAACTGTAGTATCAAGCGCTGTGAGCAGCGTCTGCGGATTTTAGACATGAAGTGCAATAATTTGAGTACGAGCCGTCGTGAATAGCGTCGCAACCGTGTAATACGAGATAACGTAAATAGTGTCATGAATGATACCGCCGGGTTACCGTCTCCAGCGCTACCGACCAGTACGAGCTACCGTGAACAACTTTCATAACATACGCTTGCACTCCAGGCCGTTTAGTTGTTTAGTTCATTGTACATCTTAGGTTGTAACTATAATTTCAGGCCACGTCTTTTTATAAAAGTATGGAATACAGGATACAGGATGTCTTAATACTGTTTGTTTTATTACCTAGTTCCCATTTTAACATTACAGGGAACAATTGGCAGCCAGCACTAATACGCGGAATTGACCCCAGGTTTGCCGTTTCTTTACTATAACAAGCTGCCAGATGCATAAATGGGCCCTCGACCACATTAATCCCGAGGGCGGCGCCCGAGAACTGACCACAGAGTGGATGTTTAGACCATCGCGCAGCCAAGCCGTTGAACAGTTTAGAGAGCAAGGATATTCCGATTATAAGTAGATACCGTCAAACCGATACCTCTGCGCTGAGCATGTGACCGATAACTGTCTGAACGAGAAATATCCGCTGACCGATGTTCCGCTGCCATAAACAAAGTAAATCCGTAGAGCATGATTTGCTCCCGTAGGAAAAACGCGACACGATAAGTATATTGTACATATTTTATAAATAGCACATCAGTTAGACAGTATTTTTAAGCTGAGAGTCAGCGATTAGAACAATTATAATCGCATTAATGTTTTCGCGAACTAATAACCAATCAGTTTGCAACGTGTTAATGACACTATTGCCTACACTTTCGTTCACGCGCTCTGTTTAGTTAAATATGAGTAAATCCGAAAAAGCTTATTTTTGACCATTGGTTTATGCATTATTTGCCAATAAAATAAAAAAGTATAAATTTAACGAATACTGACCGAGATAGGTATTGAATACGCGACGTTGCCCATTTGCATCAGGACACTGTGTTTTATCGCTTGGATGTAACAGACAAATAAGTTCAAAATCTTTATAACAAACTTTATGCATATAATTCTAAACTTCAAACACTTTTTTTAGTTATAAACAACTTCAAATAAACATTAATTCAATATAAGATGGGATTATTGAATGCGATTGATGTAATTTCTAGATTTGTTCAAAGTACCACATGATCAATGAGGGCTATAAAAATATACACATAAAAAATTTTTAGATACTTTAAAAGTTCAAAATGAAAACCTAAAAAGAGAAAATAGTGATCCAAATTACGGTAATATTGAGGAATGTAAAAAAAGTTAAGCTTAGTCAGGAATCAAGGTCACCGCAGTTATCAACGAGGCGTTCTACTACTTATGTCATAGATACTAACAATTGTATTATTTGAGAGAAAATATCGTACGAAAAAAATTCTTAGCTACATAAGATGGAATCATGAACACGTGCCGAAAAATTATATACAGCTTCCCGACCGTTTAAAGATCACATTTATAACAAAACTGTGTTAATTTTCTTACCAGAAAGTTTACTAACTTTGGAAATCAAGTATCACGCTCAGTGCTTCATACCGTATGAAAGAAGATATATGGAAAGTATTAAAGAAAAAAAAACTGAAAAAGTGCACCAACACTTGTCAAATAATATTTTCAACAATTTTATAACGTTAATGCATGCTGTCGCATTATTCAACATCTTACCGTCATCCTCCGGTCAGATTTAACTTCAAATAAGAGATCCGAGTATAAATAAGTGTGTTTGGGAAGGTACCAACTAGAATCCCACTGACGAGTCCTATAGTTGGTACCGGGACGAAACACCCACATTTTTAAGTAAGAAAATCACATTAACCCGATTTAGACACGGCAGGTCTTTTCAAGGTTTTCCCTGCCAAATTACCCGATGACGACAATAATAGCCAGGAAAGAGAGACAAGAATGGACAAACAATATGAGAGACGAAGAAAGAAAACCGAACGTGCTTGTCATATAGGAGTATACAGGAATAAGTCGATAAGTAGTAAGCCAGACTTTCTCCTATATTACAACAGTGCTCTGACAAGTATTACTCTGAAAAATAGATTATATTGGTTGCCACCTGTTGACAGCGCGCGAGAGAGAATTTAAATTAGTTTAGGAAATATCAGTGCTATACGGTTTTGTACGGATCTTCCATTCAATGAATTTTTTTTCAAAGAAAGATATTTCTATTCCTATTTCCATAATTGAATTCTAGCCCTATCAGTCGACAGAATATTTTCCCAATTCTCAAAACTGCACTGTTCTATCTTCCAAGTTCTAATCAACGAGTTCTGTGATTTTGAAAAGGATGTGTGGTTCCGTCTTTCCAAACTATTAATTTTTACGTTATATTTGTATGGCTAAAATTAATATTCCTCCACGTTCTGTATATTTATATTTAAGCAACCTGAAGATAATTTTATTCTAACCTTTCTTCACACCATATATGACAATCTCCAATCCAAAAGGGCAGTAAGTGTCGCGTGCATCTCGACAGTACATGATGGTAAAACACGTGTTGAGAACACTAATATCCACTAATATACCACGCGAGCGTTAAGTATCTCTATATCGACTAAAAAAAATTAAAATAATTATTGACTCAGCTCCAGAAAAGGAACCACAATTTCCACACGAGTGAAGAAGCTCGTTAATTTTGACTGAAATTAAATTCTTTATTAACGGTCTGATACAGTCCACTACCATTTTCGTAATACGTGGAACTTTAATATGCCGTTTTAGCTTTAAACCAGCTTCTTTTAATCTTCATCCGGATATTTTTGAAGTAACATTATTATGTCTTACATTTAGTAGCTCATTTTTGAGATGCGGAATTGTCAAGTACGATTTCGTATAGAATTAGGTATAAAAATACGGTTTATTAAAATTTTGGGCATTTCTTTTGACATTTGTAAGGAATTTACAGTCTCTTGATACCTGTTAAAATATACTGTAGACTGTCCTCTCCGAGAAGTCATACAGTATCTTTTTGTCTATATCCTTGATTACAGAGCAAAAATTGTGCCAATTCCGCGTCACTACAGTGAAAACCTGTTATTTTATATAGAGAAAAAAAACAAATCACCATCCGTCACTTATTTCATTAAAAAATTAGTTCATTTTTATTTTCAAATTACGCTCGAATGCCCGAAATGCCTCGAAAAAAATACAATACCCAATTTGTGTGTGAAACTATGACACTCGTCAATAAAACAAATGTTAAAAATTAAAATATTTTGATTCGTATTACAAAAAAGAAGATATTTACTTACATAATCGTCCGAAGGAGTGAGACAGCCTTTTCCTGAGTTTTTGCATCCGCGATAATGCGCCACTTTTTTTCTCTCGCATGGTAACTCCTGCACAGGTCGGCAGGCCGGGTACTCCTGAAAAAATGGAAAAAACACATCAAACCAGAACTGCAAATAATTATTCAATATAAATTGTGACTGGAAGAATTTCACCATCAATAAGGATAAGCCTTAATATTTTATGATTTTATGAATTATATGTTAAATCCATGAAAGCTAAAATATAGATCAGATTAAGGAGATCCATTCACTGTATATGAGTCAATAAGTTTATTTTAATTTCATAATATTTTTTATTAAAACCACGACATGACTATATATCTTAGCCTGAATTAAAACAAGATCAATACAAGACAATGAATTATTACGAATTTTCGATACATTACAATAATAACACTATTCTTGCATTTTCTTGGTATTGGTGAAGCAGTAAACGTGGCTCAAAAACAATGTTCCGGACTTCATGTCATCAGAAGATTGACCAGCCGGTAGCAAAAACATCAACCTGCTGGATTACAAATTGTGGTCAACATTAAATACTATGGTTTGCTCTACTCATTACCCAAATATTGAGTCGTTAAAGCAAGCCCTCATCCGCGAAGTAGACAACTTCCCTATGCAGGTAGTATGTGTTGCAATCAACGAGTGGCCAGCGATGCTGGACAACAAATGGCGGTCATTTTGAATGAATTGCAGCTGCTGAGTTACCCATTAGAACAAAAAAAAAATTTTTGGTAATAATTGGAAAAGGTTACATAATATTTAATCATTAGCATTGTTCGTGGGTCACTTTCCGAACCGATTCAGAACTAGTACGGAATCAGTTCAGGATTGTCGTACAGCGCATGCCCCGTTATTAACCGGTTCAGGATTTTTTTACCACCAACGATTTTCGAACTTTAAATCGTGTACTGTGGTATGATTCTCATTATTTAACATACGATGTTAAATGTTGATTAAACTAGTTGTTTTTGTTGTTTTAAATAACTTAGAACTGTTTTTTATTATTTGTATTATTTTAAAGAAATATTGAATTATAATTATTGTTCTTATATAATATAAAGTCTAACTGAGAGTTCCTTTTAGAATAAAACATCTTGTTTTTTGCCGAATAGAATTTTTGATAAAAAAAAATATATATTTTAACTGAAATCTATTGTTTGTTCTTTATTTTGTGCTTTTTATTTCCTCAAAATAATTAGCACTTTTAGGAATTTTGAATAACTCTAAAAATTTCTTCTAAGTCCTCATCGCAGGACGATAAACGATTTAACATAATGGAAGTATTCACTAAAAACATATTTTTTTAGGTTTAAACTAAAAGGTAAAAAACACTTTTTTAATTTATCAATTAAGATTCTAGGTAGATTAACACTAATTAAAGTAAAACCAATATAATATAATAAAATATCTACTGGAACATCAAATGCAACAAATGACATAAACATAAGAAAAACCTAAATAAAATAAAACCAATTGTCAAATAGTTGCACATTGCGGCGGCAGCATGAAAGCTGGCGCTACATAAAATTTCGAACTTACAGTTCTTGTTCAATACTTAGAACCGGCAGAACTGGTTCAGAATCGATTTCGAACCGAATTATTTTCTTCGCGAACATGGGACTGTAACTAAAAATTCAGAACTTTGTTATCCGCGAACGTTACTATTTCAACTGCGCATGCGTATTAGTTCAGAATCGGTTCTAAATCCTTTCCGCGAACAAAGCTATTTTTTCAACAAAATTTACATAAATTACCGCGGAAAATGCTAATTTTCCATAAAACGTAAAAAAAAACCGTTGACCTGTTTTTTCATACTGTTTCTGGGCATTAATGGTTGCATACGATTTAGATCGAAACATGTAATGCGATGTTGTCACGTTGACGTGGATTTTAAATTTCATTAGGAAGGAAAACTTGGTAATTCAAATGCAATTAATTGGGGTCATTCCAGTATTGTAGCGTAAAATAAGGGTAAACGTGCAGAATCGGGATGCCAAATATAAACAGATGGTTCAGCAAGCTATGTTGATCTAAAAACGAAAATCATAACTAAACTAACCTGAAGAATTTTTTAATGATTTTTTATATTAATATGTTGTTATTTTTCGCCGATCTTGCCTAGTTTTTCCATTGAATCTAGATAAGTTTAGTTCAAGTTAGTTTAGTTATGATTTTCATTTTTAGATCAACATAGTTTGTCGAACGATCGGTTTATGTTTGACATCCCAATTCTGCACGTTTACTCGCATTTTATGCTACAATTAATTGCATCTGAACCACCAAGTTTCCCGTCCAAATAAAATTTGAAATGCCCGCCAACGTGGCAACATCGCGTCACATGTTTCGATATAAATAGTATGCAACCATGAATGCCCAGAAACAGTATGAAACAAGCCAACGGTTTTCTTGTTTTATGGAAAATTCGCATTATTCCGCGGTTATGTAAATTTTGTTAAAAAAAAACAAATAAATATTGTGTAGCTTTTGTGAATTTGAATAGAAATGCCCATAATTTAAAGGTAGTGATCGGAAAATACTAGTTATACGAGTGAAAATATATTTTTTTCCGGAAAAACCACGTGAAATCGGCGAAAAATAACAACATATTCCTGTTCTACGACACGAAAATAGAAGATATGTAAAAAATCATCAAAAAATTCGGAAAATTGAGTGTTTCCATCATTTCCAATTATTACCAGATGTTTAACCGTGCTCATTTCGCATCCATTATACTGTGTAATGATATCACTATAGTAGAATATGTTTTTTTTTATATGACAAACCATAGTACACAAAGATTTAGAAAGCAGAATCACAGAGCCTTTAACAACAAAAAAGTCCAATTCTGAAAAAAACTTATCAGAATAATGAAGTTCAAAGTACGTGAGTTTTATTCGTTAGCTAAAATTATCATTACCATAGTTATCAATAAATTATCTTGAAGTTTTATTGTTTGCCGAAAGCGTCAGTATAAACAGAAATTATTATTTTTACATTTTTAATTGTTTTCGTTTTGAAAGAAAATTATTTTTAAAACACTATTTCCGAAAATATATCACAAATAAGGTAAAAAAACATTTACCATTTTTCCTAGCCGACTTGCGAATATCTGGTTGACTTTTCCAAAACCTAATATTAAAATTTAGTTTCAATCTTAAACTCATCTTTACCACTTCACTAAATCACCAATGCAAATAAATATACACGTTTGAACACAAACACAATATAACCAAATAATCACCACACCTTAACGATGCACCACAATTTATTCATTTTTCACCTGGTCGTAAAAATCGCGTAAATCACTTCGCTACGGTTAGAAAACCACTAAAAATCGCAATATAATCCAAAAATCTCGCTCCGACCTTATTTAGTGTTTATTTGTTTATAGATATCAAATGTTGATAACAATTATGTGAAATTTATATTTTACCAAGTGGGTGTAACGTTATCAAGGCTATAAACATAAAACAATAATAAGCCAAATACCGAAATCTTGGTTGTAGACATAAATTTTACACTTTAGTGGGTTTTGATTTTAAAGTATCACAGTACCGAATCGGTTTTTTTTTATTTTTTGTAAAAAAATAAGTGCATGGGAGTCGGTGAAGCAATATTGCAAACCACCATATTACATTTCTTGGTATTATAGAAAAATTTCAATATCTCGAAAATATAGGACCTATAATGTTATTGTAGTAATAACATCCTATCACATTTCTCCGATGTAAATTAACTTCAAATAGAAGTTCCAAGTTATAGTAAGTACGATAAGGGTTTGTGGGAGAGGCATCGGTGAAACCCACTAACGAGTCCGCCACCGATGTCAGGACGAATCATCCTAACTTTTAGCGGTGGCCGCAAATAGTTTGTCAATTATATGTCCTTACCATCAGAGGCATTATTGCAACAATGAACGCCAGAGTACCCGTGTGGGATTACTAGGTCCTCCATCGGACGCCTCCCTAGGTGGACGACAGAGTGACGCCTTCCAGATATGGGTGGTGCCGAGGAAATTAACAACTCGAGGCGGACCAAAACCTAGTAGTTATTGTAAATAAACAAAAATAATTATATATTTCCAATGTTGCTAAAACAAACTTAGACAGAATATCTATACGTTACAGCAAGAATATTGACAATCGATCAAGTAATAGTGTCGTAATTTAGGAATGAATTTTCTTATATAGTGGCAATGGAAACACGTGAATTTAAATGGAGGGTTCTGATTGGTTTCTGCTAACGAAGTTGGCTGAAACTCCAAAAAAGTAGTACACCTCGAGCCTATAAGAAGATTACTTGGAAACAAGGAAAACTTACCAGGAATCAAGAATTCTCAAGAATGAAGAAGTTCATCAGTTGTGAAAAAAGAAGTCGGACCGAAAACGGATTTCGTTATCAAAAAGTTTCTATTTTTATAGCATTTTGGTGTTTTGGCAGGAAATTCAGGAAATTTTGAAAAAAAAAACCGGAAAATTAGGGACGTTAAGGTGCATTTTTTTCAGGTTTTCAAGACCAGACCTTCCTCGCAACCACGACGATTTTGTTGAAGGTAACATATTCTAGAACGTCTAGAAAAGGCAATAAACAAAATTTAAATCATTTTTGCTATCACTTATACTAAGATAGTGAAAAGTCAGTGATTCAAGAAGCCATAAAACGAAACGCAAACTTCCGGATTAAATACAGTATCTGAGGTTTCCCTGCGTATAAAATAGAATGTTTCAGAAGAGAAGTATCTGCTTACGAACTTCTGGGGTAAGTTTCAGAACTATCAGGCTCTCAGACACTAGAGTTCGAAAGCAGGGCGATATTCGAGATCGTATACCTGAACTGAGATTGCGATAGCTGATCACCGGCATAAAGATCGCGTATTCAATTCGACTTAGCACAAAGTTTTCCCATAACTCAATTCCTTCAGGTCTTTTGAAAGCTCCAAAAATCATCAAAATCCGACCTAATTCCTTTGAAAATGTTCCTTTCTTAGAAAAAATTTTGGCATGTTCAAATCACGGATAAAACAGCAAAAAATCCCCACAATCTATCGCGATTCCACAACAAACCGCGAAGTCGGAAAAGGCCAAAAAAATTCGTCGTAAAACTTGAAAAATTTGCGTACTATTTTCCAGTTACAAAAGACTAACATACAATATGATTTTTGGCTTGACTTTCGCGGAAAAAAGTAACAAATAAAAGCCCATTAGACAAATCCTAGTTGCAACGAAAACATACCAATTTCTTTCCAGTGAAATTAGTGCCCCATTTTCCAAATTTTTTAAAAGACACTTAGGACACTTCAGCTCACTTTTCATACGCGTTCTTTGAGTCGAAAATCGCTTTTAATAATTTTGGCATAACAAAACCTTTTTTCAATTTTTTCCAAATTAAAGAGCCATATCCAAGTGTCCAATTTTAATATCAAGAAAGGTGAGGCGGCTTGGCTTCTTGCTGGGTCGGGCGGTTACGGTGGGTCCTTTTCGGCACCCCCTGCGGGGAGCCCCTTTCAACAGCAGACACTTCGAAGTCGAAACCGAAGAAAACGAACCCGTGCCCCATTACGACGTTCGATCAGCGATTGCGCCAGAAAATTCACCCTCTTTTCTACGCATGTTAATCCCCGGTTCACGGCTAATGGATCACAGATACAATGTATTCGCGTCTAAATGTCAGAAACTACGTTTCGCCGACAATTCCGCGACATACTTGGATTCAAGTTCGGCTAGCTCCTCCGTCGAAATTCCTTCAGAATTTCCATATGCCAGTTTCGACCACTCCCGAAGATTCGACGATGGGTGGTCCTTAGACCGACACACTAAACCTGAGTACGCTGATGGTAACCGAAAGTCCCGAAATAAGAAGACAATTCTACATGGCCAAAGATCTTTGAAGCGGAAGAGTTACTCAGTTTTGAAGTTGAGAAAAAAACCTCTTCGAAGGCGGAAGACAATCTTAGTCAACGGCAGGGGCATGCAGAAGGCACCGTGGGTGTTACTATTGCATTAAACGCTTTTAAAGCAACCCTAATGTTCATTCACGTGGTAATGTTCAGACTCAATAACAATTCCGGAGCAAGCATCCCCAATTGGATCTCCGGGAGGAACAAGTATAAACAATGATGTTGAGTCGCAGAATTTCTGTCAACAACGTACGAGAATGGGTACATGAAATGAGAGAAACCTGCCTCAAGCAAGGAAGATACAAAATGCCGTCAAGAAAATTGGACGATTGAAACTTAAGGTTTTGGGAGTGAGCGAAATGAGATAGCCAGATGCAGATTACTGTGTTATGTTGAGAAACATAGAATATACTACTCTGGAGCCCCCAATAAATATGAACATGGAGAATCATTGTACATAAGTATAATATGAAAGAATAATCCTAGTTCAGGTGAAAGCAATTCGAGTAAATGTTAATATCGTATAGGCATATGCACCCACAAGTGAATACGAAGAAGAAGAAATAGAAAATTTCTACGCACAAGTAACAACCCTCATCAAGAATATCCCTAAAGAAGTTCTGATAATGGGTGACTTCAATACAAAAGTAGGACAAGGAAGATCAGGAAACCATATTCGACCTCATGTTATTGGGGAGAGTAATGAAAGTGGAGAAAAACTCTGTACTTCTGCAGGAAAAAACGAATTAGTTTCGAGCTACGTCCTAGCAGATTATATACCAGGAAAACCCAAAAAAAAAACGGAACAGATGGTGGTACAACCATCCGAAATGAAATGGATTACATAATGATAAACAGCTGCAAAATAGTCAAAACATGTCCGGGGTGAGGGAGGGGGGATATACACCCTGACCACAACCTACAGGTCGCCGAATTTAGAGTACAATGGAAAAAAACTCAAAACAAAACAAAACACAACAAAGTACGATAGAAAAAAGATCGATAATCTAGAAGTAAAAGTGCAAGTCAGGGACAGCTATACTTAAATTGAAAGCCAGCTCAGGAATTGAAGATAAAATAGACAAAATAATCAATGTCACAAAAAATATAAAAGAGGAGATACTAACAGCGGATATAGACAAAAAGAAGTACTGGATCACCGATGTAATCCTGAAAGGAAAGAGAAGAAAATGCAGAAAGATATGAATGAATATAGATCCATTAATAACCAAATAAGGAGGTACATCAGAGACGCATAAGTAAAATAAGTCAAAGTCAAATGCATAGAGACTGAAATAGCAAAGGCAGAATATGATACATTTGGATGACATAGGAGGGTCAAAGAAATAAGGGGGAAATACAAGAATAGAGAATGTCCATAATAGAAAAGATTTTACAAAGCAATCAAAGTCCCCAAGAAGCTTCTGCATTATATTTCGATAGGTGATGTATTTAAAGCATTATCATTAGGATAACTTCTCATATCTGGCGATCGTTTTTATTCATGTTAGGCATCCAGAAAGAAGGCAACCCTTTCCAGACATATTTGCTCATTTAAAAAGAAATCTAGTTGAACACAGATGTTTATTCAGCCGCGTCCCAAAAGATACGTCAAAAAAGACAGGGAGAGAAAAGAAGCAAATGTGTTATTTTACGCAGCAGCAACAACTTCATCATCCTGTAGAAAAAAGAGGAAGAAGTTGGTGTAACAAAATCTGACGCTGAAAGAATTTTGAAAAAATATAAATATCATCCACATAAATTTAAAATAATGTAACATTTAGATAGCGCCGAGTAACATTTTGTCAATGGTATTTAGAACAAATCCATACCAACGAGGCATTGGTCTGCAGAAAATCACCATTTAATTTTCGAAAGGGCACAACAAGGGCACTTCGGGGTTGGTGTCTCGTGTTTTATATTGGGTCGACGCAAAGCCTATAGGATGTATGAAAGGAGTCTCACAGCACGTAGATACCTAGAAATCATTGAGGAAACTGTTTCAAAATTGCTTGAAAATGTTCCATTAGCCCATTTCAATTCCATTTATCTTTAACATGACAGTGTCCTGAGCCATAACTCTGGGCTGTTAAGGCCATTTCTGGACAATAACTTTTCTAAGATGGATAGGTACCAATGGGCCAGCGAGATGGCCCCCACGATCTCCCGATCTTTCCGTTTCGGATTTTTCTTGTGGGGTTTTATGCAAAATCAAGTTTATAGACACGACATGAATCTAGAGCGGAACTTCGTGAGGGAACTGGTTTAGCCTTCCAAACTCTTCATAATAGACCTATGATTCTTTTAAATGCAATTAGAAGAATAACAAAATTGTGCCGATATTGTATTCGAGAAAACGGCCGTCATTTTGAAAACCATCTTTAAAAAAATCTTGGTTATTTTTAGTCTCGGTGTGTCTTTTCGTTTTTTTTTTGTTACTTTAGTTTTATGAAATAATATTGGTCTTGTTTTTTTGCAATCAAATTTCAATATTCGTGTTTTTTTAATATAAATATTGTTTACAGTAAAAAATGTAATAATTATTAAGTGTTTACAATTGAAAATATAGAAAAACATTAAAATTAACTTTTTAATATTTGGTAGAATTATTATTGTCAACGTTTTGTATTTGTTTCCTATAAATTTCCTATAAATTAAATAATACTGTTTCAAATAAAGTAAAGTTATTGAATATATCGAATTCTGACCTTGTTTTTCAAAAAATAAACACATTATATATTTTTGAAGAGCCTAAATTATACTTAATCAACATCTAAAATAATATACAGGATGTACTATTTAAAAAATTATAAGTTTGGTCAAAAACTCCACTTTTTTGAAAAAAAACTGACTGAGCCACTGAACTCTACGTAAAAAATTCTATAACAATCAGTTTTTACCTTTCTGATAAATTAACGCATAACAAAAATACGAGATGTGCCTAAAAAACGAAGATTTTCTAAATCACCCTGTAGATTAAAACTTAGAGAGCCATGACAAATTGGATCCCGGAATCTTTATTTTCGTTAAAAAGTAGAAATTAAAGTGAAAACCTCAACACTCTATCTTTGATAATAACTCCAATACCCCGAAAAGTGTTGAAAATGGGACACCCCGTACAACAAATATTTTCTATAAATAAAATGCATAAAATGGAATTCGAATCTATGCTGTATACAACGGCAAAATGTTTGCTAAAGTGGCTGACCCCTTAGCCACAATACATTGGAATAATATAAAAAAATTTCTTTCACTTAATCATCTAGAATGAGAACTGGTGGTGGGAAGGAACTGTGGAAGAGATATACTTGTGGTCGGGGCAGTGCGCGAGAGAGGTAACATCAAAACAGTGAGCACCACTCGGAACCTAAACAATCCTATAAAAATAGCGTTTCTATATGGATCTATATTCGTTGAAGACACTAATCCCGAGAACCTAAAAAAAGGTTACGCAACAAATAATATTTAGTTACTGACCTATTAAATTAAAAAAAAAAACATTCTTGTAGCGTAGACAAGAAAGTTGAAGCTCTTTCAAACTTTCATGAACATAATCCTTTCCCTGTCTTTCGCAAACATATCATTTCTCCAGTGTCGGCTTAGCTGGGCAATTTAGTTTAAGTATCGACCTATGAAGAGATGGCCATCAACATGGGCTCCGCGACAGTTCCGCTAAACTCCTATTACAAAAAATGTAGAAACGGAACAAGAAACAGAAAGATAAAATTTTGCGAAGCTTCCGCACCTGCGGAAGCAGAAACGGAATTCCGCTAAATCACTAGTAAGTATTTAAATAAGTTATATTTGCGATTTTTAATGAAAACTGCAAACAAATCAAACGAATACATATGGAAAAAGACAATCGCAATGGACAAGGATTTTGAATGTTGGAACGTGGAACGTTCTAAACTGGTATCGGACAGGAGCATCCATACGCGCAGTACAACACTTAGAAAAAGTAGGAATGGACATCACGGCAATACAGGAAGTAAGATGGCTGGACACTGGAAACATAAGAATAGGCAAATCGGTGATTTTCTAAAGTGGAAACCAGACAGGAAGACAAGAATTTGGCACAAGTTTCGTGATCGGAGAAAAATACTTATACAGTGTTATAAGTTTTATGCCCATCAGTGAGAGACTGTGTTATATTAGACTGAAAGGAAAATGGTACAATATCACAATCATATCTGCACATGCCCCGACAGAAGATAAAGACGAAACATTAAAAGACGACTTCTATGAACAACTCGAAAGAACGCTAGAGAGAATCCCCAAACAAGACATGCAAATAATCTGTGGAGACTTCAACGCAAAAATTGGCAAAGAACCTAACCTAAGACCGACAATAGGACAACACAGCCTCCACAATATCTCAAACGACAATAGACAGAGGCTCCGAGAGCTAGCATCGGCTCACAATATGCTTGTAAAGTCTACTATGTTTCAACATAAAGACATTCACAAACAGACTTGGGTCTTCAACGACAACACCACACGGAACCAAATTGACCACGTGGTTGTCGATGCTAGACATGGAAGCAATGTGCTGGATGTAAGAAGCCTCAGGGGTTTAGATGGAGATACAGACCATTATCTAGCGAGAGCAAAAAATCAGGATGAGAATATCGTCACAGAAACTTATCCATAAAAAGGGAAACAAAACCAAGTGCTCGAACTATAGAGGAATTTCCCTACTTAACACGGCATAAAAAATCTTATCGAATATCCTATTAAGTAGACTAATGCCTTTTGTAGAAAATTCCCCTGGAGTACCAAGCCGGATTCAGGAAAAATAAATCGACTATAGATCAGATCTTTACTATAAGACAGCTACTTAAAAAAGGATGGAAATCCAGGGTACGAATAGGTAACCAACTCTCAGAATCGTTTGAAATAAACAGTGGCCTAAAACAAAGAGACGCACTATCGCCCCTCCTCTTTAATATAATCCTGGAAAAAGTAGTGAGAACAACACAAATTATAACAGAACTAATAACAGTAAATTACAAAATTACTACTAGCATACGCGGACGACATTGATATTGTTGGAAGAAACACCGTCACCAATGTAAAGGAAACTTTCAACAAAATAGAGATACAGGTAAGGAAAACCGGTCTAATGGTCAATGAGGAGAAAACCAAATACATGTGCATAAACAGACAAAAGAATCGAGATAGAATAGGATAAAATGTAACAATAGACACATATAACTTTGAAAGAGTGGAGCGTTTTAAATATCTCAGAGCGACAATCATCGCAGATAACGATATCACAGAGGAGATAAACGGGAGAATTCAGGTAGCAAACAGATGTATGTATAGTCTCAACAACACCATCAAATCCAAGAACTCAACACGAACCTCAAAAATTAGGATATATAGAACAGTGATTAGACCAGTGCTCATGTATGGCTGTGAGACATGCTTTAAATACTTTATTTCGTTCCATATAAGGACCAAATTTGGTAACATAAACGAAAATTACCAAGAACTAATTTAAAAGTTCAATATTTGCAAGTCCACAATACAATTGTTGACGCTATCATGACTATTTTTGTTTGCCAAGAATAAACTTTCAATATTTACATAAAGCAAATGATCCCAATTAGAAGTAAGCTAAAAATTTCCTCTAATAAAAAATTAAACAATAATAAACTACTTAAAAATTAGATAAACACATAAAAATTACGACATGTGTTGCATTAGAGTACTAACACGAAAATCTGTAGTAATTTTTTCTCGAGTATTAAAAATCCTGTATCTTCCGTCAAACGTGGGATTCGGCAATAAGAATAAGGGAAGGGAAAATAAAGAAAGAACGGAAAGAATACTTTTCTTTTTGAATTGAACAATGATGTTTTTCACATCGCTGTTTCGGACATATATGCAGACAATTTCAAAAGGTTTTTTTCGTTTCATTTTTCCAAATTTTAAGCTATAATCCTCGAATTTTAAGGGCTATTTCGTGATTTTTTTATGTTACAAATGCGACTAGGGATGCAACATCGTTCTTATAAACATCAATGTTGGAAATATCGATATTCTCGCGATAAAACATCGATGCTGAAAAACATCGGCCATAACAGCGATACATCAATGTTTTGAAATATTTTTAAAAAATTACCTTATTTTTATGATTTGTGATTCTGTTATCATCATCAGACTTAAAGTAAGATCACAGGCCTTTAAAAAACACGAATAAGAACTAGAAACATTTACATCATCATCAGAAATTTCACATAAAATGTACCTACATTAGAGATAACAGTACAATAGTTTTCAATTTATTTCAAAATATTAAGCCACTGTCTACTGACTGATCAATGATTAACTGACTTTACTTAAACTAGGCCACCAAACTCAATAAAATGGATCATAAATGGTAAACATATTTCTTTATTTTAATTTATTTATTAATTTTGAAATGGAGTTAAAGAAAATAAGTATAGATAATCTAGTTCCCAGGACCCTATTTCTTCCTGGGTGATGACAGGGGAGGATCCAGTTTCTCTCTTGGGGGGGGGGGGGGTGATATAACAAAAATACAATATGGCAAACGAAACAAAGTTGTCGACGGAGAGAGAGATGCCAACAGCATTCACATTCCTAGTGTACAAGGCAGAGGCGAATCTATTTTTCTGAATTCGAAATTCTTGGGTGAGGCGGTCGCCCCCACCGCCACCCCTTGAATCCGCACCTGAATGAAGGTTGCCCCGGCTTCCGAGAACATTTTAAAGCCAAATCGTACTTGCATTCTTCGTGGTTCGCTTAATTGCGGGTTTTCAAGAGCCCAGTGATGGAGAATCTTTTTATTAAAAACTCCCTAGTTATTGAAATGTGTTCCATCTGTCCATAAAACTTTATCGGAAATGGCCAGATGTCCGAAACATTTACCAACATATCAAAATGGCCTTCTTGAAATCCTTGTACAATTGTTGGTTTATATGGATGGTATTTAGTGACTTTTAAAACGTCATGAATAGTTGATTTTGGAATGTTAAACTCAGCGTCAGCAATTCTTCTAGACGACGTCGGATTCTCATTAAATATATATATATATATATATATATATATATATATATATATATATGTCGTTTTTTTTTCTGCACAGACGTGGCAACGATCAGAAAATATTTTGAAAAAAGAAATTTCATATCCTCCCAAATTTCAATAGCGTCTCCTTTTATTAGTGTGACAGAAGATGACGGATATATCTGAACCTCTGTTTCGCTGATGGTTCCTGTAGTTGTAGAAAATGATTTATTTTTCATATTTTGGTGAGTCAACTGCTTATGGTATTTCCAAATGTCAAATAACGATTTTTTTTATCGGACTTATCAGAGCTGTTATTATCCCATATACATGTATCTAAGTAATTGATTACTTTGCGTTTGACCGCAGCACCAATGTTAACATCGATGTTTATGAACAAAACATCAATTCTTTGCAAACATTGATGTATCGTTTACGTCCCTAAATGCGACAGCTTTGACGGCACCTTTAAAGTTGAAGGGTTTAATTTTCGTGACCTTGCTAGCCTCGCGACCTGTTAATTACATTAAAGGAAATTATTAAAATTAAAAAGAATACCGCGATAGTAATAATTGAAATGAAAAGAAATACAACAAAAGGTAACAAAATAGGTGATAATATTGCCTTTTGTAACAAGTGACGTACTGCTTTCAAATAAAAAAATTATTCCATTCTAACACAGCAAATAAGTTGTTTGTGTGTTTATAGGTGCCAAATAACTTTAGAGAACTGTATCCAGAATATATTTTTAGAAATGGTTAGCCAGTCATTAAACATTATTTACAAGTATGTGTAACAAAATTTTATTAGATAACTGCATATCTTATAGTTTTTCTTTTGCATACCTCCTGTGTTGTGTCTAGGTTCGCCAAAGTGGAAGTTGTGAAATTCGCGAATCACCGCTTGGGAAACGCTGATCTAGATAAATATTTTTACATTAAAGCTTAGCTTACACGAAACATGTTTCACTGCTGGAGCTGTGATGATCACCGCCCTTGCTACACTGATGAAAAATAATGATATACAGATTCCGATTCATGGACCCGTGCATGAATTCCGCTATAAATTAGGTTATAATTTTCGTGCTTGTTTCTTTGATGGATTTAGGCTCTAACCAATAAGAAAATCGGGTTTTGTAACGTGGGTATAAGTTTACTACCACAACCAATAGTCGATTATGAGAACTCCCGATAAGGAATGACGTCTTGTCTATGGCCATTTATATTTATTTTAAGACAATTTTTAATGAATCTTCAATGATTCTCACAAATTTATAGTAACAATTCCTATAAAATTGTTCTAAAATTTTGATAGAAAATTCCTTATAATCGCGTCTTGTTTTCCAAAATATCCTTTATATGTATCGAAATCATCTACACGTCCAGTCTAGTAATTCATAGGTGTGCAGCCAACAAAGCCAGCTACAGCATTACAGCCGTTTGTTACCCAGCGGCGAAATTAAACAAGCAATTCAGTAGCGAAGTAAGTACTTGTTACAGTTAAACATTTGTTAAATTTTGTTCATTTGGACCGACACGTTTTCTTGTTTTTATCATCAAGCTTACCTAAAGGGATTTTTAGGAATTTTCAAAACAACCATTTTATCTACAGTTTTCGAAGTGCAGTTACGACAAATACAGAAAGCTCTCACGCCATTGATTGTTAAGCAAACACATCTTATATATGATAATTATGTGAATGTAGATTAGATTCAATCGAATAGAAATGCGAATAGAAATTTGCTCTTGGCGAAAACACCTTTTGTCGCATCTGGTTAACATGAAATAATCTGTGGCTGTGTCACGGAAGAATAAAATAACTGACAGGTTTACTCGGCTTCGCATCATTCGAAATTTTCAATGATTACATTGTATCTAAAATAAAATCGACTAAATCTTACCATTTTTTGAATTCTAAAACCACACCTAAACTTATCTTTTTAATAATACTTCAAGTTTTTGAGATATGTGATGTGGTGTATCCCTATATATTAGTAATGTAACAGCAAGAATGCACGTGGTATATTTGTATTGTGATAACAATAGGGGGGTGCAACGTTGCGGAATCTACGTTTTCCCCAAGTTAAGGAAATTTTACACAACCTGGCAATACGACATGGGGAACTCAACGGATGACCCCCCATATACGACGTCCCAACCCACCAGGATTTAAAATAAGATAGATAGCTATTTAAATCCATGTAAATCGCTGCTGTTTTTTGTGTGAATGGGATAGTCGGGCAAAGGCACTTCATTACAAGAGAAAAAACAGATCCGTTCGACAATCATTAGAACCAGGTGAAAAGAATGTACAACATATGCCATCGGTAGACCCCAAAAAGATTTTGTTATCACCACTGTATATCAAATTGGGCCTAATGAAAAACTTTGTTAAGGCACTGAATACAGATTGGCTAGGTTTTCAGTACCTGCGTCAGAAATTTCCAAAGCTAAGTGAAGCAAAAATTAAAGAAGGTATTTTGTTGGGCTATAGATTCGAAATATTCTGAAAGACAAACATTTTGACAGCACTCTATTAGATATTGAAAAAAATGCTTGGAATGACTTTCGCTTCGTGGTCAAATGGGTTGTACTATCTCTCTAAAGATCCATTTCCTACACTCCCATATGGACTTTTCTTCTGACAACTGCGGAGCTCATGTTTATGTTCAGCGACCCAAAATTAACAAAAAAATGTGTTTTCATACAAGATATAACAAATAAACTAAAATTGGTTGCGCAGTGTTATTAAACGGTCTAACCCTAAAACAGTTCAGTACTGTGGCAAAAGCCGAATATTATATGATGGTAATATGAATTCTATATGCTAAATCGTTTTGCATTTTAAGGTTACACCAAGTTATCCAGTCTTTACCTATACTAAACATTTTCCATTTTAAGAAAATATCAAAAGGTTGCTTTACTTTTGATGCATTTTATATTTGAAAATTTACGTTAATATCAGTTTATTTGTTTTGATTGTAGGAAATAATTGTTGTCACCAATAACAGCAGCCACACGATTTATTTAAAACGATATCATCAATTTAGTGTATTTTAATATCGAAATTTGAATATCTTTCAAAACTGTTACTCTACTTTTGTCCAATTAAATAGTCACATAATTATCTTAACAGACAGTTCGAGACTGACATGTAGATGACAACTCTAGTAACATATTCACACGATTTTAGTCAGTATCAAGCTTCAAACGATACATGTCCGTATTTTAGGATGCGCATTGTATAATATTCATCAATTATTTTGAAAATGAAAAAACATGGCGAATATTGTATGGCGTTATTGCTGCGTTCGAAGGAAGAAATCACAAAAAATTGCCCCAAATGAAGAAAAAAAAAAGTGCTCTTTTACCAAGACAATGCACTGTGTCACACGTCAATCAGAATAATGGCAAAACTGCATGATTTGCACTTCGAATTGTTTCCGCATCCACCGTATTCTCCAGATTTGGCCCCCAGCGAATATTTCCTCAAAAAAAATGCTGGTCCGAAAGAGATATGGTTCCAAAGAAGAGGTGATGGCCGAAACTGAAGCATATTTTGAAGGGTTGGACAAATCGTTCTATCAGAAAGGCATAGAAATGTTAGAACAGCATTAGAATGGTTGTATCACTCTAAAAGGAGATTATGTTGATGATAAAAATCCAATTTTGCCAAAATATTATATTTTTGTATATTAGTCTCGTTTCTTCAGAAAAACTGGCAATGTCGCAATCGTGTCTTTAGAGAATCGTATGCATTCTTGTCACCAGTTCCCAAAATATAAACAGCTACTATGACAAATATCCTAAAAATCGATATATATATATATATATATATATATATATATATATATATATATATATATATATATTTAGGTAGGATTTTCATTTAATTTGAAATAGGTGGCGTTTTCGCACCAAATGTGTTTTGTATCACGGATAATGAAATTTGTTATCCAGCGAGTCCGTAGTAGATTTTTACAAAGAATTTTAGTAAAGAATATGACCAGGTTTAAAGTTATTTATTTAATCGGACTTATTGGTGACAAAGAACAAATAGCAGCCTTGTTTTAGTAGAAGTGGAGCACACCACGTAAATTTTTCATGAACATTTTAGTTAATACAAAGTGAGCTATAGACCCATCCTGCCATGTCCGACGACGAAGAATAATCAGCAGCTTTGTTAGTTTTATGCAGTGAGGTTTTACTGATAAATAGTTAAACAGAAGACGAAAACCTCGGCGATAATAGTAACTACCTTGAATAAGAAAGGTCAAGATTTAAAATTCCTGCAAATTTATAGTTTCAACATATTATCGGACTATACAGAAATTTCATCAAAATCTCTTCGTTCGATTTTAAATATTTGTTAAACAAAATAAAACAAATCATTTCCAAAAGAGGAGTACATACATATATATATATATATATATATATATATATATATATATATATATATATATTTCGCTGGTCTTTGCAAAATCTCTAATTCAATTTCATTTTACAAATCTCGTGTAGTCAGTTTCGAAAGAGCGTGTCATAACCCAGTCCCACTGCATAAAAAAATCCTTTAAGTTCGCACCAAAAAATCGGAAAATGGGTCACTGCGAGTCTCGGTCGAGCTACTCGCAAGCAACAGAATTATAAAAAATTGACTTCTTGTAACCCAAATGCATTTATTATCTCCTTTCAGACCTGCCGTCGAAGGCCCTTGACATCAATAGAAATCGGCAAAATTCAAAGGAGTCTCGCTGTAAGTTCGCAGTATACTAGTCACGGGCGCGTCACGCGCTTTACGTGGTCGCATATTTGAAGCTAAGTAATTTATCTTCTTGAAATGCTATTTTCTATTTAAAAATATCTTCCAGAATACTTATAAAACATTTTAGGATGTCAGGGTTAAGTTTATTTAGTGTTCGTACTAAACCAACCGCAGAATATGCTTTATCGATTCTTGTTCTTCTAATTATTATTATTATTATTATAACGTCGACAATAATTAAAACCTAAACGGACAAATTTTCCGCTAGGCAACCTCGAAAATTGTGGGTGGCACCCATTAACTCATAAATTATTAGAGATACCCATTCATTATGCCTGTTTATAAATAAACGCTTGATGACTCATCGGGTCGAAGTAAAATTACGTAATAAATTCATGTTGTTTGTTGTTTAGACGGTTTATTTCTAATTGAAATAATTAGATGCTTCGTAGTTGATTGTATCGCTTGCTGAGTGCATCTTAGAATGAAAGTGGCGTCGCTGTAAATTTTGAAATGTGCATATCCGATGACCAGAACCAAGTCCGTTTAGGATGTAGGATGGTTATAACTTTGCTTTATATCTAATATTTTTATCGACATTGACAAACACCTCTTTTTAATGAAATATTTTAAACACTGTGTTATGTGTATGTGTCTCATTTTCTACGCAATATTCACCGCAGGCGCGGATCCAGGGAGGGGGCGATCTCCCCCCCCCCTCCCCCAAGAGCTTTGAGTTTAGGAAAATAGACCCGATTTTGCCTCTTATGCTATAGTTTATTCAAGAACTAGAGAGAGTAATAAATCATTTTTTACCCTTTTTCTCTTCGCAAACTACCTGTGTTCTTTAGTCCGATGTCTTTGGCAAAATCTGTTAGACAGAAATATTTTTCATAGGAATGGGTTAGAAATTTTATAATCCAAAATACCGGTCTATAATAATGGACTATTTGGGTTGCATAACAATAGATATTTGGATGTGAGGTGTTAAAAAGGATTTTAATCCTGGTCATAGGCGTCGGAAGGAGGTTTATTTTATCACTAAGTATTTATGGCATAAAATATTATTTCAGTAATAAACTTAAAATAAAAAATTTTTATATTATTTTATTTCTTATGATTTCTTAATAATTCACATCCATTACAGAATGCACATAATTTTGACATATTTAACACAAATCACAACTGTATTTTTATTATTTTCAATTTTATCATAGAATCCGTTTTAGGCACATTCAGTCTAAAACGTAGCCTTATTCTCTCAAAAAAATTTTCGGTATAATTTAAATACTTACAAAATACCCATTGTCAAAAATACAAAAGGTTAAACATATAAAAAAATAAATTTGTCTATATAATATTAAAATATTTTTGGAGCTATCGGTCATTTTATTATTAAAAACATTTTTAGGACATTTGACGTTTCAGTCTATTTATTTCTTAAACCATCTGCAGAATTACAATTAAACACAAAAAAGGGACTCAAATTTAATTAGTTTTATTAGTTTTTAAAATTAGACCTACTTATTTTTATTTCTATTGTACTGATATCTTAATTTAATTTACTTTATTATATGGAAATCCGATAGCCCCAAAAAAATAAGATAAACATGTTAATTATACACGCTTAAGAAAAAGACACAAATACAATAATAAAATAATAAAAAACTTACGGCTAGTGGGACACACTAAAATAAAAATTAAAAAAAAAAAATATATAAACAACATTAAACAATAAAATACAACAAAAATAAAAATGTAAATAATAAATTGTGTTTACACTGGTAAACATTACGTATCTAATTCCTAATCGAAGTCAGTGAAACTATCTTGGCTTAAATTAAATTATAATTGGTTACTCTATCTCACCGATTATGAGATCGAGTTTTCACATTTTGTTTTATTCTTTTATTATATGGATTTTTCCCAATTTTCCGCAGTAACTTTATTCAAAAAAATCTTTCATAAGTTTAGTTAAATTACTAATATATAACTCTACCTTTTACTTGAGAGAGATATTTACTTCTCCAACGGACAATTTCCGGACGATCTGTAGGAACAGATTTTCTATCTGGTTTTTCCCAGTAAAAATTAAGTTCTCTGAGCAATTTCCAGAGTTCAGTTCTTTTAATTTCAGGTAAATCGCGATCTTCATTGATTTTAGTTAGAATTTTGTCGACGGTTGGGATCTGCTTCTCGCAATATAATGTATGTACAACCCCTTTAATTGCAGTTTTCACCTCTTCTTTCAACGAGGTTTTTCGTCTGCCTATGATCGAATGTGGCTTGGGAGTACTAACCATTCCAATCGTTTTTTTCTCCTTCAGTATTCGGTACATAGTAGATTATCCAACTCCTGTCATGTTGGAACCCATCTCAACAGAGCTTTCAACATTATTATCTAAATATTGATATCTTAAGGCATCACAAACATTCATCGTAATAAGTTTTTCGTTGAAGTAAAAATGCCCTGGTTTAACGATTTTGGAATAAATATAGATGTGGAAGTCATATCTTTTGGGTATCTCACTAATCTCAAATAATATATAAAAACAAGCGCAAACAAGATAAATCACTAAGAACAAGCTGTAAGGTGTACTTTGCTCACTGACAAGAATTAAATTGAACTATCAGAAATTTTATTGTTGCAGTAAATTTATAAAAGCTTATAATATTTAAATATAATTAAATAATTAAATAGAATTAGATTCACGTGAGTCCTCAGTTACCTGCAGCACTGGAGCAGGTAAGTTGGAGATTTCGCTAACAGTTTTATTACTCTATCTAGTTCTTGAATGAAGTATAGGAATGTGTATACTTGCGATCGCCCCCCCCCCCCTCCCAAGAGCTTTGAGTTCAGGAAAATAGAAGCGATTCTGCCTTTTACATTAGGAATGTGTATGCTGCTGGCAGCCCCCCTCCCACTGAAAACTTGTTTTTCTTGCCATAATGTACTTTTGTGATATCACCCCCCCCCCTCAAAGAGAAAGGCTGGATCCGCCCCTGATTCACCGTGTTCGCAAATGGTCATCCCCTTAGCAACATTTAGATTCCATTGATAACGCAATATTTTTAAGTTTACTCCCAATTAAAATAGCGTTGTAATGCAAAATTTCACCGAGACGGTTTGGTCCACATAGACAGACACGGGCGCGTTCATTCTTTCGATAGAAACGAGATGCAGGCAGTTTCGCTGATTTACTTTCTTGTTTTGCACACTTTTATAGTTCCAATGTAAAAGTTTTGACATAAAAATCGAGAAAAGTAGACACGAAACGCTTTGAGAGAGCGCAGCCAACTGTTCATTTTTATCTGTTCTTCGTTTTCATGACCTATTTTTTGTATAGATAAAAACTTCTATACTACTCAATATAAAAGGAGTGGAATAACATATTTTTCATATTTGATGTTTAAGTACAAAAAGGATAATTCAATTCTTTTTACGAGGGAAGCCGTTTATATTTCGGAAATTAGCAACATTGATATTGCTAGATGCCATGTGATATATCCATTGTAAAGTTGACATTTTAGAAGGTATAAGTACTCAGAATATCTTGATATAGGTGTACGACCGTGATTTGTATTGTTACGGTAACTTTCAAAGTGGTTGTTCTCAACAAAAGTGCATAAATGAGCATAATTCTTTTTTGGCCGATGAAGTACTTACAAAAAGCACTGTATTGGCATGTTCTCCCTTAAGGCTGCCCACCCTGGTTTTACCAATGACCGTAGAAGAAATATATACGAAGGGGGCCCAGAAAAAAAAAGGAATTTCGTCATAACTGCTTTATTTCTTAATATTTTGACACCAAATTTTGATCACCTTCAAAGTATTCTCCGTTAATCACAACGCACTTCTCCAAACGATTCTTCCATTGTTCAAATTCACTTATTGGGATGTCCTTTAGGCTTTCCCGCGATTTTTGTTTTACCTCCTCCACAGTGGCAAAACGCCTTCCTTTCATGTCCCTTTTGAGTCTTCTTCTTCGGATGCATATCAATTAATGGATGTTTGCGATCACATGCTCCATTGCTTCTCTATCTCGGGCGGTGTGGATCACGTAACCCTGTCCATTGTCTTATGTTCCGAAGCCAAGACATTTTCTTCCTCCCCATTGCCCTTCTGCCCTCAATTTTGCCCTCAGTCTGAGTCTGGGGAACAAAAAGAAGTCACAGGGGGCTAGACCAGGTGAGGGCAGTGTGGGCCGGTGCGTTGTCATGATGGAAGAACCAATCGTCTGTGCGCCAAAAATCTGCCCTTTTCTTTCGGATACTCTCCCTCAATCTTTCCAAAACCCTCAAGTAGAGCTTCTGGCTGACAGTTTGACTAAGGAGAACGAACTCCTCGTGCACAATTGATCAATGGTTCGGCGACGGTCTTCACGAACGAGGGCATTGATTTTGTCGACCTTTTCGTCACTTTTTGACGTTGAGGGGCGTCCTGAATGGGGCTGGTCTTCAATTGACAAATTTCCACTTTTGAAACGAGAAAACCACCGTGGTTTTACTTAGGGCAGCATCCCCAAAAGCAGTCTTAAGCATTACAATCGTTTCCGTAAGTTACCTTTTTATTTTTAAATCAATTTATTGTTAATTCACACTAAAATAATGGCTGGCCTAAATAGCAAGTATTACACATTTTTGAAATCAGGTGAAAAGGGGCTTTCATTCTAGCAGATAATATACAAGATGTCCCATTTAAAGAATTTAAATAGCTTTTCAACTGTACGATGTGTGAGTGTGAGCTTTTTTTCTTTATTTTTAAACTTGTTCCACAGATGCATAACCATAACAGTAAAATACAAATAAACCTTTTTTTAAATACTTCGATTTATTCTAGAAATTACACAAGTCGACTTATCTGTCAAGTTAAAAGATAAATCTTTCAGGTCGTCTTCTTTTAAATTCAAGCGGAAAATTTTCAAGATAAGACGAAATGACTATCGTACAACTAGACATACGAAAATCTCGTTCCTCTTATCTCGATTTCCTTTGCCTTGTCCCATATTGAAATTCAAGACAACTTTCTAAACAAATCAGGTAAATACTCGAAATTAGAGGAGATAAAAAATTTTATCGCAAGTCGGAGCATCAGTAGCAGTAAACGATCTCGAAACTCCAAGTATTTTTAAAGTAAATTTAAAAAGCTTAGAAGGAGTTTTATAAAAGTGTTTAAAGGCCTTAAAATCCAGATAAGTGTTTGCTTAAAGTTTTTACGAGTGTTAAAATATCGTTAAAACTCGGGACTGCATCGTATATGTATGAATGCTCGCTCCTTTTTAGTTATAACCGTAGTTTAAAGGAATGTTCCCCAATGCGTTTCAGTTGCCATGAAATCCTTTATCGTAAAGCCACAAATTTTTTGCTTCCAGGACAATAATCCAATATGGATTTGCAGTGAAAAAAAACACAACTTATGGCACTTATAGTTTATATATATATATATATATATATATATATATATATATATATATAAACAGTTTGTTTCCTGCAAATACAACTCTGGTCTTCAATCCATACGCGTTTCGACCACCTTATGGTCTCGTCAGTGGAGCTGTATCGAACCGAGAGCAACATTAGCAGGAAACAACTGCCATATAAAATATAAATTCTAAAATATGTCGGTAGGATATTAAAAACCTGCCGACTTTGATGTCAGACTGAAAAATATCTCCAAACGACATCTATACAATCACAGGTTGGTTAAAAAGTTTTGAAAGCGACACCTATTAACCAGTACAGAAATCAAAATTTATACGCCATTTTAATATTTCATCTTCTATATGAACACACACAAAAATTTATTTTTATCTGTCAATTCATTCTTTGTTTACAAGCCATTTGAAGTTTATGTATTAATGAATTTTTATACAATAGATAAAACCAACATCGTGCCGTGATAAAATTCTTTGTTTTGGAAGGTTTATCAACAACAGAAATTCATAAAAAAATGGTAAATGTGTTAAAGGAATCTGCTCCTCTATTTCCAACTGTGCATCGATGGATTTTAGAGTTTAAACGTGGTCGTACAAGCGTTGAAGATGAACCACGTAGTGGACGTCCAAAAAGTGCAACAACACCAGAAATCATTGAGCGAGTATATGATATTGTTTGTAAAGATCCAAGTGTGACCAAGCGTGAAATTGCTGATACCACAGACATCTCGGACGAACGAGTACTCTATATTTTACACGAAGAATTAAGTCTGAAAAAGCTATTCGGAAAGATAGTGCCGCATTCGTTAACAATTCAATAAAAACTGAACAAATTTGTAAGCGTAATTTGGAGAGTTATAAGGAGAATAAAGCCGATTTTGTGCGTCGTTTTGTAACTGTGGATGAGACGCGAATTAACGGTTCACCTCCATGAGGAGAACAACATCTCCAAACCATCATATTGCCGCCGCCATGTTTGACGATTGGTACTTGGTAGCAAACATCACATCTTTTGTTTCTAGGATGTCGAACATACTTGATTTCATTAGATGACACTAAATTAAACTTGTTTGCATCATGCCATAGTATTGTATACCATTCTGGACTCGTCATTCTGCGAACGCAAATCGTAGCTCTCTGTTCTTTGCAGAGATGAAAAGCTTTTTGGTTGGTCGTTTTTTAGCCAACGTTTTACAGTTGAAACATGAATGTATATATATATATATATATATATATATATATATATATATATATATCGTAATTTTCTTAAAATTTATTAGTAGATAATTTTTTATTAAGTGATCTTCTTTAAAATATGCTTTTTGTTCAGGCGGCTACTTTTAGACTTATTTTCCACCGAATAACGTTTATTATACACTTTATTTCACACACAAACAAGCTGCGGAGACATTTTAAAATTCTAAGCGACTTCTATTTGTCGCTTTCATTTCTTTAAAGCAGCTATAACAGCTTCTTTAAAGTCACTTGAATATTCTTTATATTTAGGCGTGTTAAATAACGGTGTATGTTATATGAGACAAAATAATGACAAATTTTGTCATGTTTTAATACTTTTGAGCGCTACTGTATGTCAAACATTAACAAATCTGCCCCCTCCCCCATCCCGACCATTATTTATTCCATAAAAAGATATATACTGTAATCAAACAGTTTGGGGACATGAATATTTTTATTAATGAAATTAAAAAAAATACGATACTAAAAAAATTTTTACATAAGTCGTAAAATCAGAGATCTGCCTTTTTTATTTTGTATTTTTGAGAACTGTATTTGAGGCAACGATATCAAGGGAAAAGATGATAAAATAATTTAATAATGTTCTATTTTCATATTTGTAATTATCACTATTAAAAAATACAACAATCTGGGCGTCTGCCCTTTGCAAATTTGTTATCTCGTTAGTGCATTTAATGCAATATATCAACCAGGAGTTCTCTAATATGAAATTTCACGAGATTGTCTCTTACAGTTGTACCAACTTAAGAAAATAACACATGCGATTAAAAGTTTCGTTAATTCTTGGAGAGGCGGTACTATAATTAAAACCTTCCTCGGGAAACTGTCTAACCAATGCTAAAAATCGAATCAAAATTATTTCCGTAGTTTTTGGGATTATCCAACAACTTCTCTAAATAAGGACTAAGTGCTGAAACGAAATTTCTCGATGTCGTCGCGGCCCGGTGACATTTGCCTTATAATAACTCCGATAATACGGTCTTTGCTAACTCTATAATATGTTGTTAAAGCCACATTGTCAGACTATCCCAAATTTCTAAGAATTAAACAACTGGCAAATGAGCTTTTTCTTTTGTAACGTGTTCATTATTGTATTAAAGTAATCAATAAAACATGCCTAAGATAATTCTACAACCGTTGAAAACTAATTACTTTATACTGTTTCCCCTAAATTATCTAAACATCCTGACGCTGCTGTTTTCCAAAAACTTACGAAGATTGTTTCTTTAAAATCGAATATACCAAGACAAGTCTATCAAGTAAACTTTAAAATATATAAATAACGATTATCAAAAGTTCATAAGTAAATTTCAAATACCAACCGCCGAGTGATGACGTCACAAATCAGCGCTGTCTTTTTATTCTAGGAGTTGTTGGATAAGCTCAGGCATACAGACCGACATGACCAGGAATCTTCCTTTTATAGTCTGTTTCAATAAACGAACGAATCCTAAAAGACAATATAAGTACAAACTCCTCAAAATACAAAAGTATTCTAGGGGAGATCTGAAGAGATTTAAAACTGAAGCTTTATGTACTTTTTTACAGCACAAAATAAGAGTTTACTGCCATCGTTGGTTAGATTTGAGGATTAAGCATTCACAAGGGCCTCGATGTTTTAAATTTTAAGAGTGCCGTAAAAGGTTTTCTGTTTGCAGTTGTCTGTTTCAGCTTGATAGGGGAAAATGAACATTATTTTTGTCGGGAGGGTGGGAATATTAGACAGATCAAAAACGGGGGAGTTTTAAACTATAAACGCCCACAGAAACCTGTTATTATGAACAAGAGATCATATCAAGACAATATTTCTAAGTTATAGCAATAAAAATATATCTAGTAATTAAGGATAATTAATCCACAAAAAGGGTGACTTTGTAAGGTTTATTTAATGTTTTTCAAGTTATTTTTTTCTAATGTAGGTTTAGAAAAAATTGACACCATAATAAATATGTACTTAGCGATCAAAATAATTTAAAATAAATAGGAGTTTGTACGAGTACTATTTTTGTGCCCGTATGACTCAGCGATATCGAAGTTCTACAGGAGCCAACTCAACTGCAGGACCGACTTGCTATAAAATTATAGTTTAGCAGCTCGCCACTTCGCTGCCAGGATGAGAATTAATTTTTCATCCATATAGTAGTGAGATATCGGTATATTCCTGCAAACATGTGGCAGAATTTATTCACGAAAAAACGTTTCATATAAAGAATAAAAATTTATCTACAACCTTTTCTATCTATACCACCTCTATGGGTTTTTCAAAAATGCGTAAAAGAGAGAGATAGTTACAAGAAAGTCCTTCCGATCTGCGATCACTAATGTAATGCACCATAGCGAATCCGCCACCTAACGAAGAGCAAAGAAACTACGTTTTGAAACATTATTTTTTTAACGTTATTTTTAATGGAACTTAGTGTTTTTTCGAGATAAAATATACTTTTAAATCTTCCCAGTAGTACCAAAAAATATGGGTTAAAATTAGGTTCCGATTGGTTATGTAGGTTTTTCGGTTATCTATAACAAACAAAAACCCTCATCTTCTTTATATAACACCATAGATGCATCCTCATTATAGCTTTAATAGTTAAAAATGCTAGAAGAGAAAGACCCTCTTCATATCCAAGAGAGATATCTGTTAAAACGACTTTTGATAAAAATTTAAAAAAATTATTGGAAAGAAAAATACTTATGAGTAAGGCTTAAAATAATTTAAAAGTAGAAATTAGATTTACTGGTTATGAAATCTCAAGATTCGCATATAAAAAATTGAACAACTTTTTAAATACGAGACATACATTTTAAAATGGTCCGTTTTTTTATTCCAAAATTTATTGACAAATATCAGTCATTAGAGCGATACATCGATGTTTTTTCAATATTTTAGAAAAATTACGTCTTGTGATTCTGTTATCATCACACGACTTAAAGTAAGACCACAGACCTTTTGAAAAACACGAATAAGAACTAGAAATATTCATATCGTCATCAGAAATTTCACATAATATGTACCTACATTAGGGATAACAGTGCAAGGGTTTTCAATTTAGTTGAAACAGTTTCAACTCAAATTATTAGGTGCACTGTTTACTGATGATTAACTGACTTCACTTAAACTAGACCACCAAACTAAACAAGCGGATTATAAATAGTAAACACATTTCTTTATTTTAATTTTTTTAACACTTTTGGAATGGAGTAAAGGAAAATAAGCTTAGATAATCTAATCCCCAGAAGGCTATTTCTTTCCTGGATGATGGTTGTCCTGGCTTCCAAGAATACATTAAAATTAAATCGTACTTACTATCTTCGTGGTTCGCTTAATTGCAGGTTTTCAAGAGCCCAGCAATAATGATTTTTTGATTAAAAACTCTGCAGTTATTGAAATGTGTTTCATCTACCCATAAAACTTTATCGGAAAGGGAAAGATTTTCTAGACAATTACCAACACATCAAAATTACATTATTAAAGTTCTTGTGCAAATGTTGGTTTATAAAATTGTTGGAATGTTAAGCTCAGTGCCAGCAATTCCTGTAGACGAAGTTAATTCTCATTAGAATGTTTAAAAAAAAATTTTTTCTGCACAGACATGGCGACGATGGGGAAGTATATCATTGCAATCTTTGCAAATGTTGGAAAAAGAGATTTCATATCTTCTCAGATTTCAATGGCATATCTTTTTATTATTGAAACAGGAGATGAGAGATGCATCTCCACCTCTATTTCTCTGATGGTTTCTGTATTTGTAGAAGATAATTTATTTTTTATATTTGTATGCATCAACTACTTATGGTATTTCCGAATGTCAAATTGCGAATCTTCTTTATCAGACTCAACAGATGGCTCATTCCTGAAGGTATGTAAGCTGTTATGTTCTCGTACATATGTATCTAAGTACTTTGCCTTTAGCCGCAGCATCTTTGGCCGCAGCATCTTTGAAATACATGAACTTAAATCGGGGGTCGAGAGTAGTTCGGCAAGAATGCTCTACGTTATCAAACCCTCTTGCTACTTGTTTCTTTATCTCCCCTTTAAATTGTATAACCATTTCATTTTTAGGTTTCATATTTTCCATCACTTCTCGGACGGAACTGACTATTGGTATGACTTTACTAACCATTACGGAATTATCTCTCAAAATTTCTTTTGTTAACTTCTAAATAGGCATAGTAATTCCGAATCGATTATTTTTGTCAGATCATACAACCCTACAAGAAATTGTAGGAGGGAAGATAACTGAACGATGTCGATGGTTAGCAAATTTGTCGATGATATATCGACCCATATAAACATCGATGTTTATGAACGAAACGTCAATGTTTTTAAAACATCGATATATCATTTGCATCGTTGCTTCCAAAGAATGTGTAATAAACATTTTTTTTGTTTACAAACATTAAAAAATAAAACGTTATTATTATTTTTTTTTTAAATAAAGCAATGTGTAAGTTTGAAACTTATCTGTTGCAGTGAGAAATACCTAGAAAAAAAACATTCATATTGAATCAAATTTCCGTTATTTCTTATCACTTGCAGACAACGATTTTTCACGAACTTTACTAAACGATGGATAACATCGGTACAGAATAGGCCAGCGCACTTAAACATCGGAGAAGTATATTCTTTAAGCAACTTATATTAGACAAGATATGAAATCTAATACAAGCAGCGTCATCTCCCAACATTCCACGCAATCTGACGAGAACTAGCAAGTTCGAAACCGGTCTACAGATAGCGGTGCACTACCATGGGAAAGGCTTCCACCCTTTCCTGGTATTCTTGCAATTTGAGATAGGAATTTGTCTCTAAATGTGTTAGAACAGGGTACGTTTGTCCTTATTTCACCATTTTCAAAGCTCACTGTATGGCGTCTACGAGCGAACTGACGCCTGTGACTCCGGTGCTGTCGGTACCGTGTGCGCGTCGGACGCGTTCGTTTTCCGAATGGTTCCGGCCCATCAGGTTGCGAGACCTGCTGCGCGTCATCAGCCCTGTTGCCAGTGTTTGTGGTTGCGTTGCCGAGTTGTAATCTGTTTCGTTACTAAGTGGTACTGGTTGATGTTTTGTAAGCAGATTTTTCCAAGTATTAGGCCATGTTGGCTATCATCTCTGCTATTTAAGTTGTTGGGCCTCTTTGCAATTTCAATGGCTTCCCTTATAACTCTTGTAGACAGGTTTTCACATTTCGATAGCATTTTTGTTCCCGAGAAATTTATCTTATGTCCTGTGTTTAACCAGTGTTGGACCAGAGCAGAAGATATTGTTTTTTGCTTGACAGCGTTCATATGTTCGTCTCTTCTGACGCTTATTTTACGGTTGGTTTGGCCTACGTAAGATGAGCTGCATTCTCCGCATGGAATTTCGTACACTCCCTGGTTTTCTAGAGGGATTTTTTCTTTAGGTGTTGGCAAGAGATCCTTTACTTTACGGTTTGTGGTGAAAATGGTTTCAATGTTGTGTCTCCAGAGAATTCTTGCGATCTTGTCTGTGGTGCCTCTTACATAAGGAACAAAAGCTTTGGAGCTATTCTCTTGGTTTTCGCGATTTTTTGGGGCCAAGTGTTTGTTTTTTAGAGCCTTGTCTATATGTTCTTTTTTATAACCGTTCTTTGTTAGGGCGTCTTGCAGTATGTTCATCTCTTTGTGATAATTTTCTGGATCTGTAGGGGACTGCAATCGAAATGCAAGTGATTTCACTACTGTAAATAATTGGGCGGGGTGGTGATGTGAATCGGCGTTGAGGTACCTGTTGGTGTAAGTGGGCTTTCTGTAGACAGTGTGCGAAAGCAAGCCATCCTCTTTTCTTTTCAGTAGGATATCCAGAAACGGTAGTTCTGTTTCCTGTTCTGTCTCCATGGTGAATTTAATTTTGGGATATATACTGTTTATGTGTTCCAGGAAACTTTTGAGATTTTCTTCCCCATGTTGCCAGATAACGAATGTGTCATCTACGTAACGTCTTGGTTTGTGTGAAGAGGTCTCCAAAGCTTTTGATTCAAAGTCTTCCATAAATAAGTTAGCGAGTGCAGGAAATAGCGGCGATCCCATCGGGGCTCCCTCGACTTGTTTATATCGTCGGCCTTCATAAGTAAAATAGGTGTTGTCAAGACAGTGTCTAGCTAATTCGATATATTTTGGCAGATTGTATTTGTTTTCTATTACAGAAAGAGCCTCTTTAACTGGTATTTGTATAAAAAGTGATGTTCCGTCAAAACTAACTAGACTTTCTTTTTCTTCGACTACACATCACACCCGTGAGAATATCCGACATAACATATATATATATATATATATATATATATATATATATATATATATATATATATATAAATTAATAAGAAATATTACATAACACATTTAATTCTATTTTTTAATACCTATTTAACGGTTTATCAATGCTCATATTTCACAAATGCAACTACAATAAAAAATTTTATATAACATATTTAAATGTATTTTTGAAGATCTGCCGAAGATGGACAGTAAGAACAATCCCAAGTAAATTATTTCCACTTGAATTCGTTATTCCAAATAACACGTTTCCAGTCCGTCAAGTTCAGACAATAAAGATTTTTTGTCTGGTCTTCTTACATATCATTCGCCATCTAATAATCCCTTTCTCACAGTTCGGGACAATATTTCAATTTCCATATTTCTCGCAATATGGGTCTTTATTATTGTAGAAGTTAAAAAGGAATTTTCTTCAGAATACTTTCTAATTTGATTGTTCTGGTATACGTTGCGTTACACAACAAGCTTTACAACTGACTTATTGAAATGAAATCTCGCAATATCAATTTTATGTTGCCATCACGATACAGCTCAAGAATACGTGTTGTTATTTATTTCGGTTAGAAACTTGCTATAAATATTCTGATAGAAAAATAATAATACATTATTTAATGTTTTGAAAAAGGTGCTCTACTTTTTTCCACATCCAAATAATTTAAACCAAAATAAAAAACTATTCATGGGAATTTTAGGCATTGCTACGTTAATATACCATGTTGTCATATTTTTAAAACAGTTTAGTTAAATTTATTTTATTGTAATTTCTAATATTAACCCGAAAAAAGCCCCAAATTTTGACCCGATTACAAATCAAATCATAAAGCAACTTCCAAAAAAATCTATAGTAAAACTGATCAATGTTATTAACGCTTCATTCAGATTGAGAAATGTCCCCAAGATGTGGAAAATGATAGAAGTCATGATGATCCCTCAATCAGGAAAATCAGGCCAAGAAGTCTCAGGTTATAGGCCTGCCATAGCGCGCTCGTCGTGCGGCAACTGTTAGCCCGATTCGGCGTCGCCACGTTGCCGCACCCCACCTACAGTCCCGATCTGGCTCTACCTAACTTTTTTTATTCCCACAGATGAAAAAATAACTGAAGGGACATCGGTTTGAGTCGATTCAGGACGTTCAAACGGCATCGACGAGGACTCTCAACAGCATCCCTGAAGCTGATTTCCAGAAGGCGTACAGCGAATGGCAGCAGCGTTATTCTAAGTATGTAGCTGCCCCAGGAGGCTATTTCGAAGAATATTAAGGAATTGTATATAAAGGGTATTTTTTATAGTTATAAAACTTTAAGTTGGCAACACTTTTTTAACTGGCGGTCATTTTGTAAGCTGTTAAGTGATTTACGTTTAGTTTGGTTTGGCATTTCAACATGAATAGACTGACGCCTGAACAACGCTTCCAAATTGTGCAAATTTATTTTGAAAATCATGGTTCTGTTCGAAATACGTATCGCGCACTACGTCCATTTTACGGTCAATATAATCGTCCATCAGAGCAATTAATTCGATTAACTATGGAACGTTTTCGCACCACGTTTACTCTAAATGATAATACGCATCCACAGAAACGTCGTACAGTGCGTACAGAAGAAGTCATTGCTGCTGTAGAGCGTAGCGTAGAGGAAGACCCGAATCAGTCTATCCGCCATCGTGCACAGGAATTGGATATGTATCCATTCACTTTATGGAAGATTTTGCGGAAAGATGTTGGTTTGCGTGCTTACAAAATCCAACTCGTGCAAGAATTGAAGCCACACGATCACCTAGCAAAGCGTAGATTCGGTGAATGGGCCCAAAACAAGATTGCCGTTGATCCCGATTTTCATAAGCGAATTTTGTTTAGCGATGAAGCTCACTTTTGTTTGAATGGATACGTCAATAAACAAAACTGCCGTATTTGGAGTGATAATAATCCTCAAGTGTATGTTGAGACACCGTTACATCCAGAAAAACTGACTGTTTGGTGTGGTTTATGGGCTGGTGGAATCATTGATCCGTACTTCTTGAAAAACGATGCTGGTCAGAAAGTTACAGTCAATGGTGACCGCTATAGAGCAATGACATTTTTTCCAAATTAAATGTCTTTACAAGGCCCAGGTATCACCATTTTCAATGTGCACGATAGAATAGCAGTCACGCTAAAGAAATTCAACTTTTAGATTCAACGTGTGCAGGTGAATTAGTACGAATATTTTGGTTTTCTCAGCATCATTATATTAGAAAATGAAATTCGACTTACCGAAAATATTAAAAGCGATATTACTAAACATCTCAAACAACTTCAACTAACGTTCAACGACTATTTTCTTAATAAACCTATATACAGAGTGCAGCATTTATCTTGAGACAATGGAATATCTCTATGGGATCACATTTTTTCGAAAAATGATTTATAGAAAAATTTAAGGTTGGCAGGGGGGCTAACTAATAGTGACCTTGACAATTACCTTGTCCATGCCCTTCAAGGTCAATTTAGGAATTTTATATAAGAACCCCCAATTTCGACCCCGGGAATGGAAAGAGTACAAAATTTTACCATCATATATGACCGCAAGGTGAAGGTCAAATATCACAGTCATTACAAGATGAAAACAAAAAGATTTCAGTATTTCGTGGAATGTTTCGTACAAAAACTATTAGATGGCATGGGAGATAAGTGGAGGTGACCTTGAAAAAACACTGAGCTTAATCTGCAAGGTGATTTGAGGCTCAATTTCAAAATTTGAAAAGGAAACTCCCCAATTTCACCTAAGGAAATGGAAAGACCGAACAATTTCACAGTAATTTCATCATCAGTTATGACCTTGACTTCAAGGTTAAGGTCTAATATAAGGTCATTTTCAGATTAAACGAAAATCTTCAACGTTATTATTTTATAGAATGTTGCATACTAAAGTTGTAAGATTGCAAAGTTGCTATAACATTACTATTTGAAAAAATTTATTCGTTCAAAATTCTTAGCAAAAACTGTACTTAGTACGACTATGTGCATGATTAACCATTTTTAACATTACTACGAAGTGGACGTATTAGTTTTTGTTTTCTTCGGGGTGCTTGTTTAAGTTAAATCCCCTCGCCTCTCACCATCGGTGTGCTTGTTTTCGGCGAGTCCTCTCGCCTCTCACCATCGGGGTGCTGGTTTTCTATGAATACCCTCGTCTCTTACCATTTTGTATGATCATGTTAAAGGTTTCAAATGAATTTTTCAATAAGTGCTGAAAATGGTTACCTTTAACTTCAATACACGTACTGACCAGCACTTCAAAAGATTATACACAACTGCGGAGCATTTCAAGTGTCATTTTGGGACAAGTATCGCTGATTCGCTGTTTCATGTTTTCATGAGTTGTTGGCACACCTCTATAAACTTCGCTCTTCAAATAACGCCATAAACAAAAATCTGGTGACATAAGGTTTGGCCATCTTGCGGGCCACTTTACTAGACCTCCTCAACCAATCCATCGTCCGTTGAATTAGCGATCCAACACTTGTGTTAAAACCATATTTGTTGAATTACATCTAAGCGTACGTCTTCAAGCAAAAATAGAAGTTGATTTTCTAAAATATCATGATATTTTGCGCCGTTCAAATTACCTCTTCAAATCTGGAAATTGCGCTTCAAGTGACCTTGAATGTTAAGGTCAAGTTTATTTTCAAGTCATAGTAACTACTTAGCTCCCGTGCAGCCCAGCAATTTGTGTACGAAACATTTCACGAAATACTGCGATCTTTTTTGCTTTAACCTTGAAATGACCTTGATATTAGGCCACCTTGAGATCGATGATAAAATTTCCCGCCCTTTTCATTCCCGGTGTCGAAATTCGGGGTCCCATTTAAGGTTCTGAGGTTGACCTCCAGATGACCTTGAATAATAGGGCCAAGGTCATTTTCAACGTCACTACAAATTAGCCCCCCTATAATTTTTGTATAATTCATTTTTCGAAAAAATGTGATGCCACCGAAATATTGCGTTGTCTAAAGATCGTATATATCTGGATCGAACAACTGAATAAGTAATAAGTAATCCTTTTCAAGATTATTCTTTAATTGATTTTTGGCTCAGTGTAAAAAATGAGCATACTGTTTTGGCGGAAAAAGCCATTAATGTTGTACTGTCTTTTTGTACAGCATATCTATGTGAGAAAATATTTTCAACTTACACTTACCTGAAAGATGAGTCCAGAAACCGGTGCAGAACCTGATCTAAGACAAACTTTTAGAAATCAAACCAATTTTTTTGTTCCACCAAACAGGCACAAATATCCCATTGAGGGTATTTTTCAAGTTAAATATTATTGTATTCATTTTGCATTAATTTCTTCTTGCAGGTTAAGTTATCACTTTATTTTTAACAACGTTTCTCTGTAAATATATTACGATTATGTCTCAGTTTTTCGTTATGGACTGTTATTCAATAAGGAAAATAAATTTTAATAATCCAGTTGAATCGTTTCATTTACGGTTCCTAATGACTACACAGGGGGTTTTTAGAAGGGGTTTGCAAAAAGAAGAAAAAGGTTGGGAACCGCTGGACCAAATCATTTGAGCTAGTTCAATGAAATGTCATTGTCAAGCAAAAACATAGCGCGGTAGTTACGTTAAAATATTAGGATGTTTAAGTTGACAGATCCAGAGATACACTAGTAAGGTAAACCCTAGTTAAGAATCTTAAAATAATTACCTTAAGTTCTTTATTCATTGATCTAATTTCTGATCAGATTATAATATTAAGAACTGCTCTGTATAGGGCTTTTAATAAAAAAGAAAACAAAAAGTTGTACACAAGGACATGTTTAAAAATACTTTTAATCCGCTCTTTAAGGATTCTTCGAAGAAGCCACTTAGTCTATCTACATGTTACATCACTGCATAGGTATATCATTTTTAAACATAAAAATGACTTGATGTTTGTTAAAGAACTAATTTGATATATGTTAGCATATACAGTTATAAAATTAAATACGTCCGTGTGGGTGGATTACGTTACGAATCTACTTTTACTGAAGTAGTTACCTACCCACTCAATATTTAGATAAATTCAAGTTTTGTTGCGTTTGCGTTCTTTCTTGATTTTGAAGGTAAAGTGTATAAAAAATTTTGAGTATTTTATAAATATTGTAAATTGCACTACACAACAAATTTTAGTTTATTTGTTGTATCTTGAATGAAAAGTGCATTTTTTGGTCAATTTTGGAGCGCTGAACATAAAAAATACAATAAAATTAAAACCTCAAGTTGCAATTTTTAAGAACAAGTTTCTTTATTTTATTTTTAACGACATAATAAAAAAATACATACTTTTACACTTGCAGAGACACTAAATATCCTGTCTTTTCACTTTTCTTTTGTAAATTGTTTCTGTAACGTCTTTAAAAAGAATCCAACAGTAGTCGGCAAGCATTGAAGCCAAACCAAGTTCTTTTCCATGTTAAAACATGGTGCTAGGCCTTTATGACGTTTTCAAAAAATACATACTGAAACATCGTCTTCTTCTTCACTGCTGCCATCTTGAACCTAGTAACTCTGCTTTACTGCTTGGAAGTTCCAAGTCTCTTACAAGGTCGTTTAATTCTGATTGGGTTATTTTGTGCGGTTGGCCGTATAACGTGGTGCGTGTGAAATCAGGATCTCTTGATGTTGATGGCATATCATCTTCTTAAGAAATCGTTGTATCGTTATTATCTGATTCGTAAGTGAATGTTTCTAGAAATTCTGGATTAGGAAGTTCATCACTATGAAACACAGGTCTCATGCCACATGGTATATTTGGATAGTTAAAAACCTTGCCCAATACGAGGTGCGATGCAGAAATAGCAATCATTAACATGATTTAAAGGCTCTCTCCAGATTATTGGGACAGCAAACCGCATAGATCGTTTTTTACTATTTAACCAGTTTCTCAGACTTAAAGCTCATCCATTACAGCAGATATGTGAAGCCCACTGTTTGCCTTGATCCCCAATATTGTAACCGAAATAAAACTGATATGCGTTTTTATCAGTGGGGTAATAAACCGTTTCTGAGACGCAAAAGTCACCTCACCGCAAACATAACAGAAGTGAACTGGACACACTTTCAAGACATCTTACAATCTCAAATATTTCATTTGACTCACTAACTTCTACTGACTAACCCCTCCATTTTGTATCTGCTTATATATCCAAATACATTTTTAGAAAATATTCCGAGAATTTTCTATTCAATTCTATAATATTCACAACAGTGTCATTTGTCATTTATTGGTATACAGGGGCTGTTCAGTACAAAGCATACATAAAAGTCGATTTACATGGGTTTAAATGGCTATCTCCCTTATTTTAAGCTCTGGGGGGTTGGCACATCGTATATGAGGAGTTATCCCTAGAGATCCCCATGCGGTGTTGCCAAGTCGCGCTCAATTTCCTTAATTTGGGGAAAACGTATCATTTGCAACGTTGTACCCCTCTATTGTTATAAAAATACAAATACACCATGTGCATTCTTGCGGTTACATTGTTAATATATAGATAGACATGATGCCATGTATCTCTAAAACTTGAATTAATATTAAAAAGATAAGTTTGGTTTCGGTTTTAGCACGCCAAAAATGGTAAGATTTAGTCGATTTTAATTTAGATCCATTTTGGCTGTTGTCGAGTGTTATCAAAAGTGAGAAATAAAAAAAATATTCAAAATTAAACCGACTTCAAAAAATTGAACTAATAATAAAATAAAATTATTAATTTACGAGGAGTACTAGAAAAGTTTTCTCCCAACAAAGACACTGCCATGTTTCATGTTCACAAAACTCATTTTTTGCTGCAAAACACTTCATAAAATAGAAAACAATGAACGAGATGAAATCAAATTTAACACACATATAGAAAAAGAATGTCACCATTGAGTGGTACTACACAACGCAGTCAACTGTTTATAGCACAGCTACGCAGATATTTTTTTATTTCTCGTATTTCGAAATTTGTGAATGAATTCTGACCGAGTTATAGAGTAAAATAAGTAGTCCGGTTAAGTGGAATACACTGCACATTCTCGTTATTAAAATCTGCAACATCCACAGAACTGTCTGTTAAAACATTTAAAAGTAATGGAAAGCATGGTTGAAGTATTTTCACATTCAAAAGGGAGAAACAATTTGGTTATTTTACATAATACGAGCCTAGATTTCCAATAGCGTAGATATTAACAGCCGGATTCACCAACATGATTTAAATTTAAAACCATCCTAAACTGACAGCAGATGACTTAAACTGACAAGAGCAACAATAAGTCAAGCAAGTCTTAAACCCTAAAAATACTAACATACAGAAATCATTTTGTTTTATTATCGAACCGGCAAAAATGAAAAACTTTATTTATTTTTGGGATACCACTATTTCTCTTACATATTTCAAGGCTTTGTCGCAAAGTTCTTATTCTTAGTATCCCTATATAAGCGTTTATTTGTTGATATATGTAATATAAATTATGACAATATCACAAGCAAAACAAAACTGGCCGATTATAAAATTTAAATTTCATAGGAACTAGATCGGGTTTAAATCTTAAATCTTCTTAGTGAATCTGGCTGTAAGAGTTTAAAAAAATAATGCCGAAATATTTAAAAAAAAAACGTTGAAAAATAACTTTTTATATATTGTAAATAACTTTGCAAAAAATCGTTAAAATTATTAACGAACTTATGGAACTATTGATACAAAAAATTGGCAGTTTTTTCCCGTTAAGATGAAAAATTATAATTTTGGTCGAATCGAACAGAGATGCACTAAGGATCATTTCAAAAAATTTGCATTAACAGTTCCTAAAAAAGGATCACCAAGTTTAATCAGATAAATTATGCAGCGAGTACAACCTTTTTTTGCTTATAAACCAAATCAAATGGTACGTATTTAAAACTGTTCATACAAACTTTTTTCGTATAGGCCTCCTTTTCAGCGATTTGGGCTCCCAAAGAGCTGCAATGGAATCAAGATTTTTACATTTAATTATTGAACCACCAGGTATATTTCAATTTTTTTTAATATGAAGTAAACCAGGTAAGACCCTTCAAATTACTATCCAAGAAAGTGTTGTGAATTACTCACAACTGCAGTGACGGACTAGCTGTGACATTCATGACCTCATTTTTTTACGCCCTGTATAATAAGAACTTTGGACAACGTTTTATATATACCTTTAACTATTGACTAAAAATTAAGTATTCTTCATTCATATCGCTAATCCTAACCGTTTTCGAAAAAACGTCATTTTATTTACACTGTTAGTCCCCTTCTGTCGAGTTGAATATGAAGAAGAGGAATTTCTCCCTATCACCATAGTTTCATAAAAAGTTAAACTAACTGCTTAGTTAAAAACTTCGTAAGAGGGTTTAACATGGGTCTGATACACTCGCGGGCACGACGAACTGAGGAATGCTGTACCAGCCACATTAACTCAGCATTGTTCCTTATTTGATCGCAGTGAAACGTAATTCTCCATAAAAGTTCCTCCCTACTATAGACCGGAGTGGCATACACCAAGGTTTTGAGGTGTCCCCACAGGTAAAAATCCAACGACGTTAGGTCCGGAGATCGAAAAAGCCAGGCCAACGCTGAAATGAAGTGGTGTCCCATCGTGCATGTAGTACATGTTTCGGCGGGTTTCAAGTGCTAAATGCTCTACTAAATCGTGAAAAGCGTTCTGGAGGAACTCCAAATAAAGTTCTCCATTCGGTCGTGCCGGAAATACGAATGGTCCAATCAAAAAATTGCCAGTGATTCTTGCCCATACATTAATTGATTGGAACTGAAGTTGATAATGCGAAATAATAATTGCATAAGGATTTTCATCAGCTCATACATGTGAGTTGTGTAAATTTATGATACATACCATTTTTAATAAACCCAGCTTCATCCATGAAGGGAATAATGCTAATGAAGTTTACATTATCTCGTTGTTGTCTTGAAATTATTACTTTCAAAAAAAAATAATAAGAAGGTCCGAACAGAGAGAGAAATATTAACACTGGACTGTTGCTGACTAGAAAAAAAGTGTTATTTTAAGACCAATCAAAGTTTAAGATATTTAGGTGTGATGGTAGAAAGTACGTACGATGACAGAGAATATGCGCTTTGTATCTAGATACCAAATTTCCACGGTTAAACATAGCGGCGGCAACATTATGGTATGAGGCTCATTTATTTATGGCGGAGTTTAATATTTTAATCAAAATTGAAAGCACGATGGATGCTGCACTATACAAAGAAATATTGGAATAACATTTGCTCCAGTATGCGAAGCAAAAAAGGGCAAAAAAGTAGATATCTCAGTAGGACAATGATCTTAAACATACATCCAAATTAGAAAGTTTCTTCAGAAAGCAAAAATGACTATTGTGAATTGGCCATGGCAGTCCCCAGATCTAAATCCAATCGAATACTGCTACGTCGCAAGAGAGAAAGATTATTAAAATGAAAATGAATTCTTATTAAATATTGAACGCTTCTGTACAGGTGGTTTTTCTTTTGGTGTTGATCGCTCCTTCTTTTAGAGCAGTGTCTAGGTTAGCATGCCGGAGATTAGGGGGGGGGGGGGGTTATATATATTCAAAGCGCCACCTGTTTTAGGCCCGTCGGTAAGAAGAAGCGATGATGTACAGTTGAATTTTGCACTAATAAATGATCTAGTACGCCGATTTAGGAACTAAATTAAAAGTGTTGGACTTCCAATGGGTGAAATAATGTTTTATTACCTAGTGTATACGTATACCTTCGGTTTACAAAGTATTTTAACTTAAATTAAATATAAAGTGTCCTGTGATCGCACGCAGAAAGTCTTATTAGTTTTCAATCACAGGGGAAAAATGAAAGCATACGATAAATTAGGTAATACCACAGTTTATTATATATAGTTCTAATACCTGAAGCAGGCGCGGATCCAAGGGGGGGGCGGTGGGGGCGATCGCCCCCCCCCCCCCCAAGAGCTCTGAGTTCAGGAAAATAGACCCGATTTTGCCTCTTATACTATAGTTTATTCAAGAACTAGAGAAAGTAATAAATCATTTTTAACCATTTTTTTCTTCGCAAACTGTGTTCTTTAGTTCGGTGTCTTTGGCAAAATCTATTAGACACATATATTTTTCGTAGAAATGGGTTTGAAATTTTATAATCAAAAATACCTGTCTATAATAATGGACTGTTTGGGTTGGATAACAATAGATATTTGGAAGTGTGAAGTGTTAAAATAGATTTTAATCCTTGTGAAACCGTCGAAAGGAGGCATTAAGCATATATAAAAAAATAAATTAGTCCATATAATATCAAACTTTTTTTGAGGCTTCGGTCGGCTTTTATTATTAATTAAAAACATTTTTAGGACATTTGACGTTTCAGTTTATTTATCTCTTAAACCATTTGAAGAATTACAATTAAACACCAAAAAGAGATTCGAATATAATTAGTTTTTATATGTTACAGTTAAAAATAGACCTACTTATTTTTATTTCTATTGTACTGATATCTTAATTTAATTTAGTTTATTATATGGAAATCCGTTAGCCCCTAAAAAAAAATGCAAATTCTACACGCTTAAGAAAAAGACACAAATACAATAATAAAATAATAAAAAACTTACGGCTAATTGGAATTAAATATATATAAAATTAAAGAAAAATATATAAAAAATAAAAAAATATATAGACAGCATTAAACAATAAAATACAACAAAACCAAAAATTTAAATAATAAATTGTGTTTGCACTGGTAAATATTACGTTTCTAATTCCTAATCAAAGTCAGTGAAGCTATCTTCGCTCAAATTAATTATAATTGGTTCCTCTATGTCACAGATCATGAGATTAAATTTCCACATGTTGTTTTATTCTTTTATTATATGGATTTTTCCCAATTTTCCGCACGAACTTTATTCAAAAAAATCTTTCAAAAGTTCAGTTAAATTACTAATTTTGTAAGTTGTGTTATTTCTAGTAACTCTACCTTTTACATGAGAGAGATATTTCCTTCTCCAACGAACAGTTTCCGGACGATCTATAAGCACAGATTTTCTATCTGGTTTTTCCCGGCAAAAATTAAGTTCTCTGAGCAATTTCCAGAGTACAGTTCTTTTAATTTCAGGTAAATCACGATCTTCATTGATTTTAGTTGAAATTTTGTTGACGGTTGGGTTCTGCTTCTCATAATAAAATGTATGTACAACTCCTTTTATTGCAGTTTTCATCTCTTCTTCCAACAAGGTTTTTCTTCTGCCTGTGATCGAATGTGGCTTGGGAGTACTAACAATTCCAGTATTTTTTTTCTCCTTCAGTTGTCATGTTGGAACACATCTCAAAAGAGCTTTTAACATTATTATTCGTCGTAATAAGTTTAACGATTTTGGAATAAATTTTGAGGTGGAAACCTTATCTTTTGGGTATCTCACTAATCTCAAATAATATATAAAAACAAGCGCAAACAAGAAAAATCACTAAGGACACACTGCAAGGTGTACTTTGCTCATTGGCAGAAGTTAAATTAAACTATGAGAAATTTTATTGTTGCAGTAAATTTATAAAAGCATATAATTAAATATAATTAGGTTTACAGCAGTCCTCAGTTATCTGCGGTACTGGAGCAGGTACGTTGGAGGTTTCGGTAACAGTTTTATTTGTCTCTCTACCTCTTGAATAGAGTATAGGAATGTGTATGCTTGCGATCGCCCCTCCCCTTCCCAAGAGCTTTGAGTTCAGGAAAATAGAACCGATTCTGCCTTTTATATTAGGAATGTGTATGCTGCTGGCACTCCCCATCGTTGACAACTTGTTTTTCTTGCGATAACCTCTTCCAAGAGCTTTTTGTTCAGGAAAATAAACCCGATTCTGCTCTTGGACTTATGCTGCTGGCATCCCCCTTGTCGGCAACTTTTTTTTACTTGTGGTCGCCCCCCCTCCCTCTCCAAGAGCTTCAAATATAGAAAAATAGACCCGACCATGTTTTTTACACTAAAAATAGGACTGTTGCTGGTGTCTACCCCCCCCCCCCCCGTTGACAACTTATTTTCGCTTGCCATATCACCGCCCCCCCCAAAGAGAGAGGCTGGATCCGCCCCTGACCTGAAGTGTAGTTTTATCACTGAGTCTAAGTACTTTCAGCAAGCAGGATAATCTGTAACTTCTTTGGGAGCAATGAAGTGTTTTATGACAGGCTCCGGCATGGAATTCCAGTTGTTAAATAGAAAAGGAAGATCCCGGTTTAATAAAATCTGATTGTGGCATGTACCTATTTGTCTTTACGGGTGTAACAAGTGTCAAAAGTCACAAATATGGTGTTGACCTCTTAGAGGTGATAACTTTCACTACACTTTACTTAAGGGTACACGAATACAGTTTTAACTTTCTTTATCCCCCAAAATTGGGCAAATGTTGCCTTAAAACACTAAATATAGTTTTAGTTGTTTACTGGGATAAACGTAGTGCTGTATAATTAGAAAAATCTGCCAAAATATTGCTTTCTGAGCTTATGCCAATTTTCCCAACCAAGGCTTGGCCCAGAATCTCTCTACTGACGCTTTTAGAAATCTCAACAGCGCCAAAAAAAAACAAAAGATTAACTAACAACACCCTCGATGAAAGTGGCAAAAGTGGAGTGTTTGATACATTTCTAGGGACACATGATTTTTTTTTACAAAACCGGTTTTTGATGTGACAGTGACAAAAACGTTTAGCTTTTATTTTGTATGTATTTGTTAAAGAGACAACTTGATGGAAATAAGGGATTAATTTATGGTATTACCTTGATTGTTGGTATTTTGGTAAAATTATTTATAGTGTTGTTCATAAAATATCAAAACTCTAACACACCTCCCCTCCCTGGAGAAAAGTTTCTTCGAAACTTTTATTTAAAAAAAAAATAAGGAATAAAAAAAATCATACACTATTTTTACAACTAACTTAAAAATATGGAATATCAGGTTGTTAATTTTCATTATCCGGCGGGTATGCTTTTAGGTCTTTAGCATGCCAAACACCTAAATTTCTTCCTGACTCATCAGAAATTTCGTAGGATCATGGTGATAAAATGTTAGTGATCGTAAAGGGTCCAGTAAATTTGAGTGCAAATTTAGCAGTAAACTGATTAGCCTGATTAGAGACTACGTAATTTCTCTTCCAAACTTTTTGTTTTAAACTAAAACGATCATCACGACGTCGAAGACTGTACCTATGGCAAGAACTCAAGAGTGCACGGTCACACACTGTCGAATAAAAGAAATTGATGGAAACATTTACAGGCAGAGTGGCAGAATATTCCTTAAGAACGCGTCACTAATAGAATCGATGTCCCGCCGGTATGATGTAATTGTTGCAAATGGAATGTCTGCGAAATATTAGCGTTAAAATTACTAGACAAATGTCCTTTGCTTAACGAAAAAAATTGAAAATTATTTTGGCCCAAAACTTTTATTCACTACTGTACATGTTACCACGTGTTGCGTACAACACTGAGGACCGCCACATGGTTCCTTTTGTTGTACTGATTTAAATATAACTACTTCATTCAACACTGTTTGAATGTTGCTAATATTAACAAGTGAACGTTTCTACTATCTTTACTAATAAATTAATTTCAATTATTGTCGTTTTCTAATATTCGCTGACAATGCCCACTTATTTAATGATTTGCACAAAAACCTATACGAAATTACCCAGAAACTTAAGACACAATACAAAAGAATTGCCATTACTTATTCATTCGCTTTAATTTGACATACTTTTTATTTCTCAGCATTAATTATTAATTATGTCAATAAAATAAATATCCATTAAATATTATTTTTAGTGCGATTTCTCTTCCGTATCGGAAAACACCTAATGCGGAAAAAAATAGTGTCAATTATGTTTTTATTGAACGGAAAGAAATATATGTCTATATATGAAGGGAGATCCTCTAGAAACTTAACTTTCATAGATTTACCATAATTTGAATTTTGAAGTTACTCGACATACAAACGGTCTCTAGTTTTATGAAGTACAAAACCCTTCATCCACCAGATATACGAGGACAAATCAAATATTAACCAGACGTCTTTTTAACCCTAGGTGAAGAGAGTAACGTGACGTCTTGATATATATTGGGCGGGGATGTAAAGTGGAGAGAAGTAAGCAGATTGGCTGTTAGCAGCGTCATGTCTGAGAAAAAGGTTCACACGTCGGTTGAGCAACACATTATTATTAACTTTTTGTCGCCGGAGGGTAAACACATGCCGAAATTTTGCGTCGACTAACTGCACATTTCGCTGAAAACACGCTTTCAAGGACCCAAGTCTACGATTGGCACAAAAAAATTTCCAATGGCCGAGAGTCAGTGCAAAATGAGACAGATGCACGTCGATCGCCGACAGGCACCAGTGATACACATATTTTTGCGATTCGTGAGATGACTGAAGGAGACAGCCGCCTCACAATATGGGAAATTGCTGCACATGTCAGAATATCGTATGGGAGTGTCCAGTCAAACATTTCAGATGATTTAGGTTACCGAAAAGTGTCGACAAGGTAAGTTCCTCACCTCTTGACGGAAGATCAGAAAGTAAACCATCTGAAAGACTTTTGGCATGATCTAGAATGGAAGGGGATGATTTCTTAATGCACATTGTCACCTGTGATGAGACGAGGGTGCATTATTACACCCCGGAGTCTAAGCAGGCAAACATGGAGTGGCGAAAACCTCGAAAAGCGGAAGGCCAAGATCCGTCTTTCTGCTGCGAAAGTTCAACGATATTTTGGGGTTGCAGAGGCATATTGCTCGTTAATTTTCTCCATTTTCTCCACTCGCAACATGGCCTAGGTATTGTAACCTTCTTAGTCTTATTGTTTAATATTTCTTTCCCTTTCCCAATTTTTTCAAGTACCGCCATGTTTGATATTTTATCTATCCATCGTATCTTCAAAATCCTCCATATTTCGAATGCCTGCAGTCGATTAGTGATATTCTATTTCCAGTTTAAGCTTCCATTCCGTAAAGCAACACCGAGAATACATATCACCTTCACATCCTTATTTTGAGATATAGGCTAATGTCTATACTATAAAATATCTTTCTCACCTTATTGAATATATTTCTGGCTTGTCCGATTCGGATCCGAATTTCTTCTATATATTCATTGGTTTCATTAACAACTATTCCCAGATACTTATATTTCTTTACCTTTTCTACTGGTTGCTCTTTGATCCATAGACTCTCTTGGTGTTGATGTAATTTTGTTGTGGTCTTGAATTTCGTTTTTTTGCATTCAGATTGAGGCCACGTTCCTCACTGCTGACTACTACCTGATTTACTAATTTTTGTAGGTCTCGTAAGGATTCTGCAATGAGAATGGTGTCATCTGCGTATCTGATGGTATTAATAAATCTTCAGTTTGTTTTTATTCCAGTTGTTGTTTCTGCTAGTGCTTTCTGAATAATGTCCTCCGAGTACAAGTGAAATAGTAACAGTGAGAACACGCACCCTTGTCTTACATCACGCTTTATGTCTACTTCGTCTGAAAGTTCATCGCCTAGTTTTACACCAGCCGTTTGATTAAAGTACAAATCAGCTATTATCCGTATATCCTTGCTGTCTATATCCTTATTTTTGAATAGCAGCATTTGGTTGTTATGTCAGACACATACAAGTTGATTAACCTCCATACATCTCTAAACCAACACCTTGAACCCAAATAAGGCTTCTCTTGTCCCCATTGCGTTCCTGAATCCAAACTGAGATTCACTAAGGTCTCGTTCTATTTTTCTAAAGATTCTTTTTCTAAAGATTTTCACAAATATTGTTAGAGTGTGACTCATCAGGCTGATTGTTCGATAGTCATGGCATTCTTTTGTGTTAGGTATTTTTATAATGAATGTTGATTTAATTAAGCCATTCTGTAGGTATAATTCCCGTGTTGTATATTGTATTCTACAGGTCTACTAATATATCAATTTGTTCTTCCGTAATTAACTTGATTAATGCAGTTGGAACTTCGTCAGGACTTTACTGCTCTTTGATATTTTGATAGCGTGTTTTACTTCTTCCCTTGTTATATTTGGACCTGTCTATCACTTCCATCTACCTCCAATTTCTCTCTCTGGTCCTCAAAGAGATCTTGTATGCATTATTTCCACCTTTCTAGTTTCCCTTTTGTGTCAGGTATTATGCAACCCTCTCTGTCTAAAAGGATATTGAACCTGTTCGTACTTTTTGAACCGTATTTTTCTTGCAATTCTTCCATTTTAGTACATTTATCTCCGTACCATATTTCCTTGGCTTCTCATGTTTTCTTTCTTATTTCTTTATCTTTGATGTTATATGCCTTAGTGTCTTTATTTTTAAATAGTCGCGTCCTTTCCATTAGTTGCAGTATTTCATCGGTCAACCAAGATTTCTTTCCTCGAATTATCCTTTCCAATAGTTCCTTACTCGGTGACAATATTGCTGCTTTAGAAGATTCCCATTTACTGTTCGGGTCTTCATTGCTATGTAACTGTATCTTACTTAGTTCTTTGTTAATCTTTTCAGCTAACTAACGACTATCACCATTACTTTGGTTTTATTCTTGTTTAGTTTCATATTATGTTCTAATACTATATTTCATTTCTTCGAATTTTTTTTTAAATTCCTCTGTTTTTCTGCTAGAACCACTAGGTCATTAACGAATGCTCCCTCTGGAAAATCTATTATTTATAAATATCTATAGATACATAAAAATTGTAAACAATATTTGGCTTAACCCTCCTTCCTGCCTTATTCCTTCTTTTGTTGAATTTGCTTCCCATATTCTGCTCTCACGAATGATGTGTTTACTACTATTTCTGTACATGTTCTTAAAAATTCTTATAATCTTACTATTAATTTCCCTTTTGTTCAATATTTCCCATAGCTTTTCTCTAAACACTCTATCAAAAGTCTTCTCAGGATCTAAATATAAAGCCCTTTACCAACAGATATAGTAGGCCTTATTGACGTTTTAAAATTCCCAAAACTAACCAAATTAAAGCTAAAAACACGAGGACGGAAAAGTTAAAATTACTAGAGAATATCCCACATTGAAAATTAGTCTGGCATATTGTATTTATAGACACTTTAATTAACAGCCGCACTACCAAAATTATTGAACAGATAATACCCAATATTGTTCGGAGACCTATAAAGTAGAAATTGCCGATATTTATTATTTTTTAACACAGTTTTCGTTAAATCGATAAGGAAAAATAAAAGAACCTTACTAGGCAGAAAAATAAATAGGAAATTTGTATTTTGGAATAGATACTAATGTAACAAATTATGAGTTAAACATTTTACATTAAAAATAACCCACAAAATAAAATCTAAAAAATAAAACACTAAAAAAATTTTTTTCTTAAGTCCACCATTTCGGATCTACCATTTTGAAAATTTATTTACTGAAATTTGGTTATTGTAAATTGATTGAAGCACAGGTAGTAGATAGGGCACCGAAGGAGGTTTGGTTGATTGTTCCGGATGCAAAGGCCTGACAAGTACCAAATAAGGACGAAACAGCACTGTCGTCATCTTCCGGATCCGGTGATTCTTTACTGTCTTGGAGTTCTCCGAATTTTTTAATACGAGAGTAATATTTACCAACAATCGTATATCCGCTCAGCCGAGAATTTTTCTGTTTTATTTAAAGTTATACGGACTATATATATATATATATATATATATATATATATATATATATGTAATCGAAGGTTTTCGGGCATCCCATGTATGTGCAGACTGTAAGGCAGCTGACATTTCAGTAAAAGCTCATTCACCTTTTTCAAAGCTCACGGCGTCCATGAGCGAACATTACCACTTTTTAACTATATTTAGAGGCATATTTTGATAGAATTGTACTATTCCACCATTTTATAGTTACACCTGCCATGTGTCAACCGGGAAGTGTCGTGGGTAGTATAAGTAGTGGGGGAAAATACGGATCTGTAAACAGTGACGTAGTCAAGCATGAGATCTAGCAAAAATAGAATATAAAGTTAAGAAATTCCTTGTTTGATATTTTTTACATAATATAAAAGAATTTAATGGAAAAAACTATTCATCTGGAGATAGACTGTTCAGGAGACTCAAATACTTTTCTTTTTCCAACTTTAAAATATAACTGTAAATGACACCCAGACTCTCAGTGTCACTTTTTTTATTCATTGTGTTACTTTCTTGGTTAATGTACACCATTTCAAGGAACAGCCTTTTGTGATAAGCAGGAACTCTTTCCAGAACCTCAGTGCTATCTCAGTTAATATTGTGATCTTGATGAAAAACATGTTCAGCCAGAGCACAAGAGGGCAAAACTCTATTAATATCACTACGATGGGAGGTGAGTCTGACTTTGGGGCTTCTGGAAGTCTAGCCTATCTAAATCAATTGACAGCTGGAACAGGAAACCTTATAAATTATGCGGGACGTTTCATTCAGCTGTAACGGCGTTTTGGCTTTAGAACAAATTTTTAGAGCGAGTAAGTAATTGTTTTCTAGCTATTTTAATATATGTATTTTTAAAAATATTCATCGACTTGTCAGTAAGAATTTCTATATACGGTAGTGGGTGGAAATACTGAATTTGTACTGTTACATTTGAAAAGTGTTAACTATGCCTAAAGATTGAGTATGTAACGGAGGTCCATTAAATTATACGTCGGTTCAAAACTTAAAGTCAATAAGATAAAGCGCTGGGTACCCCTTTAGGACTCTGTATCTCCGTTAAGGGGCACTTAGGATTTTTTTTATGACAAAGTAGGGTTATTTTGACCTCCCCTGTATGGTCCCGAGAAATTAGGAGGTACTTACCGGACACACTGTATATACTGGTACTTTTATAGGCACCGTCTATTAAAACGTTTTTCTTTGGGATTTTTGAAAACAGAAAAAATATTTTTTGCAATATTGAGAATGTTTTGATATCTAACCGTTTATCGCTCAAAAACAAAAAGACCATTTTCGTTCTTTTCTTCAGTGGTAATTTTCCGAAAAGTAGAAAAACAATTTAATCAAAAATAAATTTTTAAAAAATGATAATTTTAGGAAACTTCCTTCTTGGGACAAGAACAATAGGTTCACCTACAAAAACGGCACTGGTTAAAGTTTTATATAATTTAAGCGTCATTTCCTAAATTCTTTATAAATTATTCAAAGGCATTTAAATAAGTGACCAACTACCATTTAAAACATTCCTCGAATGAATCACATCCGATACAGAAATATTGTTATTGTCAACTTCAACTGAGTTAATTTGTACTAAAAATAGAAGAATTTTTACTTTTTATTGACGTTTTAACCTCTGACTTATCAACCTTCGGTGTCGAGCATAAGTTACAGTTAAAAAAAGGAACGTTTTGATGGCGATAAATGTAAATAATGTGTGTTTATTTATATGAAAAGACAAAGAAAAATCTAATGTGTCGTTGTTTATTGATAAGCGTTAATATCATGAAAGATGACGAGGTTAGTTCAAATTAAAAAAATAATAGACTTAGGATTTTTATTAATTGTAACAAATTTATCTTGCGTGTTACAGTCAAAGGGATTTTAGGTTAAAAGAAAAACGGGCCTAGACAGAAAACCCTGTCCTAAATTCCCCACATACATAAATAGCACTGTATCGTATTATGAACATCTTACCGCCACCCTCCGGCCAGAATTAACTTCAAATACCAGAATTGAACGATAATAAGTACAATGGAAGGGTATCTGGGAAGGTACCAACTAGAATCCCACTGACGAATCCGATAGTTGGTACCGGGACGAAACAATGCAAGTCTTTTCTAGGTTTTCCTGGCAAATTACGCAATGTAGACGAGTTAGCGAAGAATTTTTCTTAAAATGAACGCGTGCCAGTCAAAACAGTATAAAAATATTCAGTGTAATCTCGACAGAGACAATTATAGCCAAGAAAGAGAGAAATTATAATTAACACTTCAGAAAGTTTAGTCAAGAAACCCGAATTCCAACAGTAGTCGGCAAGCGTGGAAGCATTCCACTTTCCCTGGTACCTTTTCTCCATTGCTGATATATCCTGATGGAAGCGTTCGCCGTGCTCCGTAGAGACATATTGCAATCCATTTTTTGATACGATGACAGCATATTTTCAACAACATTTTTGTTTTCGACGAAATTAGTGACCACGAGGCGAAAGTCATTCCAAGCATTTTTTTCAATATCTGATAGAGTGCTGTCAAAATGTTTGTCTTTCAAAATATTTCGAATCTGTGGCCCAACAAAAATATCTTCTTTAATTTTTGCTTCACTAGACAGGAATTTCTGACGCAGGTACTGAAAAGTTGACCCATCTGTATTTTGTGCCTTAACGAAGTTTTTCATTAGGCCCATTTAATATGCAATGGTGGCAACAAAATCTTTTTGGGGTCTACCAATAGCATATGTTGTACTTTTTTTTCACCTAGCACTAATGACTGGCGAACGGACCAGTTTTTTCTGTTATAAAGAAGTGCCTTTTCCTAATTACCCCATTCACACAAAAAAACAGCACAACTTGGTGTAGAATAGCTACAACCCAAGTACGAAACAACTATAAAAGCAGCTGGCTGGCAGTCGTATGATTAGTATTGGTTTAGCACGAGTAGTGGGCAGTATTAGATAGAGAAGCGAAGTGGACGAGCAAGCCAATAGTAAGAGCCTTGTATTAGTGTTATTTTTGTGTTGAATACAGTCAGTTGACGCTTGTAAACGTAGTATCACGCCTCTGAACCAACGTACGCTACAGTACAAAATGTGGCTGTGTTAACCCCGCAGATAGTTTTATCTACATATGTAGTCAGTTTACACCTAAATCGCAGAACTATTAAGAAAATGACCAAAGTAGCTTACCATAACTATTTTAGGTGCCTTATTGGCGATCAATACCGTGACTGGGCTCCTCACATATGTTGCCAAATCTGTGCAGCAAATCTAAGTAAATGGTTAAATAGCAAACGCTCTTCTATACCATTTGCAGTTCCAATGACTTGGCGAGAACCAACAAATCATTTTAACGACTCTTACTTTTGCATGACAAAAGTGTCTGGTTTTTCAAGAAAGAGCAATTATGTCTGAATATCCGGATATTCCCTCAGCAATAAAATCGGTTCTTCATGGAGAAGGTTACCAGTTCCAGCACCCTCCATAAAATGCGAGGAAGATTTAGAAATGTGTCATGATAAGGCTGAACCCGATAATATATCAGAAAAGAACGATTCTTATTTTCAATAAGGTAAAGGAAAAACACCCCATTTAATCGAACAACCTGAATTAAATGATCTAGTTCGGGACCTCCACTTGTCCAAAGAGCATGCTGAAGTATTAGGGCCTAGATTACAACAATGGAATTTAATAGCCACTGGAACCAAAGTTACAATATTTAGGAACCGTAACCGGGACCTATCCTCGGTTTTTTACCCTGCTCGATAAAATGTGTATTTGTGTTAATCCAAACAGTGTTATGGAAAAATTAAGGATTTGCACATAACCCGGACGAATGGCGCTTATCTATAGATTCTTCTAAAATAAGACGTCCTGCAAACTTTCAAATGTCTGCGTGCAGCTGCTTGTTTGTGGCAATCGAGTGAACACATAAGGTTCGATATTTTGTGAAAGATGGATAAAATGGAAGTTATTTTCAAGACACATTATATGATATTTTTCTTCTTCTGAATAACCCATCTTTAAATGTTTTCTATGCCAGTTCAAAAACGTCCATATAATAAGTTTTTTTTTCATATTAAAACGTCACAATGCAAATTAAAATAAAGCATTTGTTTTCCAGGCCACCTCGTTTTTTTAAATCAGTTTATTAATAATTCAAACTTAAATATTTAAATAATGGCTAGTCCGAACACTGAAGTATTATAAATTTTTGAAATTAGGAGGAAGAAAACTTTCATTCTAGCAGAAAATATACACGGTGTTCCATTTAAAAAATTAAAATTTCTTTTGTTTCTCAACTTTTTTTGTAAACAAATCTAAAAGATAATATGAAAAAATTTCACAACTTTCCATTCAAAGTTTTTTCCATCTCTTATAATAAAGCCTGTAAGTATGGTTCTAAATATAAAAAACCCTGTACGTAGATATTGCTGCATAATAAAAACTATACACGTTTCAAAACATGAGTTATTTATTTTTATTCGACTTTTAATATTCACTTTTGCACTTTAACCCCCGCATTTCAGCACCCACATAGTCACGATTTTTCAAAAAATAATGAGCAACCATAAAATTTTCCACTTAAGGTAGAATAGTTAACCTTGTTCCTCCATTCCACATCAGAAAAAAACAACTATTTTCATCTGTACCCACACCTAACTTACAAATTATCTTGTTTCATTTTTAATTCTTATAGTAAAACTGAACAAAACTAAAAGATATCGTTTACGCGCTGTTTACCTAGAACTAGTAGGCGGCTAGATTTAGCGCGCTTATAACCTGCATGCATATATTTAAATTAAAATAAAAAGTACATTCTACTCGAAAATACTTTTAATATGGCATATATGTTAATTCCATATTTTCACTTGCTGATCGACCTCATTAATTGATATATTAGGTGATTTGAAAAGTTTTTAGACTACAAATAAAACAACATTGATTACTGTTATAAACTCAATTACCTAATTATTTAAATGGTAATAAGTTAAAATAATAAAATGGATTAGGTAATGATGTTATGATGGACAGGGTTTTAATGATACATTTGCAGCAAAATGCAAAACAGCACTTCGTAAAGTTACTCCTACTAAAAGATCAAATTGAAAGCGCCATCTGTAGTTTAAAACTAATAAATAGTAATAACTCCGGGACGGCTTAGTCTCTACAGATAGACTCTTGCTTTAAGTTATCCAAATAAAATTCGAGATACGTGTACTCAAATATGAAATTTAATTTAAAAAAATATATGATATCAGCAGCAGAAAAAACAGTAAAGCAAAAGTTACCCTATTAGTCAGCGAAAATTGCAATTTCCTTAACATTATATATGTTGTTAGTTAACATAATTAAAACTGGTTTGCGCCTAAGGTGTTTTTTTTTTTAATTTAGACAATTGGTTTACTTATCTGCTTGAACCTACTTGTTCTCGGGCTACAGTTACCAAAAGATGGTCCCGGACAAAAGGGAATTCGCAAACGTTCGAAAACAGCATTAGACGTTTTTTTTCTATGAGCCCTCGTAAATTATGCAGCTATTTAGGAACATGTTGCTACTACTTTGGAGAAAAGCTGAACTTTGAGGATAAAATGAATCTTGAGAGAAAATAGATAGATTCAAGTAAATGCGAGAAAATGTTGAGGAAAAGCGATATAAAGTCTCGAAGAAAATCGCATAAAGTCTAAAGGAAAATCGCATAAAGCTTGAAGAATATGGGATAAATGTAAATCTTAAATAAAATTGGATAAAACAAAAAAAAAATTGGAAGGTGTGAATAAAATGGGAATAATTTAATTTATTGGACACGATGATTAAAATGAAAAATATAGGATATAGTTACCTGATTTTGGTGTAGACCAATCAAATCAAATAAAATATCAAACAGATGATCGTTGATTTTGTTTAATAATTCTATATAATTGCAAATTCGACCAGTTACAGATAAAATGACTGAATTCGGAAAATGTCAAAACTAGACTTGTTAACAAACATTTTTCAAGATATTTTTGATTAGAATTATTAAAAAAATATTCTACACGACATATTTCCAAAATTCAAGATTATCTACCCAAAAACGGCAACAGAAACATATAATCAATTTAACGACACCACAATCGATAAAGATACTTATAAAGAAACTCCATAAAATCGCGACTCCAGTTTAAAACGATGCCGATAGATGGCGAAAGCCATACAATCTCTTGCGAAATTCTAATATTAAATAAAACAAGTTCTAATTAAGATATCTCTACAAAACAAAATGAAAATTACTTGTTATTCGAAATGATGTTAAACTATGGTATTTTCACCCCCAAGAATATCATCCTCTAGCTTTTATTAGGGTAAACCATATATTTGCGGACATAATTTAATTCTAAAAAATACGAAATTTAATGGAATTGTTTAAAAATATTTTTTCACAAATACCATAAGTAACTTAAGTTAATATGTTTCGGGGTTTCCAACAATAAACTAATAAAAGAAGGTGAGACGCCCTCAAATACTTTTTTTAAATTTCAAGTTTTAATTGAGGTATATTTACAAAACAAAATGGGAATTACTTATTAATTGAAGTGAAGTTATAATATGAATTAATATTCTTCTTTTGTATTTAAACATAGATTTGTAAATTATTATAAAAAAATCAAGTAGGCTCTGTAACATTCATATCAATTGAAATTTGGCAATTTTAGGAATAATAATACATGTATGAAATGACATCTTTGAAATGATATCTTTAAGAGTGAAAATACTCGACTTTAACTTTATTTCAAATAATAAGTAATTTCCATTTTGTTTTGTAAAGATTCAATTAAAACTTGAAATTTAAAAAAAGTATTTGGGGGCGTCGATATCCTTGGTGGTGAAAATGCCATAGTTTAACATCATTTCGAATAACAAGTAATTTGCATTTGGTTTTCTAAAGATATCTTAATTAGAACTTAAGATATCAAAATAAAGTATTTGGAGGTGACTCACCCTCTTTTACTGAGTTATTTTTGAAACCCCAAAACACGTTAACTTAAGTTACTTATGGTATTCTTGACAAAAAGAGTTTGAAACACTTCGATTAAATTTCGTAATTCTTAGAATTAAATTACATGCACAAAATATGTGGTTTACCCTAATAAAAATAAGTAACGATATCCTTGGTGGTCAAAATACCATACTTTAATATCATTTCGAATAACATGTAATATTCATTTTGTTTTCTAAAGATGTCTTAATTAGAACTTGAGATAACAAAATAAAGTATTTGGGGGTAACTCATCCTCTTTTATTAGTTTATTTTTGGAAACCCCACAACATGTCAACTTAAGTTACTTATAGTATTCGTGAAAATGATATTTTGAAACAATTCCATTGAATTTCGTAATATTTAAAATTAAATTACGTGCACAAATAATACGATTTACCCTAATAATTAATAAGCCATGATATGATATCCTTGTTGGTGGAAATATCATAGTTTACTTTCGTTTTCTAGAGATATTTTAATTAAAACATGAGATATTAAAAAATAAATTTGGGGGTGACTCACCCCCTCTTACTAGTTTATTTTTAGAAACCCTGAAACACGTCAACTTAAGTTACTTACTTATGGTATTCGTGACAAAAATATTGTGAAACAATTCCATTAAATTTCGTAATTTTTAGAATTAAACTACATGCACAAAATATATGGTTTGCAATAATAAAAAATAAGTAATGATATCCTTGGGGGTAAAAATACCATAGTTTAACATCATTTCGAATAACAAGTAATTTTTACTTATATCTTAATCAGAACTTGAAATATTAAAAAAAAAGTATTTGGGGGCGACTCACCCTCTTTTACTAGTATATTTTTAGAACCCCGAAACACGTCAACTAGTATATTTTTAGAACCCCGAAACACGTCAACTTAAGTTACTTATAGTATCCTTAACAAAAATATTTTGAAACAATTCCATTAATAAATATATATAATTTATAATTCAACTATGTGCGCAAATGTAAAGTTGATTCTAATAAAAAAATAAGCGACGATATCCTTGGGAATGGAAACGCCATAGTTTGCCATCATTTCGAATAATAAAAAAGATATTTGGGGGTAACTCACCCTCTTTTACTAGTTTATTTTTGGAAATCCTGAAAACAAGTCAACTTAAGTTACTTATGTATAGTATTCTTGACAAAAATATTTTGAAACACCCACTAAATTTCGTAATTTTTAAAATTTAATTACATGCACAAAAAATATGGTTTACCCTAATAAAAAAATATGTAATGATATCTTTGAGGGTGAAAATACCATAGTTTAACATCATTTCAAATATCAATTAAAGATATTTCATTTAGAACCTGAGATATTTCAAAAATACTAATTTTAGGGGTGAACTTTACGGACAGTTTTCATCCCGTTATAATGAATCTCCGCAGATAAACAAAAACACGGGTCTCTTATTTTTGTATCTTCTACAACATACTTAAGTTTCATTAAAATAGGAGCTAGAGAGCAGGTACCTTCCGTTAGTTATATTAATGGCCATCATGTAGTCCTGACCTAAATCATATAGAAATATCTTGAGTTACTTTAAAAGGAGATTAAAGGCATAAAAAATTACCAATTATACGTAGTCAATACGTAGATGTAAAGTTGTCATTCAGAACGAAGTATATTGAAAAAAATTTATTTCAGAGAATTGTAACATTTCTGGATAAGTTCTCTGTAATATCAGATAAACAAAATGGCTTTAGAAAAGGGAAATCCACAGTAAGAGCTTTGTACCAAACACCTTTACAAATTATAGATTCTCTAAATAAAAAAAGCAAACATTGGCCATGTGCCTGGATCTCCCTAAAGCCTTTGATGCTGTGGATCATAAAATATTATTATTAAAACTAGAAATGTATGGTATAAGGGGTAACGCGCTGCAATTAATAAGATCGTGTTTGACGGACAGAACTCAGTGTGTTGTGGAGTCTGATCTCCATGGTAGGGCTATAGTGTCTCAGAGGATTAAAATGAAGAGGGGCGTCCCTCAAGGATCAATACTTGGACCTCTTTTGTACATTCTTTACACAAATGATTTACCCGAAATCTCTGGAGAGCAGACTGTACTATATGCTGATGATACATCGCTTATATTCAGTGAAAGCACGGCGGAGTTGCTATCGATGAAGGTTCAATCTGTGATGGGCACTCTCGATGGGTACTTTCGGTCCAACAGCCTGTCGCTAAATGTTTCCAAGACACAGTGCATTATGTTTGGTAACAGACTGAATAATCAATTTACAGTAACGTTTGAGGATACAACAATAACATTAGTTGAGAGCGCTGTTGTTTTGGGACTAAACGTCGATAGAAGGTTGGACTGGGGGGCGCACATCGAGAGAATTGCCACTAGAATATCTCAGTATTGTTTCGCATTAAGAATTATTTCGGAGAGAGTTGGAATCGATGCAGCTCTGTCAGCTTACCATGCATTTGTACAGTCCAGACTCAGATATGGTTTGATATTTTGGGGCAATTCCTGTGATATTAATAGAATTTTGATTCTGCAAAAAAGATGTTTACGATGTATTTTTGCAATAAAACAACAAGACAGTTGTAGGACTATGTTTATTAGTAACAATATTTTGACGGTTATAGGTATGTACAATTTGGATTCGGTGATGTTTATTGTTGGTAACAGGGATCTTTTTGAGGGTGCATCTATTGAACATTACTACATTACTAGAAATAAAACAAATCTGCTTTCTGATAAATATAACTTTAGTTTTTTGCAGAAAAATGTCGAGTTTTCTATAATAAAAGTTTTTAATTCTTTACCTGAAAATGTACATTTACTACCGAGAAATAGATTAAAGTGTGTCCTGAAAATCTTTTTATGTAAAAAAGCCTTCTATACATTGGAAGAGTTTTATGAGTGTGATAAAGGCAGTATTGTCTCGAATTAGAATTTTGGTTATTGGCTGTATCACTAAATTTTAAATGTATGTAAGTGTACTTGTTATTTAATTTGTGTCTCAGTGCCCTTTATCTTAAATTTTAGTCGTTTTGTTTTACTACAATAACTTGATAGAATTATTCAAGAAAGATATTTAAAACTGTATAATTATTGTTGAGGTTTTTTCTTTTTCATTTTTTTTCTTTTTTTATCTACAGCTGAAAATGAACTAAAATTTTTATTATGATGTTTATTACAGTAATGATATTTTTTGACATTGTTCCATGCCCTTATGGGTTTTTTTGTCAGTAATACTTACTGGAATAAATGAAGACTTATCTATCTATCTATCTATCTATTGAAGGAAATATTAAACTTTATATTAAATATTAACCAATATATTTCAGCTTGAAAATGTCCTTTCATTAGGTGGTTTATCAAAATTAGCATTTTCAACTTTTTTAGAAAAACTTCGCTTTAGTTTGAAATGGGTAATTGGAAAAAAATAATTTATGTTTTATTGAGGGGATTATATACCAGACAAAAAAACAATATACTAAATAAAGCAAATACACTAAAATTACCTATAAATATTTTGCGTTTTATATATTATTCATATTGTTCCTAATTATTTGTATCTAAATTTGGTTTTGTTACCAACTGTATATTGTTGTAAAAATAGTTGATTATAGATTAATACCAGACAGTATGAGAAGAGAACCGATCTCGAAAAAAAGTTAGAAACTTAAAGGAATAGGTCGGAAAACATGCATGATAGTAAAAATTATCTTGGAAAAAATTATGTTCGACAGACAAAAACGATGTCAGATTCATGTTATACGACCTAAAATAGTTAGTACGCACAACATTAGATGTTTCCACTATTCTTAATAATTACTGATCGTCTATTTTATTTTTTATAAGTTTAAGTACACAACATCCCTACAAAGTCAGTGATTCTTTAATGTCTGGTATAAATTTAAAACTGTCTATTATTAATATATATGAACAATTATAAAACTCTAACCTATCCTTAGCCCTTACTAAACTATTTATTACCTGTAAAAACCACGTTGGTCACTGTAACTCACTGTCTTTCACCACAAACGTCTCCAAATCAAACTATGCACAAGTTGCAAGAATAGTTAAAAACCAACATATACAACACCATATAACGTAGAATATAAACACACTATAAATAGCAGAATAACTCAATAAATATGTTCAATATATCACCAATATACAAGTCATTCATAAGAACAATAGTTACTCTATTAATATACTGAACTTAACAATGTATGTAAGCAGAACACTACGATTACATCAATCATACACACAAACCGGAAATTTGTATCAAGTTCCACAACAAAATTTATCTTTGTTTTGGCGAGAAATAAACTTTATTGCATATATATTACGAACCAATCCGCGACAAACTCCTATACGGTTAGCATTGGTATTTTAATTCATTGAAAAAATTCCTTTCTCTCATTCAAGATTTTTCCTTTGTGGTAAAACCGTATTTTATGCGTAAAACTACAACAAATACACCAAAAAAACTATTCTATCTTGATTTATAACATTGAAATATTAGATTTTAACAGCCGAAAAACAGTATCCACGAAAAAATTTTCAAAAACGTCTGAAAATTCGCGACTAAACAAATGAACGGCTGTCGCGAGCCAACAGAAACATCAAACTAAACTGGCGGCCAGCTATGATTGAAATTTTTCCTCAGTCTAGTCACCCGTGCTTGAATGTTTTCTTTGAATCTTCTATCGTATAATCTACAACTCACGTCGTTGCACACTAACAATAGATCAAAGGACGACGAGAGAAAGAAAGGTAGTCGCAACTCGACTGTGCGGAACGCAGGTTTTGAAGCGTAGTGCGGTTATAACGGACCGCGAAAGAGTGGATGCGATGAGTAAGCTGAGGGTAGAAATTTCAGTTTGTGCGTGCGAGTGCGGGGGTGGAAAAACCGAGCGCGCAAACGCGTAATGGAGAAATATAAAGCGTGTTTAAAACGTGATAAAGATACAATCAGTTATGGTGTTATTTCTCTTATTTTAAATAAGACGGACGAGGATGGAGGGGCATGGGCATGATTCCTTGCTGCTCGCAAAACTTTTTAGTCACGAAGGGAGGTTTGCGTGTTTGTAAAAAATTGGAGACGGGTAGATGAGGGTGTTTTGATAATAATATTAGTCACATTGTTTTGTTTATTTGTATTGTGTTTAATGGAATTTGGTGATGATGAAAGCCAATAACCTGTATTTAGGACGAAATATTTTCAATTCCTGTAATCAAACGACGATATTCAGACAACTATTTTTTTCACCATCCTGCAAGCATCAGGAGTAGTGAGGCCATCAAGACTATTTTGAACATTATTTTGCTTTGAAATATGATGGAGCCAAGTCCTTAATATACTTCAATTATTTGATCGTAAATATTTTTAGAATGATTATATTCATCTGTTAGACTGTCAGCTGTCCATAAGATGAAATGGGCTCATTTTTTTTGTCTGTCCTTTGGAGGGCTAAATGATCTAAGTAAGTTCGTGAAAAGAGTCAACTCTGACAGCCTCTTCGAAAATTTGGAATAACAATTTTCATTTGCAAAAAAAAAAATCTATTTTTTCCTGATCTCTAATGGCAGACAAGTTGCAATGGTCGAAGGGGTGGAAACGTAGGAGTGAATTTACAAAAAAAATCAAAAAGATCCTGATTTATTTTCGTCTGCAACTGTATGTAAAAAAATTGCAGACGGATTGCCCATAACGAAATCTTTTTCCGGTGGAAAATTTCGACCAAGTTTCCACGATCAGAATTTGTCTGCCGATGTGGCTAATTGAAGATAATACTAATTTATGAGGGCTATGAATTTGACAGAATAATTGGAAGTTGAGAAAATTATAACAGACAAAGGAAAAGTCGACAAGAGACTTCTTATTTTTCCCTGATTTATTTTTGTCTGCCATTTTGCATTTCGATTAGAGGTATCATAAAATGTCCTTACTTACATTGACAGGCAAGTACAGCGCGTAGCCAATTTATAAATAAATAAAAAAGTTGTTGAAAAAAAATTAAAATTTCCCTGATTTATTTTTGTCTGCTATTTAGTATTTCGATTAAAGATATCATAAAATATTCATACTTACATTGTCAGACAAGTAAAGAGCTTGGCAAGTGAATCAACAGTGGCAGAGGATCTCTCATATACCCGATAAACGAGTGTAATATAACATCTGAAAATTTCCCTGATTTATTCTTGTCTGCCATTTTGTATTTCGATTAAAGGTATCATAAAATGTTCATAACTACATTGGCCGACAAGTAAAGCGCTTTGCAAATGATCTCTCATATACCAAATACACGTATGTAATATAACATCAAAAATTTTAGGTTATATGATCAGTATTGAATATATACGTATAGGTACAGAATTTTTTTTATGTTTTCATTTCACATGTTTGAGTGTATGATTTGTTTTTAATATTCAAAATTCATAGGCAATCTTTTTCTGCAAAAAAAGCAAGTTTGCGTGCACGTGGCCTCCTACGTATTTCGCCATAATTTAGGCATCAGAGTATTAGTAACTAAATTCATTTTTGATTAATCTGGCTTACTTTTTGTTTGCAATGTTACATTATATTGTAAAATATAAAATTTTTGGTAGAAAAAGTTGGCAGTTGTATGAAAAAGCAACGGCACTGATACGTTTTGTACAACGGATTGCTCGCTTTGTTGGAATTGGTTTCTGACGTTGAAATACACAAACTAATTTTAATAAGATTTCATTGCAATTATCGTATAGCAATAATTATTATAACATAAAAATGGTTAATTAAATACATTAATGTCATCGTTTTTATTATATTTTCAACGTGTTTAATGACTTAAAAGTTTTTTATTTGTGATACAGGAAACATTAAATTTAAGCTGTTATCATATCATCAAAGTTAAACTAGAGGAAAATAAAGGAGATATTTTATTTGTGTATAAGACGAAAACTGCCACTTTCTCTTCAGCAATTTATTTTAACAAATTTCAAAGTCACAAAAATTAAGATTTGTACGGAATTATATATCTACGTCAGCCTGTGCAACTTTTTAGCCACATTTATCGTCAAAAATATTTATTTTTAACCAAAATATAAAATGGCAGACCAAAAAAAAAATCAGGGAAATTTATTAATAAATATGAAACATGTTTTCAAGTATTAACTTTTTTATTTATTTATAAATTTGTCAAACGCTGTACTTGTCTGCCAAAGTAGGTATGAACATTTTATAATACCTCTAATCAAAATACAAAATGGCAGACAAAGATAAATCAGGAAAATTTTCACTTTTTTTCAAAAAATTTTTAATTTATTTATAAATTTGCGAAGCGCTGTGCTTATCTGCCAATGTAAGTAAAGACATTTGATGATACCTCTAATCGAAATACAAAATAGCAAACAAAAATAATCAGGGAAAAAGTTTTTTGTCGAATTTTTCTTTGTCTGTCACAATTCGCCCAACTTCCAATTTATCTGTCAAATTTATAGCCCTCATAAATTAGTCTTATTTTCAAGTAGCCACATCGGCAGACAAATTCGGCTCGTGGTAACTTGGTCGAAATTTTCTCATAATTTTCTACCCGAAAAAAAGATTTCGTTATGGGCAAACCATCCGCCATTTTTTTTACACACAATTTGTTGCTCTATATTTCATATTGTTCATTGGCATTTTTTTTCTGTGAATTCAATTTAAGTGACGATCTTTTCAATTTAATGGCAGACAATATGAGATCAGGAAAAAACAATTTTTTTTTTACAAATGAAAATTGCTTTTTCAAATTTTTGAAGGGGCTGCCAGGGTAGACCCCATGGACTCTTTTCACGAACTCACTTAGATATTTTAGCCCTCCAAGGCATACAAAAATGAGTCCAATTCATCTTATGGGACAGCTGACGGTCAATTATTTTGCTTTAAAATATGATGGAGCCAAGTCCTTATATACGAGAATTATTCCATCATAAATAATTTTCGAATCATTATGTTCATCTATTAAAAATGTTTTAATACAGTAATGTTCCAATTTCACAAAACTAGTTTTTTGTTGTAAACACTTCATAAAATACAAAATAATGAATAAATTGAAATCAAATTTGACAGACATTACTGGAAATTCAGTAGATTTCTTGTATCGCACGTATAAAACCTACAATTGTCACTACAATACTCCTAAAAGTGTATCTCTAGTAATACTTTTTTTTAGCTTTACTAGTTTTGAAGACACAGAGAAAAATTAGTTTTCGAAGCATATTTTCAGTAATATCTTTAAAACCATATAACATAAAATTTTGAAAAAATTTGTTTTAGGACCCATAGAACTGGCTCTTTCAAGCGATATCCCACATGACCGACTGGAACATATAGCACTGTCCAAAGAAGTAAAATATGTAGGAATTGTTCCAGTCCAGAAACTAAAACGAAAATCACAAACAGACAAATCCAGAAATTTATTGTCAGAACTCGCTTACTTGTATGTCTATAAATTGTTAAGGGGTAATAATTCGTGCTCATTCTGTTATATTACTGATTGTGTTCTGTTCAGTGGAGCGGTGTAGTTTTATTCAACTAGTTATTTTTGTTTAAATGCTGGGACGAAAGAATACTGCATATCACAATTTTATATTAAAACAATAGATCCCAATATATGTGGTTGCAAAGCAATTTGTAAAAGCTGCAAAAAAGAAATTTAAGGATTAGTCCAAAGGCTTAAGACACATCGCGAGTTATTTACTAAAACTCTTCAAAAGCAAGGTGCAATTTATTCAGGTAAGTAGTGTAAGCACTTTGCTAATTAACTAAGTTTTGTACAAAATTAAGACATGACGTTAAAATTATACAGTTATTTTCGTGGTATCATTTTTTTTATCAAAACTTACTACCCGATAGAAATAATTTTTGACAGTGCTAGCTTATTTCTTGATAATTAATGATACTGTTTTTGTTATTTTATACAAAAAGTCTTTTTTTTTTATTTTATACGGGGGTAATCAAAATGAACTATTTTTATTGAAAATTTCTATGAGAATAAAACAAAATTTTGGGTTTTAGATATGCAGCGGAGTACTTCATAATAAACTGAGGAGAATGCAAATTCAGCTTCATCAGTATCGTCAACTTCTTGCTTTACATCCAGCATCGAAAAATCTCCACCAAACATTTCCGAGACGACCCTGTTCCTCTATTAGCAGTTTTGTAACTCGTACATCAACAGCTGAAAACATAATTATTGATAGGGAAATCGCAAAAGCAATTTTTGCTATTAACTTAAGCTTTAGGTGTATTGAACATTGACAAGTACGAAAGGTGATTCAAAAGTTGAGACCTGGTTATACACTCCGTCCAGGACATCTGCAGCAACTACTTTTAGGATGAAACTTTTGAAGAAGAAAAAGAAAAATGTTTTTCATCTCTCTCAGAAGAATGCGTAAATGTGTCAAATGACGGGCGGTCAAATATCCATAACGACCTTTAATATATTCAACTTTTTTTTTTCTGGGTTAGTACATCTGTAATCTGGTACTCAAATATCTGTTTGAGAGCCATCCGTCGGGAGTTTGAGCGTAATAGCTTTGTAAACAAGTCAGTATTTGTTGTATTCTACGAATGTCGAATTTAGTTGAGCAAAGAGTGTGCCTGCAATTTTGTGTTTCTAACAAAATATCAAGTGAGGAAGCGTTGAAAATGTTACCGGTAACCTACGGAGACTCGATAATGTCGAAAACACAAGTGTCCGAGTGGTACAAAGAGTTTAAAGCGGATCGTGCTGTGGTTGATGATTTGCTTCGTTCCGGTAGTCTATGCACCAGTGTGACTGACATGCCATGGTGTGGCACACTCTGAATTTCTTCCGCCATACCAGACATTAAATAAGAAGTATTATGTGAGTGTATTAAAGCGTTTGAGGGAAAATGTTCGTCACAAAAGGTCAGAATTGTGCAGAAACAACTGTCGTGTGGTTTCTTCACCACGATAACGCAAGTTTGATGGCAATCTGCACATGGAATGCTGTAAACGCCATGATTTTCAAGGTTGGTCTTGTCTTTGAGATTTCCCAGGATGTTGGCTATTGTTTTTTGTTGTTTAAATATGGGCTGTATGTTGTGTTTTCTTAAGATTCTTCCGATTCTGTCTGTTATTCTGTTATTTTATGTATGGTATTATGGCTTTGTTCCTTGTTTGCTCTTGGTCTTTGGTCTTTGTTGTAGTGTTCTCTTGTCTTTTTATGGCTTTCTTTATATCTGATTGTGAGAAACCATTCCGCTCTAGAGCTGTTCAAATGTGTTTAATTTCGTCTTGTTTTGTGTCAAGTTCTGTTAGGCGGAGAGATCTTGATACTAGTGTGTTGACTACTGCCTGCTTTTGAGAGGGATGATGATGTGACGCTGCATTGAGATATCGGTCAGTATGTATTGTTGAGTTTCCTAATTAATAGCAGGTCCAAAAAAGGAAGCTTCTCTTCTTGTTCGATTTCTAGCGTGAATTGGATTCTATGGTGAATATTGTTCAGGTATATAAGGAAATCGTCCAGGTGTTCTTTTCTATGTGGCCATATTATAAAAATATCATCAACACAGCGTTTCCAAAATTTTAGTTTTAAAGGTGCCTTTTGCAGAGCCTCTTGTTCGAAATATATCATAAAAAGGTTGGCTATGACTGGTAAAAGCGATTACCACATAGGTGCGTCATCTGTTTGTGTATTTGGCTATTGAACATGAAGTATGTGTTCTTAAAGCAGTGTTCTGCAAGTTCAATTGTGTAGGCTGGAAAATCCTTGTTCATGGCGATTTTCTCCAAAGTCTCATCCAGTGGTATGCTTGGAGATAGCGATTTTATGTCGAGGCTTGCTAAGATGTCATTTTCTTCGAAGTGAATATTTTTGATCATTTTAGTGAGATGTTCGGAATTTTTCACGAAGGAATCAGTCAGTTCGACTCTTGGTTGCATGATACTTGCTAGATTTTTTTCCAGTTTTTGTGTAGGAGATCCCCCCCGTAGTGAGCGCCGTGGGGGAAGAAAGTAATTTTTATCATAATAAATATTAGGTTTGAAACAATATTAACATCTTGTATCACAACACAACACATGATAATTTGTTTAAATTAGTAATTATTTCTCTAAAAATATACGACGATTTCCTTGTAAAATAACATTATAGCCATCTAGTAGACAATTACGAAATTAAACGTTGCCGATTTGTGATCCAGATAGTCAAAAGTTAATGCATGGTAGATCAAATTAACTAAAAAGTAATAATGATTAGCAATAGTCATGCATGAAGGAAATAAGTATTGACCATTAAATTACATCTGTTTAACTCCAAGAGTTTAACATTTCAACGAAAAATTACAGTTCACGTCCGAAACAGAAAATAATAATAAAATAAATTTTCTAGATATGACACTTATACGCAGAAAAAATAAAATTTTAACTGAATGGTACACCAAACCAACTTGGTCAGGTAGATATCTAAACTATTTCTCTAATCATTCAAAAACTCAAAAAAATAGTGTTATAATCGGTCTGTCTGATCGTGCTATCTCCCTAACGTCTCCAGAATTCCGACCAAAAATATTGCAAAAAGTCAAAAATACATTAATAAATAATAATTTCAACGAAAAGACTATCACCAAAATAATTGATAAACGAACATATAAGTTTTATAATAACGTAAAAATAAAAAACATAGAACATAAACAGCAAAAATATGTAGCATTACCTTACACTAGCGAGCTGCCAGAAAAAATAAAATACATTTTAAAAAAGCATGATATTATCGTATGCCACAAGTCACATAAAAAATTAAATACATTGTACACAAATATAAAAAGTAAAACTCCACTCATGAATAAATCAAATGTAATATATTCGATCCCTTGCACAAATTGTCCTGAAAAATATATAGGCATGACGAGCCAACTACTGAAGAACAGATTAAATGGCCATAAATATACGAAAAACGCCTCAACAGTATTAATAAACAAATATACACATGACGAAAAACATACTTTTGATTATAACAGTACCATAATAAAAAACAAAGATATGAATTACCAAAATTTACAGATAAAGGAAATGATTGAAATTTAAAAAGATAAAAACACAGTTAACGACAGAACAGATATGGGAAATTTGAGCCACATTTACACAAGCCTAATTTAAACAAAAATATTAAGTATTCGATTCTGTCAAATAAGAATCAAAAATTGAATATCCTCTTAAACATAAAACTAAACGTATACCTTATTTGTTTTTTTGTGCATTGTAAAATATAAAAAAAAAAATAAAACCCATTCGCATTCCATGTATCCTCAGTAGACTATGAAAAGATTGGATTTTATTTAGTAATAGAGTAACAAAATGTCAAGGTGTGTACCGGTAAAATTAAATATTTTTGAAAATTTTAAAAATTTAAATACTGTTTTTAAAGTGTCTTGTTTTTTTTTTAAAATTGTAGATATGAGAATGTTTTAATTATACAAAAATATTTTTAGGAAGAAAAAATTTTGAAAATGCCTTAAATAAAGGGCGAAACATCAATTGTTTTGCATTTTTTGTTAAATATAGAACATAAACCCTAGAAAAGACAAAATAAAGGAAAAATGATATAATCTATGGTTCAAGAATCAAGGAAATATATATATATATATATATATATATATATATATATATATATATATATATATATATATATATATATATATATATATATATATATATATGAAAAATTAAGCCCCTACCCCGTATAAAATCCTTAAATAGCATTCCAGCGAACGGAGAATGTACCAAGCACGGTAATCGTCTCGTTACGGTTACCGGATTACACACCAAGTAAAAAGGTTATTGTTGTCGTGTCTATTTTAAGAATTGAAGTCAGACGTTCGCATAACGCAGGCCATTGCCATTGTTTATTTTTATAAAAAATTGTTAAAATACTCGTTCTTTGATTTAATTGTCTAACGAATTCAGTTCTATGGGTTCTCGGGCCTCTATTGGAAGTGGTTCGCTGGGTTCGCTCATGATAAATTTACGGTTTTACCGGAATAAATTTATTATTAGGCCTGGAGCCATTTTGCAAACCAATTAGCGCATAATGAACTCGAACCGGTCGAGCATGAATGGACTTGATCAAACAAAGTTAAACTAAGTGACATAGAAATAGAAACACGCGGTAAAAGTATCTGTAGTTTCACAATTTTTTCTTAACTAACTTTAGAAATAAATTAGTAAAATTTTAGATTTATCAGTAAAACATTCCTGCATAAAAAATTCAGTATTATACACGTTACTTCAAGGTCATCTCAGATAGTTTTATAGTTTTAGCGATTTGTTTTGTAACAATACTTTTTATTTACACAAGTTATTATTATAGTGCAAATACGTACACATTTTTGCCAGATGACAGAGTTCGAGAGGAACTGCATTATTGATCAAAGACAGGATGGATTATCATGTGGAGAAATTACTAAGAGTAATGAGGACACCGTACACACGGCCTTGAAAACCTGCTGAATGCGGTCCAACCTGCGTCGAACTATCAACTAGACAATCAGCTAGAAACAAAGAGTACAGACTATTGAAGAACCTCGAAGGACCATTTTGGATTATTGATCATAAATTTGACTCGTTTTTTAGTATTTTGTGTTATATTTTGATAAAATATGCCGTTTTATACTAAATGTGCAAATGTGTTTTAGGGGAACTGATACAATTTAAAGAAAAAAAACTCACGTTATCGAATTTGAACTACAAAAGAGTCGAACAGCAAGTGGCTCCTACGGAAATTATTTATATATATATATATATATATATATATATATATATATATATATATATATATATATATATATATATATATATATATATATATATATATACATATATATCATTTTTCCTTTATTTTGTCTTTTCTTGGGTTTAGGTTCTATATTTAATAAAAACACAAAATGATTGACGTTTCGCCCTTTATTCAAGGCATTTTCAAAATTTTTTCCTCCTAAAAATATTTTTATATAATTAAAATACACCACATAAAAAACATATCTACAATTTCAAAAAATAAACAAGACACTTAAAAACAGTACTTAAATTTTTAAAATTTTTGACATTTTGCTACTCTGTTACTAAATAAAATTCAAACTTTACATCGTCTACTGAGGATACATGGAATGCGAATGTGTTTTATTTTTTTTATATTTTTTATATTTTACAATGCATAAAAAAACAAATAAGGTATATGTTTAGTTTTATGTTTAAGAGGAATTTTTGATTCTTATTTGACAGAATCGAATTCTTAATATTTTTGTTTAAATTAGGCTTGTGTAAATGTGGCTCAAATTTCCCATATCTGTTCTGTCGTTAACAGTGTTTTATCTTTTTTAATTTCAATCATTTCCTTTATCTGTAATTTTTGGTAATTCATATCTTTGTTTTTATTATGGTACTGTTATAATCAAAAGTATGTTTTTCGTCCTGTGTGTGTTTGTTTAACGCTGTTGATGCGTTTTTCGTATATTTATAACCATTTAATCTGTTCTTCAGCAATTGGCTCGTCATGCCTATATATTTTTTGGAACAATTTGTTGCAAGGGATCGAATATATTACATTTGATTTATTCATGAGAGGAGTCTTACCTTTAAATTTGTGAACAATGTATTTAATTTATTATGTGACCTGTGGCATACGAGAGTATCATGCTTTTTTAAAATGTGTTTTATTTTTTCTGACAGCTCACTAGTGTAAGGTAATGCTACATATTTTTGCTGTTTATGTTCTATGTTTTTTGTTTTTACATTATTATAAAACTTATATGTTCGTTTATCAATTATTTTGGTGATAGTCTTTTCGTTGAAATTATTATTTATTTCGAAAAACGCATCAACAGTGTTAAACAAACACACACAGGACGAAAAACATACTTTTGATTATAACAGTACCATAATAAAAAACAAAAATATGAATTACCAAAAATTACAGATAAAGGAAATGATTGACATTAAAAAAGATAAAAACACTGTTAACGACAGAACAGATATGGGAAATTTGAGCCACATTTACACAAGCCTAATTTAAACAAAAATATTAAGTATTCGATCCTGTCAAATAAGAATCAAAAATTGAATATCCTCTTAAACATAAAACTAAACATATACCTTATTTGTTTTTTTATGCATTGTAAAATATAAAAAATATAAAAAAAAATAAAACAAATTCACATTCCATGTATCCTCAGTAAACGATGTAAAGTTTGAATTTTATTTAGTAACAGAGTAGCAAAATGTCAAAAATTTTAAAAATTTAAATACTGTTTTTAAGTGTGTTGTTTGTTTTTTGAAATTGTAGATATGTTTTTATGTGGTGTATTTTAATTATATAAAAATATTTTTAGGAGGAAAAAATTTTGACCATGCCTTGAATAAAGGGCGAAACGTCAATTGTTTTGTGTTTTTATTAAATATAGAACCTAAACCCGAGAAAAGACAAAATAAAGGAAAAATGATATAATCTATGGTTCAAGAATCAAGAAAATAAATAAATAAATAAATAAATAAATATATAATATATATATATATATATATATATATATATATATATATATATATATATATATATATATATATATATATATCTGTGTAATCCCTTCTTGGATAGGTATACGTTTTCTTATTTGAAAATTAAAAGACAATTTTTCTGACGTTTCGTTCTACTAGTGAGCTTCCACAAAGTTATGGTATATTTATCTTTCATTCTGAAAATAGCTTTGTGAGTAAAAGGTTTAAGATACAAAAATAAATTATATATATATATATATATATATATATATATAAAATAAAAATAGTAAAAAATACAAAAAAGGTGCATGTAATTTTATCACAAAAAGGCCCAAGAACTCAAGAAAACTTTAAGAATATAAAAAATAATCCTAGAAAATACCCCAAAGAAAATGTTATGTTAATTTTTAATTTGTTTAGTTTAATTATACATGAAAAAAAATAAAAATGTTGTGTAATTGTGACAAAATGTAATAAATTGAAAAACTGAATAGACAAACAACTAATATTTTGTTGGATAACTTTTATTTTTTATGACAGCCCTTAGTTTAAAGAGTACCGACGACTCCACAACTGTTTGGAATGGAGGACTAAACTTGAATATGCAGCAACGAATCTTCTAAATTCCGTAGATTTTTATTTCGCAGATCCCATTTTAAACGTATCTCAATGAGTTCAGGTTAAGGCTTTGGGCCATGTTATCTTCTGGATATTTCTTAACAAGTTTTGATGCTTGTTTTGGGTCGTTATCGTGCATACACTTGTAAGTACCTGGAAAGAATTCTTCAGCATATGGTTCTATCACATTCTGAAGGATGTTTTTACAGATAAAACTGATCTATTAAATCCTGCATTCCAAAAATAGACTCAACTCTTTTCCGTGACATTGGTTCCCAAACTAAAACAGATCGCGTTATTGCGATTTAAACATATGTAATATAGTTATATTGTTCATTAATATTTGTTGATCTTCATACACACTGGCAATAACTATTCCCTCCGCAATATCATCTAGGATTTGAATAAATATTTTCTTTGAATAAAGATTGCTGCTCTAAGTATACTGGTTTAATTCCGGCATAGATGGACAATCATCTTTATATCGTTGTATTACACTGTTAAAAAAAAACCTTAAATTTAAGGTCTATTCATTAATTTGATGGATATGTACCTTAAATCGTTAATAAGTCACATGTAAAGGGTGTTTTTTATAGAGGTATAGAACTTTAAGTTGGCAACACTTTTTTAACTGGCGGCCATTTTGTCAGCTGTCAAGTGATTTATGTTTAGTTTGATTTGGCATTTCAACGTGAATAGACTGACGCCTGAACGACGCTTTCAAATTGTGCAAATTTATTTTGAAAATTATGGTTCTGTTCGAAATACCTATCGCGCACTACGTCCATTTTACGGTCAACATAATCGTCCATCAGAGCAATTAATTCGATTAACTATGGAACGTTTTCGTACCACGTTTACTCTAAAAGATAATACGCATCCACACAGACGTCGTACAGTGCGTACAGAAGAAGTCATTGCTGCTGTAGAGCGTAGCGTAGAGGAAGACCCGAATCAGTCTATCCGCCATCGTGCACAGGAATTGGATATGTGTCCATTCACTTTATGAAAGATTTTGCGGAAAGATCTTGGTTTGCGTGCTTACAAAATCCAACTCGTGCAAAAATTGAAGCCACACGATCACCTAGCAAGGCGTAGATTCGGTGAATGGGCCCAAAACAAGATTGCCGTTGATCCCGATTTTCATAAGCGAATTTTGTTTAGCGATTAAGCTCACTTTTGTTTGAATGGATACGTCAGTAAACAAAACTGCCGTATTTGGAGTGATGATAATCCTCAAGTGTATGTTGAGACACCGTTACATCCAGAAAAACTGACTGTTTGGTGTGCTTTATGGGCTGGTGGAATCATTGGTCCGTACTTCTTTAAAAACGATGCTGGTCAGAACGTTACAGTCAATGGTGACCGCTATAGAGCCATGATTACTGACTTTTTCGTTCATCAATTGAACAACAATGATGTGCAGGAACTGTGGTTTCAACAAGACGGCGCAACATGTCACACAGCTCGTGCCACAATTGATTTATTGAAGGAAACGTTTGGTAACCACATAGTTTCACGTTTCGGACCCGTGAATTGGCCTCCAAGATCGTGCGACTTAACGCCGCTAGACTATTTTCTGTGGGGATATGTGAAGTCGCGAGTCTATGCCGATAAGCCCGAAACGATTGATCACTTGGAGCATAACATTCGCCGCGTTATTGCCGATATACGGCCACAAATGTTGGAAAAAGTCATCGAAAATTGGACCTCCAGATTAGACAACGTCCGAGCCAGCCGTGGCTGTCATATGCCAGAAGTCATATTTAAATTATAATGCCAGAAGGTTATCTTTCGAATAAAGTAAATTTCATGTCAATTTAAAAAATTCATCTTTGTTTTATTCCATTTAAAAGTTCTATACCTCTATAAAAAACACCCTATACTTTGAAATTAAAGCTTTATACATTAAATTTAATTGAATGTTACCTTCAATTTCAATAAAGTTACTAAAATTATTGGTATAATTACATTAGATTTAATGTAAAAATTATTAAATGTAATGCATTAACATTAAATGAATTTTATAAACGGTTTATAAAATTTGCTTCCAGTAAAAAGAAAATGCATTAAATTTAAGGTAAATGTGGTGGAAGCCAATTTCATAAAGGTTTATTAAATGCATTTAATGTAATGCATTAAATTTATTAATTTTTACATTAATCTAAATTAATTTATTCCATTATATTTAATATAATCATACATTAAATTTAAAGTTTGATCATTACTTTTTAAGGTGGCTACGTACATTAAATATACAGCCAGTGTTCATTGAATTTATCACATATTTAATGCAACAACATTGATATGAGTTTAAGAAATTCTGAAACAACCAGGAAATGGTGGACATTTTTTTCATAGGTAGTGTCCGCCATCTAGACCAGTTTCGAACTCATTACTTTCCGTCAGTACGGGGCAGACATGTACACCCCACCATAAGAAAATTGAGTCAGCAACTTATATCCAACTAAACAAAAAGTTCCATACAAGTTGTGCTCTCTCCCGGACTCTCATGCAATGTATATTAAATAACAATGTAAATTCCTTCAGTATTAGGGTATATGTGTATTAATTTTAATGTACAGAAGTTGAAATATATTTTCAGTTACTTTACTGAAATTTAGGATACCATTTAATCAAATTTAATGTACAGGGTGAGTCAACGATTGGATGAAGTAGGTTTGTGCCTTTTCGGTGAAATTAACTAAGAAACTATATTTATTGTTTGATACAGTTTATTTTTACGCAGATTTTAAAAGTATTTAGGACTCTACAGGGTGAGCCAAAAAACTAGGACAACATAAAGTTGTATTTTTTTAAATAGAACACCCTATATACGAATCGTATTTTCGATTTAGCTTATAATTTTAAATCTTTTTTATTAAGGGTTTACTATAACAAAACTTTATAGTTTCTGAGATAATTAAGTTTAAAGAAAAAAAGTCACATTTTCAAGCATCAATTCAATCCTAAATAACGTTTTCAATTTTGTGACAAATATATTCAAATTTGGAATTTAGCAAGGCCAAGGACAAGTTAACATAATTTTTACCTAATATTTGCAATAAAAGTCACAGGGTGTTGAACACATCGGCTCAAATTTGAACAAGTTTAAATGAATAAATATCTTTTTTTTTAAATGGTACACCCTGTATATGTTCATGTTATTTAATAGAGTAATAAAAACCCTAAAAGTTTTGTTCAATATATCCTATACCTATTTATAATAGGTTTTGAGATATTTCAGTTTTTCTTATTTTCCATACTTTTTTACAGAAATTATTTATATTGTAAAATGAATTTTCCAAAAAAAAAGTTATCGCTTCTTTTGGTTTTTATGTAGTGTAGTTTGGTTTTTTTTGCATTCATCTTATATTGTAAAATGAATTTTCCAAAGAATGAGTTAATAGATATGATTTATACAATAGGAGAGGCTCAAAAAAATTGCCTTCTTGCTCAAAGAATTTACAAAATGAAGTATCCTGATTGACGCCAGCCTAATACCCATACTTTTCAAAACTTAATGCAAAGATGTGATTCTTCTGGTACTGTTGATTATCCAAAACGTAAAGTGGTCAACAAACCAGTAACTAATGAAGAAAAAGAACTACAAGTATTGTTAAATGTTCAGGAAAATCCTTATATTGGTAGCCGTCAGTTAGCAGCATTATGTGAAACATCACAATCCACCGCTAATCGTACTACCAAGAAATATAGGTATCATCCATATCACATGGAATTACACCAAGAATTGCATGGACAGGATTTTGAAAGTCGTGTAAACTTTTGTCGTACAATAAATGCGGAGATTCAATTAAATCCAAATTTATTATGCAAGGTAATGTTTAGTGATGAAGCTACTTTTAGAAGTAACGGTGCCGTAAATAGACGCAACATGCATTATTATGCCACAGAAAACCCATTTTGGATTAGAGAGGTGCAACATCAAAACCACTGGTCATTAAATGTTTGGTGTGGTATTCATCATAATCGAATTATTGAACCCCACTTTTTTAATGAACCACTAAATGGCCATAGTTACTTGAACTTTCTACAAGAAGAACTACCCCAACTGCTTCAAGGTCTCGATAGGGATGAGCTCGACAGTATGTGGTTCCAGCACGATGGTGCGCCTCCGCATTACCATCGTGAAGTTCGTGCGTTTTTGGACCAACGATATCCGCAAAAATGGATTGGACGTGGGGGTTTCATTGAGTGGCCACCAAGGTCTTGCGACATCACCCCATTAGATTTCTTCCTATGGGGTTATATTAAAAATAAGGTGTATGTTAATCCACCAACAACAGTGGAAGATATGCGAAACAGGATTAGGGATACCTGTAGAACAATAACGCCACTAATTTTGTCCAGGGTCCGAGAAAATCTGCAAAAAAGACTAAATTTGTGCATTGCACAAGAGGGTCGTTTATTCGAACACTTATTAAAAAGAAATAATTAATCTCAGTATTTAATAGGTAATTTTTTTGTTTCAATTTAGTATAAAAGTAAATATGTATTTGCCTTGTCGTTATTGTTGTGTTAATTTTTTCACATTATGTTTAATTAAACTATTGCCGTTGTAATATAACGAATAATGTATTTCATCATATTTAACCACATTCTGTTTGTTTCTGTAGTTTCTTTTTATTATTTTACATGGCTACTATGATAATGAAGACTATTTCTGTAAAAAAGTATGGAAAATAAGAAAAACTGAAATATCTCAAAAACTATTATAAATAGGTATAAGATATATTGAACAAAACTTTTAGGGTTTTTATTACTCTATTAAATAACATGAAAATATACAGGGTGTACCATTTAAAAAAAAAGATATTTATTCATTTAAACTTGTTCAAATTTGAGCCGATGTGTTCAACACCCTGTAGCTTTTATTGCAAATATTAGGTAAAAATTATGTTAACTTGTCCTTGGCCTTGCTAAATTCCAAATTTGAATATATTTGTCATAAAATTGAAAACGTTATTTAGGATTGAATTGATGCTTGAAAATGTGACTTTTTTTCTTTAAACTTAATTATCTCAGAAACTATAAAGTTTTGTTATAGTAAACCCTTAATAAAAAAGATTATAAGCTAAATCGAAAATACGATTCGTATATAGGGTGTTCTATTTAAAAAAATACAACTTTATGCTGTCCTAGTTTTTTGGCTCACCCTGTAGAGTCCTAAATATTTTTAAAATCTGCGTAAAAATAAACTGTATCAAACAATAAATATAGTTTCTTTGTAAATTTCACCGAAAATACACAAACCTACTTCATCCAATCGTTGATTCACCCGGTACACCTCACCATAAGAAAATTGAATCCTTTAAGCAACTTATATCCAACTAAACAAAAAGTTCCATACAAGTTGCGCTCTCTCCCGGAATCTCATGCAATGTATATTAAATAACAATGTAAATTCCTTCAGTATTAGGTTATTTTTAACAATGTGGTTAATATGGGTTCTCTTCAGTATTCGGAATCATTTTCAAAATCTCTTGTTCGTAGTTTATTTTTCATATCAAGTTAAATAGCATCAATCCTATCTTGGATCTTTTCATATACGTACACTGTAAAAAAACTTTACATTAATTATAAGGTAATGTGCTAGAAGCAAATTCCATAAACCGTTTCATAAATTCATTTAATGTCAATGCATGAAATTTAATAATTTAACATTAAATCTAATGGAATTATACCAATAATTTCAGTAACTTTATTGAAATTTAAGGTAATAGTCAATTAAATTTAATATACAAAGCTTTAATTTCAAAGTACATGTAACTTATTCGCGATTTAAGTTAAAAATCCATTAAATTAGATAATGTTGTTCTGCTCTTTTTGGGAATCATTATAAACGTCGATTTCAATGAACTAGTTAGTGTTATTCAATTTCAAGAACAAAAAAAGCGTAGTTAACAAATTTCTCAAAATCTTTACATGATTATTTTCCTAAGATAGAATTTGTAAAACGGATCTCTCACAGTTTTCCACCTCCAAAGAAAGTCCGCACATAATTTTCAACTTTGAAACACATGTCCACCGTCTGTTGAAACCAAAAATGTTACAACTGTTGAGTAAGTACATGCGGTTACCTGTTTCTAACACATTAATAAAATTTCGGATGACTATTAATCACAAACGTTCTGGTTTATGTTATTAGATTGTTCTCCTCCTTCGCGACAACGGGCGAGTTCCCAGAGCAGTCGAAGTTCAACCCATTGGAAAAATTGCCTTACAATCCAGATCTGGTGTTGTGTGACTACTTTTTATTAAAATATTTGAAAAAATATCTTAAAGGACAAGAACTGTTGTATTCGCACGTAGATGTAAGTCCATGTACCCAGCGATATACAATCTGAAAGTTATTGACCTAAAATTTTACAGCAGTGTTTCGTCCTCGACGTCGACGGTAGGACTCATCAGTGGGTCCGTCGACGCCTTACCCAGACACCCTGTGTTGACGTACTTATATATATAGTTGGATCTTGTATTTGTACTTATTTTCGGGCGGAACGTGTCGGTAGGATATTGATTATTTGTGGTACTGCTTATCGACCAGATGTCGTGATTTTTAATTTTTATCCGTAGTACTACGACAGAACCCTGATGCCTGTTTTGAAGACAAATCATTGCAGGACCAGTGCGTTGAAGTTGAGGAAGCCTATATTGGAAAATAAAATTATCAACCAAATCATAAAACTCTAAATCTCATTCTTACCAAGAAAACTTTCCTAATGCCCCTTGTACGGAGTGTTTCATTTTCGACACTTTTAGGAGGTATTGGAGTTATTATCAAAGACAGAGTGTTGCGGTTTTCACTTTTTACTGAACAAAAGATTCCGGTGTCAAATTTGTCGTGGCTCTCTTAGTTTTGAATCTACAGGGTAATTTTGAAAATCTTCGTTTTTTAGACACATCTCATATTTCCGTCATGCGTTAACTTATCAAAAAGATAAAAACTGGTTTAATAGAGTTTTTTTCATGGAGTCCAGTGGAGCAGTCAGTTTATTTCTAAAAAGTTTAGTTTTTGAGATGTTAACGAAACTTGTGATTTTTTAAATAGGACACCTTGTACACTATTAATTAAGTTTAATATAGACTTTTCAAAAATATATAATATGTTTATTTTATTTTGAAAAACAAGGTCAGAATTCGATATTTTCAACAATTTACTTTATTTGTAACAGTAGGCCATGGCCAACTTATAAGAAACAAAAGGCAAATGTCCTAAACTTCACAGTTTTGTTAGGTTATTATTTTTGTTACGTAGGTGTTTTTATTTTCCTTTTTATTTATTTTGCATTTACAAGGACCTGTTTATGATAATTATGAAAAATATGATATGTTAGTATGTTTTATACAAAGCAATGAAGCTTCTGAATTATATTTCAATAAGTAATGTATTCAACGCTTTATCATTAGGATAACTTCGCATATTTGGCGATCTTTTTTTTCATGTTTGGTATCCAGAACGAAGGTAACCTTTTCCAGACATATTTGCTTGTTTAAACAGGAATCTAGTTGAACACGGATTTTTTATTCAGCCGCGTCCCAAAACATACGTCCAAGAAGACAGGGGGAGAAAAGAAACAAATGAGCTATTTTACGGAGCAGCAACAACTTCATCATCATGTAGAAAAATAGAGAAAGAAGTTAGTATAGCAAAATATGACGCTGAAAGAATTTTGAAAAAGTATAAATAGCATCCATATAAATTTAAAATAGTGCAACATTTACCCCTCGAAGATGATGAGCGCTGAGTAACAAGAATTCCAAAGAATCTTTTGGAAGATTTGTCATCTGGTCTGATGAATGTTATTTTTCAAGTGCGGGAATTTTTAATAGTCACAGAAAATCATCTTTTAATTTTCGAAAGAGCACAACACGGGCGCTTCGGGGTTGGTGTCTCGTGTTTTATTTTGAGTCGACGTATAACCTACAGAATGTATAACAGGGGTCTCACAGCATGTAGATACCTGCAAATCTTTGGGGAAATTATTCCAGGTTTGCTTGAAAATATTCTATTGGCCCATATTAGTTTCATTTATCTTTAGCAAGTGCCCCGAGCCATAACTCTGGGCTGTTATAGACATTTCTGGGTCAAAACTTTCCTCAAAGATGGATAAGTACCAATCGGCCAGTGAAATGACTCCCACGACCTCTCGATCTTTCCGTTATGGCTGTGTATGAGACACGACATGAATCTATTGCGGAACTTCGTGAGGCAATTGATTTGGCCTTCCAAACTCTTCATAATAGACCTATGATTCTTTTAAATGCAATTAGAAGAATAATCAAAACTCTGCCGATATTGCATTCTAGAAAACGGCCGTCATTTTGAAAATCTTCTTCAAAAAAAAACTCTTGGTTGTTTTTAGTTTCAGTGTTTCTTTTTGTTACTTTAGTTTTATGAAATAATATTGTTCTTGTTCCTTTTCAATCAAATTTTAATATTCTGGTTTTATAATAACAGTGTTGTTTAAAGTAAAAAATGTAATAATAATTAAGAGGAAAGACAAGGAAAGACACGATTCAGCCGCTAAGATACTCCACCAAGAGTTAGCAGATAAGTTAAAACTATTGCAGGTAGGAAAGGTGCCTTACTACAAATATAATCCAGAGCCTATTCTTGAAAACAACGAGTTCAAGTTACACTGGGATCGAACGGTCCTAACAGATCAAACAGTTGCTCATAACAGGCCAGACATTATACTAACAGATAAAATTTCCAGGCGAACTACACTAATCGACATCGCTGTACCGAACAACAACAACCTAGGGTCAAAATACAACGAGAAGATCGCCAAATACAGAAAGCTGCAAATCCGCAGACAGTGGGCAATGAACAGCGTCCACACGATTCCTATAATACTGTCAACAACTGGAGTGATTCCAAAGAACCTCCTGCAGAACATCAAGGGACTGGGCCTTAGTGAGCATCTGTATAAACCGATGCAGAAGGCAACTCTCCTTACAACCGCGCGAACCGTCCGAAGTTCGTGGGAAATACAGCGGACCACGCCACCTAGGACCCGATAACATGGAAAGGGTCCCCACAGAGCTTCATACTTTTGGTGTCTTTGTATGCCTGGTATGAGTGAATAATCCCTGGAGGAAGTGCGAAGCCATTTGGCTTGTAAATCTGATAATTAAGTGTTTATGATTGAAAATATAGAAAAACATTAAAATTAACTTTTAAAGTATCAAATCTTTAGTATAATTATTATTATCAAAATTTGGCATTTCTTTCTTATAAATTGGCCATGGTTTACTGTTACAAATAAAGTAAATTATTGAAAATATCTAATTCTGACATAAACACAGTACATATCTTTGAAAAGCCTAAATTATACTTAAATCTAAAATAATATGCAGAGTGTCATATTTAAAAATCATAAATTTGGTTAATATCTCGAAACTGACTGCACCACTGAACTCTAGGTAAAAAACTCTATAAAAATCAGTTTTTACTTTTTTGATAAATCAACATATAAAGGAAATACGAGATGTGCCTAAAAACGAAAATGCCATTAAAAAAGTAGGATACTAAAGTGAAAACCGCAACACTCTATCTTTGATAATAACTCATATACCCCCTAAAAGGGTCGAAAATGGGACACCCCATACATAGGAAGGATTTGATAAAACGAAGTAATGCTAATAGTATTATTAAAAAACAAATCATAAGAGCTGTATTTTCTTCCAACAAATCATCTCTAAACGATCATCTTTTCGAGCCTGTAATAACACTTAAACAATGGGCACCCTGTATATTCTACTTAAACTACGCCCCATACTTAAGAAAACAGAAACAAACATCCACCATATGCGTTTTATTATAGAGCCAAAAGGCAAAACCTTTCGACTCTAATCCCCATAATTTAGGCCTAAAATAGGTACCCGAGAAACTAAATGATTTTACGACTATATTTTCTAAAAATAGTGTTTCTTCCGAACGGATTTATGGTGCTTTTTGAGCTCGAGTGCCTTTTATTTCGCTATTTGTCTCGAGTTTCTCAAAGAGGATGCAAAACTTACCAGTGGCGTTCACTCCTGAGGATACGTTCAGTGGCAGCCGTAGGCATCGCAGACGTTAAATATGTTAAACTTGACAATATGTCACACATACTAAATGGCTACGAATTGTGCACATTTTAAAATTATAAAAAAGAACAGATGATATATTATGTATTTTCTAAATATAGGGTGTCCGGTAGGTAAATCCTAATTTCTGGGGAGTACACAGAGGAGGTCAATATAACCCTACTTTGTCATAAAAAAAATTCTTAGTACCCCTTAACGGAGATAAAGATCCCTAAAGGGATACCCAGCGATTTACCTTATCGGCTCTAAGTTTTAAATCGACTTGCATAAAGACTCATTCTACCATACTAAAATCGATGTTGTAGATCATCAGAGAAGTCAGGAACGGACTTGCAGCCCTCGTTGAGCGTAATTTTTGACAGGAGTCATTTTACGGAGCTGAATCTCACCAATGAGTCCCCTTCCAAAACAAGTGTCCACACATTTACAATTAACCTTTGTTGGTGTTTGTTTTGAATTATAGCGTGCGGGTTTTCATCAACCCAAAAATGTAAATTGTATGAACAAAATAAAGCTAGAAAAATTTAGATTTAGGTTATGTTGCTGTATAAACCAGTTGAAGTATTGAAGTCTTGCGGGATAAACATCCGGAGACATAGCGTGTACTTTTTCAACGTAGTACGGGTGAAGTAACTGTTCTGTTAGAGTTCCATGTACAATCCATTTCAAAACATTGTTTTATTTACGAGCTTTCTTATGCTAAAGGTTTGTCAGCAATATCTTGCAAAATTTGTTCCTCTCCGTGAGGGTCTCGTGCACTTCTGGAAGAGCCCTTACTCCCCACGTCAAAGCAAAAATGACCTTGAATAAAACATGTAAAAAATTAATTCGTTAACTCTAATTATTTTCTAATAATATTTTACGTGCGTCACTTAGGCTTCGATCAACCCCTTAAAAGTTTTTGGACTTGGCAATGTTCCAACTGGAAACCTTTCAACATAAAGTATTTTTGCCTTCGAAGAATTTGACAGCGCTTCACCGTAAATTTAATGCATATCAGTATACTTTGCGTAAGAATGTTCATCCATTTTTTAAAATTATTTTTACTTGAAGGCGATTTTGACACATTCTGTCTATAGTAATTCATCATGCAGGTATTAACAACTTGATTTTTATCTGTTTGTCTTTGGCATTAGTAACTTTTGAGTGTTTCACATAAAAACCGATTTATCTCGAAAACCACCAGTTTTATCGAAATTAAGAAAAAGTTTCGATTTGAGGTGATTGAGACTAACTGTGATACTGAATGTGTGATATTAAGAGTTAAATTTAGAAAACTACTTTTATATGTATGCTGTGTGTATATTCCACCAAATCAGAGTATAGATATGTATAAAAAGTTTTATGATTGTTTGTCCAATATTTTATCAACTAGTGTTAGGGTTATAATAATAGGTGATTTTAATGTACCTGAATATAAGGAAAACGACTGTGATAAATCTGTGCTACTAAGTCAGTTTCTTGAAATTAATAATTTAACTCAGTATAATACAGTTCTTAACCATATGCAGAGAAAGCTAGATCTTGTTTTATCTAATACTGAAATTATATCATTAGAAAGGTGCGATTCTCCCTTAATTGTGGAAGATTTATATCATCCATCATTGTCTATGTCTGTGCAAATAAATAACCAACAATCTTTAATTAAAAATACCATATCTACCTCTTTTGTATATGATTATGCTAAAGGTGACTTTTTAAAGCTTTACAACCTAATACAACAAACAAATTGGTCTGAAATAAAAAAATTTACAGATCCAAATGAATGTGTTGCCATATTTTATGACAAATTACTTAACTGCTTAAATAACGCAATTCCAAAAAAAGCTAAATCTGTTGGTAATAGTGAAGTAAATTATTGTAAATATCCTCTTTGGTTTTCAAATGATTTAGTACGTAAAATAAAATTAAAGAATAGAATGCATAGACATATACAATGTGGCAAAGCTAGTGTTTTTCAATATGAGGAATATCGTAACTTAAGGTATAATATTAAAAAACAGATTGATTATGAGTCCTCTTTGTATTTAAGAAATATAGAGAATAATGTAAATTTTGATCCTAGCAGTTTTTGGATGTATGTTGGCTGTAGGAGTAAAAGGTATGGTATGCCAAGGGTTATGTCTTATAATGGAGTATCATTGGAAGAGCACGAACATATTGCCAATGCTTTTGCACAGTATTTCAGTTCAGTGTTTGAGTTGTCATCAGTGCCCAACGGCGACCCTATAGATATTAATAGATGGGGAGACTTGGAATTTTCTTTAATATCAGAGGAGACTGTAAAGAAAAGTATAAAAAAACTAAAACCAAAAAAAAGCACAGGAGAGGATAATATTCCCTCATATATCTATAAAGGCTGCTCAGACTTTTTAGCAGCCCCTATTGCTCATATTTTTCAAGTTGCCCTAAAAACAAAAATTTTTCCCAATAAACTAAAAACAGCAATTATTTCTCCCATATTTAAGGATGGTAAACAAACAAATGTTGAAAATTATAGACCAATTAGTGTACTTAATTCACTTGCTAAGATATTTGAGATGATCCTTTCAGATGACATTATGACCAACATCATTCATAAAATAGTAGAACAACAACATGGATTTGTAAGTGGAAAATCCACAGTAACAAATTTATGTATGTTTACAAATCATGCCTCGGAGGCTATTGATGGCGGGAAGCAGTTGGATACAGTGTATATCGATTGTGCAAAGGCATTTGATAAGGTGGACCATCGGGTGTTGCTGAATAAGCTTGTCGAGTTTGGCTTTTCTAGGAATGCTTACCTCTTCATGAAAAGTTATCTTTCGTGTAGGCCGCACATGGTGAGAGTGGGAGGGTCATTTTCTCAGGCTTTTATGGCAACATCTGGTGTACCGCAGGGTAGCAACCTGGGCCCACTGTTATTTTTAATGTTTATAAATGATTTACCTAATAGTGTTAAACATTCTGATGGTCTCTTATTTGCGGATGACTTTAAAATATTTAAGAAAGTAACAAACAGTAATGATTGTAGTGCACTGCAAGCAGACTTAAATTCAGTAACAGAATGGTTTCAATTAAATAAAATGTTTTTAAATACTAATAAATGCTTCTTTATGTCTTATACAAATAAAATAAATCCTATTAATTTTAATTACTTTATTGATGGAGCAAAACTACAAAAAAAGACTGAATGTAGGGATTTGGGGGTGCACTTCCAGTCTAATTTGAAATTTAATACCCACTACCGCAATATTATTAATAAGGCTTTCAGGATGCTTGGTTTTGTAATTAGAAATACAAGTCAGTTTAATAACTATAATATAATAATAAAATTGTATAATGCACTTGTTCGTCCTCATCTAGAATATGCATCTAATATATGGTCTCCTAGTGCAAATGTGCATTGTGATGCTATTGAGCGTGTTCAAAAAAGGTTTTTGAGATATTTATATGTTAGGAAAAATAACTTATATCCATATCTGATCTCTTATAGCAGTATGTTAGAAAGCTTTAAATTTCAAACTCTTCAGAAAAGAAGGCAAATTCAATCTGTGATATTTGTTTATTGTATTATCAATAATATAAAATTTAACAATTGTTCTTTGATTAATTATATACCTCTTCATGTACCAAAGATAGGATTAAGGATACAAAAGGAAAAATTCTTTCATGTCTCCATTGGTAGTCGTTCTCCAATGAATTTAATGTTAACTGAGTGCAACATACTATATAAGAATAATGATATTGATTTTTTTAATTGTACCAAGAAATTGCTATTGCAACTTATGCAGTGACCTTTAGGTTTATTCAGGTTCTTGTCTGTGCTGTCTTTGTTCTGTGTTAGTTAAGTCTGTAAAATTTCTCTTACTTATAATTACCTTGTAGCATGTTATGTTTAGGTGTTTGTAAGAGTATCAATAAATAAATAAATAAATAAAATAAATTAAGAGTGCCTTTTTTGAAGAGAAATGACCAAAGCATTTAGAAAATTTGTTTACAGTTTTGTAAAATGACACCTGTCAAAAATTAGGCCCAAAGAGTGTCGTTGCAAGTCCTTTCCTGCCTTCAATGATAATCTAAAACATCCACTTTAGTATGGTTTAATGAGCCTTTATGGCTTCTATAAAATATTAAAATTTCATTAAATAAAACAAGTCGTTTCAAAACTTGAATAAGGTAAATCGCTGGGTATTCCTTTAGGGCTCTATATCTCCGTTAAGGGGCACTTTAGGAATTTTTTTCTACTTTGACCTCCCCTGGAAGCTCCCGAGAAATTAGGATGTATTTACCGGACACCTTGTACATGATAACTTTTAGAAATACGTTAATAAAACAAGCCAGGAGTAGGATTCTGTAACAGAAGTAAGAAAAAGGAAAATGTGGTATTCTATAACAATTTCCCTCTCTCAACATTATGTTTAGAATATACTGGTATCATTATGCGTATGAGAAATACTTTGTACTATTCATTTTAGAAAGATAGATTTTAGGTTATATTTTCCCCAATAACAAGTCTTAATATCATTGTTATCATTTTACGGAAGTGCTTTTATGTGGTTATGACATAACATGACACAACTGAACCGACCATATGTTTATATTTTCGGTAAAATGTGTTTAATTTCAGGACTAGAGGAATCCCTGACCGACTAACCAACTAATATTCTTAGTATTGTTATACACGAATAAATTCCTCGAATTGATGGAAAATATATTATAAAATATTAGTATTGTCGTGCCTGCTTGCATGCCCGACTTGTAGAGTAAAACGCGTTGGACAGTTAAAGAATTCTTAACAAAAAGGCCTATTTTATAGTTTGGAAATTTATCATAGACTGCAGTGAAAATAGTCAAAAAAATAAAATGCTCTATCAGTAAAATATATTATTTTAGAACCCAAAAAGGCGTATACGTATTTTACCGTTTTGCGAAAAAATCATTTTCAAGGAAATTATCAAGATTTTAAAGTTGAGCTTAAAGCTTTTCCAGTGAAGTCATTTTTTATTCAAAATTTTTTTATTCTTATGACTAATTGACGTAATTCAGTTTTCTTTTTTGATTAGGGTTACGTGAGTACTAAACTTTAAAAAAATTTGAAAATCGAAAAATTTTCAAAATTCAGAAAATATCGTGTTTTTCGAAACAAAAACAGACGCGATTTTCTTGAAAACTACATGTTTTTTGATGAATTTTTTTTAAAGGTTTTTTGTTATATGCTTCTTCAATTACAATAGTTTTCGTGGGTGCTAAAATGCAGGGGAGATCCAATTAATTTTTTTCTTTATTCAATGAGCGAGTCTTATTGAAATCATGCAACGAGATTTTTCCAAAAAAAAAATGCTTTTTCAGTGAAATATATCATTAAAGAAACCAAAAAAAATGCATACGTATTTTACAGTTTGGCGAAAAAATCATTTTTAACGAAGTTATCGAGATTTTAAAGTTCAGATTAGTGCTTCCGGAGTGAAGAAAAATACAGGCCTTGTTTTATTCAGAATTATATATTTTTGTGACTAATCGCCGTAATTTAATTTTCTTTTTTAATTCAGGTCAGATGAGTTATAAACTTTCCAAGCCGAAAAATTTTCAAAATTAATAAAATGGCGGTCGTTCATCGAAACAAAATCAAGAAATTTTTTACGGTTGTCTGTTATATGCTTCATTATACAGGGTGTCCGGTAAGTATCCCTTAATTTCTCGGGAGCATACAGGGAAGGTTAAAATAACCTCACTTCGTCATAGAAAAAAAATCCTAAAGTGCCCTTTAACGGAGATACAGAGTGCTATAGGGGTACCTAGCGATTTACCTTATTGGCTATACGTTTTTAACCGACTTGTATAATTTAATGAAATTTTAATATTTTATAGAGGCCATAAAGACTCATTAAACCATACTCCAGTAGATGTTTTGGATCAACAGTGAAGTTAGAAACGGACTTGCAGCCACACTCGTTGGGTCTAATTTTTGACAGGTGTCATTTTACAGAGCTGTAAACTGATTTTTTAAATACGTCGATCATTCCTCTTCAAAAAGGATACTCTTAATCTATTTCGATAAAACTCACTCTTCGAAGCCACGAAGATGTTATGCTGAAAGATCTCCAGCTCAGACATTGCCAAATCCAGAAACCTTTCAAAGGGTCGATCGAGGCTTAATTTACAATGATATCAAAATGTAAAAATAGTGGAAACGTTTAAATATTATTTCCGCAAATGTTCAATATTCGTTAGAATGTTGAGCTATTCTCGTTAGTAGTTCTTCTCTAGTATTTACTGGTGTTGAATAAACTAGTTCTTTTAGATATCCACAGAAGTAAAAGTCTAAGGGATTTAGGTCTGGAGACTTTGGTAGCCATAAAGCAGGCCCACCTCGACCTATCCATCGAGGGCCAGAAACGTTAATGTTGACGTAATACGCGGTTACAATGAGGTGGCGCACCATCATTAATGTACCACCTTTGCATGCTTCTATCAAGAGATACGTCTTCCAATACATTATTCAAATTTTGCTGCAAAAATTGTAAATAAATCTCACCATTGGAGTCTTCCTTCCGAAACAACTATACCTATAAGGTTATTTCCGGTGATGCCAGTCCAATAAACCTTTGTTGGTGTTTTTTTTAAATTATAGGGTGAGGGTTTTCATTAACCCAAAAATTAATATTGTGCGAGTTTATTATGCCATCTCTTGTAAAACCTACCTCATGGGTAAACAAAATAAGGTTAGAAAAATTTGGATTTAGGTTATGTTGCTGTATAAACCAATTGGAGTATTGAAGTCTTGCAGGATAATCATCCGGAGAAATAGCATGTACTTTTTCAACGTGGTATGAGTGAAGTAACTTTTCTGTTACTTTCATGTACAATCCATTTTGAGGCATTGTTTTGTGTTGAACTTCATTATGCTGTTTGGAGGGTTGTCAGCAATATCTTGCAAAATTTATTCCTCTATGTGGGGTCTCGCGCTCTCCTGGAAGGGCTCTCACAGCCAAGTAACGGCAAAAATGGCCTTGAATAAAACATGTAAAAATTAATTCGCTAGTTCTAATAATTATTTTCTAATCATACTTCACGTGTTTCCCATTGGCTTCGATCAACCCTTCTAAAGGTTTTTGGATATATCAATGTTTACGCCAACCGAAGTTTTCGGTTACCACCAATTCTAACCCAAAACAGTTCCGTGATGCCGCCGAAGCCGCGACGATAGATTTGAGTTTTTTATGGTGATAATATTGTTTCGAACAACTAGAAGAAAACGTATTGATACATCCTCGTATTACGATGAGGCATCTTTATTATAATGTATTGAAAGGAATAGTGTATCGATGAGTCATATTTCTAGATAGATCTCAACTTTTATGTTCTGGATTCAAATAGGAGATTCCACAGGTATATAAATAGGGATAAGCGTAGTATAGTTAGTTGTGTAATTGTATTTGAATGGTGAAGATTAAGAAGGAGTAATAAGATTGTATTTTAGCTGTAATGGAGGCAAGCGCGGATCCAAGGGAGGGGCGGTGGGGGCGATCGTCCCCCCAAGACCTTTGAGTTCAGGAAAATAGACCCGATTTTGCCACTTATAGTTTATTCAAAAATTAGATAGAGTAGTAAATCATTTTTCACCCTTTTTTTCTTCGCGAACTACCTGTGTTCTTTAGTTCGGTGTCTTTGGCAAAATCTATTAGACACATATACCTTTTCATAGGAATGGGTTAGAAATTTTATAACCAAAAAATACCGGTCTATAATAATGGACTATTTGGGTTGGATAACAATAGATATTTGGAAGTGTGAAATGTTAAAAAGAATTTTAAGCCTTGTCATAGGCGTCGGAATTAGGTTTATTTTATCACTTCGGTAATAAACTTAAAAATAAAAAATTTTTAAAATATTATTTTATTTCTTATGATTTCTTAATAATTCACATACATTACAAAATGTAGATAATTTTGACATATATAACACAAATCACAACTGTATTTTTATTATTTTTAATTATGCCATAAAAACCGTTTTAGGCACATTCAGACTAAAACGTAGCCTCTCAAAAAATTCTAAGTTATAATTTAAATACTTACAAAATACCCACTGTCCAAAATAAAAAAAGTTAAACATATATAAAAAAATAAATTCGTCCTTATAATTTTAAAATATTTTTGGGGCTATCGGTCATTTTACTATTAATTAAAAACTTTTTTAGGACATTTGACGTTTCAGTTTATTTATTTCTTAAACCATCTGCAGAATTACAATTAAACATATATTGATTTTTCCCAATTTTCCTCAGTAACTTCATTCAAAAAAAATATTTCAAAACTTCAGTTAAATTACTAATTTTGTAAGTGGTATTTCTAGCAACTCTACCTTTTATTTGAGAGAGATATTTACTTCTCCAACGGACAGTTTCCTGACGATCTACAGGAACAGATTTTCTATCTGGTTTTTCCCAGCAAAAATTAAGTTCTCCGGGCAATTTCCAGAGTTCAGTTCTTTTAATTTAAGGTAAATCCAGATCTTCATTGATTTTAGTTAGAATTTTGTCGACGGTTGGGATCTGCTTCTCATAATAAAATATATGTACAACTCCTTTTATTGCAATTTTCATCTCTTCTTCCAAAGAGGTTTTTCGTCTGCCTGTGATCGAATGTAGCTTGGGAGTACTAACAATTCCAGTCGTTTTTCTCCTTCAGTATTTGGTACATAGTAGGTTTTCCAACTCCTTTCATGTTGGAACACATCTCAACAGAGCTTTTAACATTATTATCTAGATACTGATATCTTAAGGCATCATAAACATTCACCGTAATAAGTTTTTCGTTGAGAAAAAAATGCCCTGGTTTACCGATTTTGGAATAAATATAGAGAGAGTATCTCACTAATCTCAAATAGTATATAAAAACAAGCGCAAACAATCACTAAGGACACACTGTAAGGTATACTTTGCTCACTGACAGACATTAAATTGAAGTATCAGAAATTTTATTGTTGCAGTAAATTGATAAAAGCTTATAATATTTAAATATAATTAGATTTATGGCAGTCCTCAGTAAACTGCGGCACTGGAGCAGGTACGGTGGAGGTTTCGGTAACAGTTTTATTACTTTTTCTAGTTCTTGAATAGAGTATAGGAATGTGTATGCTTGCGATCGCTCCCCCTCTCTCCCAAGAGCTTTGAGTTTAGGAAAATAGAACCAATTCTGCCTTTTATATTAGGAATGTGTATGCTGCTGACACTCCTCCCCTCCCCCCCCCCGTTGACAACTAATTTTTCTTGCGATAGCCCCCTACAATAGCTTTGAGTTCAGGAAAATAAACCCGATTCTGCCTCTTATACTAGGAACGTATATGCTGCTGGCATCCCTCTCCTTATCGGTAACTTGTTTTTTCTTATGGTCGCCCTTCCCACCTCTCCAAGAGCTGTAAATTCAGACCAATAGACCCGACTCTGCCTTTTATACTAAAAATGGGAATGTTGTGGTGTCTCGTCCCCCTCCCCCCTTCCACAACTTGTTTTCGCTTGATATACTGTACTTTTGTGATATCACCGCCCCCTCCCCTCAAAGAGAGCGGCTGGATCCGCCCCTGAATGGAGGTATTAGTGAAAAGTTTTATTATGCGAACCCAGTGAACGATTTTAAAGGGACAAAATCGTAACAATATTGTACTTTTCATTGCAGACACTATTTTTGAATATGGAAGGTTACAAAAAAACCTAGCGATTTTATGAAGAAATTTTTTTAAAAGTAGCTCAGTCGTTATTTTTTTAATACCATTACATCCTTAACCTATATATACCTGCCTCGTTCCGTTCGCAGTGAAAAATAATCAACCTCCACAACAAAATACGGAAATACCTTTCAGGTTAATTAATTAAAATCGCCGATACCGAGGTAGTGTAGTGTATAGTGCACTTAACTCAATTATTCAACCCAATTCTCTGCAAAAATCTCTACATCGATCGATGCCAAGAAGCGTGCACTCTAATAGAGATTGACTTTGCAGCTCGATAACAAAGCCTTTTAGAGTCGAATCACAACCGAACTTGTCAATTTACATAAATAGATTGTACACGGTTTACTCTGGAATTTAAGTGGACAGAACATCGGGGATATTGAAGTTCTGCTTACGATGAATTGAGATTCATTTAATTTATTTTTACGACGACAATGCCGAAGTAGTCGAGATTGTTAGAAGCAAAGAGAGTTAAAATGATTTATCGCTTGTCGGTATATACAAGGTGTTTCGAAAAAAGTGAAAACAATTTTGAATGGTTATTCTTGAGCTAATTTTAAGCATAAAAGTAAGCATATGTTCGATAATGCTTAGTTTTTAAAATACAGGGTTTTAAATTTTATCATTATTTTTAGTTTTTTTAAATTTATATCATTTATTTTAAAACATAATTACGAGGATGGTTAAATAAATTCTCGGCCTGATAAAGAAAACAAAAGATTTTTGAAATTTTTTTTATTGATTTTTCAACATAGTCCCCTTGTACTTCAATACATTTAATACCCGTAGTATAATGCGATATGTCCAACTCTGCAAAATAAGCGGTTGTCGCTGCTCTGACCTCGTTGTTTGAAAGGAATTTTCGTCCAGCGAACCATTTTTTCAAGTTTGGAAAGAGAAAGTAATCGCTGGGAGCCAGATTCAGCAAATATGGCGCATGTGGAAGCACTTCGAAACGTAGATCATGGAGTTTTGCAGCAACAACCATATATTTGGGTACAGGCGTGTTATCCTGATGAAAGAACACTTTTTTTTGGCAAGTTGTGGATGTTTAACCTTAATCACATGCTGCAAACGGTCCAGTGGTGAACACTGACCTCTACTATGGATCCCTACTCTTGTCGGCTGCTAAAGCCAAAAAATGGCAAACCATGGGCGAAAAAATGCGTTTCTGCACATCGGGCGCCAGTCATATTTTTGGATGCTGACCAGATAAGGGCATGCGCATAAGCGACTTCCTATTATCGATCGGTTGTTTCGTAGTGCCATCCGTAAACAGTACAGTATCGGCTTAACGCCATTTTTGTGTTTATTTTTGCTTTGTAAGTTACGTGCGATTTAAACGGATTTATAGCGTTTTAAGTGATTTATTTTATTTGTTTTTGTGTTTTTATTTAATATAATGGAATGTGTACATATTTTATTTGTTTTATTTTCCTTTTTCTCTATAGGGTGAAAAATAGTGTTGCTTTACAATGTTTTTGGATTTATAGTGTTTTCGTATAACATTAAATTTCCAAAACATGTAGTATGATATATTTTTAGCACTTTCCAAAAGATTACCAAAAGATAAACTGAACTTTTAAGCAATCAATTCTTAAAAAAAAAATCTGAAAATTCGCTCCAAACCATAGAATAGTTTATTCTATCATATGAAAAAGTACATTCATCAATATGTCAAGGAATGGTACAATTTCTCCATCTATTGCATTACTTACATAAATAAAAACATACATCCTCAAAATGAAGTTGGAATATTTTAAAACATACATATATAACTTACAATAATTATAATGCATTATTATTTTGTTATATACATAAAATATTTCAGTACAAGGTTTATATTTTAGACAGAATCGGCTATTGGCTCTATAATTTCTAAGCTCTGTTTGAATTATTTTTCCAAATTGCCAACGACTTTTTTCCAGTTACTAATTTACACAATGTCCATATTCTTGCATAACTTCATCTAACTTATATTTAACAGATGTTTACAACCAGCTCAAATGTTTTTTTTTTGTTCTGCAGCCAATCTGATTTATCATTTTGTATGTCTGAAGATTGAGGACATGACGTTAAAAAGCGTTGTTCATTATTAATACTGGTTTTGGAAGTAAATTCAGATTAGCTATGTCCGTACTTATTTTATGACATTGTCATGAATCATGTTGTCATGGAAATCCTCACTTTGAAATCGTCAAATAAAAAATTCATTAATATGTCAACAGAAGCAAAATATTACGAAATAAGTTAGACAAATGTGAATTTCTTTTGTTGGTATATTTTTTTTATTCACCCCCAGCAATGACCTTGTTCACTTATTTTATTTGAAATAACATTTTCATCATTTTGTCGAAAAAATTAATGAGATAAGAAAATATATGCTCCGTTCACCATTACGGCAGAAAAATATTATATAAAATTATTTTCAAATCCTGCATACCCGTTAAAAAACCCATTTTGTATCAATATTTTCTTAAAAAATTAAAAAAAAAAGATAAGGAAAAGATGGTAATTATTTTTTCATAATTAGAGAATAAATTGCCGAACCTTAAAAATGTTAATTATTCACTCCCACCCCACAACAAGAAAGTTAACGCACACAGACGGAAACAATAGATTAGAGAAATAGTAAGATACATTTTTTTCACAATTTTACTTTCACAGTATAAGAAATTACTAAACTAACTCCCATCGGTACACAGACCGGATTATTCCCTTCTGCTTCAGATATTATTTGTACCCATATGATATAACTCTCAGAACAAGAAAGTTACATGAGACCGACTTCTTTACTAAAGATTGCAACTTTGATAACTTGCTTCATTTAGACACCATTTATGACTAATTGAACTAACTAAATAGATTTTCGAAGTTCGGTCCTGTCGATGGTCACCTGATCATTTTGTAGTGCGCATGCCGACATCTGTTCTAGAATGTTTACATTTTATTGTCGTAAATTTGCCCCTTTTTGGGATTAAGCTTTGCGGATCTATAAATATTTTATCTATGGTGGTGAAGCGTAATACTCCCCGGTGATGGTCTTGCCTTGTTCTAAATAGTCTATAAGCACCACGCCATGTGAATCCCAAAAAACTGTTACCGTGACTTTTCCTGCAGACGGAATCATTTTCGCTTTTTTTGTCGCACTTTCACCTGCCCCCACCCACTGTTTAGACTGCTGCTTTGTCTCTGGCGTATAATGGTGAATCCATGTTTCATCTATAGTTATAAAACCAGTGTGAATATGTCTAAACACTCTTGCGAAGTTGATGCTGGTAGCCGTTACTATGTGGTAGTTAATCATCTTCGGGAAATGTTTAAAAAGAAACTATTATGTTTTATACCACTTAATTTATTAAGAAAACAGTGACTGCAGTTTCAACTCACAGAGTCATTTTCAAACTGAATTACAAAGATAGACTAAGTATTCAATACAGAAACATGAGGAAATTTAACAATAAATAAAAACTACCTGAGAAATTACATTATTACAAAGGGGAGGTACTAAATTTTGGGAACTAATTATTATTTGACAACAACAAATAACGGGGAAAACCCAAGTTCTGTCTGGTCATTAAGCAAATTCACATTTTTATTTTTACTATGTTTATATATTTCTAAAGATTCAAGAATATTTAACTTTTGGCCCTTTGTTGAATAATGTAATATGTCAGTGTTACTTAAATTAGGAAAACTGTGGTTGTGGTCTAAGCAATGGTCGGCAAAGCTCGAGTCTGTTTTGTGTAGTCTATATAATCGGTGGTGTTCTGAAAAGCGAGTTTTAAAGCTTCTACCACTTTGTCCAATGTACCAGCTATCACACTCTGAACATTTTAACTTATAAACTCCTGATTTATCAAATTTATTAATTTTATCTTTAGCATTGTAAAAGATAGTGGACAGATTGTGTTGAGATTTAAAGGCTACTTTTATGTTATGTTTGGAAAGAGTATTAGCTATGTTTTCTGATAGGGTACCACAGTATGACAAAGATATATAAGATGAACTATCTTTATCATTTTTTATTTTGGGATATATTGATTTAAAAGCTAGTTGTTTTTGTTTTTTAGTTATTAATTCCTTTATGGTTTGTTGGGAGAAATTGTTTGATATTGCAATCCTTTCAATGATATTTAGTTCCTCTTGAAGATCTTCTTCAGAGAGAGGCAAAGAGAATGCTCTATGTATCATTGAATTGTATGCAGCCATTTTGTGTTGTAAGGGGTAAGAGTCATTAGATATAGTATTACCTGTAAACGTTGGTTTTCTAAAAATTTTAAAATTACACTGATTATTGAGGTGAGATATGGTGAGATCTAGAAAATTTATTTTATGGTTATTTTCAGTTTCCAGAGTAAATTGAATTTTTGGATGGCAATTATGAATATATTGTAAGAATTTTTGAATTGTAGTAGTGCCTTTAAAACATACTAGAATATCATCCACTACTGTACCAAAATTGAACATGGTTTTTGCTTAAAGGGGAATTAAGAATTTTGTTTTCTATGTTTGACATGAAAATGTCTGCTATAGGAGGGGGCTAAGAGGAGAACCCATTGGTAGGCCTGAAATTTGTTATTAAACTGGAAAAAGGTTTGTAATATGCAAAGTTCAAAAGAGGACAAGATTTCAGTAGTAATTATTGGATTTATATTTCGTTCCTGTAACATTTCTTGGATAAGTATAAAACATTCATCTGTTGGAATATTAGAAAACATGCTTTTTGTCAAAAGAAACTAGTATGGAGTTATCTGGGGTTTTTATGTTTTTTTGTTTTTGGACGAGATCTACTGAATTATTTAAACTGTGACTTGGTTTAAAGTTGCTTATTTGTTTGAAGAATGAATTTAGTTTCATACTTAGTTCTCTCGTGGGGCTATTTATGTACGAAACGAAAAAACTCTTGCTAAGTGTTCATTCGAAGACGTTTTTGGTCGACTGTTAACAAACGCGGCACCCATCGCGCAGAAAGGTTTTTCATGTCAAGAACATCATGTAAAATGTAGTGGACACGATCTATCTAGATGTTTGCTATACCAGCAAGCTCTCGCACTTTCAGTCGGCGGTCACGAAGTATGACATTGTGATTTTTTGTGACAATTGCGTGAATTGTACCGGTTTTTGGACGTCCCGAGCGCCCATCATTTTGAATTGATGTACGACCATGCTTAAATTCAGCAGCCCATTTTTTTACTGTCGAAAACGAAGGAGAAGAATCCTTTAAAGTAGAAGCCCTTTAAAACGAAGTACTTTATAATCGCCCGAACTTCAATTTTATCCATCTTTCACAAAATATCGAACCTTATGTGTTCACTCGCTCGCCACAAACAAGCAACTGAACGCAAACATCTGAAACTTTGCAGGGCGTCATCTCAAGGTTAATGCTTACAAAATATTATAGTTATTTGATCCTACTAGTGCCCTCTCTGTTTCAGGCCGAGAACTTATCGAACCATCCTCGTAAGTCAAATTTGTCCAGGGAATCCAGTAATACAATGCAGAAAAGTTTTATCGGTACGTAATTATTACTGAGCACCTGAGTGTTTGAAAAATTTTGCAATTTGAAGATACACAAAATCTTCAGGTTGCTGTTTAATATTAGGTATAATTTTATATAATTTGTATTATTAGTCACTCTCAGATATTTATCTAAAAAACAGAAAAAAAAACATTTTAGATAAAGTAGAGTTTATTCAATTCATTATGTTATAATTTTCCCACCTACCTTGTTAGCCTTGTTAATATACAATTTATTTAAATATAAGCTTAAAACATTTAAATAATGACCATCAAAAGTTGGTAAGAAAATTTAAAAGTACACCAATATGTAAATCAAACACAAAGCAGATAACAATGTATTGTTTTCATGACTCCGAAAGATGATATTACAAATTAGGCCTGTGTTCTGGTATTGTAGAAGTTCTTAGGAGTAATACATATTGACAACCCGTGTCTACACAGCCGATATTTTATAATTATAATATACAGGGTGTCCGAGAAAATGTAGGAAATCTCCCGGATATGAAAAAAACACGTGAAAGGAATAGTACAAGTTCATATAAACTTTTTTCGTATAGGCATCCTCTTCGGAGATACGGGCTCCCAAAGAGCTGCCATGGAATCAAATTTTTTATACATAATTATTGAACCACCAGGTATATTTCATTTTTTTTAATATGCTGTATACCAGATAAAACCCTTTAAATTACTATCCAAAAAAGTGTTGTGAATTACTTACAGCTGCAGGGACGGACTAGCTGTGACACTCATGACCCCATTATGATAAGAACTTTGGACAACGTTTTTTACTTATTTTTAGTTATTGATTTAAAATTAAGTACTCTTCATTCATGTCACTAATCTAAACCGTTTTAGAAAAAAGCCTCATTTTATTTATACTGATAGTTCAATAACTTCTGTCAAATTGAATATGAAAAAGAGGATTTTTCCCTATCACCATAGTTTCAATAAAATATTAAACTAACTGCTTAGTTAAAAACTTCATAAGAGAGTTCAACATGGGCTCCGTGAAATCTGATACGAATTGAGGACTGCTGTATCAACCACATTAACTCAGCATTGTTGCTTATTTCACAATGAAACGTGATTCTCCGTAGAAGTTCCTCTCTACTATCGACCGGAGTGGAATACGCCAAGATTTTGAGGTATCCCCACAAGTAAAAATCCAACAGCGTTAGGTCGGGACATTGAGGACACCAGGGCCCCTATCCTCGAAAGTATGATGTGAAAGGTGATGTGAATGGCGATGGGAATGGCGATGTGAACTTTTTGACAATAAAAGCCGTATTCTTAAAAAGCCAATGTTGCCAGATATGAACGTGCTAAAACCCGAGAATTTCAAAAATAAAATGGATGACCGATTGAATTGACCTGTCAGACCGAAAATGTCCTTAGTATATTTTGTTGCCATTTTAGGCAAAAAGTAGTTTTAGTACGTTAAATTAATCGTCCAAAGTAAAAAAAAATACTGCTATTGTTGTTATTTTTGTGAAGTTATTGATTGCCATTACAATATTTGTAGTTTACCTGGATTAAATTTATCTTAAATTGACACTCTAGAACTGTTAAACAAAAATGCATACAAAGAGCCAAGTACTTCAAGATTCTAATATATTAAGAAAAAGGGATATAAAGAAAAGCAGCAATCATATATACAAAGTAATATACTGACTGTAATTGCAGAAAGTCAGCAGTGATAAACCTTGAAACGGTGGAAATTACAACTCTACGTAGTATGACTAAAAGCCCAATCCACTACGGAAACTATCCAATCAGTTATTTATTGTATGAATTCACAAAGGGTCCAGCCTCTTACTGCAAGATGTTCTGTCCTGACAAGTAAATTTGAAAGAAAACCTGAAACTTCAACGAAGATAGTGAAACTGTTTATGACCAAGGACCGAAACCAAAGGCCAGACAGAAGATCTCACATATATATATATATATATATATATATATATATATATATATATATATATTATTTTATGAAGATTTGTAGAGACTTGAAGATCAAATGTACCATAATTAAGGTTTTTATGCAGAATGACCTCATTCGTTGGTCTGTAGGGTTCATATTTATGTCTCGATAAATTATAATCATAATATTTATTTATTTGTACTGTCGTATAGTGTTTAACACAGTTTAATTAAGTCAAATGCTGTAGTTAACATAATTTAAATATAAAATTTGTTACTTATTTACATAAAAGTTTCAAATAGCTTACAAATTGTGATTTCTCAAATTTATTATAAGTTGTGTCATGGAAAGAATTATGTTAGATTTAACAGTTTAAAACTAAGATATTCGGCTGTTATGGACACAAGTATTTATGTTAAATCCATAAGCAGAACTGGCCCTAGAGAAACATTTTTAAATCGCACGCTTATACAATTGAGTTATGAACAGAATCTCCTGTAATAATTTTATATGTCTGTAATCTCAAATTTGCTTAATATTTGCGAGATATATTCAACTTTCTAAAGATATTTTATTAAAAAATTTGAAAATATTGAAAATATCGGGTACCACCTAATTAAGGTTTCAACTGTTTATTCAGAAAATAAAATGTCTTAAAGAAACGGTTCGTCAACATATTATTTTTTTTAATGCGAGTAATTTTGAAAAACCAAAATAAAATAAAAATTTTTAATTCTATTTTATTTTTTGAAATCCGTGCGTAAAATTTGTCATTTAGCGGCTGACATTTGATCTGCGCATGTTTCACCGTTCGCTTGCCTTTCACCGGGCGAACGAGGATATGAGTGATGAACATTTCAAGAATACGCGTTCGGCACCTTTTCACCGTTCACTTCACGTTCCCCAGTTCGAGGATAGGGCCCCAGGCAATAGGTCCTCCTCTACCTATCCAACGGTTACGATAGACGTTATTAAGGTGTTCCAGTACAGCATCGCTGAAACCAAGTGGTGCCCCATCGTGCATGTAGTACTTGGTACGGCGGGTTTCAAGTGGTAAGTGCTCTACTAAATCGTGAAAAGCATTCTGGGGGAATTCCAAAAACAGTTCTCCACTCAGTCGTGCCGGCAAAACGAATGGTCCATTCAAAAAATTGCCAATGACTTTATTGAATGGAATCGTCTATCATTCTCCGTTAGACGTTGGTCAACTCGTTGAAATGTTTTCTGATTTGGAAGAGTACGAGCAGGATATCTGTCGTTATATAACCTCCTGGCTTCCAAAGCATTGCAAGATGCAAGACCATACATCAGATGCATATCTGCATAATCAATAAATGTGTATTCCATATTTCGGATTATTTCACAATTAATTTCACCACAAAATCCAAAAATCAGTAAATTAATAGCTATGTAAAGAATAAATGTGTCAGCGATGTGAAAGTTGACTAGTTCTAAAATGCAGGATATTTATTGCTTTTGTACCTAGCAACGTTTACAACAAACATACTTTGTTTTTGATACCAATAAAATAAAATACACCAAATACATGATGCAAATAAAATGACGTTTTTTCGATAACGGTTAGGATTAGTGACATGAATAAAGTGTACCGGGTGAGTCAACGATTGGATGAAGTAAGTTTGTGCCTTTTTGGTGAAATTTACAAAGAAACTATATTTATTGTTTGATACAGTTTATTTTTACGCAGATTTTAAAAATATTTAGGACTCTACAGGGTGATCCAAAAAACTAGGACAGCATAAAGTTGTATTTTTTTAAAAAGAACACCCTATATACGAATCGTATTTTCGATTTAGCTTTATAATTTTAAATCTTTTTTATTAAGGGTTTACTATAACAAAACTTTATAGTTTCTGAGATAATCAAGTTTAAAGAAAAAAAGTCACATTTTCAAGCATCAATTCAATCCTAAATAACGTTTTCAATTTTGTGACAAATATATTCAAATTTGGAATTTAGAAAGGCCAAAAACAAGTTAACATAATTTTTACCTAATATTTGCAATAAAAGCTACAGGGTGTTGAACACATCGGCTCAAATTTGAACAAGTTTAAATGAATAAATATCTTTTTTTTTTTAATGGTACACCCTGTATATTTTCATGTTATTTAATAGAGTAATAAAAACCCTAAAAGTTTTGTTCAATATATCCTATACCTATTTATAATGGTTTTTGAGATATTTCAGTTTTTCTTATTTGCCATACTTTTTTACAGAAATAGTCTTCATTATCATAGTAGCCATGTAAAATAATAAAAAGAAACTACAAAAACAAACAAAATGTGGTTAAATATGATGAAATACATTATTCGTTATATTCCAACGGCAATAGTTTAATTAAACATAATGTGAAAAAATTAACACAACAATAACGACAAGGCAAATACATATTTACTTTTATACTAAATTGAAACAAAAAAATTACCTATTAAATGCTGAGATTACTTATTTCTTTTTAATAAGTGTTCGAATAAACGACCCTCTTGTGCAATGCACAAATTTAGTCTTTTTTGCAGATTTTCTCGGACCCTGGACAAAATTAGTGGCGTTATTGTTCTACAAGTATCCCTAATCCTGTTTCGCATATCTTCCACTGTTGTTGGTGGATTAACATACACCTTATTTTTAATATAACCCCATAGGAAGAAATCTAATGGGGTGATGTCGCAAGACCTTGGTGGCCACTCAATGAAACCCCCACGTCCAATCCATTTTTGCGGATATCGTTGGTCCAAAAACGCACGAACTTCACGATGGTAATGCGGAGGCGCACCATCGTGCTGGAACCACATACTGTCGAGCTCATCCCTATCGAGACCTTGAAGAAGTTGGGGTAGTTCTTCTTGTAGAAAGTTCAGGTAACTACGGCCATTTAGTGGTTCATTAAAAAAGTGGGGTCCAATAATTCGATTATGATGAATACCACACCAAACATTTAATGACCAGTGGTTTTGATGTTGCACCTCTCTAATCCAAAATGGGTTTTCTGTGGCATAATAATGCATGTTGCGTCTATTTACGGCACCGTTACTTCTAAAAGTAGCTTCATCACTAAACATTACCTTGCATAATAAATTAGGATTTAATTGAATCTCCGCATTTATTGTACGACAAAAGTTTACACGACTTTCAAAATCCTGTCCATGCAATTCTTGGTGTAATTCCATGTGATATGGATGATACCTATATTTCTTGGTAGTACGATTAGCGGTGGATTGTGATGTTTCACATAATGCTGCTAACTGACGGCTACCAATATAAAGATTTTCCTGAACATTTAACAATACTTGTAGTTCTTTTTCTTCATTAGTTACTGGTTTGTTGACCACTTTACGTTTTGGATAATCAACAGTACCAGAAGAATCAAATCTTTGCATTAAGTTTTGAAAAGTATGGGTATTAGGCTGGCGTCGATCAGGATACTTCATTTTGTAAATTCTTTGAGCAAGAAGGCAATTTTTTTGAGCCTCTCCTATTGTATAAATCATATGTATTAACTAATTCTTTGGAAAATTCATTTTACAATATAAGATGAATGCAAAAAAAAACCAAACTACACTACATAAAAACCAAAAGAAGCGATTGCGGTTATAAATTTGACACACAGAAAAATGTTCTTTTACATTGTTTTTGCCATGGCTACTATGATAATGAAGACTATTTCTGTAAAAAAGTATGGAAAATAAGAAAAACTGAAATATCTCAAAAACTATTATAAATAGGTATAGGATATATTGAACAAAACTTTTAGGGTTTTTATTACTCTATTAAATAACATGAAAATATACAGGGTGTACCATTTAAAAAAAAAAAAAGATATTTATTCATTTAAACTTGTTCAAAGTTGAGCCGATGTGTTCAACACCCTGTAGCTTTTATTGCAAATATTAGGTAAAAATTATGATAACTTGTTTTTGGCCTTGCCAAATTCCAAATTTGAATATATTTGTCATAAAATTGAAAACGTTATTTAGGATTGAATTGATGCTTGAAAATGTGACTTTTTTTCTTTGAACTTAATTATCTCAGAAACTATAAAGTTTTGTTATAGTAAACCCTTAATAAAAAAGATTTAAAATTATAAAGCTAAATCGAAAATACGATTCGTATATAGGGTTGTTCTATTTAAAAAAATACAACTTTATGCTGTCCTAGTTTTTTGGATCACCCTGTAGAGTCCTAAATATTTTTAAAATCTGCGTAAAAATAAACTGTATCAAACAATAAATATAGTTTCTTTGTAAATTTCACCGAAAGGCACAAACTTACTTCATCCAATCGTTGACTCACCCTGTACTTAATTTTTAGTCAGTAGTTAAAAGTATGTAAAAAAAAAACGTTGTCCAAAGTTCTTATCATATGGGGCATAAACAAAATAGGGCCATGAGTGTCACAGCTAGTCCGTCCCTGCAGCTGTTAGTAATTTACAACACTTTCTTGGATAGTACTTTGAAGGGTCTTGCCTGGTATACATTATATTAAAAAAAATTGAAATATACCTGGTGGTTCAATAATTAGGTGCAAAAAACTTGATTCCATTACAGCTCTTTAGGAGCCCATATCTCCCAAGAGGAGGCTTTTACGAAAAAAGTTTATATGAACTTGTAATGTTTCTTTCACGTGTTTTTTTCATATCCGGGAGATTTCCCACATTTTCCCGGACAGCCTATATACGACTAGAATCTCATTTTATCCGAATTATTTTGTTAAATATATCACTTGTTTAGTAACAGATTAAAACCCTATAAACACTTCCACAAGAATCGTTTTTTCTTTATTGTAGTATGAGGCTATTGTATGTAGTTACATCAAATATTAATTTGTTTCTTTTTCTTAACAGTGTAAAATTAATAAGTTTGTTTAAGAACATTTAATTTAATTAAAAAAGGACCGACAGTCCTAAAAAATAAAACAAACGTATTAAATATTAAAACCATAAACCTAATTTTAATTAGTCCAATTTCTACTCACCAATTTCTTTAAACACAATGGGTGACACATCCTTACCTAGAACAAAGAAAAACTTATCAGTATATGCTCTACACAACGTAACAAAAACACGTGTAACACCCCCGCAGTGAAAAATCCCGCAAAATCCATCAATCCTGTATTTCTTTACCTTTATCGCTCCCTGATTCACTTCGTAAATACCCTAAAAACCCTTAAACTTTACGTACGTCGCCAGGCTCTAGAAGGCCTTTTTTAACATTTATACCTGTCAATGGTAAAAAAAGAAGTTCCTTCCTTTACGTACTCGTGTAAATCACCTTGAAAATCTCCATACTCACATCATGTATTTGGGTGTCTAAATTTACAATACCCCAGATCATAATATCGTCAAAATGACGTCATTTATCATGCACAGGTCATTACTTTCGATTCTTTCTGAACCCCTGTGGTTTGTTTGTGTGGACGTGCATATAGTACAGGTGCTTGTGTATATTTAATTGTTATATTTTTAGCTATAAAGCAAAAGCACAAAACTGCAAAAAAATTGGAGATCACATAGATGTTTTTCGAAATTACTTGACCTGGACCGACCGTACCAAAATGAGGAGATATAGGCTGATACTTCTAACAGACTTTCAGAATATTTCTCACTCTATTTTCATGAAAGAATTACACAAGCCGATAAAATTTCGTTCGGCCCTCGAGAACAGAAACCATATTATATTTTCCGAAGGTTCTTGAATGAATGAATGAATGAAGGAATCCGAATCGGGTTTTTGGCGATATTCTAACCATTTATCACGGCATTTCGCAATTTTTAAGGTTATGTAACAGGCCTAGTTTAAAGCTTATCGCTGAACTACATATGATAACACTACTTTACAGCCAATTTGCGACTGTAATATAAAAGGCAATCTTTGGTTAATTTTTGGTCTCTAAATGCAAAAATGGTAGTAAAAAACTCCTAACACGTAAGATTTTTGAGTTGAGTATTTTAATCACATTATTTTAAAAAGTAATTTGTAATATACCGGAGCGATACGTCGCCAAATTTACGTTTTCCATAAGTTAGGGAAATTGTGCACAATCTGGCAATACCACGTAGGAGTGTCTAGGGATGACAAGTCCCGTAGCAGAATATACTTATAGATGGCCCCTGCGAGATGTAAGTCGTCGCATTTCAATTTCCGATACCCGATGTTCCTAGAAAATACCAGAAGTACCGAACGGCTATAAAAGCAACTGGCAGGCAGTCGTATCATCAGTATTGGTTTAGCACGAGTAATAGTCAGTAATAGATAGAGAAGCGAAGTGCGCGAACAAGTCAGTGACAAGAGCCTTATATTAGTGTTATTTTGTGTTAAATAAAGTTAGTTGGCGCTTGTAAACGTAATATAACATCTCTGAACTGACATACGCGACAGTAAAAAAATGTCTAAAGTACAGAAACGTGGCTATGTTAACCCCGCGAGTCACTTTTGCTACATATAATAATAATAATACAAAGGATATGGAAACAGGAAAAAGTAACCACCATACCTTTTATAATCTCGGCTACAGGAATAACACCAAACACATTCACAAAAGGCCTACAAACACTGGACCTATCTTTATACATCCACTGACTGACGGAAAGCGGTGATGCTGAGCGCAACTACAATAGTACGAAAATTTACACAATAAGGGTAATATAAACTTGACAAAGCCCGTTCGTATTATTTAAAGAAAACCAGGAAGCCTTTGCAACTGTAAATAATAATAATAATTATTATTTAGTTATTCCGACGAAGAACTATCGGAAGTTCATCATTAGAGATCCTTCAATAAAAAATGACCAATGGCTGTCGAACATCAGAGACCATCCAGCACATAATTTGAGGATGCCAAGCGTTTGCCGCGAGTATAAGGAAGGACACGACTCAGCCGCTAAGATACTCCACCAAGAATTAGCAGATAAGTTAAACCCATTGCAGGTAGGAAAAGTGCCTTATTACAAATACAATCCGGAGCCTATTCTTCAGAACAACTAGTTCAAATTATATTGGGACCGAACGATTCTGACGGATCAGACAGTTGATCATAATAGACCAGACATTATACTAATAGATTAAATTTCTAGGCGAACTACACTAATCGACATTGCAGTACCTAACAACAACCTAAGACCAAAATACAACGAGAAGATCGCCAAATACAGAGATCTGGAGGTGCAAATCCGAAGACAATGGGCAATGAACAGCGTCCAAACGATTCCCATAATACTGTCAACAACTGGAGTGATACCAAAGAACCTACTGCAGAACATCAAGGAAGTGGGCCTTAGTGAGCATCTGAATAAACCGATGCAGAAAGCAACTCTCCTTGCAAGCGCGCGAACCGACCAAAAGTTCGTGGGAAATACAGCAGACCACGTCACCTAGGACCCGATAACATGGGCAATGAACAGCGTCCAAACGATTCCCATAATACTGTCAACAACTGGAGTGATACCAAAGAACCTCCTGCAGAACATCAAGGGAATGGGCCTTAGTGAGCATCTGTATAAACCGATGCAGAAAGCAACTCTCAGACCACGTCACCTAGAACCCGATAACAATGGAAAGGGTTCCCACAGAGCTTCATACTTTTGGTATCTTTGTGTATGAGCGAATATTCCCTGGAGGGAGTGTGAAACCGTTTGACTTGTAAATCTGATAATAATAACAATAAAGGTCTTTATTCAATAAAATATTCTACAGTTATGTTTTCAGAAACAGTGTGAGAGTTTCAGTTCGTCCTAGATATAAAATATCTCTGACGTCTGTTCAGCTAACCCACAAAACTAAATATAATGAAAAAGAATTGAAAAATTAAAATTAAAAATGTTACGAAATATATGAAAACGAAAACAATATTCAACTTATGGAAAAATTAGTTACATGTGTATATGTGGTCAGTTCACTACTAAATCGCAGAAAAGGGCAATTAACAAAATGACCAAAGTATTTTGGATGTCTTGGATCAAGATCGGGACTGAGCTCCTCACATATGTTGCCAAACCTGTGCCACAAATTTAGGTAAATGGTTAAATGGCAAAGGCTCTTCTATGCCTTTTGCAGTTCCAATTAACGACTGTTACTTTTATATGGCAAAGGTGTCTGGTTTTTTTTCAGAAAGAGCAAACATAATATTGAATATCCTTATAATCTCTCAGAAATAAAATTGGTTCTTCATGGAGAAGGTTTACCAGTTCTAGTACCCCCGGCAAAATGAGAGGAAGATTTGGAAATGTATGTAAGTGAAGGAAAAACGTCTTCAACATCATAAACTAATCCTGCTTCTTAGAAAACTCGACATAGATCAGAAAGACATCCGATGCATTGAAAGGTTATACTGGGGTCAAACTGCGGAAATAAAATCAGACAATAATGTACCCAACCCGATACAAATCCGAAGAGGAGTGCGACAAGGGTGTGTGCTGTCCCCTCTCCTGTTTAACCTTTATTCGGAAACAATTTTCCAGGAGGCTTTGGAAGATATTGAAATGGGAATTAAAGTTAACGGAATATGGATTAATAACATCCGTTATGCGGATGACGCAGTTCTAATAGCCCACAATATAAACGACCTCCAAAAACTCATCAAGATAATAGGAGAGCGCAGTAAATCAATGGGCTTGAACATCAATACAGAGAAAACAAAATTCATGATTATCTCAAGGAATCCCAATTTATTCCAAAACGCCAACATAAGATTCAACGCAGTACCCATAGAAAGAGTCACCAAATTCAAATATCTGGGCACATGGATATTCGAAGAATGGACTTCTGACAATGAAGTAAAATGTCGCATTGAACAGGCGCGACAGGCTTTTGTAAAACTCAGGCGAGTGCTTACGTGTTCGGATTTTGACTTGAAATTAAGACTGAGGTTTATAAAAGGTTACGTATGGTCAATACTTCTTTATGGCGTGGAGGGATGGACATTAAAGACAAGCGCTATCAATAAATTAGAGGCTTTCGAGATATGGATATACAGAAGAATCCTTAAGATACCATGGACAACGAGAATGACCAATGAAGAAGTTCTTTCACGTATTGGGAAAGAACGTGAACTATTCAACATAATCAAGAAAAGAAAGACGGCCTACCTTGGGCACATCATCCGAAATGAGAGATACCAATTCCTACAGTTGATGATTGAAGGCAAGATCGAGGGCAAGAGAGGAATTGGAGGAAAAGATATCCTGGCTCCGTAATATCAGGCAGTGGACGGGGTTGTTGATATTCAGACACTGATACACACCGCGAGAAGTAGGAAAGAAATGGAAAATGTAATCGCAAACATCCATTAGTGGATATGCATTCGAAGAAGAAGAAGAAGGAAAAACACCCCATTTAATCGAATAGCCTGAATTAAATGATCTAATTCGGGACCTTCACTTGTTCATAGAGCATGCTGAAGTATTAGGGTCTAGATTACAACAATGGAATTTACTAGCCACTGGAACCAAAATTACAATATTTGAGAACCGTAACAAAGGAGCTGTCCTCGTTTTTTACTCTGCAGGATAAAATATGTTTGTGTTAATCCAAATAGTGTTTGCATATAACCCGGACGAATGGCACCTATTTATAGATTCTTCTAAAATAAGTTTTAGAGTAATTCTGCTCCATAATGGCAACAAACGATCCTCTGTTCTTCTTGCACATGCAGTTGACATGAAGGAAACATGCGAAAGTATGTCACTTATTCTACATGCAATAAGCTATGATACATATAAGCGGCAAATAAGTGGTGACCCAAAAAGTCATAGGACTAATACTAGGACTTCAGAGTGGATTTACGAAGTATTGCAGTTTTCTTTGTGGTTGGGACAGTAAAGCAACACAGGGCTATTACCAAGTAAAAGAATGACTCCCGAGAGATCAATATAATCCAGGTCAAGCTAACGTAAAGAATATACCTGTTGTTGATCCCAAAAAAGTACTCTTACACTCCATAACACATTAAACTGAGATTGATTAAAAATTTCGTTAAAGCATTAGATAAAGAAGGAAATGCATTTAAATACATTAAACAAAAGTTTCCTAAACTAATTGATGCTAAGCTTAAGGAAGGAATATTTGTTAGACTACAAATTAGAAAAAAACTAAGGGATCAACAGTTTGATCAAATATTAAGTGATGTTGAATTAGCTGCATGGAATTATTTTAAAGCCATTGTTTGACAGTTTTTAGGAAACAAAAAAATAAAAAACTACGAAAAACTTGAAGAAGAACTACTTGAAAGCTCCTGCAAAATTGGCTATCGCATGTCCCTTAAATTATACTTCTTGCATTCCCATTTAAATTTTTTCCTAAAAAATTTGGGTGCGGTTAATGACGAACCAGGAGAAAGGTTTCAAAGAAACATAATAACAATGGAGTAACGCTACCAAGGCAAATAGGATCCAATAGTGATGGGAGATTATTGTTGGTTTCTTATGAGAGAAAGCGATCAGGAACATAAAACAAAGTGAACATTTGCAACAAAGTTATGTACAAAATACTTGCCATAAATGTATTTTCATGTATATTTTTCCACATAAATCCTATTATCCTTAAAATATCTTGTTTTTTTTTATTGTTTTGAACTTATGTATAAATGTTACATAAAAATGTTTGTATTAAATAAAAATAGTTATGACTCAAAGTCTATATGTGGTGGAAAATTATCGGATCAGGATGCTTTAAACTCCCACGGACAGCCATTATAACATCCGTCATCCAAATGACGAAAAAACATGCCTTTGAGCATTTTTTATGAAGAATCAAATAAAAACTATTAAAATAAAATCTATTTTTTTAAATGTAATATTTTGTATCGATATTGACTCAATACGAAGGTATCAATATATATATATATATATATATATATATATATATATATATATATATATATATATATATATATATATATATATACGAGGCGAGAATTTTCGTTTTTTGAAGAAAATATTTATTCATTTGTCTACATTACTGTTGTCGCCTTCAAAATAGTCCCCATTAGATTTTATGCATTTGTGTCAGCGCTGCTTCCAATCCTCGAAATAGTTTTCAAACTCGATCTTTAGCTCTTTCAGCGATACGTTTTTAATGCCATTTATGTTTGTAAAACGACGGCCCTTTAACGTCGTATCTGCAAACCCTTGTTTCGTCACCTGTTATAACACGTTTCAGTAATTCTGCATCGTCGTTGACTTCATTTAGTGACTCCTGAGCAACTTCCATTGGTCGCTCTTTTTGTTCAAAATTCAACAATTTTGGAACAAATTTTGCTGCCACGCGTTTCATACCCAAAACATTCGAAAAAATTTCATGGCATGAGCCAATCGATATGCCATTATCATCAACGACTTCTCCGATTGTGATTCGACGATTGTTCATAACCATTTCTTTCCCTTTTTCCACGTTTTCATCGGTTGATGATGTGTTGTGGCGTCCGGGGCGTTCATCATCTTCAACGTCTTCACTGCCATCTTGGAAACGCTTATACCACTCGTAAACTCTTGTTTTACTCATAGCAGACTCACCATGTTACACTTTATTTCATTTTTTACGCAAAATTTCATACAAATTTTTTAATCCATTTCTTTAACAAAAAAAATTGACAATCGGACTCTCCAAACCCGCGAAATTTAAAAATTCTCGTTATTTTTTGAACACGTCTCGTATATATATATATATATATATATATATATATATATATATATATATATATATATATATATATATATATATATAGATTGTATCGTTCCCTTGTAATCAGATCCGACTCCACTACCACTGTTAATTATGTTGGTCAAACAATCGACAACTGCGTTTTTGGAACAGCGAATGCACCCAAATATTTATTGAAGTGAATTTTACAAGGGCGGCACAGATGTACGTTATCAACTTTTAATTATGTAACAAAGAAAAGGTCAGGAATACACTCGGGCATCTCCATGCCGGAAGGGCAGCATCAATTTACAGTACCAAATAGCTAACCTTTATTATTCTGTGATTTGCAGTCCATAGTCTGGATTTGCGGGGCATCACTTACCTTAAGGGATTTTAGTCACTTTAGTTTGTTATTGATTATAATTTTAGCCATACCTCTGACGAAAAATATTGTTTGAAAATATTTTATTAAACTGTAAACCAAAGACACATGCACACTGTGTTATTCACAGGTAAATTCGGCTGATACAATCAATTTGTTGTTACATTTGCGAAGGCGACGTTACAAATCAAAACAAGAATAAAAATATACTGAATGTAACGATATTTAGAATATTGATACTCTGATATCAATATATCGGCGTATCAACATAAGCCAAGTAGTTCGTAGTGCTTATAAATATGGGGAGTAGCGCCCGCGACGAACGTCTTTTGTATTTTGCTTACTTCGGCGGCCAGCGTCAAAGGAGATAATAAAAGGGTCATCATATTTCTATTGTTCCATTGATCCATTTTCTGTCAGTTTTTCGTGCGAACTCAAAGGATTTTTTATCTAGTTGGACAGCGTTATGGTAAGCTCTTTCGAAAAAAATTACTTTGCAGCGAGGCAGATGACACGGGAAATATGATGAAACTGACTTGTTGTATACCAGATGCTTTTATTATGTCCTTTGACGCCGGCCGCCGAAGGTACAAGTGCTTTGTGAGAAATTCGCGGGGTGAGCTCGATAATAATCGAAGTCGGTAAAAATTCAAAGGAGGCTCATTATGGACGCGACTTGACATACTGATATGCACTTTAAGACGTTCCGCCAAACTTTCAGCTGATCAACAACGAGCGCAAGTTTAATCTTTCGAATATAAATATATGTACATAAGTTGTTGCGCTGTATAAACTTATGACGTAGCGTGAAGTCACTGCTGTGAATTTTTTATCGAATAGTTCGTTGTTAAGTCTTGTTTAAACCGAAAAAAGTTACGATAATATTGATAACTAGTCACAATTCGTCTTTGATCGACACTCTTCAAAATATATGCCGTTCAATTATTTAGCATTTTATTAAGTTAAAAATTTAAATAATTTTACTTAAGTCAAAACTTTTAAACCTTTTCCAAAAAATACTTTGAAGTATGGGGAAAACAGAAAGTATTTGAGATCTATTTAAAATTTTAATTTTCAACTATTATTATTAACGACATAGAGAAGACACAGTGTGTTTTATGCAATGCTGATCTATGAAACGCTCAAAGCTCAAACGTCAGAAACGAAGCATTATGAACATATTACAAGAGACTTGGACTTTTTTAAACGACCTGAGGTTGCGTTGGAATGACAAAAGTTCGATTTTACTGGGGCGTTTTAACAACAAAGCCAAACTATAATTCAGTTACAAAACACTCATATAATTGTAAAAACCAACAAATCTTCAGGTCTCCACCACTCATCTTGGAAATATTTTTATGGAACCACTCTGAAGAACCCTCTTAATATACTAAAAACTTCATTAAGTGAGCTATCAACTGTTACATGAGAAGGAAGTCATAATTTTTTTTAAACTAACAAATTTAAAGCGTTTTTTTTTTTTAGTTTTCAACCCCTTTGCCATTAACCTAGCTTGGAAATATTTTTATGGAATCACCCTGGAGAACTCCTTAGAATATGCTAAAAATACAAATGTATTCTGCTAAAAAATTTGCTAGCCAACAAAATTCAGTTTTTAACCCCTAACCTATTGCGAAAATATTTTTACATAACCACCATCAGAATATCCTTGAAGTTTTATGAAATTTCTCGCTCCCATCAAAAAATATGCGGGAACAAAAATTATTTTTGTTAAATATAGACGTTGAATTGATAACTTCCTTTTTTTGAAGTCGGGTAAAAATGTTTGGAGTGACCTCAAAATGGAATTAAAGCAGAAAAAAGTACCTTTTTTTAATTAATTATACACTTAAAACTTTAAAGATTTTCAGTTTTATTATTTTATATTTATGATAATATCGAAGAAATTAATCAGAGATGAAAATCTTAAAGCAATATATAGTAGACACATCAAAACGAACTTCAGAAATATAAAACAAGAAAACGGCATAGAAGAATCCTGCGAGAAAATTAAGATGGATATATCTAAGACTAACAAAGCAATCACAAATAAAATAAAAAGGAACTACAAAAACGATTGGATGACGGAAGAAATACTTGACCTAATGAAGCAACGCAGACAGTACAAAAACCAGAAGAACCAACAGAAATACAAAAAAACCCAACGCAAAATAAGAACAAAAATCAAAATAGCACAGAAAAACTGGATAAAAGATTCATGTAAAGAAATGGAATCATTACAAGAAAAAAGTGGTAGCTTTGGACTACAAAAAAAGGTGAAGGAAATTGCGCATGTATACAGGAAACACCATAACTCGAGTCTAAAAAATGATCAAGATGATTACATCCATACCCAGGAAGAACTAGCTAAAATCTGGACAAAATATGCTTCGTCCCCGTCTTTAGGGATAATATACCGAATCATCCAACCACAAAATTTTTCCGGCCTTCCCATTATCCGTAGCGAGGAGAAATATGCTCTAAAAGTAACGAAGTTTGACAAGGCTCCATAAAACTGCTGGAAGATAACAACATCGACATGTTGGTAACAATTTTCAATGCCATATATAACACAGGCCATATTCCAATGGACTGACTTTTCTCAACCTTCATAATAATATCTAAGAAGCAAAAAGCGGTAAAATGCAAAGACCATCGACTAGTCAGCTTAATGAGCCATTTACTTAAGGTATTTCTTGGTAACCTCCACACGAGATTGTTTAGAAAGTTGGAGGAACTGAGTGGCGAGACCCAATTTAGTTTCCAGAGCCGGAATGGGTACACGTAAAGCAGCTTTCTGCTTAAATACGTTTGTACAAAACTGCATTGACCAATGAAAGGATATATATATATATATATATATATATATATATATATATATATATATATATATATATATATATATATATGTATATATATATATATATATATATATATATATATATGTATATATATATATATATATATATATATATATATATATATATATATATATATATATATATATATATATGTATATGAATAGTTTGGTTAGTCCGGGTTTCAATCCGTTCGTTCAAAAAATCGTTTTCACGACGTTTCGCCAAAATCTCATTTGGCATTTTCAAGTGCGGTTCGTCTCGTTACTCGCTGAGAACTGATGGTGGCCTCTGATGAATTTCGAGTTTTGTTTAGCTGGCTCGCTTCCTGATTGGATGAGCGGCTTCGCAGGCTCCTCCCCTCTGCCGAGTGCGATATATTTTGTTCTTGTATGCTGGTCTCTCATGTACTAGTTGATTTTTGTTGTTTTCTTTCTTGATTCTTTATTAATATTTTCCATGTAGTTGGAACATTTATAGCATCGTCAATATCATAAAAGGTTGGCCATGAACGAAGATTTTCCAGCCTACACAATTGAACTTGCAGAACATCTAAACCTAAAGAACACATACTTCATGTTCAATAACCAAATATACAAACAAACAGATGGTGCACCAATGGGATCCTCGCTTTCACCAGTCATATATATATATATATATATATATATATATATATATATATATATATATATATATATATATATATCATAAAAGTATAGTATGGCAAGCGAAAACAAGTTGTCGACCGGGGGGGGGGGGGGGGGGGACGTCAGCAACATTCCCATTTCTAGTGGAGAAGTCAGGGTCGAGTCTATTTTTCTGAATTTAGAGCTCTTAAGGGGGGTGATCGCAAGAAAACACAAGTTTTCGACGGGGGGGGACGGGGACGGGACGGTGTAAGCGAGCAGCATACCCATTTCTAGTGTAACAGCCAGAATTGGGTCTATTTTCCTAAACTCAAAGCTCTTTGGGGGGGGGGGGGGGGGATTGCAAGAAAAACTAGTTGTCGACCGGAGGGAGGGGAGAAGCCAGTAGCATACACATTCCTAGTATAAGAGCCAGACTCGGATCTATTTTCCTAAACTCAAAGCTCTTGGAAGGGACGATCACAAGAAAAAACAAGCTGTCGACAGGGGAGTGGAAGCCAACATTTATCGATTATGAAAAAACGTTTGACACCGTAAAACACAACGCTAACAATGATATAACAAGATACAAGAGTTATGCAGAACCTCTGTTGGAACCAAAAAGCACGAATGAGGCTAAGCAAATCAATCAACACAGAAGAATTTGAAATTTTAAAAGGGGTACGACAGGGGTGTAATTTGTCTCCTATGTTGTTCAACCTCTATGTGGAGAATGTTTTTGCGGAGGTTCTAATTGCAGTATAAATGTCAACGGATACCCGATAAATAACATTCGTTACGCAGATGACACTGCGATAATCACAGATAACGAACTAGAGATGCAGTTACTGCTAAATAAAATAAATAGTGTAGGAAAAACGTATGGCTTGAAGATAAATGCACTAACGACCAAATGCATGGCAATAAGAAGAAACGCAACTCTAAGAGCACACTGGACAGGCATAAATAACACTGGGGAGCTTTGTCATGTCGCTAAAGATAGATGTTTAACCTCAAGATAATCGCCAACGCACTATAGGTGCACGGCACTATAAGAAAAAGATAATATCGATATTTTCGAAGTATCGATATTTTTTGTCATTATCGCTGTATGAATATTATACCCTAATTAATAATAATCGTTATCAAATATAAACTGAATAACTATTAAAACGTCGTGTAACAGGACAAATCAAATTAAAAAAATGTCTTCCTGTCAATTGTTCAGTATTGTCGACAACCTCTAAAAAAACTTTGTTATGTTGCTCACGCATTTCATTTTAAAGTTTTCGCTTCCGGACTAAATTCCCTTTTTACGACTCCTCCACCTGGGGCATAGATAAATCGGTATTCGACAAACGATTATATCATAGCGGGTGTGTTGGCGGCTCCGTTAAAAATGATTTCCAACCCCTGAGGGTGCAGTTGCTCGTAAAACACTTAAGAAGTGCAAAGAGACGATTTTGGGGTGATTGTATGATAAACAAAAAAGGAACAACAGGAGGCGGGAAGCTGAAAAAAAGATGTACGAAAATCAGGTTAATGGAAATTTTAAGAAAAGGACCTGTCAAACAATGTGGTTAAGTTTATTATGTGTATTTATAATTAAGTGTATAAAAGAAAGTTTCCCTGCTACATCAGTCACTGCTAAGATTTTCAAAACTTAAAATTTATGAAAGTTTATTACATCATATTACAAATGTAAAATGTAATAATTATTATTTACAAGCCAAACGGCTTCGCACTTCCTCCAGGGAATATTGACTCATACCAGGTACACAAAGATACCAAAAGTATGAAGCTCTGTGCGAACCCTTTCCATGTTATCGGGTCCTAGGTGACGTGGTCTGTTGTATTTCCTACGCACTTTCGGACGGTTCGCACGGTTGCTAGGAGAATTGCTTTCTGCATCGGCTTATACCGATGCTCACTAAGGCCCAGTCCCTTGATGTTCTGCCGGAGGTTCTTTGGTATCACTCCAGTTGTTGACAGTACTATGGGAATCGTTTGGATGCTGTTCATTGCCCATTGTCTTCGGATTACTTGTCTGATCCGTCAGAACAGTTCGGTTCCAGTATAACTTGAACTGGTTGTTCTCAAGAATAGGCTCCGGATTGTATTTGTAATAAGGCACTTTTCCTACCTGAAATAGGTTTAACTTTTCTGCTAACTCTTGGTGGAGTATCTTAGCGGCTGAGTCGCATCTTTCCTTATACTCGGTTGTGGCAAACGCTTGGCATCCTCCAGTTATGTGCTGGATTGTCTCTGATGTTCGACAGCCATATCTGCATTGGTCATTTTCTATTGAGGGATCTCTAATGATGAACTTCCGATAGTTCTTCGTCGGAATAACCTGGTCTTGGATAGCTAACAAGAAGCCCTCCATTTCCGGAAACATCTGTCCTGAAATCAACCAGTAGTTCGACGCTGAGTTTTCGACATTGTCCTGATTGACCTCATTTGGATGCCGTCCATGAAGTGGCTTCCGTAGCCAGGTTTGTAACTTGTCTTGGTCTGTTTGGTGGTGAAAAGTAATATCTTATTCCCTCAACTGTAGCGGCGTTGAATCGTCTGCCTCGCATATTGCTCGATGTAATGTGGAAGAGTCCGCTAACCTGTGGAAATATGAACATAAGTTTATTATTTGTTGATCGAGCTGCTTACCAATATCTACCAATCCTCTTCCTCCTTGGTGTCTTGGAAGCATTGTACGTTCAATAGCACTCCGAGGATGATGTTTTTGTGCTTTTGTTAGGAGTGTCCTTATTTTTCTTTGCAGGTTTTGGATGTCCGTCCTGCTCCATTTTACAATTCCAAATGAGTAGCTCAGCGTAGAGCAAGCATACGTGTTAAGCGCCTTAAACAAATTTCTACCATTTAAATTAGTTCGTAATACCCGCCTTACCCTCCTGACAAATTCGGCTGTTAATTCGGGCTTCATAGTGCCATGGTCAATCCTTTTAGCCTGTTTCATACCTAGATATTTGTATATTTGGTCGGCTTCCATTGCAGCTATAGTTTCACCGTTCTGGCGTAGGGCACTTGTCAAGTCCAAATTGTAATATAATAATTATTATTTCTTTTAATGGGTTGCGGTAAATATCTTTAGAAGAATTTAAATGAAATTAAAGCATTTTTGTCTTTTCACTAACATTTCTGTTTATGTTAATTAAGTTCTCTTCAGAGTAATTTTCTTAACTAAAAAAACGAAAACATGATATTTTTGATGGCAAATTTTAAAAGTTAAATATAATTTTCTTACCTTAAAGGATATAAAACTAACTATTTAAAATAATATTTGTTACATTTTTCTTAGGTGAAGTATTTATATAAGCTTCTGCCTGTTGTGTTGCTTTAGGCAGACTAAAAATACAGTTCAACAAGGTTTTTTTATTAAAAAAGAATTTATTAGTACCTGCAATTTTATGCTTTTTTAAGGTTGTCGTAAATATTTCCAAGATCATTCGTTGCTAACAATTGGGCGGAGTGAAGTGTTTATGGACTTTTGGTAAATCATATATATGCGGGGCATAACCATTACAAAAATTTACCTTACTTTTTTTATTCTTTTGAAATTAGATTTCTTTTAAACCATAAATTTATTAATTGTTTATTTGGGTTTGCACATTTCTGGTTATATTCATAATGTAAGTTTATGTTTCTAGTTTGTGCGGTTTTAGGTTTATTTTCTACGAGTTCATCATTTATTTAATTTTAATTTTTGTTAATTTTCTCATGAGACATCGATGAAAGAAGATCTGGAACTTTTTAGTAAATTCCATTTCCTTATTTGGACATGGAACGCCTATGAGAGAAGGTCTAGAAATCGCCAGATTACTCCTTTTCTTATTTTTATTACACCATGTAGTATGGAAATACTTCTAGAAAATTAGGGGATCTTCTGGTATCGAGCAAAAAGGTCAATAAAGAGTCCAGATCGGCTTTCGTAGACAGTTTAGTTTGAGACGTCGTCGAAGTATGTTGAATTGTTTGACGAGTTGTTAGAAGTAGAAGTTTTAATAAAAGGTGATTAAAACAATCAAGTTTGTATAAATACCGGTCGTCCGGAACAATAAATATATATATATATATATATATATATATATATATATATATATATATATATATATATATATATATAGTCAGAAGATATTGGTTGGAAAGGAATCGGTATTTCTTCTGGGGTGCAATATAATTGCCACGTCTCTTCAAGTGTTTTTGAAATAACTTTTAGAAACTAATTCCATAGGCTTAGTCAAATAGCTCTTGTACTCCATTCACTCATCCCAGATATACTCATAAGGATGGAACTCTGTGGCGGCACTTTCCATGCCCTATGTATTCTTATGATCCTCTGCAAATTACCATAAACTTCCGGACAGTTCGAACAATCCTAAATAACATTGCATTTTACATAACCTCATACAGGTGTTCGTAAAGGCCCTAATCCTTGATATTAAACATAAGATTCTTCGGCATTACGCCAGTTGTTGAAAGAATTATGGGGATCATCCGGATGCTACTTATTCCCCGCAGTTAGCGTTTTAGTACCTCCAGGTTCTCATATTAGGAGATCTTCTGATTATGCTTGATACTTAGATTATTATTGTTAGGGATGACGACTTATATTAATTTAGCTCGCTTGGATGATTTATCCACTACAATGAGGTCTGGTCTGTTATGTGGAACTGTATGATCTGTAAGAATAGTTCAATCTCAGTACAGTTTGGCACTTTATCTGCAAAGTTCGAATTGTCTACCAACTCTAATCACGGTTGAATCATGTTTCTTCTTGTACTTCGATGCGGCAAATACTTAGCATCCTCGTGTTATGTGCTAGATTGTCTTTGATGTTCGACATCTATATCGGCATTGGTCGTTCTGCATCTCTTTTTACGTATTTCAGTTTCCCATTGTAGGAAGCCTTCGATTTCAGTAAATATTTGTCCTGATGTCAACCAAGAGCTCGGCGCTAATTTGACGACATCTTCCTGGTGAATCTCATTTGGGTATCGTCTATGCAGAGGCTTCTATGGCCATGCTTGAAGCTTCCTTTGATCTGGTTGGTTATAAGAAGTCAGTTCATGGTATGTCAACCACAACAGTGTTGAGTGATCTGCCTCGCATATTGTCCAGTTTAACACAAAGTACTCTGCTAGCTGGTGAAAATATGAGGGTAACTTTATAAGTTGTTTATCCAATTACTCACCAATATCGACCAGTTCTATTCCTCCGGTGATATCTTGGTAGCACTGGCCGTTCAGTAGCATTACGAGGTTGATGGTTGAATAGCTTTGTCAGGAGGGTTCTAACTTTGCTCTGCAGACTGTTCTATGTCCTGCTCCATTTCACAATTCTAAAAGAGTATCTGAATATAGAAAACACATAGTGGTTAAGCGCCTTAAATAGATTTTAATGTTTAGGTTGGTTCGCAGTACATGCCTCTCTCTCGTCTTGTCAACTCGTTGATTAATTCGGTCTTCATAGTTTGTTGGTCAATTTTTTTGTGCTTGTTTCTTGTTCATGTATTTATAGATTGTTCTGTCTCCACTGGTGCAATAGTTAAACCGTTCTGCATCTCAGTTGTATCTTTCTTGATACTGGAACAGGTTTCTTCATCAAAAAATTCACAAAACTGTTGTAAAAAAATTTTTCAACTATGTTTTTTTCGGATTGTGCCCTAAGTTTTGAAGAGTCTCAGACGCAACTAAGCATTTTGGCTATCTGAAAATAGAGAAATGAAACTTATTACAAGTGACACATTTCGTAAATTAATAAAAAATCAACCTAATACAAACGTAATTTATAAATTTCATTACATTGTTTAAGTACGTTGTTATGTTGAATCAGAAATGCACCTGTTTTAGTCAACGTATCAGTAAAAGCCTGAGGAATGTGCATTTTCTTTGTGTGAATTGAATCATATAAATTCAAGTATAAATATTCATTGTTATTATTTATCTTTCGCGTTAATCATCAGGTTGTACACAATTAACATGCACAATATTGTATTGCTGTTAAAGTTTTTGCTTTTGCTTGCTTTTGAATTAACACACTTTACATACAAGTAAACGGACTAAATACTGTAAACTTATTTATGTGATTTATACATTATTAAACTGAGAGAGATTAAAATCATCATAAAGTACATTGTTTCCTTTACAGAGAAGGTATAGCAGACATTTTTATTTTCATGTTATCATAGTTTCAAAAAATTTGTAGATTCAAGATGGCACTTTGGGAGAGCTAATTTTTTTAGATATTTGTAAAGGATAGCCCATACTGGAACCTCCCTTCATTGCACATAGCTGTGAAACATAAAACCTCAAACATGGGAACTTCTTTGAGCATGTGATATGAAGATTCGGTATATACTCTAACGGAATCTATGTCAAAATCGACAGACTTAATGTCGATAGGGTATAAATTTGACATGAATTCTAAAGTAATAAGTAACTGACTGCTACCGAGAGTTTCAAGATGACAGAATGATTTCGAGTAGAAGTATTATGCCCAGGCTTTGGGTCTGCTAGAAATGAACGTATGTTAAACACCTTGGGTCTAAGTAATTGTTGGCAAGCTCTAAAGCAATCGGAATAGGAACAACAAGATAGATTGCAGATTCAGAGTAGGTGGTCTAGGCTTTTCTTGCCCTCAACAGCACTTCTACCTATACTATCCTTTGTACGAAAGTTATTATTAAACTGCTTTATTAAGGCTGTTGTTAAAGAACAGTGCCGTGAATACTCATAGTAGATGTTCCGCCGTTTTGGCTGCATGGTTGCAGAAACGTCCAATATCATGCTCAGCTTTACCTACTTTCCCGATGGTATATTCTTGCGATCTCTGACGATATTTTTATGAGTTTCTACAACAGGGTAGCCCAGATATGAGTGCCAAGACAAGAGGGATTCAAAGAAAAGCGGACACATTCACAAAAGTAGGGTAAAAAAGTCCTTTTTCGAACTGAAACCTTTCTGTGGATTATCAAAAAGCCTCATAAGAAAAGAGCTTCGGGGCTGGGCATAAAATCAGATAAAATTGTGGTCATGTAATACGCCTGAACCCAGACAAGCGAAGTAATTCATAAATCCATAACCAAAAAACGCAAAAATTCTTTGGATTTGGATCTCCCAAAATAAGATATTCTAATAACAAATATTTTCGATAGACACTGCCTTTTGAGATATCATCTCAAAAAATGGGTAAAGCTAAAAGTATTTTTTCCATAAAATAAATGCAAAAAACAAAGGGGAAAAAATTCGCATTGTTTTTTTCAAACAGTTGTTCATAGCTTTTTTCTGAGTAGATATAGCTATAGCCAGAGAAAAGAAAGCTGACCTTTCACCAGTTAAAATGAGTTTTTGAAAAAAAAATCGATCAAATTTGGCTGAGAAATGCTTCTTCAAATTTACCACTTGATTTTTATTTTTCTTTTCCATCATTTTCTTCGCATTTTTAATTTAAAACAATATCAGAATTTCTTCGCTTCATTCATACTTTGAGTGTTTTTGATACCACACCTGCATTTTCCAATATCGGAAATGCAGGTGTGGTATCGAAATCATGACATTTTTTTACAAGATGATGCAAATGAGGAAGTGATAAGTAATGCAGCAGAATCGATCGTGGCTTTATTATATGATGCGAAATTGAATAAATCTTTGGCCAAATGTCATTAAGCATAATTTAAAATCAAGTCCAAGAATGTGACATTTAAACTGTTATAATTACCTTCGACATCTGATACTGCAAGACTGCAAGGACTGCGAACTTATGTCCAAATGCAACAATGGAAAAGGCACAAAGATTGCACACTGCGAAAATGTAGCTATTCAGGACATCTCTGAAACGGATACTGAAGAAGATGTTGGTGAAAAAAAAACAGATATTGCTCTTAACAATGTATGATAGTTTCAATGAATGAAAAAATAAAATAAATTAGTTATATTAACTTGAGCATAAGACTTTTGTTTTCATTTTATGTTACTACATTGATTATTTAATAATAGAAAGATTTTAGATTCAACGCAAACCTCAACATTTCGGTTGTACATTTAAAAACCACGTTTTATTATTATAAAATTAATATAACATTAACTGTTATTGCATAAATTTACATTTTTTTTTTTAATTAAAAATGCGCAAAAAATGATATAAAAGAAATCGATAAAAATTATAAAAATGTAGTAAATTTGAAATGGCTATATCTCAGCCAAATTTTATCGAAAAATTTTTTTCAAAGCCTCATTTTAACCGGTGATATGTCAGTTCTTTTTCTCTGAAGAAATGCCTATACCTATACCTACTCAGAAAAAAGTTAAGAACAAAAGAGTGGAAAAAAATTGCGAATTTTTATTTTTCCCCCTTTATTTTGCAGAAAAAAAAATAATTTTTTTGACCTCTGAAGAATACATCTCAATAGGAAATTCAACAAAATTGTAACACAGGCAGTCCTCGAACTTACGGCATGTTAGGTTCTCGAAATACGTGACGTAAATCGAAACGATGTAAGTCGAGATATATTTTTTCATATGTTTACATGTAAAACTCAAGGGTTAGGTTCCACAAGGACTAAAAATTTAAAAAAAAACTGCATTTATAACAAAATATATGCTTTATTATCAAGAGTAAATTATTAAAATAATTATGTACTTATGAAATTGGTAGTTATTTTTGGTATATGTGTGTTATTAAGTTTAATAATAATAATAATAAAATTTTAATAATCAAAATATATAATGAGAAATAATAAATTAAAATTTCGGATTAAAGAAACTATCAATTCTAGATTGCTTCGCTTCTTTCTTCTTGTTATCATACAAGTCTTGGTAATACTGATAGGCCGCACAAATTTTGTTATTAACATTAAAACTTCTCTCAAAATTAGGATCATTTTCTTCAAAAATTTTCATGCCATTCTCCAAATTTGCAAAGGCTGCGGAAAGTTTTTTTAGTGTGAGTTCTTTTTCAGTGTTACCAATAGAAGATGTTATTTCTTGTGACTCGATTGCTTCCTCTTGTACTTGTGCCTCTAATTCAATAAGGTCTTCATTAGTGAGTTCTTGCGAATGTGAGCATAACAGATCATCAATATCATCAGCAGTAACTGCAATGTCAGGCAAACGGTTAGCCAAATGAACAATGTCAGTTGTCATCTCATCGATATTTGGTTGATCTGTAGATGAAGAACTTTCAGATGGCTTAAAAAAATGTGGACATAACTTTTTTCAAACTCGTTTTAAATTGTTGGGTTTTACCTCATCCCATGAAGCAGCAATATTTTTTACGCATTGCAAGATATTATAACTTTGGGCTGCAACAACGAAGTCGTGTTTGGAGGCAGGAACAAAACTTTGATTTGAGGATCGATATCGGAAAACGGCACAGGATGGCCGGGAGCATTGCCCAAAATAAGTAAAGCTTTATAAGCCAAATTATTGTTTAAACAGTACTGTTTCACTTCAGGTATGAAATGTTTAGTAAACCATTCTTCAAAAAGTACTGCTGTAACCCATGCCTTTGGATTAGCCTTCCATATGACTGGAAGAGTATTCTTGACGTAATTTTTAAGACCTTGCGGATTTTCAGACCTATAAACCGAAAAGAGTTTCAATTTGAGATCACCTTCAACATTCGAACCCAATAACAACGTCAAACGATCTTTAGCCGCTTTAAACCCAGACATAGACTTCTCTTCCTGCGATATAAAAGTGTGAGAAGGCATTTTTTCCAAAATAAACCAGTTTCGTCCATGTTAAAAATTTGTTTAGGCGAATAGTTTCCACTTTCGATAATATTCCAGGAAAACTCTGAGCAGCCACATGATCGGCACTAGCAGCTTCTTCTTGCACTCGAATGTTATGCAACGAATATCTCGTCTTAAAGCGCATGAACCATCCACGACTGGCAGAAAAAGATTTTGTTTCTTCACTATTATTCTCGCCACGTTTATTTTGCAGTGTGTTGATGATACTGAGTGCCTTATTTTGAATAGCCAAACTAAGAGGAACCCGTCGCTAAGTTTAATTTTGAATCCAAGTGTACAAGAGTTTTTCCATTTCACAAATTAAAGCATTCCTTTTTCGTATAATGGTGCTGTTTAAAGAGACGAAAGGTAGAGCTGTTAGGAGTTTTTCTCTATCTTTCCATATTTTCTATACAGTTGTGCGTGATAAGTTCTCGTCCAATAGAAGAAGTCGAACAACCGCGATCTTTGAGTTTTAAAATTTTAAATTTAACCTCCATTGTAACTGTCTTTCTTACTCTCTTCTTCACTTTACTATTACTGTGTTATTTAAGTGGCATAGTAAGATTAAGTTCACTTAAATATGTATTAACAAAAACTGTCAAAGATGCAAAAAAAAACGAATGTATTACGTCTCGATTGTCTTCATAAACTAACTAGAGAAATTCGTCAGCGGCATGGTGCGGGGTAATCCCCGCTCGCTGCCGCCACGCCCTGTCCGCCCACAGACGTTGGCCTCGCGACAAGTGAATTCTCCTATGCCGGAAATCGAAACAATTGACGTATGCTTGAGGAATAGTGTCAAAACATTGTTCGACGTAACTCGAAACGACGTAATCGAAACGACGTAAGTCGAGGACTGCCTGTATATGTATATACTGAAAATGGGTTCTTGAGTTATTTTGACAAATTTAAAAAGTACGAATCTCCGTTCTCTAAAACGTACCGCCGAATTTAGTAGCACTTAGTGATTTTATCATATCTGAGTGCGGTATTCAATCATCAAAATGATGTTACTAATTTGTTCTTAATAAGTTATAATCAGTAGCTTAGTAACAAAGTCAAAAAGTTCTAACACGAATATCTACGATTTCACGAAAATTATGAATAAAAACACTTTGAACGTTTGAAGGTTGTAGACAATGTTGAAGATTGACTAAAATGTGGTCGGACTTGCATTGTCTTTTTTATTTTTACGACGTTTCGATTATGTTGTATCTCTATTTGTTATCAAGTATAAACTTTATACTTGATAACGATTAGAGATACAACCTAATCGAAACGTCGTAAAATAAAAATAAAGACAATGCAAGTCCGACCACATTTTAGTCAAAAACACTTTGATAAGTGAAGATTACAACGTAAATTAATATTCGCCAACTTCCACCACTCTCAAATAATTACCTGCGGCAAGAATCTCACCTATATTATTAGGTTTAAAACGATCAAGAGTTGTATTATTTCTAGAAATTCTGTAATTTAATATTTTGGACTTCTATAATACATAAATATACAATGTAAAATAGGCTAGCGGCTAGCAATAACAATGGTTTCCAATTAAGTCAGATACACATTAGAGGTCCAGGCATTTTCTTGCCTTTCTCTCATAAACCATTTGAGGTACAGATGTGTTCAAAATACTAGCAGTTACAAAATAAAATAAAATTATTAACGTAAACAAAGCTCAAACAAGAAATAAAGAACCACAGCCTCATAAAGCTGTTGTTTGCCAGCTTTATCTGACGAAAAAATATCCAGACAAAAATATAGGTAAGAAAATTTTATTATATTTAGTTTCAAAGAAACAGAAACAATAAAGATGGAATAATCGCAGTGTTTTGTAAATAAAAAAACTTTTACTGGTTATAAGAATTTTATGATGTCTACGTTTTCATGGCAGATTGAATACTGAAATCCCAACTACAGTTGAATGATCTGTTAAATTATATAGGAAATAAAAGTTTTGTTGTACGAAAAAAGCCAAAGTGCAGATATTTTTATTCAAATGTTGATCCCCTTTAGAGGAGTTAGAGACTTTATTGGAGAAGTCCTGTCAAATTATGGGTTGCAGAAGTCAAAATTGTGAAATAAAATTCACTTTGATAACTGAAGGATTGCGAAATTATACTCAGCGACTTCCACAGCTTGCAAGTAATTATCTGCAGCAAAAAACCTTATGTACGAGGATGGTTCGATAAGTTCTTGGCCTGATAAAGAAAACAAAAGATTTTTGAAAATGTTTTTATTTATTTTTCAACATAGTCCCCTTGTACGTCAATACATTTAGACCAACGATGTTCTAACATTTTAATACCCGTAGTATAATGCGATTTGTCCAACTCTGCAAATAAGCGATTGTCGCTGCTCTGACCTCGTTATTTGAAGGGAATTTTCGTCCAGTGAACCTTTTTTCAAGTTTGGGAAGAGAAAATAATCCCTGGGAGCCAGATCCGGCAAATATGGCGCATGAGGAAGCACTTCGAAACGTAGGTCATGGAGTTTTGCAGCAACAACCATAGATTTGTGTGCAGGCGCGTTATCTTGATGAAAGAGCACTTTTTTTGGCAAGATGTGGACGTTTAGCCTTAATCACATGCTGCAAACGGTCCAGTAGTGAAGCGTAATACTTCCCGGTGATGGTTTTGCCATATTCTAAATAGTCTATAAGCATCACACCATGTGAATCCCAAAAAACTGTTACCATGACTTTTCCTGCAGATGGAACCGTTTTTGCTTTTTTCTACCCCCACCCACTGTTTAGACTGTTGCTTTGTCTCTGGCATGTAATGGTAAATGCATGTTTCATCTACAGTTATAAAACGTCGAAGAAAACTCAGCAGGATTGCGTCTGAATAAGTCTCTAAAACACTCTGGCGAAGTGTTCATTCGAAGGCGTTTTTGGTCGACTGTTAAGAAACGTGGCACCCATCGTGCAGAAAGCTTTTCATGCCAAGAACATCATGTAAAATATAGGGGACACGATCTATCGAGATGTTTGCTATACCAGCAAGCTCTCGTACTTTCAGTCGGCGGTCATGAAGTGTGTGTTGTGAATTTTTGTGACAATTTCGTCAGTTGTAGCGATTATTTTTGGCGTACCGAGCGCTCATCATTTTGAATTATGACCACGATTAAATTCAGTAGCCATTTTTTTACTGTCGAAAACGAAGGAGAAGAATCCTTTGAAGTAGAATCTAACTCATCTTTAATGTCCGTAGGAGTTAAGCCCTTTAAAACAAAGTAATTCATAACCTCTCGAACTTCAATTTTATCCATCTTTCACAAAATATCGAACCTTCACTCAATCGCCAAGCACCTGAACGCGAACATCTGAAACTTTGCAGGGCGTCATCTAAAAGTTAATGCTTACAAAATATTATAATGTGATCCTACTAGCGCCCTCTCTGTTTCAGGCCGAGAACTTATCGAACCATCCCGTAACTATAAGGGTTTGAAAGACTCAAGAGTTTAATTGTTTCTGAAATTTTACGATTTGGTATTTTAGGTTTCTATAATACATAAATATACAGTGTGTTACCAAATAAGTGAAAAGAAAAACATTTTTAAGCTAATTTTAAGCATAAAAGTTCATACAAACATATGTCTGATAATGCTTAGTTTTTAAGATACAGGGTATTAAAATTTATTATTCTTTTTAGTTTTTTAATTTATATCATTTCTTTTTAAAGATAATTAAGTCAAATTTGGAACACAGTTTTCATGAAAAAAATTATTATTATGTGAAATATATACAGAGTGGTACTTTTTTCTGGGTCTGTAAAATTTTATCCTCTCGAACTTTTTTTCGGGAGCCACTAACTCGATTTGATTACTTAGTTAGTTTCCTCATATTATTGTGAACTTTTTTTTGTCTCTTAAATTTTCCTCTAAAATCAATAGTTTTCCACAAAAAAAAAGAAAATACATAAGTAAAAATCATAATGTACCGCCCTCAGTCATAATGCAAGAATCCGATCTTCGTCTCAATGGAGAGCTTATTCGTTGAAATAATCCTGGAGTACTTCTTATTCTTTCGCAAGACGCAATAATGCGATTTCTTAATGTTCAACATCTCAACAGGAGATGCATAAACCAAAGATTTAAGGAAACCCCGGATGCAAAAATCCACAAGATTTAGATCTGGAGATCGGGCAAGCCAGTGTTGAGGGCCTCCTCGATCCAAAGATTTGGATACACTACATTTAAGTGACGGCGTACATTGATACAGAAATGTGCTAAAGGGCAGGTAACTCTTCCTCGAGAAAATGTCAGTGTTGGTCGCCATTTAATCTTATTAAAAGCAAGCACGGGTCCATTAGATAATCGCTTATAACACCATCCATACATTTAATGAAAACGCATGTTGCAAATTGGCTTCAACAAAAGAATGCTGATTTTCTTCAACCCAAATATGATTATTGTGAAAATTTCTTATGAATCCCCTTGAAAAGTTTGCCTCATCAGTAAACAAAATACTAGATAAAAAAAGGGGAGATTTGGCCATTATTTGAAGTATCCATTGGCAAAAAGTCTCAAGATAAAAGCGCCTGCATTCGCTGGATATGGTAGAGATACAATTGGCGTTCTTTTAAAGTTCGGAATACTGTGGAATTGCTTATAATTAATATATTGGCAATTTTTCTCGTCGTTGTTTTAGGAGATTCGTCTATTAAATTAAGAACAGCTTTCTCTAGCACTACGGTTCCTATCTCCCGAAGGTCAGAAGTTCGTTTTAGAAATGTACCATTTTCTCGTAAACGCTGATGACGACGAGACTTACTTTACATTAAAAGTACATAAAATCAATCACACTTATTCACAGAAATTATAACACATTTACAACAAAAAGACAATATGACAAATTAAGCGTGAACTTTTTTGACAACAGCCCACGATATGTTTTCGTCACTTTAATAAACTACCCTACATAACTTAATTAGAGATGCATCTGAACATATTTTATTTTTTTGTGGAAAAACTATTATCTTTTAGGGGAAAACTTGAAAGATAAAAATGTTCACAATAAGATGGAAAAGCTAACTAAATAATCAAATCGAGTCAGTGGCCCTCGAAAAAAAAAGATCGAGAGGATAAAATTTTACAAACCCGAAAAAATGACTACTCTGTATCAGGGGCAGATTCAGCCTCTTTCTTTGGGGGGGGGGGGGGGCGGTGATATCACAAAAGTACAGTATGTCAAGCGCAAGTAAAAGTAGGTTGCCGACGGGAGGAGGGGGGGGGGTAAACTCAAGAAACATTCCAATTTCTAGTGTAAAAGCTAGGGTCGGGTCTATTTTTCTGAATTTGAAGCTCTTGGAGAGGGGAGGGGTGCGAGCAGCATACACATTCCTAGTACAAGAGGCAGAATCGGATGTGTTTTCCTGAACTCAAAGCTCTTCGGAGGGGGGGGGGGCGATCGTAAGCATACAAATTCCTATACTCTATTCAAGAACTAGAGAGAGTAATAAAACTGTTACCGAAACCTCCAACGTACCTGCTCCAATGCCGCAGGTAACTGAGGACTGCCGTAAATCTAATTATTTTTAAATATTATAAGCTTATACAAATTTACTGCACCCATGAAATTTCTGATAGTTCAATTTAATTTCTGTCAGTAAGCAAAGTACACCTTACAGTGTGTCCTTTGTTTGCGCTTGTTTTTATATATTATTTGAGATTAGTGAGATATCCAAAAGATATGTCTTCCACCTCTATATATATTCCAAAATCATTAAACCAAGGCGTTTTTTCCTCAACGAAAAACATATTGAGATGAATGTTTATGTTGCATTAAGATATCAATATCTAGATAATATAGTTAAAAGCTGTGTTGAGATGTGTTGCAACATGACAGTTGGAAAATCTACTACGTACCGAATACTAAAGGAGAAAAAAACGACTGGAATTGTTAGTACTCCCAGCATAATTCGATCACAAGCAGAAGAACAACCTCGTTGGAAGAAGAGATGAAAACTGCAATAAAAGAAGTTGCACATACATTTTATTATGAGAAGCAGATCCCGACCGTCGACAAAATTCTAACTAAAATCAACGAAGATCGGGATTTACCTGAAAGTAAAAGAACTGAGCTCTGGAAATTGCTCAGAGAACTTAATTTTTGCTGGGAAAAACCAGATAGGAAATCTGTTCTTATAGATCGTCCGGAAGCTGTCCGCTGGAGAAGGAAATATCTCTTTCAAGTAAAAGGTAGAGTTGCTAGAAATAACACAACTTACAAAATTAGTAATTTAACTGAGCTTTTGAAAGATTTTTTTGAATAATGTTACTGCGGAAAATTGGAAAAAATCCATATAATAAAAGAATCAAACAAAATGTGAAAACTCGATCTCACGATTGGTGAGATGGAGGAACCAATTATAATTAATTTAAGTGAAGATAGCTTCATTGACTTTGATTACGAATTTGATACATCATGTTAACCAGTATAAACACAATTTATTATCTAAGTTTTTGTTTTTGTTGTATTTAATTGTTTAATGTTATTTACATATTTTTTTATATATTTTTATTTTAGTGTGTCCCACTCTTGAATTTTATATATTTAATTCCATTTAGCCGTAAATTTTTTATTATTTTATTATTGCATTTGTGTCTATTTCTTAAGCGTGTATATTAACATGTTTATTTTTTTTTTTTTGGGCTATCGGATTTCCATATAATGAAGTTAATTAAATTAAAATGTCAGTGCAATAGAAATAAAAATAAGTAGGTCTAATTTTAATTTGTGTTAAATATGTCAAAATCATTTATATTTTCTAATGTATGTGAATTACTAAGGAATCATAAGAAATAAAATAATATTATAAAAACTTTTTATTTTACGTTTATTACCGAAATTATATTATTCTATGCCATAAATACTTAGTAATAATTAAACCTCCTCCCGACGCCTATGACAAGGATTAAAATCCTTTTTAACACTTCACACATCCAAATATCTATTGTTATTCAACCTAAATAGTCCATTATTATAGACCGGTATTTTTGATTATAAAACTTCTAACCCATTGCTATGAAAAATATATGTGTCTAACAGATTTTGCAAAAGACACCGGACTTGAGAACACAGGTAGTTTGCGAAGAAAATAAAGGGTAAAAAATGATTTATTACTCTCTCTAATTCTTGAATAAACTATAGTATAAGAGGCAAAATCGGGTCTATTTTTCTTAACTCCAAGCCCTTGGGGGGGGGGGGCGATCGCCCCCACCGCTCCTCCTTGGATCCACGCCTGCTATATATACTATTTCACGTAATAATTATTTTTTTGTATTAAAACTGAAAAAAGTGTTATGTGTTCGAAATTTGATTTAATTATCTTTAAAATAATTTTAAATATAATAATTTAATTTTAAATTTAAAAAACTAAAAATAATCATAAAATTTAACACCCTGCATCTTAAAAACTAAACATTATCGGATATATGTTTATATGAACTGTTATGCGTAAAATTAGCTCAAGAATAACTCTTTAAAATTTTTCGTACTTATTTGGAAACACCGTGTATAGAGTAAAATAACAAAGCAATGACAATGATTGCCATTCAATGCGTTTTCTTGCCTTTCCCTCAAAAAACATTTGAAGACAGATGTGTCTAAAATACTAGCAGTTAGAATATATAATAAAATTATTAATGTAAACAAAGCTCAAGCCTTTTATCCATGAAATAAAGAACCACAGTCTCACAGAGCTCTTGTTTGCCAGAAGAAGAATTTTATGACGTCTAGGTTTTGACTGGATATTTCATTTAATACTGAAATCCAAACTATAGTTGAATGTTCTGTTAAAGTTATAAGAAATAAATATTTTTTTGTACGAAAAAAGCCGAAGTGCGAGAAGGGATAATTTTTTTCTTCAAATGTTTATCCCCTACAGAGAAGTTAGAGGCTTTATTGAGGAAGTTCCTCATTCACAACTTTAAAATAGTGGGTTGCAAAAGTCAAATGTAATCGTACTCACGGTCAAAACAACAATCTAAGAAAATATCCAAAAAATCCACAAAAGCATCATAAATGATTACTGACTAACCATACGCAGGTAGCTGGGATTAGTGGCACATCAAAAGAAAAAGACCATATCCTAACGATATCTAAGAATCAGAAAATTTTCAGCTAACTCCGGACCAAAAACACCAATGCATGACTGTATCGGAATAGTCTTTGGCATCTTAAACAGACATTTTGGGGCAGTTGGTTACTGTAGGCAAGTCCTGGGTCCACCAGATTAGGAGGTAGTTATATTTGAGATCTAAGAACATTCCAAATAGTAGGTAGACAAGACAGAACCAACATAGAAAAAGAGGAAGAGTGTCCCCCACCTGCCACCACAACATGATCACTGTTTTACGAGACCATAAAAGAAAGTAGTAGATAATCCAGCCAAAAACGGGGAAATTAACGACGCTATCGTTTTGGACCAGTTGAAATTAAAACAACAAGAAAAATGCAGTCTGGGAAAAGAAAAAATCCTTTATCAACAAGACAATGCTCATAGCCACAAGATTATCATGGTCCTCAATTTCTTGCTGGGAAAAAGTATAGGTCCAATATCGAGAAAGGAATATAAGCACTGGAGTCCCAATGACGCAAGTTTATATCTTTGAAAGAAGATAGATTATGGGGAAAAATAAAGTAACGTATTTTTAGTTCTATAAAAATGTGGTACCGTTTACTTGATATGTCTAACATTCTAGACTCTAAATTACTCTTTGCTGTCCATGGATAGTCAACGACTTATGCTGCCGCTGTAAAGGTCTGTATCCTTCGTCGAAAATTTGGTGAAAATATATGATCAAGAAAAAAATGTCGATGATTATCCAGTTCATGGTTTAACACGCTAAATCGCAGAAAAGGAGAATTAGCAAAATGACCATAGTAGCTTGTCATAAGTATTTTGGATGTCTGGTTTGCGATCAACGCTGAAGTATTCGGGTCTAGATAACAACAATGGAATTTACTAGCAACTAGAACCAAAGTTACAATATTTAGGAACCGTAACCAGGAGCTATCCTCGTTTTTTACTCTGCAGGATAAAATGTATTTGTGTTAATCCAAATAGTATTATGGAAAAATTAAGATTTGCAGATAACCCAGACAAATGGCGCTTATTTATATATTCTTCTAAAATAAGTTTAAAAGCAGTTCTGCTCCATAACGGCACAGATTTTTGATATTTACGCTTATTATAGCTTCATCTAAGTACCTAAAAGGATTAAATAATTTGATATCCAACCACTGATCAGGGTTAATTATTTATATTTAATTGTATCATAAAATCTATATTTATTAAAATTTTTCAACGATTTTTGGTAACTAAGCTTCTAATTATGTCTTCTAAACATCTATATGGCTTCTTTAATTTGTGACCCCAAGACAACCCCAGCGGCCAGGGTCCAACCCTTGTTTTAAAACCGTCATAAAATCCATAATTTTTAAAATGTTTCGGCCATTTCTGGTATTTATTATTATAATAATATCCTTTAAAAACCTATGTGGGTTACATAATTTGTTCCCCTAAGACATCCCTAGCGGCGAGGATTCAGCCGTTAATGTCGAAGGATCACAAAATCCTCGTTCTTCCAAATTAGGTGTTTAGAGAACTTTATTATAAGCCTAGTTACCAAAAACCACCGAATTTTGAAAAATATGGAAATTAGGACATTTTTAAAATAAGTGTTGAAACTTGGCCACTGAAGTTATCTTAGGGGAACAAATTATGTGATATATATATATATATATATATATATATATATATATATATATATATATATACGTTTCGATTCTTTCGAATCTTTTTCACTGAGTTCATCGGTGGATTCATTAAGAACAGAGATTTTTGTTATAAATAAACAATAATTACAACACCGACCAATTATAATCACACACTCTATTATATATTAACTGACATTCAGTCAAGTCAATGCAGTTAGAGGGTTAAAAATGTAGTGTCCACTCTCTTAGTTGGACTTTTAAAAATACTTTTGAAAGATGAACCATATTCTCAAGAAAATAACCAACTAAAAACATATTTAATGGTTCACGAAAAATTAATTCCTATATATACATATATATATATATATATATATATATATATATATATATATATATATATATATATATATATATATATATATATATATATAGAGCTGAATTGCGGCCGCTAGAGTTGTCTTAGAGAACAACTTTTGTGATTCAGATAGATATTTAGAGGACTTTATTATAAGCTTAGTTACCCAAAAATGAAAAATGTAGAATTTATGATCCTTTCAAAATAAGGGCTGAACCCCGGCCGCTAGGGTTGTCTTAGGGGAACAAATTATAAATAAACTTAGTTACCAAAAATTACCGAACACTTTTGAAAAATGTGGAATTTATGACCCTTTCAAAATTACGGCTGCCACTAGGTTTGTCTTAGAAGAACAAATTAAGTAACCCAAATATATGTTTAGAAGACATGATTAGAAACTTAGTTACCAAAAGTCTTGAATAAATGTGAATTTTAAGATTTTTTTTATATTAGAAGTGAAGGGCATTATTAGAAGCTTGGTTACCAAAAATCACTGAAAAATTTTAATAAATATGGATTGTACGATATAATTAATAACCCTAATTAATGGGGTTGTTTTTGGAGAACAAATTATATAATCTTTTAAAGTACTTAGCGAAAGCTGTTACAAACGTAAGTAAAAAACAAACACAGATAAACATTGAAAAATGTTTATTTTATGATGTTTTAAATATATAATTTTAATCTATACTTAGCGCTCTGTATCTCGATTTGACCGCTGGCCGCTAGCTTCAGCCTCATGACAGTATGTCACTTATTCTAAATGCAATAAGCTATGATACGTATAAGTGGCAAAAATGTGTGGATCTAAAAGTCATAGCACTATTACTAGGTTTTTCGGGGTGGATTTACGAAGTATTGCTGTTTTTCTTTGTCTTTGGAACAGTAGAGCAACAAAGAGCCATTACCAAGTAAAAGAATGGCTTCCGAGAGATCAATATATTCCAGGTCAAGCTAACGTAAAGAATATACCTCTTATTAATCCCAGAAAAGTACTGTTACCTTCATTGCACATTAAACTAGGATTGATTAAAAATTTCGTTAAAGCATTAGATAAAGAAGGAGATGCGTTTAAATATATTAAACAAATTTTTCCTAAACTAAGTGATGCTAAGCTTAAGAAATGAATTTTTTGGACGACAAACTAGAAAAATACGAAGGGAACAACAATCTGATCAAAAATTAAATGATGTTGAATTAGCTACGTGGAATTCTTTTAAAACAAAAGTTTAGGAGATTTTAGGAAACAAAAAATTAGAAAACTACGAAAAACTTCTAGAACTACTTGAAAGCTACTGCAAAAGGGGCTGTCGCATGTCTCTTAAAACACACTTCCTGCACTCGCATTTAAATTTTTTCCCAAAAAAATTGGGTGCAGTTAGTGACGAGCAAGGACAAAGGTTCCATCAAGACATATTAACAATGAAGCAACTCTACCAAGGCTGATGGGATCCAGCAATGATGGGGGATTATTGTTGGTGTCTTATGAGAGAAAGCGATCAGGAATATAAACGAAAGTCAACATTTGCAAAAAGTTATGCATAAAAGACTTACTATAAAATGTATTTTCATGTGTGTTTTTGTAAATAAATCCTATTATTCTTAAAATATCTTTGTTTTTTTATTGTTTTAAACTTATGTATATAACATAAAAATGTTTGTATTAAATAAAAATAATTGATACATTCTATAACTCAAAATCTATACGTGGTAGAAAATTTTCGTTGTTGAATTTGCAAACAAGATACTTTAAACTCTCACGGACAGCCATCATAACATTTATAGAATAAATTTTTGTATTTATTGACTAGTGTTATAAATAACAGTGGCGACCAGACTGCTAGATTGAGGTGATCGCGTTTTAAACCGAAAACTAGTATCTCCAAATGGACTTTTTTACTTTAACTTTTCAGGTAATTACTTACCTTTTGTGGAACTAATTGTATGTAATAATTTCTGGAATTTTCCTTATTCGGTCAGAAACTCTTCATCCCTGCCTCGTATTAAAGGAAAATATATCGTTCTCCGTTAAAACCAGTTGACTGATTGTTTTCATTCGCAACCACAATCGATATTTCCGGCATGGCCGAACAAAGCTTGGAAAAAAATAAACAAACCCTCCATTTTTCAAAATTCTACTCTGATTGAGGTAAAAAAAAATGGTGGTTGTTTCCTCAAAAGATAATTACGTAATTCAGAGAAGTATGAATAACAAATATCAGCAAAATCAAAAAATACGAGAGCGAAGATGAGAGAAAGAGCGGGTCGCTTTATTTGGTCCATTAACCTTCGAAAAATACATATTTTTCCAAATCCATTCGAGGATAATAGGTCATTCTTTAATAAATCAATCGCTTCAAGAAATGCCAGCCATTTCCTGCGTGTACGTTAGTTGTTCAGGACAAAGAAAGACGTAGGCCTCGAACAAGGTCGTCAGTTTCTTGCACACTGACCATTCCGGGAACAGTTCATCGGCAAGAAACAAATAAATAATAGTTTGTTGACCGTCTGATGCGAAAACACAAGAAAATTTTACAATCTTTAGGTCAATAATTTTAATTATTTATATTAGTAAATATTTATTTTGCCAAGAATAATCCCTTATGCGTATCACACTCAGGCGCGGATCCAGGGGGGGGGGAGGGGGGGGTTGAGTTCAGGAAAATAGACTCCGATTTTGCCTCTTATGCTATAGTTTATTCAAGAACTAGAGAGAGTAATAAATCATTTTTTACCCTTTTTTTTCTTCGCAAACTCCCTGTGTTCTTTAGTCCGGTGTCTTTGGCAAAATCTGTTAGACACATATAGTTAGAAATTTTATAATCAAAAATATCGGTCTATAATAATGGACTATTTCAGTTGGATAACAATAGATATTTGGATGTGTGAAGTCTTAAAAAGGATTTTAATTCTTGTCATAGGCGTCGGAAGGAGGTTTATTTTATCACTAAGTATTTATCGCGTAGAATAGACATATTTAACACAAATCGTTTTAGGCACATTCAGACTAAAACGTAGCCTTTTTCTCTCAAAAAATTTTAACGTTATAATTTTAATACAAAATACCCATTGTCAGAAATATAAGAAATTAAATATATATAAAAAAATAAATTCGTCCGTATAATATAAATTGTGTTTACGCTGGTAAACATTACGTATCTAATTCGCAATCAAAGTCATGTGAAGCTATCTTTGCTCAAATTAATTATAATTGGTTCCTCTATCTTACCGATCATGAAATCGAGTTTCCACATTTTCTTTTATTATATGGATTTTTCCCAATTTTCTGCAGGAACTTTATTCAAAATATCATTCAAAAGTTCAGTTAAATTACTAATTTTGTAAGTTCTGTTATTTCCAGCAACTCTATCTTTTACTTGAGAGAGGTATTTCCTTCTCAAACGGACATTTTCCGGATGATCTATGAAAACAGATTTCCTATCTGGTTTTCCAGCAAAAATTAAGTTCTCTGAGCAATTTCCAAAGCTCAGTTGTTTTAATTTCAGGTAAATCCTGTTCTCATTGATTTTAGTCAGAATTTTGTCGACGGTTGGGATCTACTTCTCATAATAAAATGTATGTGCAACTCCTTTTATTGCAGTTTATATCTCTTCTTCCAACAAAGTTTTTCGTCTGCCTGTGATCGAATATGACTTGGGAGTACTAACAATTCCAGTCGTCTTTTTCTCCTTCACTATTCGGTACATTGTAGATTTTCCAACTTCTGTCATATTGGAACACATCTCAACAGATCTTTCAACATTATTATCTAGATATTGATATTCTTAAAGGCATCATAAACATTCATCTTAATAAGTTTTTCGTTGAGGAAAAAATGCCTTGGTTTAACGATTTTGAAATAAATATAGAGGTGGAAGAGATATCTTTTAGGTATCTCACTAATCTCAAATAAAATATAAAAACAAGCGCAAACAAAGGACACACTGTAAGGTGTACTTTTGCTCACTGACAGAAATTAAATTGAACTATCAGAAATTTCATGTTGCAGTAAATTTATAAAAGCTTAAAATATTTAAATATAATTAGATTTACGGCAGTCCTCAGTTACCTGCGGCATTGGAGCAGGTATGTTGGAGTGTTTCGGGTAACAGTTTTATTACTCTTTCTAGTTCTTGAATAGAGTATAGGAATGTGTATGTTTGCGATCGCCCCTCCCCTTCCCAAGAGCTGTTGAGTTCAGAAAACACAGACCCGATTCTGCCTCTTATACTAGGAATCATCCCCACTGTCGGCAAACTTGTCTTTTTTGGTCGCCACCCCCTCTCTCCAAGAGCTTCAAATTCAGAAAAATAGACCCGACCCTATTTTTACACTAGAAATGGGAATGTTGCTGGTGTCTCCCCCCCCCCCCCGTCGACATCTTGCTTTCGACTGCCATACTGTTTTGTGATATCACTGCCCCCTCCCCCAAAAAAAGAGAGGCTGGATCGGCCCCTGACCACACTTGAATTTACCACGAAACGAGATACCCTTAATAAGCGAAAATTTGCCGCAAAATCTTAAATTATTTCATTTTCAAATCACCAGTTAAAAACATAACCAAAAGAAACAGGAGACACCTCAATTTTAAAAGCGTGTTACCAAGGCGACAGAAAATAACACCCAAAAAAGAGCTTCAAAGTTCTTTTAAAAAAATACGTGATTTTTCGGCAAAAAATTATACACTATACGAAGGAAATGCATTAAATTTAAGGTAATGTGCTGGAAGCAAATTTCATTAAACGTTTCTTAATGAACTTAATATAATACATTAACTTTAATAATTTTTACATTAATCTAAATTCATTTTTACGCGTAAAATTACAGATGTTTAGAAACAATTTAAAGAAAAAAAAGAACCCCTTGTCAAACTTTTACAAAACAGGCAGGAGCTTATATAAATACTTAACCAAAAATGTAACAATAATTAGTTTGAATAATTAGTTTGTTAAATAATTTTGTGCTCAAGTAAATATCTTAGAGCAAAAATATTATTTTTAACTTAAAAAAAATTGTCCATCAAAAACATCATTACTCTCATTTTTTTAGTTTAACGAAAATGAGCCGAAATGTTAGTGAAAAGACAAAAATGTTTAGTTTTCCTCAACTTTCTTCAAAAAATTTTGACCGCAACCCATTAGTTTGATCATTACTTTTTAAGGTAACTATCTTCATTAAATATACAGCCAAATGGTCATTGAAACTGAGATGTCATCACATAAGGTTGTCAGACCTAGGGAAATTTCCCTAAATTTAGGGAATTTTGCGACATATGGGGAAAAGGGAATTATAAGTCTATTTTGAGAAATTTTTGAATAAGATACAATTTTTTCTAATTATTATATAAAAACTGATAAATAATGTTTCTATTTAAGCGTTGACATACAAAACAGCTTACAAATTTTGAAGCGTAGTTGTATATGTATTAAGAAATTTCGGTGATTTCCCATGCTCCCCCTGCTTTTAGTCGGTAAACTACCGGGGAAATCCCGACCGGCTTTATATATAATGCAATTTTGATAAAAAAAAAAATAAGCAACGTTGCCAGACATATTGTGTGGTATTTTGCATACTAAAAGTTTGTTAAAGGCAAGCATTTACTTAATCTCTGTATTAGCCCGGAAATGGTTAAGATATTTAAATCAGAAATTTTGTACCGAGAGAACAAAAAACCATCATACATTTAAAAAAAAGTGCTGTTATTTTTTTTAATAGGTTAGCGATTTGGGTATATTAAGTACACAACTTTTACTTTTACTCTGATAGTAATCCCGATTTGAAGACTTTCATATTGTAATACATATAACATCAGAGATGACGATAATACGAACATTAAAAAGATTTTAAGTTCACTAGGGAAAAAGTTATTGCCCAAATATTGTTCTTGTTTAAATTTCTCTGCACAAAATTAAAAATATTTTTTTAACCTGATTTTTAACAATTTACTATAAGAAATGGTTGCTTTATCTTCATTAGGAGAGCGAAAAAATTAAGATTGAACTTTCAACATTAAAATCGATTTTCTCAGAATATATATATTATATATATATATATATATATATATATATATATATATATTTATAATATATATAATTATATATATAATATTATATATTATAATATATATATATATTATATATATATATATACCCGGGTGTCAACGAATCTATTAAACAAGTCATAATTTCTAGAGTATTGTGTGTATCAAAATAAGAATTGGTACAGGTAAATATTATGTGAAGAGGAGAGTTTTCGCATATTTTCCACTTTCCGGTAACTTCCGGTTTCACCGGAAATGCCGCCTCCGGTTTTGAATTCTTAAATAGAACACCCTGTATATTTTTAACATCTTTGGATTTCTGAGACAATTCTAGATCAGAATGTGACATTTTAACAACTTTTTACGTCTAACTTCATTTTTTTAGAGCCACTTTTAAAACTGCATCTAGGGTGGCCCATGATCGGACGCAAACTAATCTAACGGCCTGAGGTGATGTCAAAAAAATACAATCGCAAAGTTTTAGTGACTAGTATGAAAAGACAGGAATATAGATAAGTTGACAAAATTACGTTTTCATTTTCTAACTATTAATTTTCAAATGGCGACCCCTTTTTGACAAATACTTTTCGAAAAAAGCATTCTTTGACGAATCTAACGGTACTAATTTATTTGCGATTGGATTAGACATAAGAACAGAAATTAAATATTATTAAGCAAAATACTGGATAATTTATTTACTTATGACAAGTGCGCCAATGGACAGCCATGATGCATAATAATTTGCAACTGTTTTTATCAAGTCTTCTTTGGAAAACAAAGCACTCATTTAAGTAGATAATGACAGTGAATTTCTATGACACTCTCCAAATATTAATAACATATCCACGTTTTCACTTTGAGTATACATTATTTTAACACGAAAATTTAAACTAAACTTAACGAAAATTACAGAAACTTTTACGTCTGTTCTTAAGAGCGTAATGTCACTGTCAACTTGTCTTTATTCCTGTCTTTCATACTAGTCACTAAAACTTTGCGATTGTATTTTTTTGACATCACCTAAGGCCCTTAGATTAGTTTGAGTCGATCCATCATGGCCACCTAGATGCAATTTTAAAAGTGACTTTAAAAAATGAAGTAGACGTAAAAAGTTTTAAAATGTCACATTCTGATCTAGAATTGTCTCAGAAATCAAAAATGTTAAAATATACCGGGTGTTCCATTTAAAAATTCAAAACCGGGCGCATTTCCGGTGAAACCGGAAGTGGCCGGAAAGTGGAAAATATGCGAAAACTCTCCCCTTCACATACCATTTTACCTGTACCAATTCTCATTTTTGATACACATAAATACTCTAGAAGATTATGACTTGTCTAATAGATTCGTTGACACCCGGTATATATATTATATATATTATATATATATATAATATATATATATATATAGTTAATATAATATTATCTGTAAATACTCTCCTTATGAGCAACACAATATCATTGTTCCTTAAGTATTTCCCATGGATTATTTAAAGAAAAGCATTTCAAAAAAGTACAGTTTTATTTAATTTTATTTTTCAAGATTGAACCTTATTCCTGTATTTCACTACACTGTGCTTAGGCATTTTCTTATCGATGCTGAATTTACTGTTACCTTTTTTTATTCAGATAGATCTAGTTTTTTCCTGCCCACTACTCTTTTAGTGGGATCGTATGTATTTTGGGTTGCAAGAAAATTATTCCTTTATTCGAAAAGAATTTCTTTAATTTAAAAATAACTACTGGGATACTTATTTGATTTTTTTTAAGCGGATAATGATTATGTTACAGCCGACTGTTGTTGCCCAGTGTCATTCTTTTTGAGCGGTCATTTCTTCCAAACATGTCAATTGAACGCACAGAAGCAGTGTAGTGCGCAAGCAGGGTCTTGGTTATAAATTTTTCTAGTTTGATTCAGCCGAAAGAGCTGCAGACTTTCATCTCAATTTATTTTAGCAATTTTTTTTTTGTAATTTAAAGATGGAAAGTCGTTTATTATCCTGGTAATTTTTATTGAGTTTTTGAAGTTGCCATATCTTTTGCCTGGTTGGCAGTTATGGTTTTTTTTACCAGGAGATAAACCCTGGACACAGGGATTTTTGGGCAGTTTGCACAGGTCAACGAAAAAATTCTGCTAGACCCCACCATCATCGGGTAAAATCCATTAATTACAGTTTATTAAAACAACCTTTCATGGCTTTTTGTGGTTCAGTAAGATTTAAGCCCAAAATTGATCCTTACCACCGAGCAAATTTAATGTCTAATTTGAATCTGAACATAACATGCTGTTCCTTGAATTTTCTTTTTTTTTTTGATAGTTGTACCTTCTAAATGTAAAATATTTCTGTTATATTAGTAAAGATTAAATTCTGAGTGTCGCTTTCGATTGTAAATTTACTATATTTCATTATGCATTTGCTTCCTGGACGTATTGCGATGTTCCCAATTTACAGATTAATTAACTTATTACTAAAACTTTGAAGTATCTTTGTATTGTATGCAATCTCCGGACTCCATTCTGGGTTTGTTATTAGTGAAATTAGGATTATCTAGCATAGTGATATGTTCATAGCCTCGTTAACTTTCAGTTTGACTCCAGTTTAATAATTAATAAAAATTTTATCAGCTAAAAGTTTATTTATTCTTATTTAGTTATAAAGTTAGTGCCATATTTTGTGTATTTGTTCTATTGTTCTTGCCTTAGAGCTTTATTAAAACTGTGTTTACTTTTGCCATGCTTAAGATGTGTTATTTAATATCAATTAAAGTTAATAAACTTAGCATGTGATGTCATCATACATACAATGGTCTCAGAACCCCAAATATTTTTCTTTTTATTTTATTGGTTCCAGTTTTGTTATGATTGACTAAATAAAATAACTAATTATTTTCTATATTAAATCGTATGTTTTTTCTTATAGTATTATCAGTGATCACCTAGAGTCAGACTGGAAATTAAGTGAACGCTTATGTTCTTTTTACAAATAAAGCAAGTGACTACACTAAAATAATGATTTGTTTATTTTTTTCTAATTAGTTTTTGATTAATAAGTTCTGTTAGTTAAAACCTTCGTTAATTTTATCTTTTTTTTGGAATATGTAGAAAGTTTGAAATTTTAAAATAAAATTCTTGACATATTAGTGAAGGTCCACACTACTGGTTATTTTGCAATTGGTTATCTTATAACTGTTGCCTCTTGAGTTGCGTAATACATGTTTCTGTTGAAGTTAAGTCAAAGCCTACGCCGTTATGCAGAGAAATTAAACAATTAGTAGACTCACCATTTCTCAGGCAAACCTTAGTATTACTTTTTATATATTAATAACGACCTATTACTGTATTTATTCTTTATTACTGTAAAAGGTTGCGCAAAAAATCGGGACACCCATCTATGATCATATAGAATAAACGGGTTAGCTTTACGTTTTTAACGCCAATATGCTATATTGTATGTTGAATATTAATTGATTAGATTTATTTTTGTGAATTTTACTCGAGTTCGATTAATTTATTAGTATAATATATATATTTAATTAAAAATTTTTACAATTACTTTCTCTACATAGTTTTATTTGTACTACATGCTACTTGCGTTTGTGTTTTTTTCATGTCCTTGCTAATCTTCAGAGAGTAAAGTCGAATGCTAGGTCATAACAACATCGTGGAAGATTTCTGCAATCAGCCTGGCTTTTGATGCAGTGGCGCCCTGAATAACCCACCCCTACTCTCCGGTATAGGAGTTAGCCCGACATTTCTACTCGCTGGTACTTCGACTAGCTTTCCATTATAGTATGTTGATTTGTTACAATTAATTAGCTTTTGTTTTAACTTTATTCGTGCCGACTTCAGAACAGAAGGTATGTGATGACGACCAGCTAAAAGTTCATTCAGTAATTTTCAACATTTACCCCAACTATACAGACACTGGGAGCAGGATAAATTTATTTTACACCACGTGACGATTGTTTTACAAATTAATAGCATAATATTTTACATTTGCGAAAAGAAAAAACCTAAATTAACACTTTTTTAATATCCAAAACTGTTCGTAGCGTGTAAGCGTCTTGGAATATTGCGATCTCTATAGAAATTGTGGAATCTTACCCGTTATAACACAATATTCTTACACACAGAGCATCCCCGCATTCCCAGCTCTTTTCAAAATAATTCCCTGTTTTAGAAACGTTCATACGCTACGATAAATTCCGAAAATGGAACGAAATTTAATTTTATGGTTCGTAAATGAAACAAAAAATTTCTATAAACTTGTAAACTGAGAATTTTTTTGTACGTATACATGGCGTTTTAAAAAATATATCCACCAACCCTAGATAGCGAAGAAAAAATAAGTTGAAGAGTCCAAATATATGTGTGACCTAAACGACTTCGTTTAAAAGACAGATTGTTGAATAATTCAACAAAAATGACTCTTAAAACGCCGGGATTTCCAATGCTACCGACGAGGAAAGACTGAAATAACAGATGCGTTAGTTAAAAATACTGTTAAGTTGAGAGAGAACATTACGGGCTATGTGATAATGATGTATTATTAGAGTAACAAATAATAAATATATGTTTTGTTATAGTGAATCCTGAAGACGCAGGTGGGCCAACTGAGAGCTCTGCTAGTTAACACTGGAAAGAGCCCATATTTAGAAGTATCAAAAAACCCTTTGAAAAGTACCAGCCAGTATTTTTTATTACTATTAAAAAGTTTCACTTAATTTATTTGCAAAAAAATATAACCCAAATCAATAATTGTTATAACGAAGTGAGAACTGCCACATTAAACTTACAATTGTAACTTCGCTATGACAATTATGACATTAAACTGATCAGTTTAATGTGATAAATGTCATCTTCAAGTAACAATTTAAATTTACTTCAAAATCGACATTTTAATTGACCTCTTGACGCTTACGCAGAAATCTGATTAATTAGAGAAGGAAACAAAGCTCTACAGTGATATTTTCTTAAGAAGATAGAGTTTTCAGAAGTACTCAAAGCCTTCGCAAAGAGCTAACACTCTACAGTGTTGCTTAAGAGTAAATAATTCAAATTTTTGATGTTGAAAATTGACTGTAAGGTAAGTCATAAATTAATTCGTTTTGACTGGTACTTGCGGAATATTAAGGAGGTAAAAGTCTTTCTCAAATCTCATGCGCGTCAAAGGTCCGAATAAAGACAGAAGTGTATAAAGACTAAATTCGAACATATGGAGAAGTTATTATTTAAGGATGGTATGACAAATTTTCGTCTTCCCTTAGATATACCGCTTGCAGCGCCATTTTAACTACGTCTCCTTGAAAATTCACCTTTCTTCAGTGCTTAAGAGGACTGTTTTGTGTTATTAATATTCTGTAATTGTGTTTATTTTGTAAATATGAATAAGAAACCAAAGTGTGAACCGTGATAAAAATAGTTAATCAAAGGTCTATTGTCTACAGATATTAAGACAAAGATGCTAAATTGAGGAAGTTTGCTCCTTCAATTACACACTGTAAAAATCTGAGTTATAGTCTTCAAACGTGCTTCCAAGATGCTGAGCATTCTGGAAGATCAAAATCCGCTATAACCAAAACCATAGTCGTCTAAAAAAATGACGAAAGCATTATCTGATATCTTAAGGATAAAAAAATGTTCAGAAAGGTGGGTGTCGCAGTTCTTAATTCCGAACCAAAAAATGTAGAGCATAATCGAATCAGAACAGTATTTGGCTTTCTATGAGCTCCTATAATACAACGACAAAGTGCGGAAACAACATTTGCTGATAACGTTATGGTCAGCTATTTGCGTAGATTTGCTTAAGTCTTGTTGTTTAAATAATGTAAATACTTTTGAGATGCCGTATAGATGTTGTATACTCTCGTTTTAAGGGAAATTTCCTCCAATCCACTGTGCCAGTGTTACGTCTTCCAAGAAATGATGAACGCCGGCAAAAGCAATTTATCATTAAAGTTTTGTGTCTAGTGCGAATATGTGTAATTTTACAAAAGAAAATTTTATCTGGTAAATATCCCAGTTCCAAAATGGGTGAGAATGTTAATTCTTATTGACCCCTATTATAAACAGTAGAATATGATAATGTTAAAAAATACTTGTATTGAAGAACATGATATAGACAAGATAAAATTAGAAATGCCTGTGTTCAACTGTTTGAAGGATATTCTGGCCACACTGTTTTGCAATTATTGCAAAAATTCATTCATATGCGATAAAGAACTTATTGTTACACCATTTTAATATCATAACAAATTTAAGCAGAAATTCACCACAATATCCTCGAGATGCTGTAGCTCAAATCGTTATCGTTTCATATATTTTATTCCAGGAAATACTCGGTAACCATGAAATAAATTCTTGAACATTTTTTTATTTATCCCGTATTTAAATACATTTAAATGGCTGCAAGAAGCACTCAACAGAAACAGTATTAGACATTTATTTACCAGTATTACCAATACCTTGATTAAAAATTACTGTGATAGAAAAACTAACCGATTAAGCAAAAAGCAAAATTTTCAAAAACCTAATTCCAGACTGTTAATACCCGTAGTTATGTCCATATTGATCCGGACTTTTTTAGCTCCAGAAATGCAAAATCAAATTGGCTACAACCGAAGACATGTTTTCAACAAGATGGAGCAACGTCTCACGTCACGAATGATTCCTAGGCAGCTATTCATGATTTATTCCCGGACAGAGTGATAAGTCGGACATCAACTGGCCACCGCGGAGTCCAGATGTAACACCTACTGATTTTTTTCTATGCGCCTATTAAAAAAGTGAAGTTTTCAACCCAGTACCACCCACCTTATTTGTTCTAAAACAAAGAATCACAGACGAAATTCACGCGATACCAAGTGCTATGGTCCAGCGAATAATTGAAAATTTCAGTTCGCAGCTAAATGATTGTGAAGAAGCAAATGATGCCCATTTAAGGATGGTTTGTTTTTCATAAATAAAAACTCAAAAACGACTCTATAATTTCACAGCAATTAAACAAATCTGAATTAATTCTGATATTTTATTTTTTAAGAATCAAAAACAAAAAACATTCTGAGACATCCATATAAGTTTAAAATATCTAAATAACGATGATCTCAAAATTCTAAGTAAACAAATGCATAAATTCCACAAAATATGATGACGTCACAAATTAAAGATGCGTCCTTGTATTGCAGGAGTGGTTGATCCAACCCAACAGACGTTTTGAGGCAGATTGTTACTGTTTACGAGTCTTATCGGCCCGAGACCAAACATCAATCAAAACAGTGGAGAAACGAGGGAAAACCAGCACCAAAAAAGATGAAGAGCAGATATTTGCAGGAAAGGTGTGACGGTTTTTTTGGGCCGCTAAAAAATAAAACTGATTAAAATAACTAATTCCTTTCTACCGGATAGAGGAAGGAAAATCAAGACATTCTTAAAAGTTCTTTCGTGATTGAAAAGTGGAAACACGCCAAATAAAAATATTTTTCTAAATTAAACTTTTAAAACAAGATTGATTAGGCGCCGTTATCCAGGAGCTTAAAAATCTCTATTATGTCGTCACAGTTATTTCGTTCTGTCATCAGAGATATACAGTAATAGTAATTTCCTTGTTAAACCAAGTGTTAACAGTCAAGTTGTATCAATTTTTAGAACACTTAATATGCGTTTATGTGGAGTTATTTTTAGCCTATAAATTGGTACAATAAAACATTTTATTAGCTTTGACACAATTAGATCAATTAATAAAATACGCGGTGTTGGGTAAATTCCAGAAAAAATTGATTTTCGTATGACGAAGTCGAACTTATTGTTGCATTTTAACAATGCGAATGACAAACATAATTGCTGCAATTATTGCACGTCTGCATTTTTAATTTCGTCACCATTTCAATCGGCAGTAGCGTGGGTAAAATGATTGTGTGAGAAAGGTCATCTAAATGAGGAATCGATAAAATAAAATATGTAAATCGCGCGACGAGGTTTCCGTACAATCCATCAATGATATTATCTGCAGGCCAATTCTGCCAGCAGAATCTGTGGAAAAAAGTTTAGCGCCAACTCACATGATATAAAATTCGATCTTGATATTGCAGCCAATCTCATTAATCCAAATCTATCGTATTATATCGGTATGGCTAATGAGAAAACGTGTACGAAATAAAATTAGATTTCTAAACCTAAACTTAAGCCAAAGTTCTATTTTTAAGCATAAACTGTTATCGTTTTCATCAGTACTTGGAAAAATCATGATTTGAAAAAAAATCAATAATTTACCAAAAAAAATCATGATTTTGATTTGTTTTTAACATTCCTTTTCGGATCAATACTGAAAATAACTAGACTAATACTTTTTATACTATAAATAATAATAAAAATACTTTCTACCGTAAGCTAAACTCTCCACTTAATATGACAGATAATCGAGAGCAGGTAGAAGAGTTCTGGGGAAACCAACTTTCCACGCCCGCTAATTGTAACATTGTAGCCGCCTGGATCAATGAAGAACACCAAATCTACCAGATGCAGTTTGAGCCATTTACCATCGAGGAAATTTCAAGAATAATCAAGGAATCCCATAACACGAAAGCTCCAGGTCTCGACGGGATCCAGAACTACTGGCTAAGTAATGATGTTTTTCTTAACTCTTGACCGAAGGTATAACGTACCTCCTACCAAAGAACCAACACAACACACATGATCCAGCCAAGTATAGACCAATCACCCGCCTATCCACACTGTACAAGGTGATCACCTCCTGCTTGACCCAACACATCTATGCACATTGTGAGCAAAATAACATAATTGCAACTCAACAGAAAGGATGCACAAGGGGAGCAATGGGATGCAAGGAACAATTGATTGCTGACTCTGTCATATATAACCAAGCCTGTACCAACAGAAGAAACCTCTTGCTTCCTACGTGGATTATAAGAAGGCCTTCGACTCAGTACCACATAGGGTCGATAATCATTTTGCTTCGTTTTTAGAACGCATCTTGTCTACTGGAACAACTAGGATTGCAATTGCAAGTACCAGCCATCGAAACTCACACAATTCCAATACGAAGACGAATATTTCAAAGCTCATTGTGGTTCTGCCTTGCAATGAACCCGCTATCACGCCGTTTGAACTCCACCAGATACGGCTTTATTATTAAAAATAACAACGAAGAGGTAGTAAAGTGAATCATCTTCTATACATGGATGATCTTAAACTGATGGCTGCTACCAGGAACCAGCTGGAACAAATGCTTAAAATTGTGGAGGAGTTTTCCGGGGATATCGGAATACAATTTGGACTTGACAGTACCGTATTTTGAACATCATTAAAGGTAAGATACAACCAGGAGCATTTGAAATGCAGAACAGTGAAACTATAACTGCAATGGAAGCAGACCAAACATACAAATACCTAGGTATGAAATAAGCTAAAAGAATTGACCATCGCACTATGAAAGCCGAATTGACAAACGAATTTATCAGGAGGGTAAGGCGGGTATTACGAACTAACTTAAATAGTAGAAATTTGTTTAAGGCACTCAACAAGTATGCTTGCTCTGAACTTAGCTACTCCTTCGGAATTGTAAAATGGAGCAGGAACCTGCAAAGAAAAATAAGGACACTCCTAAGAAAAGCACAAAAACATCACCCTTGGAGTGCTATTGAACGTACAATGCTTCTAAGACATCAAGGAGGAAGAGGATTAGTGGATATTGGTAAGCAGCTCGACCAACAAATAGTAAACGTACCTTCAGATTTCCACAGGTTAGCGGACCCTTCCACACTACATCGAGCAATATGCGAGGCAGACGATTCAAGGCCGATACAACTTAGTTAACGAGATATGGCTTCTCACCTTCAAACAGACCAAGAGAGGTTACAGACCTGGCTGCGGAAGCCGCTTCATGGACGGCATCCAAATGAGGTCAATCAGGACAATGTCGACAACTCAGCGTCGAACTACGGGTTGATTTCAAGACAGGTGTTTCCGGAAACGGAGGGCTTCTTGTTAGCTATCCAAGACCAGGTTATTCCGACGAAGAACTATCGGAAGTTCATCATTAGAGATCCCTCAAAAGAAAATGACCAATGCATATATGGCTGTCGAACATCAGAGAGAATCCAGCACATAACTGGAGGAAGGAAGGAAAGACTCAGCCGCTAAGATACTCCATCAAGAGTTAGCAGATAAGTTAAATCTATTGCAGGTAAAAAAAAAGTGCTATATTACAAATACAATCCAGAGCCTATTCTTGAGAACAACCAGTTCAAGTTATATTGGGACCGAATGATTCTGACGGATCAGACAGTTGCTCATAATAGACCAGGCATTATATTAACAGATAAAATTTCTAGGCGAACTACACTAATCGACATTGATGTGCCTAACAAAAATAACATAAGGCCAAAATACGAGAAGATCACCAAATACAGAGATCTGGAGGTGCAAATCCAAAGACAATGGACAATGAACAGCGGCTAAACGATTCCCATAATACTGTCAACAACTGGAGTAATAGCAAAGAACCTCCTGCAGAACATCAAGGGACTGGGCTTTAGTAAGAATCTATCTAAACCGATGCAGAAAGCAATTCTCCTGACAACCGCGCAAACCGTCCGAAAGTTCGTAGGAAATACAGCAGACCACGTCACCTAGGACCCGATAACATGGAAGGGGTCCCCCAGAGCTTCATACTTTTGGTATCTTTGTATACCTGGTATGAGTCAAGAGTCCCTGGAGGGAGTGCGAAGCCGTTTGGCTTGTAAATCTTAATAAATATTATCAACAGTCCTTCTACTAATGGACAAAAAAATCAGTTATTTTGCAATAAGTGCCCATGACTACCAAGCAATCGCATAAATAAATCGACTCCATGAATCGAAACCCTTCATCTCAGACGAATGTTCACAATTTACTTAAACCCTTTAATCGATTTGAAACAAATTTTGAAGAAAAATACCTCTCAACCCGAAAATGAACCATATTGATTTTGAGTTATAACCGCAATAGGGAAGTGCTTTTATGACAGCTGTCAAAATTAAAACATTTATATCTCTGTTATTTACGGAGGGCTTTTAACCAAATTTGAATGATTGTTGTAAAATATGCAAAGTTTTTTCTACAATGACAATTTAAATTCTTGTATTTTTTGCTTTTTTGATAGATTTTGACCGAAAAAGTGAAAATTTGAAATTCCCTACTCCTACTACCTTAAAACACAGTAAGGAAAATATAAAACTATGGGGTTGCTTTTCTTGACGTAGCGTTGATTTCCTAGTGAGGACTGAAGAAAACTTCGATCAAGAATAAAATCCTTTCGCCCAAGAAAATGTTTCAGTTACTTGAGTGTATCAATAAGGCAATGATCCCAAGCATTCAGCTCGTTCAGTAAAAAATGGTTTAAAGATAATTTAATTAAGTTAATAAACTGACCATCATTTAGTCCAAAATAAAGGCAGAAAAATAATCAAATTCCAAGTTTTCAAATGACATTTCAAGTGAAATGCACATACAATATGATTATCAAGCTATCGCCAGAGACCATTTTTCAAAAAAGCAAAGGACAAATTGAAAGTTTTTCCATGTGGTGCACACTTCGCTGGCACTCTACAGGTACCTCCTAATTTGGGGATGTGAAAATAACCCTACTTTTTCATATAAAAAAATTCTTAGAGTGCCCCTTAACGGAGATACAGAGCCCTAAAGGGATATCTAGAGATTTATCTTATCGGCTCTAAGTTTTGAACCGACTTGTATAATTTAATGAAACTTTAGTATTTTATAGAGGCCATAGAGACTCATTAAACCATACTACAGCAGATGTTTTAGATCATCAGAGAAGTCAGGAATGGACTTGCAGCCACACTCATTGGGCCTAATTTTTGACAGGTGTCATTTTACAGAGCTGAAAACTGATTTTTTAAATACTTTGGTCATTCCTCTTTAAGAAAGGTACTCTTAATTTATTTTAATAAAACTGGCGGTTTTCGAAATAAATCGGTTTTTATGTAAAAAACTCAAAAGTTACCAGTGCTAAACACAAACAGTTACGACAGGTTAAGACATGCATAATGAATTACTATTGATGGAACTTGTCAAAACCGCCTTCAAGTAAACATAATTTTAAAAAATGGAAGAATATTCTTACGCAAAAGTATGCTGATATGCATTTAATTTGAGGTGAAGCACTATCAAATTCTTCGAAGGCAAGAAGACTTTATGCTGAAAGATTTCCAGCCCGAACATAGCCAAGTCCAAAAACCTTTCAAAGGGTTGATCGAAGCCTAAGGGAAACAGGAAAAAGATTATTAGAAAATAATTATTCAGGGTCGTTTTGCCGCGACGTGGCGGTAAGGGTCCTCCCAGGAGAGCGCGAGACCCTCACGTAGAGGAACAAATTTCGCAAGGTATTGCTGACAACCCTTCAAACAGCATAGAAAGCTCGCGACACAAAATAATGTTACAAAATGGATAAATGAAACTTTAAACGAACAGTTACTTCACCCGTACCATGTTGAAAAAGTACACAACATCTCTCCGGATGATTATTCCGCAAAACTGGTTTATACAGCAACATAACCTAAATCTAAATTTTTTTAACCTTTACTAAGAAATGGCATAATAAACTCACATAATTTACATTTTTGTGCTGTGGATCATAAAACATTATTGTTAAAACTTGAAATGTATGGTACAAGGGGTAATGTTCTGGAATTAATAAGGTCGTATTTGACGGACAGAACTCAATGTGTGGTTCAATACTTGGACCTCTTTTGTATATTCTTTATACAAATGATTTACGAGAAAACTCTGGAAAGCAGACTGTACTATATGCTGATGATACATCGCTTATAATCAGTGAAAGCACGGCGGTGTTGCTATCGATGAAGATTCACTCTGTGATGAACATTCTCGATGGGTACTTTTGGTCAAACAGCCTGTGGCTAAATGTTTCCAAGACACAGTGCATTATATTTGGCAACAGATTAAATAATCAATTTACATTAACATTTGAGGATACATCAGTTGGGAGCGCTGTTGTTTTGGGACTAAACATCGAGAGAAGGTTGGACAGGGGAGCGCACATCGAGAGAGTTGCCACTAAAATATCTCAGTATTGTTTTGCATTAAAAATTATTTCGGAGAGAGTTAGAATGGATGCGGCTCCGTCAGCTTACCATGCATTTGTACAGCCCAGACTCAGATATGGTTTGATATTTTGGGTAATTCCTGTGATATTAATAGAGTTTTGTTTGATTCTGCAAAAAAGATGTTTATGGTGTATTTTTGCAATGAAACAACAAGACAGTTGTAGAAATATCTTTATTAGTAACAATATTTTGGCAGTTATAGGTATGTACATTTTGGATTCGGTGATGTTTATTATCGATAACGGGGATCTTTTTGAGGGTACATCTATTAAACATTACGACGTTACTAGAAATAAAACAAATCTGCTTCCTGATAAATATAACTAGCTATTTGGAGAAAAATGTCGAGTTTTCTATAATAAAAGTTTTTAATTCTTTATCTGAAAATGTACATTTACTACCGAGAAAAAGATTAAAGTGTGTCCCAAAAATCTTTTTGTGTAAAAAAGCCTTCTATACATTGGAAGAGTTTTATGAGTGTGATAAAGGCAGCATTGTCAAGAAATGGAATTTTTGTTGTTGACTGCGTCATTAAATTTTAAATGTGTGTAATTTTCCTTGTTATTTAAATTTTTTTCATTTATAATATTGCCCTTTATCTTAAGTTTTAATTGTTTTGTTTTTACTACATTAATTTGATAGAATTGTTCAAGAAAGGTATTTAAAACTGTATAATTATTGTTGATGTTTTTTCCTTTTAATTTTGTTTTCTTTTTTATCTACAGGTGAGAATGCAGGGATTTAGATCAGGAAGGTCCTGCGTGGATGCAGTATTTATTCTACGACAGATAGTCGAAAAATCTCTAGAATACAATAAACCAACATTTTTATGCTTTATAAATCTAACAAAAGCATTCGATCGCATAAAGCTAGATGACGTAATCCATCTGTTATATAAGAAAAATATTCCTATCAATATAATTCAGACCGTTGAAAACATATACGCAAACAATAAAGTTCAGATTCGCACTAACGGTAAATTATCTGCACCCATACCAGTCAACAGCGATATTAGACAGGGAGACTCGCTTAGTTCTTTGTTGTTTAACATGATAATGGACGAAATAATAAAGGAGGTGCGACTTGGTAGAGGATATAAAATGGGTGATATAGAAATAAAAATTCTCTGTTACGCTGATGACGCTGTGATGTGTGCCGAAAATGAAGACGACCTCCAGAGATTGTTAAATACCTTTAATCTTACGGGAAGAAAATATAATATGATTATCTCAGCCGAAAAAACTAAATGTATGACAACCTCAAAAGAACCCCTCCGATGCAAACTAGAACTAGACGGTCAAATAATACAACAAAAAATGAGTTTCAAATATCTAGGAATCGACATAACTAGTTATGGTAACATCGAAGATGAAGTAAGAGGGCAGGTGGCCAAAGCAAACAAAGTGGCGGGTTGCCTCAACGACGTGATCTGGCGAAACAAACACTTACAACAAGAAACAAAGGTTCGGATCTACAAAACCACAATTAAACCTATTATGACATACACCTCAGAAACACGGCCAGAGACGATAAAAACGAAACAACTCTTGGAGACTACAGAAATGAGAATACTTCGACGAAAAACAGGAAAAACGCTACTAGACAGAGAAAGAAGCGATAACATCAGGCAATCATGCAACACAGACTGCATTAATGAGTGGGTCCTACAACGCAAGACACAATGGAACAAACACATAAGCCGAATGACAGAGGATAGACTGGTAAGGATCGCACGAGATAAATCGCCTAGTGGTACATGCAGTAGAGGTCGATCGCGGAAAAGGTGGAGCGATAATTTAAGTCCAGAATGAGGAAAATCGAAGAAGGAACAGGTCAGAAGGTAGAAGAAGAAGAAGAAGAAGAAGAAGAAGAAGAAGAAGAAGAAGAAGAAGAAGGTGAGAATGAACTAAAATCTTTATTGTGATGTTTATTACAGCAATGAAACTTGTTTTTGACATTGTTCCATGCCCTTCTGGGTTTTTTAGTAAGAGATACTTATTGGAATAAATAAATACTTATCTATCTATCTAATAAACTCACATAATTTACATTTTTGGGCTTATGAAAACCCGCACGCTATAATTCAAAACAAATATCAACAAAGGTTTATAATCAATGTGTGGGCAAGCATCATCGGAAAGAACCTTATAAGTCCATTTGTTTTGGAATGAAGACTCAATGGTGAGATTTATTTACAATTTTTGCAACAAAATACCAAGGAACTACTAGCAAGAATAGCACGGCATTTTAACGAAGTCCGTAATAATACCGGAATATTATTCGAAGAACACTTAAATTTGTCACAAATTAACCATAAACTCGAATTTGTAACACCCTGTAGACAAACTATGCAGATATTTTCCTTTTCCCATGGACAGACTTCCAAGCATTTTACTAAATGTCGTCTTTTCTTAAACGGAATCTAATAAAACCGCCTCCGGTCTCCGCAAAGGCACACAATGCCCGAAAGTTTTCCTCGATTCCGCGCAATTTTTCCGTAGTTTTCCGCTTCTTTCCCTTTTATGTGTACTTACCTGCGTCGGTTTCCAATAAAAATTTCCCAGACGGCATTATTTGAACCTTGTGTGTATAAAAGGTGGAGCTGAATGGTGTTTTTATATTAAGTTTTGTCTAATAATGTTGATCATTCCTTCGCCTAGAAGACGGTCGACTTTCGATTTTGATTAACGCGTTCTATTTTAATCAATGAAGATAAAAAACTGCGAATAACTTTCCATTTAATTGCGATGAAATTTATGGCATTGTCAAAACTTTAATAAAGAAAGTTTAAATCACACAAGCGTGACATGATTGTCGATTTTATTCGTGTATTCATCTCCCTACTTCCGTACGAGGGCAATCTTTTAAATTTTCATAAATACTAGGAAAGAAAATATTTTTATTGTTTTTTAAAATATTCGCTTTTAAGATTTATACAGTGTGTCCACGATGAACAATTTTGCTAAAATATTTTCCAGTTACAGCGAATGTTGAAGTCTTCTGCCTTATTTCAAATGAAACACCATATACCGGGTGTCAACGAATCTATTAGACAAGTCATAATTTCTAGAGTATTATGTGTATCAAAATGAGAATTGGTACAGGTAAATGTTATGTGAAGAGGAGAGTTTTCGCATACTTTCCACTTTCCGGTCACTTCCGGTTTCACCGGAAATGGCCCCGGTTTTGAATTCTTAAATAGAACACCCTGTATATTTTAACATCTTTGGATTTCTGAAACAATTCTAGATCAGAATGTGACATTTTAAAAACTTTTTACGTCTACTTCATTTTTTAGAGCCACTTTATAATTGCATCTAGGTGGCCATGATCGGACGCAAACTAATCTTACGGCCTTAGGTGATGTCAAAAAAATACAATCGCAAAGTTTTAGTGACTAGTATGAAAGACAGGAATTGGATTAAAAGTTTAACAAAATTAACAAAAAACTAACAAAATAAACTTAGACGACGCACTTAAAATATTTGAAAGTACAGTAGCTGAATTTGTTAAAAAGTTTAGTATAGTAAATGTTCAAAGTGCATTCCTTCTTTTTCACGACACATTTCAGCTCGTTCAATTGTTTCTCTCAACACGTTTTGTAGCATTTGGGATGTTATACTTCTAAATTCTTTCTTCTAATATTTCAAGAGTAGCTGGGGCTGCTCCATAGTAAACCCTTTCTTTAACATATCCCCAGACAAAGAAATCGAGCACAGTAAGATCCAGTGAGCGGGCTGGCCACCGTACCGGACCATTGGTTGCAATAATTCGATTATTAAAATGCTCTATTAAATAATTAAGAACTTCTCTAGTATTGTGAGGCGGTGCTCCATCTTGTTGAAAGTAAATTCGCCGTAAAACTGCTAAAGGTATATCACTGAGATGATTTCCGATATCATTTTGAAGAAAACCTAAGTATCTAACCCCTGTTAACTGACCTTGAAACAATATTGGCCCAATTATTCTGTTTCCAACGATACCAGCCCAGACATTGACGCCAAATCTTTCTTGAAAATTGCCCTCTCTCATTTCATGTTGATTTTGTTGGGCCCAGTACCCAGTATTTTGCTTATTCAACATACCATTATTTGTAAATCGGGATTCGTCGGAAAACAGAATAAAATCGATAAAATTTGGGTTAACTCTATGATTTTGAAGCAGCCAATCACAAAACACTACCCGTCTATCGCCATCCTCAGTATACAAATGTTGATGTAACTGATATTTAAATGCTCGATATCCATGCTTTTTCAGTATTTTTCTTGCTGATTCATAACTTCTGCAGTTCTTGACTAATTTTTCTTAACGAAACTGTTTTATCAACCTCAACCATAGCAAGTACGTTAATCTCAGTCTCTTCATTTATGATAAACCTCTGTTCCGCCTCTTGATTTCCTATTTGCCTAAAACGAGTCGCGAGATACGGAAAATACTGATGGGCTGGATGTTGCCGATTGGGATATCTATGAGCATTCCTTGAATTTCTATGACACTCTCCAAATATTAATAACATATCCACTTTTTCACTTTGAGTATACATTATTTTAACGAAAATTTAAACTAAACTTAACGAAAATTAAGAAACTTTTACGTCTATATTTAGAGCGTATGTCACTGTCATTATCTACTTAAGTGAGTGCTTCGTTTTCCAAAGAAGACTTGATAAAAACAGTTGCAAATTATTATGCATCATGGCTGTCCATGGCGCACTTGTCATAAGTAAATAAATTATCCAGTATTTTGCTTAATAATATTTAATTTCTGTTCTTATGTCTAATCCAATCGCAAATAAATTACTACCGTTAGATTCGTCAAAGAATGCTTTTTTCGAAAAGTAGTTGTCAAAAAGGGGTCGCCATTTGAAAATTAATAGTTAGAAATGAAAACGTAATTTTGTCAACTTGTCTTATTCCTGTCTTTCATACTAGTAACTAAAACTTTGCGATTGTATTTTTTTGACATCACCTAAGGCCCTTAGATTAGTTTGCGTCCGATCATGGCCACCTAGATGCAATTTTAAAAGTGGCTCTAAAAAAATGAAGTAGACGTAAAAAGTTTTTAAAATATCACATTCTGATCTAGAATTGTCTCAGAAATCCAAAAATGTTAAAATATACAGGGTGTTCCATTTAAAAATTCAAAACCGGGGCCATTTCCGGTGAAACTGGAAGTGGCCGGAAAGTGGAAAATATGCGAAAACTCTCCTCTTTACATACCATTTACCTGTACCAATTCTCATTTTGATACACATAATACTCCAGAAATTATGACTTGTCTAATAGATTCGTTGACACCCAGTATAATGTCCTATATCTAATTCTAACTATTTTTGACATACTTTAAATTTTACGTCAAAAATGGCGTGTGCAGGCCTAAACATAACTATCAATTCCTCCTCAATTATTTAACTGCCGTTGGTTTCTTTCTACAGTCTATTCAAGAACTAGAGAGAGTAATAAAACTGTCACCGAAACCTCCGACGTACCTGCTCCAGTGCCGAAGGTAAATGGGGGTCGCCATAAATCTAATTATATTTAAATATTATAAGCTTTTATAAAGTTATTGCAACAGTTCAGTTTCATTTCTGTCAGTGAGCAAAGGACACCTTACAGTGCGTCCTTAGTGATTTATCTTGTTTACGCTTGTTTTAATATATTATTTGAGATTAGTGAGATACCCAAAAGATATGCCTTCCGCCTTTAAATTTATTCCATATTCTCAAATGACAGGAGTTGGAAAATCTACTATTTATCGAATGCCGAGAAAAGAGAAAAAGACGACTGGTAATGTTAGTGCTTCCAAGCGACCTTCGGTCACAGGAAGACGAAAAACCGCGTTAGGAAAAGAAGTGATACTGCAAAAAGAAGAGTTGTACATACATTTTATTATGAGAAGCAGATCCCAACCGTTGACAAAATTTTAATTAAAATCAATGAAGATCGGAATTTACCTAAAATTAAAAGGACTGTGCTCTAGAAACTGCTCAGAGAACTTAATTTTTGCTAGAGAAAACCAGAAAGGAAATCTATTCTTATAAATCGCCCAGAAATTGCCCGTTAAAGAAGGAAATATCTCCAAACAATTAAGCAACATCGCGAAGATGAATAAGATATTTATTATTTAGACGAAACATGGTTGAATGAAGGGCATACTGTATTGAAAGTATCGCAAGATAAAAATATTTAGAGCTACCGACAAACCTCATTGGAAGGTTGGTCTACAGGACTAAAACAACCTACAGAAAAAGGCGGCAGGCTCTTAATAACACACATCGGTACTTCCGAAGGTTTTTATTAAGGGAGGTTTATTAATTTTTCTTAATTAATAGTTATGGATAACATCCACTCGCGAAAAACGAAAGACTGCCAACAAATGCATGGAAAAAAGATAAGGTAAAACAATGGCTGTTTCCCAAAAATTTACTTCATTGGCTTACAAATGACATGGTCTAAAGAAAGCCTTTAGATATAGCAAATATAATAAAGACAAGTACAATATATATATATATATATATATATATATATATATATATATATATATATATATATATATATATATATATATATATATATATATATATATATATATATATATATAATTAATGAAATGGCTGCATCAAAAGGAATATCTGTTCTTCGCCTTCCATCGTACCATTGTGAGCTGAACACAATTGATTCGATATGGGCTCAAGTAAAAGGAAAAGTTGCTAAAAATAACACAGGTTAAAAAATTAGTGATTTAACTGAACTTTTGAAAGATTTTCTGAATGAAGTTACCGGAAAAAATGTGTGGATCATGTGATAAAAGAAGAAAACAAGATGTGGAAACTTGATCACAGGATCGATAAGTTAGCGCAACAAATTATAATCAATTTGGGCGAAGATAGCTCCACTGACTGATTACAAATTAGATGCCTAAGGTTTACCAGTATCAAAACAATTTATTATTTAAATTTTTGTTTTATTTTATTGTTTACTGTTGTTAACAAATTATATATTTTTATTTTAGTGTGTCTTACTCTTTAAATATATATATATATATATATATATATATATATATATATATATATATATATATATATATATATATATATACTGTCGTAGAAACGGACATATCGGTACATCTCACCGGTATGTTCCGACCTAAAATAAGTACTTATACAAGTATTAAGTATATAGCAAGTAGACACAGGGGTGTCAAGGGTGTCTGGGTAAGGCGTCGACGGACCCGCTCATGAGTCCTACCGTCGATGCCGAGGACGAAACATCGTATTTTAGTGGCATTATTGGCGCGTGTTTCGCGGTATTCGGCGCCCCGAAATAGGACAATACATACATATATATATATATATATATATATATATATATATATATATATATATATATATATATATATATATATATATATATATATTTACCTTTATGAACAATTATATTCGGCCCCTCCTAACCTCCCGCCCCCCCCAAAAAAAAAATATATATATTATTATTTCTAGTTCATACATATATAATAAAAGCAAAAAATGCGAAATCTTGAATATTACACAAGTACACGTTTGAAAAACAAGGGGAAAAACCCAACATTAGCACTTCTGAACTGTATTTAAAGGCATATTTTTGATGGAATTGCAAGAATTCTAGAAAGTTCGCAAACTACCAAACGTCCTACTTGACTATTCCACCATTTTATAGTGACACCTGTCATGTGTCAATCGGGAAGTGTAGTGGGTGGTGTAAGTAGTGGGGGAAAATACGGATACGGTAAACAGTGGTGTAGTCACGCAAAAGATTTAGCAAAAATAGAAAAAAAATGTTAAGAAATTACTTGTTTGATATTTTTTACATAACATGAGAGAATTTAATAGAAAACCTATTCGTCTGGAGACGGACTGTCCAGATAACTCAAACACTTTTCTTTTTCCAACTAGCGGATGAAAGCAGAATGCTGGGAGATGGCGCCGCTTGTATTAGATTTCATATTTTGCCGAATATAACTTGCTTAAAGGATTTACTTTTCCGATGCTTGGGTGCGCTGACGAGAATTAACAAGTTCGAAACCGGTCTACAGATGGCGGTGCACTACCATAGAAAAGGCTTCCACCCTTTCCTGGCATTCTTGCAATCTGAGATAGTGCTTTGTCTCTAACTGTGTTAGAACAGAGTACGTTTGTCCTTATAGTATAAGGTTTTTACAGTTGGTTGAGGACTAAGTGTCTCTTATATAATTGTATAAAAATTATAGTTTGTGTAAATTAAATTACCATTTTACCCCGTATTTTTAAATAATGAATTTAAAAATAATAATAAAAGAAGCCCTCCGGAGATCCGTTTTTTCCTAATTATCCCTTTTAACTGTTAAAACCATTTCCTACACAGGGTTTTTAAAGTTAAACCCACCCTTAAAAGGGGACTAACACCCTATATCCCGCTGATCGGTTCTGTACTAAACAAATCCATTTACTAAGTCCCCGTCTCCCCTATACTTGCCGGGGGCAGTTCGGGTAACACACGGGGGGGCGAGCAGTTAGTGCGAAATGGGGAAAAGTCGCGTCAGTGTTGACGCCCGAGGCGAATTTGTTTATTTTCGTGTGTGTATGCCTGCCTTTTTCCGTCAGCTACTTTACAAAGATGGTGAGAATAAGTTAAGCGTAGGCATATGGCTTGTAGAGTATATTTTCTTGACAATCAAGTAAAAAATACTTGCCAAAGTTAAGTTTCCATATAATAAGTACATATATATATATATATATATATATATATATATATATATATATATATATATATATATATATGTAATCAAAGGTTTTCGGGTTTGTCCTTCTCAGAACTGCACGTAATGGAAAACATTTTTTCCCTACGAAACTTTTCATCCCATGAAAATGTTTCAAATACATGCGATTATTCGATAGAAATATCTAGGTTGTCATAACGATGATGACAGAAAAAATCAGAAGCGATGTATACAAGTGACGTCATTTTTACAACACTTAAACTACTTTATAGCCGGTCGCTATACCACTAGAAAACGTCATATTATAGTGTTAGACCACACACCAAAAATCACTAAATTCAGTTACCAGATTTTTAAGAAATTTGGGACAGACAAACTTTGACGTCTTCTACCGCCTAAATGAAGTAGTATCGGATATAACTAAATTGGCTTAAATCGACATATTTTGACGTCAAGAGTCTGTCATCAAACGTTATACACGTATTTTCCGAAATTAGCATGAATCTTTAAAAATTATCCCTCAACGTTGTCAAAAATTCTGTTACGAACGACTAAAACTTACAAAACATACAACAATACTATAAATACTGGGGCTGCATATGCGATAGCATCACTGACCTCTACTATGCACCCCTATTCTCGTCGGCTGCTAAAGCCAAAAAATGGCAAACCATGGGCGAAAAAATGCGTTTCTGCACATCGGGCACCAGTCATATTTTTGGACGTTGATCAGATAAGGGCATGCGCATAAGCGACTTCCTATTTTCGATCGGTTGTTTCGTAGCGCCATCCGTAAACAGCACAGTATCGACTCAACGCCATTTTTGTGTTTATTTCTGCTTTGTGAGTTGCGTGCGATTTAAACGGATTTATAGCGTTTTAAGGGATTTATTTTATTTGTTTTTGTGTTTTTATTTAATATAATGGAATGTGTACATATTTTATTGTTTTATTTTCCTTTTTCTCTATAAGGTAAAAAATAGCGTTGCTTTACAACGTTTTTGGATTTATAGTGTTTTCGTATAACATTAAATTTCCAAAACATGCAGTATGATATATTTTGAGCACATTCCAAATGATTACCAAAAGATAAACTGAACTTTTAAGCAATCAATTCTTAAAAAAAAAATCTGAAAATTCGCACCGAACCATAGAATAGTTTATTCTATCATATGAAAAAAGTACATTCATCAATATGTCAAGAAATGGTACAATTTCTCCATCTATTCCTTACATAAATAAAAACATACATCCTCCAAATGAAGTTGAAATATTTTAAAACATACATATATAACTTACAATAATTATAATGCATTATTATTTTGTTATATACATAAAATATTTCAGTACAAGGTTTATATTTTAGCCAGAATCGGCTATTGGCTCTATAATTTCTAAGCTCTGTTTGAATTATTTTTTCAAATTGTCAACAACTTTTTTCCAGTTGCTAATTTGCACAATGTCCATATTCTTGCATAACTTCATCCACCTTATATTTAACCGATGTTTCCACCCAGCTCAAATGTTTTTTTTTATTCTGCAGCCATTCTATGATTTATTATTTTGTATGTCTGAAGATTGAGAACATGACGTTAAAAAGCATTGTTCATTATTAGTACTGATTTTGGAAGTAAATTCAGATTAGTTATGTTCATACTCATTTTATGAAATTGTCATGATTCATGTAGTCATGGCAATCCCCACTTTGAAATAGTCAAATTAAAAATTCATTAATATGTTAACAAAAGCAAAATATTACGAAATAAGTTAGACAAATGTGAATTTCTTTTGTTGGTATATTTTTTTTATTCACCCCCAGCAATGACCTTGTTCACTTATTTTATTTGAAATAACATTTTCATCATTTGTCGAAAAAATTAATACGATAAGAAAATATATGCTCCGTTCACCATTACGGTAGAAAAATATTATATAAAATCATTTTTAAATCTTGCATATCCGTTGACAAACCCATTTCGTATCAATATTTTCTTAAAAAAAATTAAAAAAAAGATAAGAAAAAAAAGGTCATTATTTTTTAATAATTAGAGAATAAATTGCCGGACCTTAAACATGTTAATTATTCACTCTCACCCTACAACAAGAAAGTTAACGCACACAGATGGAAACAATAGATTAGAGAAATAGTAAGATACATTTTCTTCACAATTTTACTTTCACAGTATAAGAAAGGACCGAACTAACTCCCATCGGTAGACACAGACCGGGTTATTCCCTTCTGCTTCAGATCTTATTTGTATCCATATGATGCGACTCCCAGAACAAGAAAATTACATGACACCGACTTTTTTACTAAAGATTGCAACCATGGTTGCAACTTTGATAACTTGCTTGATTTAGACACCATTTATGACTAATTGAACTAACTAAATAGATTTTCGAAGTTCGGTCCTGTCGATGGTCACCTGATCATTTTGTAGTGCGCATGCCGACATCTGATCTCGGATGTTTACATTTTATTGTCGTAAATTTGCCGTTTTTGGGATTAAACTTTGCGGATCTATAAATATTTTATCTATGGATAGCATAAATAATAATCAAAATGGAATCACTTATTAAAACGGTAGAATAAATCGGTATTTACTCGAAAATAACAATTCTATATGCAATTTATACGTTACAATTTTAAGTATTTTTGTATTTCAACAGGAAATACATTTTGACTACAATTTCGCAAAGAAATTAACGTTTTTTTTATCCCTTATATCAATCACAGTCAACAGATTGACTGGCAGTATAGACTGTACAGACAGGCCCATTAAGTATGTAAATACTAAACTTGCACTTTCAAAATAACGTTATCGTTAACATGACGCAAGAAAAAAACCGTACATTCTCTATTAACACACTTTTTGCCTGACACATAATAAAACCATTCTACTGAAATAATATGCATACGAAAGCAGTCTATTCATATTTTAATAACTGTAACAAGGCTAATAATAAATGTAAAATGCTATTAAATTTTATATAAAAATACACCATACAACACGAGAGTGAAGTAACTTGCAAAATTCCTAAGTTAATGCAGAAATACGTGTTATATACATGTACCTCCAACTAATTAGAAACACTCGTGGATAATAAAATCAGTATTTTAAGACATAAATACGGACTGAAGATTTTTTTTATCAAAAACTGCTCATCTTCTCACTGTGCAACGTCACTAGAGTCACCATAAAACAAGATATAGTCTATTCAAGATCTAGAGAGAATAATAAATCTTTTTTGATTTTTTTTTGTTCTTTAGTCCGGTGTCTTTGGCAAAATCTGTTAGACACATATATTTTTTATAAGAATAGGTTAGAAATTTTATAATCAGAAATACCGGTCTATGATAATGGACTATTTGGGTTAGATAACAATAAATATTTGAAAGTGTGAAGTGTTAAAAAGGATTTTAATCATTGTCATAGGCGTCGGAAGGAGGTTTATTTTATCCTTAAGTATTTATGGCATAAAATATTATTTCGGTAATAAATTCAAAATAGAATTAAGTTGTTATAATAATATTATTTTATTTCTTCTGATTTCTTAATAATTCACATACATGACAAAATATAGTTATTTATACCATAGTTAACACAAATCACAACTGTATTTTTATTATTTTCAGTTTTGGTATAGGAATGTATACAGTGTATAAATATACAAACCTAAATGTTTATTGATGTTTTACACTTCGTACGATGTTGAGTGTGTTTAGGGTTGATTTCTTAGAAGGAAACTCTAATTTTTTTTTACTCCTGAAGAAGGCATAAAATAAATGTCGAAATATTGAGTATTAAAAGAAAAATGAGTTAATTATTCTTATCCTACAGACCGCAACCCGATAAACTTCTTCCAAAATTATATATATATATATATATATATATATATATATATATATATATATATATATATATATATATATAAATAATAAGGTATGTAATTGTTTTCAATGAAAAAACATGCAAAACGAGCAAAAAAAATTTTAAATGTAAAAAATGCAATTTTCGTGGAAGTGGGGGTGGTCCGAGAACGTTGAACATGTGCCCAATATTATTTTTTCGGTGAGCTACCCCAAAAAAATCAAAGAATGAATGCTCTACGTTATTTGTGTCACTTTTTTCGTTTTTCTAATAAACAATTGCAATTTTACAAAAACTATTGGACCGACAGCACCCAACTTCCGCACACTTTTTAAGCATTTTAAAACTCACATTCTGGTAAAAGTTAAAAACAATTCAATAAATATTAAGAAAGTTATTAACAATTGAAAAATAAGCCATTTTTAATGTTTAATTTGCAATAACTTTTTTGTTTACAGACCGATTTGGACAAACAAAAACTCATTTTGAAGATATATTTGGACCATTTTTCTCTAAATTCCCTAGATTTTCCGTAAAATCCAAAAAACCGGGGAAAAATCATTTTTCGACCTATTTGTTAAAAAAAAACAATGTTCCAACCAAAATTTGTTGAAACACGAGATGAGACGTCATTTCCACTACCTTCCCCTATCCATTTCTGCAATCAGATCGCAGGCAGTATTTGAGTCATTTTTACCTCCCAAAAATCGCTTCGTTTCCTGGCCAATAGATTTACTTCAGAAATAGTAGAATGGTCTTTACAGTGTACAAAAAAGAGCAAACAAACTCACACAAAACCACTGACTCAAAAGAAATGGAACAGTTTTGAGGAATATTAATATGGATGTCTCTAACAAGGCAACATTCCACTCGTAGGTACTGGGCTCCTAACACAAGGACGTCCTAAATAGCTGAGTCTGAATCCAGAATTTTTATAGGATGTAAATCTTGTCGCTGTTTTGAGTATGTAGGAGTTTTTAGGTATTAAAATTGTAATAAATATGGACATACCTCCAAGGAATGCAATGAAGATAAATCATGTGGCAAATGCTGTAGCAATAATTGTAGCATTTAAATCTACCAGTTTACATCAATGCTACATGTTTTTAGTAATATGACATTTGTATATTTTTACCTGATTAAATTTAATTTTTTATCCTGTAATTTAAAATAGTAAACATGGAATTTGTTTTTTTTTTGGTTCACAACTCTTTTGGTCTTGTAACTTATCACTTTTTCTTCTTAACAGAGTTTGTAGATTGGAGACGGCCAAGTGTTTTTTGCGTTAAAGTCCACTAATCAATGAGGTAAGATTTTGCCCCTTATCTTTACGAACAGGTGGCAAAAATAACATTTTGTTTCAGGGCTATCTGACGCAAGTTCGTTTTCATCTTTGGCTTTGTCTCATTCCTTTTACTGTGTTTTTCATTCGGCTGTTAAGGCTTTCTGATTCTTCTGGCACTATTTTTCCTGGCCGTGTTACCACGACAATTTTAACCTACACGATTGGGCTCACCCTGCATTTGGTTGGTGAGTTGAGATTGGCCTGGTGAAACCCCATTCATCTACGAACAACCACAAGAATCCTAGCCACAGCGCTGGATCAAATAAACAGAAGTGAGAGGTATCGTTCACATAAGCATAGACCAGGTAGGAGAAAACTTTAATTTAGAGAATTGGAACTATAAATCAATTTTTTTACATGCAAATAAAACATAACATATTTAGATTTGACATAATATAAAACGTAAGAACATCTTGATAACTTTCGTTATAATAATTACTTTCTGTACTCTTGGCAATTAAAGATTCTAGAACGTTTGCGGCCAAATTTTTATATAACCTTTAAAAACGTTGTAACACCAATAGTTATCAAGATAGGGTATATAAAGAAATTGTAGGTACCATTCTGATTTATGTAAATAATAATTTTTTTGGAATAAAATGGAATTGTTATTTTGTTTTAATTAAGTCGTTTCATTATGGAGCTATACACCAGCAGTCAATAAATTAAAATCATTCCTGATACCTATGTGTTTTCCCGTTTAATCACTAGGTAAGTAACACAGATAATGTGAAACAGGTGCAATTGCAAATTGAGCAATGAAAAATATAAGCTAAGTTGGATACAAATCACTCTGCTGGTACAGCTTGAAAGATCGAAAATTGAGTATTATGCTGAAGAAAAATAGCAATCAAACAAAATAGATAGTGTCAACGATCAACAAAATACCGAATGTAAAGATAAGCTTTTTAGTATGCACCGGAATATCTAATCATTCCGAAATAAAACATTAGAGGTTGAATGTATGATTGATGGTTTTACAAACAAACCCCATTTATTGCTCTTTACTGAACACTTGATAAGACCATAAGAAAGTTCAAGTGTAACAATACAGGGCTATAAATTAGGATCCTGTTTTTCCCGAACCCACATGGAGGAGTGTGTGTCTATGCTGAAGATGAACTTGACTTTAAAAACGAAATTACAATTTGTGAAAAATGCATAGATGGTATGATTGAACTAGCATGTGCAGTGAATAAACAATTTAAGGTTATCGTTTTATGTATTTACAAGAGGGGTCTCGACAACCTCGAAATATTCTTGGAGACATTAGAACAGTTATTAAATCTTACATTTGAGAAATTTTTGAAATTTAGAGTAGTTATTGACGGAAATTTATTTATAAAGAATGAATTCACAAACAGATTTTTAGACCTAATGAATGTTTATAACATTTCTCAAAGTATTTTTGAGGCAACCCGCACAACCGAAAATACTTCAACACTTATTGATAATATTTTCTATAATTCAGATAGAATTTTACAAAGCTATGTGATTAATACTGCACTTTCGGATCATAAGGCACAAGTTCTATGTATTGAGAATATCATTATTCAGAAAGATCGTAAGTAGGTACTTTAAAAAAAAAATTACAAAGAACAAGGTGCAACATTTTAGACAGGAGCTTGAAGGTATAGATTGGTCAAAATAATATGGTTCAACTTCAGCAAATGTGACATATGATAATTTTTTGGGTATTTTCTCAGTTCTTTTAGATACGATTTTTGTCACTAAGAAGTATAACTCTCCCTCGGGATATGGTTTCTTGGTTTACTACAGGCATTAGAGTGTCCTGCAGACACAAACGTTGTTTTATACTTAAAAAAAAACAAGGGGACAAATTACAGCTGAATATTTTAATACTTATTGTAAAATATTAAAGAATGTTATTGTAAAAACTAAACAGTTAAGTAATAAAAACCATATTAATTCCTCTGAAAATAAAGTTAGGGCTACCTGGCAAGTTGTTAAACAAATTACTGATCGAAAAGACAAAACCAATACAGTTATTGAAAACTTTTCTTCCAATTTTAATGATCCTTTTAAGATAGTCAATAGTTTAAATAATTATTTTATAAATTCATACCCTACCGTTAACTCTCGATGTCATAGTTCACAAATTGAAGAGACAGTAACAAATTCCATTTATTTGTTTCCTGCTGATTCTGATGAGATATTAAAGGTAATAAAGGGTTTAAAAAAAAACAAGAAGTCGGTTGGAGATGATCAGATACCTATTTCTGTTTTAAGAGATGTAGATGACTATTTCTGAGCCTTAATCTTTTATTGTAAATTTGTGTTTTACACCAGGTATTTTTCCAAGTAAGCTAAAAAATGCCCGGCAATCTATAAGAAAGGGGAGAAATTTGAAGAAAAGAATTATAGACCAATCTCGCTATTGCCTAATATAAGCAAGGTTTTTGAAAAAGTTTTATATCAGAGAATTGTAACATTTCTGGATCAGTTTTCTGTAATATTAGATAAACCAAATGGCTTTAGAAGAAGGAAATTCACAGTAAGAGCTTTGTACCAAATAGTTATACAGATTATAGAATCACTAAATAAAAAAGCAAACATTGGCCATGTACCTGGATCTGTCTAAAGCTTTTGATGCTGTGGATCATAAAACATATTAAAACTTGAAATGTGTGGTATAAGGGGTAATGCACTGGCATTAATAAAATGGCATTTGACGGATAGGACTCGGTGTGTGGTGGAGTCCGATCTCCATGATAGAACTATAGTGCCTCAGAGGGTTAAAATAAAAAGGGGTGTCCCTCAGGGTTCAATACTTGGACCTCTTTTGTAAATTCTTTATACAAATGATTTATCTGAAATCTCTGAAGAGCAGACTGTGCTATATGCTGATAATACATCGCTTATATTCAGTGAAAGCACGGTGAAGTTGCTATTGATGAAGGTTTAACCTGTGATGGCCATTCTCGATGGTACTTTCGGTCCAACAGCCTGTCGCTAAATGTTTCCAAGACACAGTGCATTATATTTGGCAACAGATTAAATAGTCAATTTGCATTAACATTTGAGGATACAACAATAACATCAGTTGACAGCGCTGTTGTTTTGGGACTAAACATCGAAAGAAGGTTGGACTGGGGGACGCACATCGAGAGAGTTACCACTACAAGATCTCAGTATTGTTTTACATTAAGAATTATTTCGGAGAGAGTTGGAATCGATGCAGCTCTGTCAGCTTACCATGTATTTGTACAGTCCAGACTTAGATATGGTTTGCTATTTTGGGGTAATTTCTGTGATACTAATAGCGTTTTGATTCTGTAAAAAAGGTGTTTACGGTGTATTTTTGCAATGAAACAACAAGACAGTTGTAGAAATATCTTTATTAGTAACAATATTTTGACGGTTCTAGGTATGTACATTTTGGATTCGGTGATGTTTATAGTTGATAACAGGGATCCTTTTGAGGGGGCATCTATTAAACATAACTACACTACTAGAAATAAAACAAATCTGCTTCCTAATAAATATAACTAGCTATTTGGAGAAAAACGTCGAGTTTTCTATAATAAAAGTTTTTAATTCTTTACCTGAAAATGTACATTTACTTACTACCGAGAAATAGATTAAAGTGTGTCTCCTAAAAGTCTTTTTGTGTAAAAAAGCCTTCTATACATTGGAAAAGTTTTATGAGTGCGATAAAGGCAGCAATGTCTCGAAGTAAAATTTTTGTTGTTGGCTGTATCATTAAATTTTAAATGTGTGTAATTTTCCCTGTTATTTAAATTTTTTTCATTTATAATATTGTCCTTTATCTTAAGTTTTAGTTGTTTTTTTACTACATTAATTTGATAGAATTATATATATATATATATATATATATATATATATATATATATATATATATATATATATATTATTCAACGAAGGTATTTAAAACTGTATATGTATATGTATATATATATATATATATATATATATATATATATATACAGCTGAGAATGAACTATAATTTTTATTATGATGTTTATTACAGTAATGATATTTTTTTTTGACATTGTTTCATGCCTTTATGAGTTTTTTTGTAAGTGATATTTATTGAAATAAATAAAAACTCTCTCTATCTATCCATCTATTAAATTTTTCATAAAATAAAGCCTGGTATGAAGCTATTATCTCCCAGGAATAATTTGAAAACACTTAATAGTACATTTTATTCGATAAAAAGAAGCGACTCACAAAAGCGTATTTTCTGGAAGAAGAAATTCTGATTAAACGATTAACGCCCACATTTATAATCTGAGGTTAAACTCCAGAAACACAAAAGGACGGAAAGTCTGACGTCACTTTTAGGAAACTTATAGCATCAATCATCGCGTTTCTATAGTTTCGGTAATTGGATGTATACAATAAAAAAACATTTTTCTTGTTTTACGAGGGGCACTAGCAATGTTTCCTCCCTAACAATGAAATATTGCTATGTTTTTGATAATGTTATTTTTCAACTTGATCTGCCTTAACGTCAACGCACTTGCTCCACCTGGCTTGCAATGAATTTATTCCATCAAAAAAGTCTTGTTCGTCTTTCAGTGATTCAGTTTCCATAATATCTGATATATTACGAAACAACAACATGGACTCTACCCTACTAGAATTAATTAAAGCATGTCTGATTTCCACTTATTTTACTTTTCAAGGAACTTTCTACGAGTAGACTTCGGGAGCGGCCATGGGATCTCCGCAATCACCTGTGGGAGCTAACATCTTCATGGAAGCTTTTGAGGAAAACGCCTTGACTTCTGCTCCTCTAAATCCTAAATTCTGGTGCAGATATGTAGATGACACATTCGTAGATTGTCCACAAGGCGCAGAAACACCCCATAATTTCCTGAATCATCTAAATCACCAACACCCTAGCATAAAACTCACAACGGAAACTGAATCAAATGGTGCCCTTCCCTTTCCTGATGTATTAGTACAAAGGAAAGAGAATGGCAAATTAGGACATTCTGTGTACAGAAAACCAACTTATACAAATCCCTATCTCAATGCAACATCACACCATCATCCTTCTGAAAAACTAAACTCTTTGGTACATAGAGCACTTTCAATATGTGACGAATAATCACTGAAATCAGAAACAGAAAACTGACTAATACTCTGAGAGGCAACGGATATTGCGCTGAAGATATAAGACGTTCTATTAATAAATATAAAAACCCAACTCCTCAACAACATGTCATAAATGAATCTCCTATGGACAGTATTGTCCTACCTTACTAGTGATGGAAAGTAACGATACTAATCGTTACAAAATAACAGTTACAAACCAATCACTAAAAGTAACGAGTCCTCTATTTAAGGGCTATTCTTTTGAGTCATTATCACTTTCACTTCGATCACTTGAAGTAATTATGATCACTTCAGCCCAATGACAAGTAAATGCATATTCAAAAGAACATGAAGTTATCAGTTTCACTTTGTTCACTGTGATCAATTGATAATTACTCACAAGAATATAGCCTTAGAAAAGACTCGTACCTTGGCAATTCGTTACTATACCGATACACCCTTAGTCCGGGACGAGAATCGAAATAACTAAAAAAAATATAACTACTATTTTATTCTCGCGAGCCCAGGCCGGCATAGCGGTCTTCTTTATAGTCACAAAACCGCTGACTAGAGGAGTAGACACTGGATTATTTTAACTGTTTATTAGGCATTTGATGTGTAGGCGATTTCGAAGTTTTCGTTGTTTTCCGAGCGGCAACCTACAGGACAGAAGTGCTTTTTATGTTTAGATGCAGGGCTCGGCAGATTAAAATAATTTCGCCGAAATAAGATAAGAAATAGTATTTCTATTAGAAGGGATGGATCTTATACTTTGAAGACGTTATAGTCATTATCACATATGATAGTTGAGTTTTGAATTTAGTACGTTTTACGTCTGCCCCTTTACGTTTGTTATTTACTTGCTAGTTATTTCAAGTATGGCATATCTAAGTAGGTAGTAATATATTAAAATATTTCCAACTAGGTGAATAGTAAATAATAAATATATTCTGAATTTACTAAAAATGGTAATGCCAAATATGTTTAACGCATGATAAAATATACTGAGCAGATATAACAAAAAGATTTTTAGGGTTGAGAAATGGAAATGCAGAAGAGAAGTTTTCTTTGGATTCATTTTATATTATCTAATGTCAAAGCACAATGTAATATTTGCAAATCTATAAATTTCTATTAAAACGGTAATGTTTTAAGTTTAATGAAACATTTTAAATCGAAACACCCAACAATGTCGTAAAATAAGCACTGAAAAACAAATTACTCTTTCAGCAGTTATCGTCGTAGTTAAACGGCTCATGTCAATATTAGAGAGAATTAAACTTAAAATTACAAGTCAAGTGAGAGAAGACGTGATAATTTTTTTTAGATTCACTTGCTTCTCGTTTTGGAGACCCAAAAAAACAACGATGAATAAAGCGATTTTTCTTGATCCTCATTTCAAAACAAGGGGTTTTGTTAAAGAAGATTGTTTGGAACTAGTGAAAGACGAACTTCAGGTTGAATTAGTTAATATAATAAAAAAGAAATATGGACAAATTGCTGCAGGTCAGATAAATGAAATAGAAATATCTGAAGAAAAGACAATATGCGAAGAAATATATTATTTGGCAAGATTTTGATAATTCTATATCTTTCGAACCTGTAAGCAGTTTAACCGCTTTAGCAATTGCAGAAATCCGCATATACACAGGCAAGGCTTATTTGTAAAGAAAAAAAGACCCTCTCGTTTGATGACAAGGCAGAGAAAAAGTATACTCTTGGCTAGCTCAACCGGCAAGGATATATTTATGTATAGTTATAGTATTGCGAAAGAGTTTTTAAAAGCTGTCAAGTCATAACCGAACGAAAAAATCATTTAAAGGCAAAACACGTCAAAAATTATTGTTTTTACACCAGAATAAACATTTATAACATTTTTGTCTGTATTTCAAAATGCGTATATATATATTTTTTTTGTTTTTGATAAATACGGCTTTAAGAGTTTTTTCTAAAAAATGTTTGTTTTATTTTTATCTGTTTAAATAAATTTTGTTATTCTTGAATGGTATATTCTTTAATTTGTATATGTTTTTCCATATTTCCATATATTACCTTTTAATACTTATAATTTAAACACCTTTTAACACTTATAATTGAAACCAATATATACTTAATGTTCAGTATTAAATTTCATATTTAACATAGAAAATAAATTATTTAATCAAAGACCTGAAGTATATTTGTTATATCACTTGCCGTATTACTTATTCGAATAAAAGTAACTAAAGTAACGATTCCGAAATAACGAGTCCTAGAGACGAAAGTAACGAGTTGTTACAAGTCCTCAAAAGTAACTAAACTTTCCATCACTATACCTTACACACACGGAACCATCGACAAGATTGCCAGATTGCTTCGAAAATCAAACATCCGGACAATTTTCAACACATGTAAGAAAATTGGACAATGTTTGAAATCTCCAAAGGACACAATTCCATTTCAAACAGAAGGCGTTTACAAGATACCTTGCTCTTGTGATAAAGTGTATGTAGGTGAAACAGGACGGTCTATATCCGCTAGGCTTAAGGCACATGAAAGATGTATAAAAAACAAACAAATTGTACAATTTGCAGTAGCTGAACACCAGCATGGCTCAGGTCACACATTTAATGTAAAAGAAATTAAGATGTCAGCATCAGTGTCTGGTTTCTTTAAATGTAAAATTAGAGAATCAATCGAAATTTATAATATCCAAATAATATTAACAGAGCTGCAGGTCTCCATCACACGTGGAAACCGTTCGCTGAGCACCAATCGAGTATAAATACCGGGCAGTTGCTCTTTAAAAGTCATTCAGTGTTCTAATCTCGCGGAGTAAAAATCCCTGAAGATGCATGGTGCAATTATAGACGAAACGTTGGATAATAATTCCAATTTGACACGGTCTAAACCCAAGAACCATGGTTTTCAACTTGACCAAAGCCGTGAAAAGCATTCGTTCTTTATTAGTTTTGATCGAGTTTTAATCGGATGCAACATTTACACTCAATTCTTTTATGTTTATGAATTTAAATGCACAAATCGAATGGATAACATATTTTGCACGTTAAAACAAGGAATCGAATTGGAATGACAAACGAGAAGTACCCAAACTTTGTAATTTAAAAAATTTTCACATAACAAAAACAATAAAATTTGTCTTTTTAACGCTGAAAACTATTTTACTCACCAAAAAGTATGGTCATTCTTACTATGAAAGAAAAATAGCCGATATCTTTCGATTAAATGGAATTGAAATACGGACTATTGAATCTGAACACTATTCTATACAAACGCATTTGCTCCAATAATTTTAATCCAATCGGCCTTTTGCATTGGAAATAAAGTATATATGCATGGTAAAGTATTCTTTTCGCCCTGAGCACAAGGCATTGTAATGATAAGTCCTGTAACGAAGTTACTAAATTTTTGGGCATGAGTATGTTCGCCGGGATTCAATTTATTTCTTGCGGAAAAAGAATACTTAAAGTTTCAATATTACCGGTATTTAATTAGATTTGCCGCGTCATGCCGGGAAATACGATTTTCCGATGATTTTTAGAGCGTCCGACCATAGTAATCGCGCTGTATACGGTCGTATTGTATGCGCAATCACCGCACGCCGTCACTCGTCAGCGTGGTAGGAGCTCGGGCCGACTACTTAACTCGAACTTGTTGTAGTACTACGGAAAAAGAATGAGTCATGAATGCATCGAAACACAAATTTCAAAAATCATTAATATCTTACCGACACGTCCCACCCGAAAATAACTTCAAATATGAGAATCAAATATACATAAGTACGTCAACATAGGGTGTCTGGAAATGTGCCAGCGGACCCACTGATGAGTTCAACCGCTGGCATCGTGGACGAAACACGCCTGTAAAGTTTTGGGTCAATTTTCATTGTGCTTTCGGGAAACTAAGGGGGCAAATGTATATAGTAGATGTTAAGCTGACCATTATTTCGCTGGTAGTTATGTGACAGCAACTGGAGAGTGAGGGTGGCCCAGGGTAGAGTTGTAAGTATAAATAAGAAAGAAGAAACTACGCAGTCTGTACAGGGTAATTCCCTGTGGGATAGCGTTGGCTCGCGCAACGAAGGGTATTTAGTGCCCATCAACGATCCTACAGTTCCAATTAACGACATGTGGTTCAGGTCAAGAAGACAGTTGAGACGCTAAATCCCTCAACGAAAAAAGGATATAGTTGAGACGCAAATCCCTCAACAAGAAGACAGTTGAGACGCAAAATCCCTCAACGAAAAAAGAAGCAATAAGCGCGCGACCATGATACAAATTGTATCATTGCTGACTGGGATAAAGTCCCAGAGGAACACAGTTCCAACACTTCATCTTTCATACGAGCGATGAATCATGAAGTCGAGAAGACAACTTACATTAAAAGCGAAATATAAGCAAGTACGAAGCAATGAGTGCACCGGCACCTAGAGCGGAAACACCAAGTAGTGATGACCGGAGGCTTAAAAAGGCTACGGCCCGGAAACAAATGCGACACTTAGAGTGCGCTTTTGTAGACTGTAGCTTCTTCACTACAGTAAACAGAAGTAAGTTCGTGGAACCTTCGGTCCAAGGGGGTTTTAGCCGGTAGGAATCCGGCACTACCTTCACACTTCGTGTTGGTGTCTATGCAAGATTTTCCCTCCTCGAAAAAAAATATATACTTCGCTGAGAACTGCACGTTCTCCACCAGGGTCAACAATCCCAACGGACAGCCTGGGTCGCCTGCCAGACCGCGCCTTTCTGATCTAGCAATGTAGATGAAGCCAGGCTTGTGTGTATATGGTGTTTAACTATCCACTTCCTTCCTTACCCTTGTAAATACGGGCAATGTTGTGTCATCCTACCGCCACTGCCGAGGACCCTTATAAGTATGGGCAGTGTCGGTTCCTTTCCTAATTTCCTACCGCTATTGGTCGACATTGTCGAGGACCCTTGTAAGTACGGGCAATGTCGTTCCATCCTGCTGACGCTGTCGAGGACCCTTACAAGTACTCAGGAATGTGTTTTACCGCCGGGTGCTCTGTTGTCCATAGAGAAGGGCGCTTAACAACTGCCGCTCCGACGTTTATCGCCGCCGCCGCGTTTAGAGGTCGCCACCGCCGTGTAGAGGTCGCCGCCGCCGTGTAGAGGTCGCCGCCGCCGTGTAGAGACGCCGCCTACCGCCGATCGATGCCGGATTACTGTTAGACATGCCGTGTGTACCGCCGTCGGTCAAATTTTAATACGAATCGTCGTGAATGGCGTTGCAAACGTATAGTACGAGCTAACGTGAATAGCGACGTGAATGATACCGCCGGGTTACCGTCTACGCTACCGTGAACAGCGCTCATAACATACTCTTGCTCTCCAGACCTTTTAAATGTTTATTTTGTTGTACATCTTAGGTTATAAGTTAGTTTTAGGCCATGTATTTTTATAAAAGTATGGAATACAGGATACAGGATGTTTTAAAACCGTTTGTTTCATTCCCTAGTCCCATTTTTAACAATACAGTGAACAATAGGCAGCCGGCAGTCAGCACTAATACGCGCAATTGACCCCTGGTTTGCCGTTTCTTCACTGTAACAAGCTGCCCGGTGCATAAGTGGCCCCTCGACCACATTAAGCCCGAGGGTGGCGCCCGAAAACAAATCACCGAGTGGATGTTTTGACCATCGGGCAGTCAAATCGATAAACAGTTCAGAAAGCAGAGATATCTCAATTATAAGGAGATACCGTCAAACCGATACCCCTGCGCTGAGCATTTGACCGATGACTATCTGCACGAGAAATATCCGCTGCCTTAAACAAAGTAGATCCGTAGAGCCCAAATAACTCCCTTACGAAAAACGCGTCACAGTCCTGTTAAAATCCTAATTCCAAAATACTTACGTTTAATTAACAACTAAAACTTTCTTCCCCGTGTACTTTCTTTAAATATGTTTCTAATAAGATGGCATAACAGTAAACTGACTAAAGTTATCTCGACCGCAAATTCGTTTAATTAAAAGTCAATATTTGCTCCAGACATGCTTTATTAAATTCAAATTTAAGTCGAAATTCGTTTCAGTGATAGTGCATGATGTAAACGGCGCGCCATTTGGGATATATTAGGTTTACTTGAATTCGGAATTCGTTAAATTTGATTTAATATTGGATCTATTGAAGATATACTGGATGGTCACATAAAATTGGTAACTCTTCTTAAAATATGTTCTGCTTCATTTTTTAAAATTAAAAGAATTAAATGGAGATTGGATAAAATGTGATTGTCAGACTTGCATTGTCTTTATTCCTGTTTGTACGTTTCGATTAGGCTGTATCTCTGCTACGAAGAGGCAAACATAACAATACAGAACCAGAGGATAGAAAACGTCGAACACTATGTATACTTGGGTCATGACATCAGACTAGGGAAATCAAACCAGGATGCTGAAATAAAAAGAACACAGCTGACATGGGCCGCTTTCGGTAAACTAGCGTACATCCTAAAAAATAATTCAATTCCCATAAATCTAAAAAGAAAATTATACGACACATGCATATTACCGGTGTGTACGTATGGATTAGAGACCATGTCCCTCACCAAAAAGTCCGATAAAAAATTAGAAACAGTCCAAAGAGCGATGGAAAGAAACATGCTTGGAATATCATTGAGAGACAGGATTAGAAACACCGAGATAAGACGCAGAACGAAAGTCAAAGACATGGTGAAGGAGGTTGCAAAGATGAAGTGGCGATGGGCTGGTCACATACCCCGATATGAGGACAACAGATGGACACAAAGAATCCTGGAAAGGAGACCGAGGGAGACAACAAGAAGCACGGGAAGACCTCAAAAAAGATGGGTAGACGACATAAGGACAGTGGCGGGCAAACAGTGCATGAGATTGGCCAAGAATAGAGAAAGATGGAAACAATTGAGAAAGACCTACATCCAGGAGTGGATGGACAGAGGTTGACAAAGAGAGAGAGAGTATCTCTAATCATTATCAAATGATAAAGATACAGCCAATGGAAACCTCGTACAAACAGGAATAAAGACAATGCAAATCCGACAACCATATCTTACAAAGAAGGTACTTGAAGTGTCCGGCTCCGATTTTAATGAAACTTCAGTATGTTGGAGAGAGAACAAAAATAAAAGATACGTATTTTTTTTTATCTGCCGAGATTCATTTTAACGGGGTGGAAACCGCCCCTAAAGTTCACCCCTAAAACAGTATTTTTGAAATATCTCACGTTCTAAGTGAGATATGTTTACAAAACAAAATGAAAGCTACTTATTATTCGAAATGATGTATAAGCAATGTTATTTTCACCCCCAAGGATATCATGGAATGTGTGAAAATATGGAATTGTATGAAAATATTTTTTTCACAAGTACCATAAGTAACTTAAATTGACTGGTTTCGGGGTTTCTAAAAATAAACTAGTAAAAGAGGGTGAGCTACCCCCAAATACGTTTTTTTCTTAATTGAAATATTTTTACAAAACAAAATGGAAATTACTTGTTTTTGGAAATGATTCTGAATTATGGTATTTTCACCCCCAAAGATATCATCCCCTATATCTTATAACGGATATAAAATTAGCGCACCTAATTTAATTCTTAAAATTACGAAAATTAATAAAATTGTTTCAAAGTATTATCAACTCAAGTTGATATGTTTTGGGGTTTCAAAAAAAGAAGTAGTAAAAGAGGGTGAGCCACCCCCAAATACATTTTTCAAATCTCAAATTCTAATCGAGATATATTTACAAAACAAAGTAGAAATTACTTGTTGGTTGAAGTGAGGTTATACCATGTTATTTTAACCTCATAGATATAATCCTCTTTACTTTTTATGAGGGTTAATTTTGTAACTCATTTATATAATTTAATTCTGGACATCAGAAAATTAAACGAAATTGACGTGTTTCGGGGTTTCCGAAAATTAACTAGTAAAAGAGAGTAAGCCACTCCCAAATAGTTTTTTTTATATCTCTAGTTCTAATTAAGATATCTCTACAAAATAAAATCAAAATTATTATTCGAAATTATGTTAAACTATGGTATTTTCATTCCAAAGGATATTTTTTATAAAAGTAAAGTTTTTTCATACAAATATTTATTATTCCTAAAATTGTCAATATTTTACTCAAATGAACGTTACAGAATTAAAAATCACTATTTGTCATGAATTATAATAATTTACAGACATGAATGCTTAACCAATGAAATAAGTTTTTATTTTTTTATTAATTAAAAAAAAACAGGAAGCTCGGTAACGTTAATATTAATTGAAATTTGGCAATTTTAAGAATAATTGTACATATACGAAATGACCTCCTTAGAATGATATCCTTGAGGGTGAAAATACCATAGTTTAACTTCATTTCAAATAATAAGTAATTTCCAATTTGTTTAGTAAAGTTATCTCAATTAGAACTTTAGATGTAAAAAAAGTATTTGGGGGTGGTTAATTTTTATTTTTATTTTTAGAAACCCCGAAACACGACAACTAAGTGACTTATGATATTCGTGAAAATAATATTTTCAAACAATTCCATTAAATTTCGTAATTTTTACAATTAAATTACTTGCGCAAATAGAGAGTTTACCCTAATAAAAAATGAGGGATGATATCTTTGGGAGTGAAGATACCATAGTTTAATATCATTTCGAATAACAAATATTCCTCATTTTGTTTAGTAGATTTATCTTAATTAGAACTTGAGATATTAAAAAAAGTATTTGGGGGTGACTCACCCTCTTTTACTAGTTTATTTTTGAAAACCCCTAAAGATTCAAGATTTCAAACAATTTTATTAATTTTCGTAATTTTTAGAATTAAATTACGTGCGCGAATATATGATTTACCCTTATAAAAAAAAGGGATGATATTCTTGGGAATGAAAATACCTTAGTTCAACATCATTTTAAATAACAAGTAATTTCCATTTTGTTTTGTAAAGAAATCTCAATTAGTACTTGACGTTTAAGAAAAAAAAAGTATTTGGGGGTGGCTCACCCTCTTTAACTAAATATTTTTAGAAACCCCGAAACCCGTCAACTAACTTAAGTTACTTATGGTATTCATGAAAAAAGTATTTTCAAACAATTATATTAAATTTCGTAATTTTTATAATAAAATTACGTGCTCGAATAGATGGTTTATCCTTATAAAAAATAAGGAATGATATCCTTGGAGGCGAAAAACCCATAGTTTTAACATCATTTCGAACAATAAGTGATTTTCATTTTGTATTGTAAAGATATCTCACTTAGAACCTGAGATATTTCAAAAATACTGTTTTTAGGGGTGAACTTCAAGTTTTCACCCCGTTAAAATGAATCTCCGCAGATAAAAAAAACGTGTCTCTTATTTTTGTACCCTCTACAATATATTGAAGTTACATTAAAATCGGAGCCGGACACCAGGTACCTTCCTTATTAGTCAATTTTCAACATTGCTGCAACTTTCAAACAAAAATTAAATTCAAAATGTGGATTAATGTTTCAGTTTTATTAGAAATTATTTGACATTTACAGTTCCCTCCTCCTAAAAACGTATTCGATAAAATTAAAAGGTTATTTTTTCTTCAAGTTACTAGCCCCATCTATCACATATCAATGGTGCCCACGAAGACATTGACGCTGAAATATGCCAAAAGATTTGCGGTGAAAAAGAACATTTATAAAACCACGGCGAAAATCATCACTTCTTCATATATGCGGCGAAAACTAGAATGCCAAACGACATAACGGCGAAAAAAATAAATCTTTAATAAATGCGGCGAAAAAAATTACACCATCAATAAATACTAATATTTTAAATTCTGTTTCAAATCTCGCTCCAAAAGACAAAGCCAATACTTGTCACTTCACCGCTGTGACGTCACATGTTGCCAAAGACTGGTAAACTGACAAGGAGATATAAAGTTTTTTCGTAATTTTTGTAATAAAAGATGAGTTCTAAGTTTTATAAGTGTTGTATGGTGCCTCAGTGTACAAGTACTGCAAATAAAACACCTGAAAAGTTATTTTTTATTCACGTCCCACGGTCGGAAAATAATAGAAAAATGTGGCTTCAGCTAGCCTGCGGGAATCCAGCATCTGCCGGATAAAATCTTCTTTATTTATCACACTCTACTCCCAGAACGAAAAAGTTAAATTACACTAACAAACTCTGCTATAATCACCAGGTACAAAACTTTCACGATAAATCACTTTTTGCTATTTCAAACGGCTCGTACCGTCCGACCATTTGAGCAATTTTCCTTAGAACTGGGTACATAACATCTATTCCTCATCTTGAAGGTAGTTAAAACACTATTTAAACTTGCAAAGTACGAATAAATACAAAAAAATCAATAATGTTAAACCATGACCGACAAACGTAACGCTAGCGTGAAAACCAAAAAGTACTGCATATCTAATAGGGCTGCTGATAAAATATCGATATATCGGAATATCGATATTTATGACTAATATTTTTTAGGACGATATACTAATAGCAAAATATAGGTGTCGGCGTAAATTAAATAAACTATATTATCGTAAATCATATAAACTGAACTATTATTTTTATTTATCTACGTATTCTGTTGGAACGACAAATCGAATGCAGCCTCACTGTCTCTGATAGATTATCGAAATAGAGACGAGAGGTTGCGAAAAGTACATGTTTACTTAATTTATTTCAGTTAATCTAATTAATGATATGTCGTCTGCAGTAAATTCTTCAATTGCTTGGAACTATTTCAAGAAGGGTGACATGAGAAACTTTTTTTGTAATTTGTGTACCAAAATAATGTAATTTTGATTTATTCAGTAGACAAATTAGATTAAAAGACTGTCTTTTTCTTAAATATAGCGATATTGTTGCAATCATGTCTCTGGTGTTAAAGACATATAATCACAATCTAATTTGCGACCACCTAAAATGTACGGACGTTTCGTCCCGATACCGGTGGTGGACTCATCAGTGGAATAAACCGGTATCTTTCCCAGACATTCTTGTACTTTCCACAAACTTGGACCCCTATTTAAGTCCAATTTTGCCGGAAAGCGGTGGTAAGATGTTAGTTCCACAACATGCCCCCCCCCCCCCTAAGGCATTTGCTTTCCGGCTTTAACTGTCACAGACAGTCCAAGCCGTAAGAAAGCACAGACCTGACAAGAAAGTGGAACGGACATCCTCGATGGTCTTTCCAAAGTAGGGTACCAGCTTTAGCACAAAGCCACGACTCGACGGCCTTCCATCTTGTCGTCCCTGCTCGGGCGCCATGTTGCCATCATGTTTGTGGTGTTAAAGACATATAACCACAATCTAATTTGCGACCACCTAAAATATACGGACGTTTCGTCCCGATACAGGTGGTGGACTCGTCAATGGAATCAACCGGTATCTTTCCCAGACATCCTTGTACTTTCCACAAACTTGGACCGCTATTTAAGTCCAGTTTTGTCGAAAAGCGGTGGTCAGATGTTAGTTCGACAACAATATACGATATATCCAATTTCAATACTGGTATATTTAAAAATGTAGATACAGTTTTACCAGTAAAGTCCGCATCATATGGGATGTTTTTTTTATTAATAGCTTTATTCGAAATTTAAATTTAACAATAATTTCTGCCCCGATCGAGATGAAAATTAACTAAAAAAACTGTAGTCATGTGATCAGCATTATCTGTCAAATTTTATTATTTTTTTAAACTTAAAAGTGAGATTATATCTCAAAACATCGAAAAAAGTTAGTAGAAAAAGTTTTTCTAAATACAATTTTTTGCCCATGTGCAAAATTTCAGCTGTATAAGATAATTTAGATTTTTTGTCCATTTTTTGTAAATTACACCACTGTTGCAAAATAAGACTCAACGCAACCTACATAAAACTTCCTAGTTTTGATAATGTTGCATATGGACCAAAAATTATATTTAGAAAAACTTTTTCTAATAACTTTTTTCGATATTTTGAGATATAACCCCACTTTTGATTTTTTTTTTTGGAACAAAAATTTTAATTTGACAGATAATGCTAATCACGTGACTTATTTTTTTTCTTAATTTCCATCTCGATCAAAGCAGCAATTGATGCCAAAGTCAAATTTCGAATAAAGCTATTAATAAAAAAAATAATTAATAAAAAAAAATCCGATATTTTTATTAACAGCCCAAACTGCAGATATATTAGGGGGGTTGTTCCAAGTCCGTATTATCGGAATTATTACAAAATTAAAAGAGGTCGGGCCGTGACATCGTCTAGCAATTTGAAATTAAATCTCCGTCGTGCTAAGCACAATTCTAAGCTGTACAATCAAAGATTATTATAGCTAACGCTATAGATACCTCACGCAGTGTTAAATTTTTGATAATCTCTATGGATCCAGCCGATTTACGGGCCGGATCCAGCGGTACCGAACGTAGCGTAATGGATCTTCGCCGTGAGCCTCGTTGCCAATTTGAGCCTGGTCATTTAACGGGCGCAAGAAGCCTGTCGCCGGTCGATACGGAAAAAATTCAATTCTGTAGCATTTTGAATGTCTTATGGGTATGTTGTGATTTGTTCTGGCATTTGTTTAGTTTCGCAATGAATGTTCCGATGTTAAAATAATTTTATTGCTTTTAATAGTATTCTGTAAATATTAAAATAGATAAACTATTTATTACGGTATAAATACAAATATATTTTGTTATTATTTCAATTGTGAGACAATTGTACATTTTTTTTAATCGACCAAAAAGAAAAAAAATTTAATTTCATATATATATATATATATATATATATATATATATATATATATATATATATCCTGCTGTAGGTAGGTCCTCCGCTAATAGACAATTTGCATTTAATAGGTCATCCCGGTGCGATAGGTCATCCGTATATGGATGACCTATAGCTTTTCATGTAAAACAAGTTTATGGATTATCCTGATACTCCTGACAAATTTTCAGAAGGATGACTTATAACGTTATTTTTGATATTTCGTATATTTTAGTTCAGGATTTTGACATAAAAAAAGTGGCGCCACCTTAGTGCGTATATTTCATCTGTATATTTGTAGATAAATTGCAGCGGATATATCCTCCGTGAATACTAGTATTTACCTTCTTTGCGGTGGATAGGTCCTCCGAAAATATGGCAACACTGTATTCGTCTCGATTATTTAAGAAATATTAAAACACTTCCAAAAATCAACCGTTAGAGTGTGACTTACTAGGAAGGTATCTGAAGAGTCCTACTCCGATTTCAATAAAACTTTAATATGTTGTAGAGGGTATAAAAATAAGAGACAGATATTTTTTTTTATCTGAGGAGATTCATTTTAAGAGGGTAAAATCCGCCCTTAAAGTTCATCCCTAAAAACAGTGTTTTTGAAATATCTCAGGTGCTAAGTGAGACAACTTTACAAAACAAAACGAAAATTACTTGTTATTCGAAATGATGTGGAACTTAAACCTGAAGTTCTTATTGAGATATATTTACAAAACAAAATTGAAATTATTTGTTATTTAAAATGATGTTGAGGTGTTAAATTATTTTCATCCCTAAGAATATCATTCCTTATTTTTTATAAGGGTAAACCATCCATTTTCGCACGTAATTTAATTCTAAAAATTACGAAATTGTTTGAAAATATTTTTTCACAAATAATATAATTAACTGAAGGTGACATCTTTCGGGGTTCCCAAAACTAAACTAATATAAGAGGATGAATCACCCCCAAAATATATATATTTTAATATCTCAAGTTCTAATTAAGATAATTCTACAAAACAAAATGAAAATTATTTGTTATTCGAAATGATATTAAACTATGGTATTTTTCCCCCAAGGATATCATCCCTTATTTTTCATTAGAGTAAACCATATATTTGCGTACAATTTCAAAATTTTTAGAATTAAATTACATGCGCTAATGGACGGTTTACCCTTTTAAAAAATAAGGGATGGCACTTTTGGCGATGAAAATACCTTAGTTTAACATCATTTCAAGTAACGAGTAATTTTCATTTTATTTTGTAAAGATATCTCAATTAAAACTTGAGATTTAAGAAAAAAAATTATTTGGGGGTGGTTCACACTTTTTTTACTAGTTATTATTAGAAACTCTGAAATCCGTCAACTTAAGTTACTTATAGTATTCGTGAAAAAAAAAATATTTTCAAACAAATATATCAAATTTTGTAATTTTTATAATTAAATTACGTGCGCGAATAGATGGTTTGCTCTTATAAAAAATAAGGGATGTTATCATTGGGGATGAAAAACAAACAGTTTAACATCATTTCGACGACAAGTAATTTTCATTTTGTTTTGTAAAGATATCTCATTTAGAACATGAGATATTTCAAAAATACTGTTTTTTAGGGGTGATATTTAAGTGCGGTTTTTACCCCGTTAAAATGAATCTCCGCAGATAAAAAAAAATGTGTTTCTTATTTTTGTGCTCTCTACAATATACTGAAGTTTCATGAAAATCGGAGCTGGACACTTCAAGTACCTTCCCGTTAGGCTTTTCGAAATAGAATAAAAAAATAAATCGACCACAAATCAGTTACAAAATTATTACGCCGGCTTATATTTGCAATAAGTTGTGGAGTAGCTTTTCTGTTAATCGATTTTTTAAATTTTTAATGACGATGTAAAAACTCATTTAAATAGAAAAATGAGGAGAATTGTTTTTCGGCTTTGGCCCTTTTTCAACTTAAGTTTTGGGATAGTAACAAAATTTCTCAAAATCTATCATTCTTTTCTGTTCTGTTTGCTTCTTTTTTATTACATTGTTAATATTTCTTTCAACTAGCAACTCAAAATCGCTATCTTGATCTTCTGTATTAACTACCTTTCCTCTAGTTTTTTTTTGTAAATCATCATTTTCGAGCAAATTTTCCTCTAAATTCAAATCAATTTCATCTAAACTTTTGCCTTTAAACTGACCGGCTTCCTCCGTTTTCATAAGTATGAGTAATTTGGATATTTTTGATGTCTGGTAAATATCATCACGGAGTCTGTAAGATGATCGGTGGATTCCTAAGGTGGGACTAATAAAGTTGGTTGTTGCTCCATATCATTTTCACTCATGTTAAATAACTGGGTCAATGTAGCCAAATGCTTCATTAATCAAGTACATGTGAGGGCTTCAGGGTTTTTTAACTAAACTTAGTGTACCATATTTTCTCAAAACTTTATAACCCACAAATTGCTGCCCAGTATTTGGATTTCCAAACAGATAACTACTGGGTTTTTTGAGAATATTATCTCGACATTTTAGAACTATTTCTAAATGATCTTGAACATCTTTACTAATAATCCCGTCCCCTTTTACCCCTTATGACAATTCTTTCGAAGGAATTGATTAATATTTTTTGTGTTTCAGAAACAACTTCAGAAAATTCTTCGTAACCTTGTTGATTTAACTTTAGAAGCGCAGATTTATATGTATTTATGAAAAGTCTTTGAAGTTCACCGGATCGTCTTCTATTTAGTAATAATTTTCCAACAAGATGATATATGCTTTTTCGTTTCCATTATTTTCTTTTAATTTGAAAAATGCACCATTTGCCTTGTTAATAAGGCATTATTTTAGTAGCTTTAGATCGCTCGCTAGAGCCACTAAAGTTACCTTACTCCATTTTTGTAAAGTTAAGTCACTTGCTGCTTGACTGGAAACATCAAATTTCCAGTGACTTTAAATTACCTGAATTAAAGTTTTAAAATCGGCCTCAGTACTTACTAACAGTATCGATGTTTCTGATTTTTTAAATATATGCATAAGCGCAACAGCACAACACTGTTTTAAAGTGGTTCCCATATTCATAGAAAATGTGGAAAATTGATAAACGTGATTTTCTGGATCATATTTTGAAGCTGCTTTTGTGGCAGATACCAAAATATCGTAATGTTCGGGTTTAAGAGCTTCAAGAAGATCTCTTAGAGAAGGTCTAATTTTTTTGTCTTCAATAATAAGCTTGGCCAATTCACGCATTTTCCTTGAAACAACCAGAATGAAATGCTTTTCCCGATGAATGTTTAACTATCTCGCTGCAAAAGCACATATAAGTGGATCCTTCTTAGCTACAAGGGAAATTTAATCAGCTCTCATACGGGAAAACACATTTCCTTTTAATTGAGGATCCCTTCTTAAGTTGCGTACTAAATAATTTTGCGCAGTGCTTTGAGAATTTTTCTCAGAAGTTCTTTTATTTGGATTTGCATCACAATTTTTGCGGTGTAGCCGTAGATTCCTAGCAGAGTAAAAGCTCAAACAGTATGTACATGGAAGGTAATTAGTAATCTCAGCACTTTTTCTTATGGGTTTTGTTACTTCACTGTTGGTTAAGTTTACCTTTCTTCCTTAGACTAAAAAGCAAGTTTTTTTCATTCCTTGCATAGTCATATTCTGAAGGATTAAAATCAGAATCTGCAGGATCATCAGTAGGCGTGGAGTCGGAGTCAAAAACTATTAATTATTAATAGCTTTATTCGAAATTTGACTTTGACATCAATTTCTGCTTTGATCGAGATGAAAACTAACCAAAAAATAGTAGTCACGTGATGAGAATTATCTGTCAAATTTAAATTTCTTTGCAAAAAAAAATCCAAAGGTGAGGGTATATCCCAAAATATCGAAAAAAGTTATTAAAAATAGTTTTTCTAAATGCAATTTTTAGTCCATATGCAAAATTTCAGCTGTATAAGATAATTTTAAATTTTTGACTATTTTTTGTAAATTGTACCACTGCAATTGCAAAATAAGATTCAACGCAACCTACATATATTTTGGCATATATTCATTTCTTAATCCATTTTATTTTATCAAAATACGTATTTACCTTTTACGTTTAGTAATACCCTTCTTCTAGTGCAATTCTTATACTAAGAACTGAACACGAAATCATTACCTTATATTACTAAACAATGGCAACGTTGTCGGGCTAGCGATCCATTGTAATCTATAAAATTTCTATATATCGGAGGATGTATCGCTTCGATTGTGAAAAAGGAGTATACGCCTGGGTGACATAAATACCGTGATTTCGTTGGAGGACGTAAAGATAGGGATTTATGTGAAAACTAAAAAATTTTTTTGTTATTATTTTAATGGATTTATAATAAGAATAACAAAGTACTCTATATACATGACACAAATTATATATATATTCACTATTTCTGGTGGATGACCTAAAGATGCGCCACATGAGGAGGACCTATCTACTGAATGATGTAAATATATATATATATATATATATATATATATATATATATATATATATATATATATATATATATTAACCTGGTTTAAGAAATTCTCGCCAGGGGGGAAGAAAAAATAGATGTAAAACATACAGGGTGGCTTAAAAGAGTAAAAGTCTTAATTGAGTAAAATAAAAAATTCTTAAAAATTTTATCTAAAAGTGTATTTTGACAGTAGATATAACATGATTTTGAGAACATAACCTTCTGATTTAAATAATTAGTTTAGAACCTACTTGGAGGTTAAAAAAGTGTGATAAAATACTATTCTAAATTTCTTTTTGACTAGATTACCACTATGTAAGAGTACGAATCAGGTTTTAAGTTAGTCGAGGACAAAAAATTAGATATACTGGGTGGTTAAAAAATAACCATTTTAAAGAACTTTACAGAAAATAAAACGCTCGCAAGTGGATCAAAAAGCATCTAAGTCTCCATATGCCCTCTATCTTAGAAATAAATGTTTTTCTTGATTACGCTGATACAAAGTTCCTGATGATACGGAGTATAATTTATCGAATACAATACCTTTTAATTTACTCTAGGCAATCAATAATACGAAAAGATCTGTACTTCTATAATGATATTTTTTAATCGCCCCCAGAGGAAAACGTCTAAAGAGCGACCTAGGTAGCTAAGGTGTTTCCGAACGCCATCCTATCCATTTTTATGGAAAACTGACCGGGAACTCCATCATGCTAACACCTCAAAAATCCTGTAGCACTTTTAATGGTAGTCAAGAAATAAATTTAAAAATTACTGTTTTTAGGAAATTTAAATAAATGTAACTTCTACATTTCTACATTCTAGGCTAACTTATAACTTGATTAGTGTTCTTACAGAACTGTAATGTAGTTTAAATGAAATATAGAATAGTTTTCTATGGGATTAATTCAATCCACAGATGTTTCCCCAAAATCACAAGCACAGAACGAGCCTAATGAGATTTTTTCGAAACGTCTGCAAATTTCTAAATAAAACTAAGCAAGTGAAAATATATGTTATTGTACTATTAAATAGATAAAATAAACTAATTACTCTAGAAGCTGAGATATGCCCATTGAAAGTTGAAAAATGGGCTCTTTTTAGGCCATTTTTTTCATATTTTCAAATGCCCACCAAATGTAGAGGTTTGGGTCGATATGAATTTTGAAAAAAAAGCATTTGCGACTTCTTAAAAAGATCTTTCCAATCCGCTGATTCATTTACTTTTAATTTAAATTGACCTTTTTACAGCACCAGTCGTGCAGCGCTGTTTCTGAGACTTTTTATGATATTTGGGCAATTCAAACAGTCATAGAATCTCAACTTGTGATTCTTTCTAAACTGGTTCCATTTTTTTCGCCCAAAAATACATTTAATTTATATTTTAAAAAGTTTAGATTGGTTAAAAAGAACTAGATATATCGGCCTTTAAAGATAGATGTATTTTGAAATGTTTTATTTCGATTTTAAATCTAAAAAATTTCTTTTTTCCATCTTGAAGAGGCCTTTGCAACCAATTCATTTACTATGTACTTCCAATTAGAATCGACTTTTTTAAACAAAAATTTTTTTTTAAACTCGGTTTTCTTAATTTTCGTGACTTGATAAGCATACTAGAAATCCTCATAAAATCTTGAATTTTCATTATTTTTTTACTTATAAGATCTCATAATTTCGTTTTAGAAAATTCTTTGATTTTATTTTGAAGGGTTTAGATTGACCGTAAAGAAACGTAGATATTTCAAAATATTAATGAAAAAAAATATTTTCCTTTTTCACTTGAGGGGAAAAAACTCTTCCCTGAATGCGTAAGATATATAGAAAAAAATTGGACTCCAGTACTAATATATTTTTTTAACTTGAAATTATCTATTTTTTTCCATTCTTCTTAGATTAACTTAATAATTATAAATGCTCCCCAAAATTTTTGGATGGTTTTGAATTTTGAAAAAAGAATTTTCTTCGCCTTGAAGATACCTTTCGAACTAATTAATATTTACATACGTTTAATTAGATTCAACTCTTTTACGGTTCCATTTGTACAGCGCTGTTTTTGTTAATTTTTGTAATTTTCTGGCGAGAATTTAAAGAAAAAAAGTAATCTAAAAAAAATGAAAAACGTTCAAAATTTAAAAAAAAAATCGATATGGAAATACAATTTAAGGGCCAGTTACAAAAGCTACAAGTTTTTTCAGTATTTTCTATGCATTTAAGTAAGGGTTTAAGCTTTTAAAATAAAAATTTAAAAAATATGTTTTTTTGCATTAACCTTCCGGAAATCAGTATTTTTGTAATTTTTGAAAACAGATCTCCCTTTAAAGGCCGATACTTCAAGTTCTTTTTAACCAATCTGAACTTTTCAAAATAAAAATCAAAGGTATATTTTGAACAAAAAAAAAACTGAACCCTATCGGTTTAGAAAGAATCAAAAGTCGATATTCTATAAGAGTTTGAAATTGCCCAAAAATCATAGAAATTTGCAGAAACAGCCCTGCACAACTCATGCTGCAAAAAGGGCCATTAAAATTAGAAATAAATAGATTAACGAATTTGGAAAGGTCTTTTCAAGTAATCTAAAACGCTTTTTTTTTAAATATATATCGGGGCAAAAAATATAGTGAGCATTTGAAAATATGCGAAAAATAGAATAAAAAGAGCCCATTTCGCCACTTTCAATGGCCATATCTCAGCTTCTTGAGTACCTTAAGAGCTGAAATTCCACATGAGTTTGTTAATGCTTTTATTAATACAATAACATATTTTTTTCCGATTTTTTTTAGAAGTGCGCAGCGAGATGATTTAATATTAATCCATTTGATTTCTTGCGGAACTTTTAAGTTTCTACGATAAACCAAAAGGACAAACTGAGCTTATAGTATGGCGGACAAAAAAATTAAAATCATTTTTTTAGGTCTGCTTCAAATTTAGAAGCTATAGAAAACAGCTGCGAACTGCAAAAATAATCTCAATTAAGGCACAAAGAAACATAAATCAGAAGCTATGTAAATAATTTCCTACTGTGATGGAAAAACATACCAATTCACCCATAATTAGCTTAAAAATAACTAATTCGACTAATACAAAGAAGAGCTCAAAACCGTTCTAAGTAAATAAGTAAATCTGTATTAAATTAATAGCAATATAGAACAGTTTTTGGTTTATTTTGTACTTTTAAGTAGCATTTTTTGTGGTCCATTTATTGTTCTAGAAAAGAAATAATATTTTCGAAAAAAAGTATCTGGAAGAAATATACAACTTGATATTAAGAAATCAACAAAAGGAACCATTTTACCCCCTACGTTGGCTACCAAAAGGCCTTAACTGAGTGCAATACATAAATGTGGACAATAAAAAAAAATCTTACCATAGAGCCACTGAAATTTGTATTCTTAAAGTTTAAGTACTTATGTGAACAATTTTATTAAAACAATAAAAGATACTATTTTTCTTAATAAGATTTATAATTCAAAATGTTTAAGCTTACGTTATATTAGAGAAAATATTTTAGTTCTCAACAAACTGAAAAAACCTGATACTAATATAAGGACAGAAGTACTCTTTTCTTACAAGGTTAGAAATAAAACATTATTTTAAATTGCAAAAGAATACCAACGATTTAATATTTTCATTACTATTTCGTTTGTTTCTAATATTAAAAATATAAAATTTTCCATTTTTAATTTTCAATAAAAAGTAAAATATAAACCCCCAGTCTAAATCAATCCCATCACAAGAATTGGCTACTTAAAATAGATTCCTATCTTATGCCGACAACCTAACGCTCAGTTTTCAATATTTGTCTCCCTTTGAAGCGGACAATTCAACTACGTTACTTTTAAATAAATCAAGTCATTTTTCTAGCTATACTAATCTGACAACATTGCCAGCGATCGTGAAACTTCGTGGACCGCCAATTTCAATTTATTCTCTTTTCGGTCGGTTGTGCTGCGGAAAAATAAAAACACGGTCTGCCATAAGCGTGAGGTATCTTTAGCGTTAGCTATAATAATCTTTGGTACAATATATGTAAAATCTCCTTGGGACTCACTAATTAAAAAAAAAAAACAAAGATTAAAAATATTTACTAGAAAGGCAAAGACCGCAAAAACAGGCGGCAATTTTAAATTTAACCAATCACAATAATTTAAATTTGACATATAATTTCCATGAAATTTCGCTCTGCTATTTTTCATTAAATCTGGCCGATTAATTTGAATAACTCCTCTTTTATCTATAAATTAATTTATACAAAAAAATGTTCTTATTTTCTACATTGTGTGTAGTAAATTCCAATTTTAACTAGTAAAATAAACCCTAAATAAAATGATGCATATATAAACACTCTAAGTAACTTATAATTATAATTTAAACAACTTTGTAGTTAATGTAGTCCTTAATATATTAAAAAATCCTGTTTTACAAAAATATTACACCGTTATACTTCCATAGCCGCGAACATCTAAACACACAAAAAAATAAGAACATAGGAAATTAAAAATAATAACCCAATAAATTTGATAATCCCCCAATTTTAGATAATTTCACCAATAATACTTAAATACAATACACAATAAATCCGCCTGCAAAAATATAACACCACGGGATTAAAAATTGGCATATTTCTTAAAAGCAATTAATAATTTTTTAAAAAAGTAATATTAATGGAAAATGTAAACAAGCTTGATAAAATTATTAAAATTTTCCAACCAAATAAATAGGTAAGTAATAATACAATAAAAAGAAAGCAAATCTTCAGAAGGCCACTACGGTACGTAACATTTCTCTAACTGAAATATTTAAAAAATAGACAAAAAAAACTTGTTCTCTGTTTATAAAATATCTTAAAAATAATCCACCAACAGCAAGGGTCACGGAGACTGTTTAAAAATGCAAACAATTCACATAAATTCCAATCTAAACTGGCATAAAAGTTTGCATTGCACTTGCAACAAAATCAAAAAGAAAACAAAACTTACCATCCTTAGGTTTGCTATTGTTGCTGGAAGTGGTACCACTACAGTGGCTTTTATCGACGGTACAATACATAATAAAAACACTTTTTCACTATGTTTTTTTAAGTAATTCTCACCGAACCAAAATTACCATAATTTTTATTTTTATCGCGATTTTCCACGAAGAAACGTCCCGCAAAGATCACTGCCGATACACGGCGGCCATTGCTGTTTTTTTGTTTACGTTATTAGTCCCAGATGGCGTTGAACCCGCCCATGGTTTGACCTTCATTTTTTCTTCAGTTGCAAATCCACAAAAACACCATTAAATATGACCTTTTTGATTTGAAAATTATGCTGAATTCTTACAAACCTCAAATTTTACTTGTCTCAATTCTCAATAATAACACAAATTTAAATACTTAATAAATATTGAAAAAAATCATACTACAACCACCCAAAATTCAATCAAAATTGCCTAACTTTGCAACCCAGCGTTAAGTTGGCAACTTAGCAAATATTGACGTTAATGAAACTTCAAACAGCTGATTTGCTAAACTGCACAATTTTCAAAAATGTCAACGTGTCGAAGAGTATAATAACCACTTAAAAGTTCTAAATGGTTTAGTTAGTTCCATAATAACGATAACATGGCTTCAAAAAAGTTTCTCGATTTAAATCCGCAACCGGAGAAGCCGAGGATCAGTATTTTGTGCCTAGATATCACTAATTTTAGTCAAACGACTCAGTTTGTGTTGTGTTGCATTGCGGTGTTTGTATTTTATTTACTCTATGGATACATGCAAGAACTTATTTTTACTATTAAGGATTTTAAACCGTATGGATGGTACCTTACTTTGGTACAGTTTGGATATTATACAGTTTTTGGGCTTATAGAGACAAAAATTAGAAGGATTCATAAACGGAAGTAAGTAGAGTTAGTTTTTTAGTCTTTTAATGATTTTGTCTTTTTATGAAGGTTTTCCTGACATTGCTTTAAACCAAACAAGCACATTTAGTTTTTAAACAAATTGGCACCGTTAACATCAAAGTTTTTTTAACATAACCTCATTTTTTAGAATACCCATTAGAATCTACTTTTTGTTGGCGTTTCTAACTCTGGGCACAATGGGACTGTCAAATGCCTCTCTTGGATATCTAAACTATCCAACTCAAGTTATTTTTAAATGCTGCAAGTTAATTCCTGTTTTAGCTGGTGGGATTTTAATCCAAGGAAAACGGTATGGTCCCCTGGACTTTCTTGCAGCTCTTTTAATGTGTGTCGGGTTAACACTGTTTACTTTGGGTTTGTATTTTTGAGAAACACTAATATTGCCATAGATTTGTATTGTTTTTAGATTGCTCTTGTTTAATAAACATCATTAGGAATGTCTTCCCTGGGTAATTATTGATAATAGTGGAAACACTGATTTTGGGGATGTAGAACATGAATTTTGAAAAACTTCCTTACTGTTTTTACACGTATTCACATACATTTTGCCACTCTCACTAAAACCCATTTGTACATTGTGTATAAAACTCCACTGGTTAAAATATAGCAGGTTGAAACTGGTAGAAATGTTCTGAAATTTGGTTGATATGATATTTATTTCCCTGGCTATTTAATAGCAGATCTTAGGAAGGAATATTCTAACCACAAAAACATGTAAAATATATTTTTTAAGCACTAAGGACAAGTCTGTCCTTATTCAAATGAGTTTCAGCTAGGTTGGTTATGGTTTATATGTATATATGTAAAAATGGCTTGTAGACAGTGAAACTCATAAAAATTTATTAGAATATCTTGTAGAACCTTTTCTTTTGCTATGCAGCAACATTTGTAAATCGGAATAAAAAATTTAAGGTTCATACCCACTATAATGATACAAACGCATTGTTAATAAATGTCATAGAATAGAAATTAATAAAGTGGTGGCAGTGTACTGTAACATTAACAAAAATTAATATATATTATGTTGATGCTTCTCAGATATTACATGCTTTTTATGAAGCTTTATTTGTATATTTCATACCACAACCACACCACGTTGCATAAGATATTCAATTTATATATTAAATTTTAAAAGTAATAAATCAATCTATTTTTTTTTCTATTGTTTACCTGAAAGAAAGGGATATCATTCAAGTTTTTCTTAGTTTTTATTGAAAATTTTCATTTCTCTGATTTATACTGGAAGCGACAAAATTCAAATGTGGAATTCTAAAAATATGATTGCTGTCTGAAAAAGAAAAAAATTTTAGAAAAACTATGTGAGATTGACAAAAAAATATCCACATTCATGTTGTACATCCACAAAATAGTAGATAATTAACCACTATTTTGAATAATTACCCTAATCAGCAAAGGAAAAAGAATCTAAATGCATAACAGTCAAGTTTAAATATTGACACTTAAATAATATCAAAAATAATATAAGTAGTTATTTTGCAGAGTCCTGCAACAGTGTGTTGATTTTCCATTGCTGTTTACCATGCAATTTACAGATTTTGTTTAAATACATACCTAAACGTTTAACAAAGGCACATTCCATTAACCGTATGTTTCTGTATATTCAGAACCTCTCTAAGGGTCTTCGTTTATTCCTAAAATATTAGGGCATTTCAGAATCATGTTTGAGAGTAATATTTTTTTTTAATTTTGTAATTTACATCCCTTGCATCAAAAATTTGCAATTGATTTTTGCAGGTAAAGATTTTAAAGAAAAATTTTTATTTATTTATATATTTTTTCAATTAAAGGACATGCCATTTACAAATACAATCAATATGAAAAAGAAATATGCTAAAAGAAAAATATCACAAATCATAAATTACCATCTACATTTAAGATGTTGTTTAAGTTGAGAGGCACTTTGCATAATTCTACCCATTGAGTTTGGTAAGTTGGAACCTCAAATGTTCTTATGACATGTAGGTTACGAGGTGGTACATAAATATAGAGCCTCTGAAGGAGTTTGAAGCAATCAGCATGGCCATGCAAAATTTTTTGAGCTGTGGTAATATCAGCATTAATCTTCTTGTTTGTATACCTTGCAAATTCAGGTGTTTCTCTAATTCTGTATAATTGATATTATCATGGGAAACACCCAACTTAAATGCAACATATCTAAAAAAATTTCTCTGCACTGATTGCAATTTATTTATATAAATTTGTAAATGTGGAGACCACAGCACAGCATTAACCTCTAAAAGCATCTCACCAACTATACATACAAAGTTTTTATACAGTTAATATCGCTAGTCTCTTGTATTCTTTTTCAAAAAGCCAAAAATTATCTTTGCCCTATTACAGTACTTAAAAATATGTTCCCTAAATGTTAATTTATAGTCAAAGAGTACTCCCAAATCTCTAATAAGATCAACCCCTTCAATTAAGCTACCTAAGACAACACATGATTTACTAAATTGAATGTATTTACACTTGCTAATATTAAGATGCATTCTGTTACTTTTACACCATGTGTGAAAGTAACAAAATTTAAATCATCTTGAAATCTGGCACTACACTTGTCAGTCTTAATGGGCATAAATATCTGTAAGTCATCGGCATACAATACAAACATTAATCAACAAGTTGAAAAATAGTGGTGCAAGATATGCACCCTGTAGCACACCAGAGTTAACATTGATTTTCCCAGATGTATGCTTGTTAACTCTAACAATCTGAGACCCATGAATTTTAAAGCCCCTCAGCTTGTTTAATAGAAATCCATAATCCACCCTGTCAAATGCCTTGGAGAAATCAGTGTACACTGAATCCACAGCATACCCTTCCTCCAAGGCACTGACAGTGTAGTCATGATACACCAGCAGATTACTTAAAACAGAGAAATTTTCACAAAAACCATTCTGATCATCATTAATAATATTTTTAAATTCGGGAAATGTTTAAAAGGGACTATTATATTTTATACCACTAATTTAGTGGTATAAAACATAATAGTTCCTTTTGAACATTTCCCGAAGATGATTAACTACCACAAAGTAACGGCTACCAGCATCAAGTTTGCAATATTTTTAATGTTTTCTTTAAAAGTCAGAAACCAGGGATTCAAATAATCTTAGAATCAGGGATATCATACACAAATAAAATAGGAATCCTCCTGAGAAGGATCCAAGGATACTCTAGATTTTTAAGATTATATTTTCAAATTTTACTTTAAAGTTTTGTATATTTTTAGTTAGATTAATTGATAATTATTGGTTGATTATTTTTTGTAATAATTTCTTTTTATCCGTTTTCAAAATATTTATAGGAGTCAAAAATTTTAACATAAATAGATTATCAATAATTGTAAATTTTATACTCAGAATATCTTTTATTTTGGTCTATACCTAAATTAACACGCCTTTTAAAAGATTTTTTTACTTTCCTAACATCTTGGGGAAATACTAGCAAATGCGTCTCTTATTGTTTGTTATATATTTATGGTTGTTGCCAGCAAATCTCAATAAACAGTTCGTCTTAATGAAGTTAAGCTTTGTTAGATCAGATTATCTACCAATCAACTAATTTTTTAAATTTCCATTCAGTTGAATTGTTACTTCCTGTGAAAAATGTTTCGAGGCCCCATCTTGTTGAAACCTCATACTATTTCTGATATATCGAGAAATATCTTGCAATAAGGGGGCAGTAAGTTCTGTAAAAAATTTAAATACATAGTTCAATTTAGATGATCATTGGAAAAATTTGGCTCTAAAATATTATCCCCAATGGTCAGTAACCACAGGTGCTGATATAATAAATTATATCTTTCTACATAGTCATGGTTCTGAAATATAATTGAAAAATAAAGGATTTCTTTATAAAGGGTGTTTTTTATAGAGGTATAGTACTTTAAGTTGGCAACACTTTTTTAACTGGCGGCCATTTTGTCAGCTGTCAAGTGATTTATGTTTAGTTTGGTTTGGCATTTCAACATGAATAGACTGACGTCTGAACAACGCTTCCAAATTGTGCAAATTTATTTTGAATATCATGGTTCTGTTCGAAATACGTATCGCGCACTACGTCCATTTTACGGTCAACATCAGAGCAATTAATTCGATTAACTATGGAACGTTTTCGCACCACATTTACTCTAAATGATAATACGCATCCACAGAGACGTCGTACAGTGCGTACAGAAGAAGTCATTGCTGCTGTAGAGCGTAGCGTAGAGGAAGACCCGAATCAGTCTATCCGCCATCGTGAACAGGAATTGGATATGTGTGCATTCACTTTATGGAAGATTTTGCAGAAAGATCTTGGTTTGCGTGCTTACAAAATCCAACTCGTGCAAGAATTGAAGCCACACGATCACCTAGCAAGGCGTAGATTCGGTGAATGGGCCCAAAACAAGATTGCCGTTGATCCCGATTTTCATAAGCGAATTTTGTTTAGCGATGAAGCTCACTTTTGTTTGAATGGATACGTCAATAAACAAAACTGCCGTATTTGGAGTGATGATAATCCTCAAGTGTATGTTGAGACACCGTTACATCCAGAAAAACTGACTGTTTGGTGTGCTTTATGGACTGGTGGAATCATTGGTCCGTACTTCTTTAAAAACGATGCTGGTCAGAACGTTACAGTCAATGGTGACCGCTATAGAGCCATGATTACTGACTTTTTCGTTCATCAATTGAACAACTATGATGTGCAGGAGCTGTGGTTTCAACAGGACGGCGCAACATGTCACACAGCTCGTGCCACAATTGATTTATTGAAGGAAACGTTTGGTAACCGCATAGTTTCACGTTTCGGACCCGTGAATTGGCCTCCAAGATCGTGCGACTTAACGCCGCTAGACTATTTTCTGTGGGGATAAGCGAAGTTGCTAGTCTACGCCGATAAGCCCAAAACGATTGATCACTTGGAGGACAACATTCGCCGCGTTATTGCCGATATACAGCCACAAATGTTGGAAAAAGTCATCGAAAATTGGACCTCCAGATTAGACTATGTCCGAGCCAGCCGTGGCGGTCATATGCCAGAAGTCATATTTAAATTATAATGCCAGAAGGTTATCTTTCGAATAAAGTAAATTTCATGTCAATTTAAAAAATTCATCTTTGTTTTATTCCATTTAAAAGTTCTATACCTCTATAAAAACCACCCTTTACTAGAGAATGCAAAAATGCATTCTGAAAAAAAGATGCTTACTTCTTCAATTCATGATATTTGTTTTTAATGCTTATTTTAGTATGCACTGATGTCAAAGGTGATTATTTTTAAATTTTACAAACAAGGATCTGTCCAAATGATAAAAATTAATTATTTTCAAATATTTTGAAAACAATAAAAGATAATTAACATATTTATATAAAAAAAATAATTGTACATGAATTCTACATTACACTAACTAAAAATATTTAAAAAAGTTAGAAAAGTTTGCTTTGAAATAGAAAAAAGTATGTTAATTAATTTTGGGTAACTTGTACATAAGAAAATTTTAAAAATTTAATCAAAAACATCCTTCAACCCTCAGCGTTAAAGTTGTTATACGATTTTGATATAAAATCTTTTGCGAAATTAACAAATTTTCAAAGGATTACAAACTTTCGATTAAAAAATTTTTGCTCTTAAACTAGAAATTGAAATGCCCTAAAATTTTAGAAAGGATTTCAGGGTTCCTATGTGGCTGGAAATTTTGGAAAATTTGCAATTTTTGCATAGATTTTTGAAAATTTACGTGCGCGCCAAAAAGTTAACTAGAAAATTTTAATTTAGCTTATTCTAATATGTTATTACTTTTACATTTTTTTTCAATATTAGATAAAAAAGAATTTCTTGCAGTTACGTTTATATGCATGAATTACCCTGTACATTCAAACACATTAAATAAAAAGTCTGCTCCATTTTTGGTTGGTTTTTGTTCTGTAGTGTTTTAAACATAGGTTTTTCACCACGAATTTTTTATGCATAGATTCTTTTGCCTTCAAAGTATGTTTTGTCATAAATTAGTGCTGTAAATTATTTTTGTTGATCAGGTCTGTGCTACACTTAAAGTAACCAATGTTCTCTAATTTGAAATAGTTTTATTAATTTTTTTAACATGAAGTAAGACGAAAACTAAATTAGATACTCAAAGCTTGATAATTAAAAATATAATAATTAATCATTATTTTTAATATTAATAATCTAAGGAGAAAATCTAGGTTCCTTTATTTAATCTAAACAAATTATGGATTCTTACATATTTCAAGATATAACTAGGGAGCTTGTGACAAAAATTTATAAATATAGTTTTTTAAACTTGTTAGGAAATCATCTTATGTATATATCATATGTTCATCTCTGTTTATTGATTAAATAATTTTCTCTTTTTGCTGTTGATGACCAAGTTACTCAGTTGAGCACCGAAAACATGAACATATGAAATATAACAGAAATAAGCCAGTCAAAATGAGATGCAAGAACAGAAAATTGAACAACTGGATTAATCTATAGAACCCATAAACCACGGAAAGAAAAAGAAAGCTCACAGATGCGATTGGGAGATTACACAAAGTGGAAGCAGATTTCAGTTGGGCCCAACAAACCAAAAACAGATAGACATGGCAAAATTTAGAGAAAGCTGACGTTCAGTTCTAGATATATGATCTGAGATCGCTGTAGGCTTTCAGCAAACTTTTGAGAAAGTTTTGAAACCTTACAAAAATGTTCGTGGAATCCTGCGGTAATTACAAAATGTCCGCAACAAATACTAAAGAAAGGATTACGTCTGAGCTTACTACAACCTTTCAGGAAAGCATAACGTAAGAGATTTTGTAAGCTTACTTCAAGATCCACGTCAGTTTTTGAAAGTTTCTACTTAGTATATATATAACCTTACACGAAAGCTTCCTATAATTTTTCAACCAATATTTCTGAAAGCTCTGAAAAAAAAACAAAAAAATATACAGCCGAAATAAATCGGTAGGAGGGTTCTATAAATTTCAACAAGTATGTTTTGTTACATATACAAAATATGTCTATATACAAATACAAAATATTCTTTATAACAATGTTAGTATGTGAACAAAGAAATAATAATTTCAATCTAGTTTTGGTTAAAATATAAGGCAAAAAATTACATATTAGGTTAATGCCTTGCCATCTTGCAAAAAATGAAAAACTGAATTCCTTTAAATAAAAAAATTATATTATATGAAGTGTCAAGCCATAAATATAGTCAGAACAAAGCCAAGTATTTCACAACTTTGCCCTAAATTCTCGAAATGTCCACATTTACAATCATATATAAATACAACAAAAACAATATTTTCAAAAATATACATTAAACAAAAAATAATTTTTCCCAAAAAAACGACAAATATATATATATAATTAATATAAGCTTTTTAGGTTACTTATAAATAATAGTAGAAAACATAAATATAAATTTCAAGGGACATATTGTTTCATATTAAAGAGAAAAAACAGAATAATTATATAAGATCTACGGCTTAATACACATATTATATTCACGTCGCGCCACCACGCAATATATATATATATATATATATATATATATATATATATATATATATATATATATATATATATATATATATATATATATATATGTCCGTGTAATTTAAAATAAAATAGAATAAAATATTGGCGAAGCGGACGTGAAAATTTGTCAATCTACATGATTCTCGTGTTAAAAAGTGCGGAGCACTCCAAAATATGGAAAAACTCCGGGTCCGACAGATGGCGACAGCGCTGTTTCGTCCTAATATGGGACTCGTCAGGCCACCGCATTCGGTACAAACCATCATCTCGCCTTTGCATCCTATAAAGCTGAGTTTAAAATCAAAAAACAGCAAACAAGACGACAAAGGCGACATCTCGATGGTCCACTTGATAATACAAGAAACCACACAGATTAACAAAGTTTTTAAAAGAACCGCCATATGGTGGCGCGACGGTGAATTAAAACAGAAATATGTAAAATCGAGTACACGAAACGCGCTGCCCAAAGAATAGGGGTTGCATTTTTGGGTACTGGCAAGCAAGCCTAGTGCTCATTTTAGCAGTCAAAGCCACCTGTCGCACCAAACGATCCCACCATGAGAGCATCGTTTAGCGTGTTTCAAAGCCAAACAAGTAAATAAATAAGTAGATAAGTTTTTGTCCGTGTAATTTAAAATAAAATAGAATAAAATATTGGCGAAGCGGACGTGAAAATTTGTCAATCTACATGATTCTCGTGTTAAAAAGTGCGGAGCACTCCAAAATATGGAAAAACTCCGGGTCCGACAGATGGCGACAGCGCTGTTTCGTCAGGCCACCGCATTCGGTACAAACCATCATCTCGCCTTTGCATCCTATAAAGCTGACTTTAAAATCAAAAAACAGCAAACAAGACAACAAAGGCGACATCTCGGTGGTTCACTTGATAATACAAGAAACCACACAGATTAACAAAGTTTGTAAAAGAACCGCCATATGGTGGCGCGACGGTGAATTAATCTGTGTGGTTTCTTGTATTAGCAAGTGGACCATCGAGATGTCGCCTTTGTCGTCTTGTTTACTGTTTTTTGATTTTAAAGTCAGCTTTATAGGATGCAAAGGCGAGATAATGGTTTGTACCGAATGCGAGTCCCATATTAGGACGAAACAGCGCTGTAGCCATCTGTCGGACCCGGAGTTTTTCCATATTTTGGAGTACTCCGCAGTTTATAACACGAGAATATCATGTAGATTGACAAATTTTCACGTCCGCTTCGTCAATATTTTATTCTATTTTATTATATATATATAGCTTACAAAGAGACTTACGTTAGGCTTTCCTAAGCGTAGACGGAACCTTTTCTATAATATTTGTCACCGACATTAAGTAATTACTGGAAGCTTCTACGCAAGCTTTCACAGCGCTGTTTCGTCCTAGCATAGAACTCATCACACTATTACGTTCGGTACAAACCATCATATCGCAACTGTACACTATAAACAGATTCTAAAATTAAAATACAGTAAATAAAATACAGTGGCGACATCTCGATGGATCACTCAACAACACTTTCAAGAAAGATAAAGAGACTTACACGATAATTTTACGAATTTTTATTGGAAGCTTCAATTCGAGTTTGCAGCAAAGTATTCGTCAAGATTCTAAGAATGTTATTTTTGATTGAGAGGAAATTCTTTAGAATATCTTAAATAATAAGATTTTCCTGGTTCCTGTAGAATTTGCAAAATTCACCCGGTATTTACAAAATATGTGTTGTCATTTGATAGGGCACTCTTAAGCACGTTAGTGGTGAAATGTTTGCTTAATATAAATTTTAACTGTAATACTATGGTTGTGAAGAACAAGCAGAAACGTCACACACTCTCTAGCTATTATCTTCTTGATATCATTTTTCGTTTAATACCAATGTATATTATTATTTCATTGACTGACTTATATATTGTACATTATTGCTATATTCCCCCAATGCATCACCACTTATTTTATTTCATAATATATATTGACTAATTATTTTAACTTGCTATGGTTTGGGTTTTAAAACATTGCTGACTAAGCGTTTCTTACATGTTATTTTCAAGCGTGTTTGTTTTAATAATTTTTAAAAGAAACATAATACCTTTAGATAGTTTAGATAGGGTTTATCTTATTATGGGCTTTGTTTGGTCTAGCTGTAAATCTGATAGGAGGTTTTAATACTCCAAAGAAACTAGATACTTTTGTAAATAAAATATTTCAAATGAAAAGTCATACCTATCTAGACTTCTATAAAAAAAAAAAGAGCCTGAAATTAACAGCATCTTGAAAAAGAAGTTCCTTAGTTTATTTATATATATATATATATATATATATATATATATATATATATATATATATATATATATATATATATATATATATATATATATAGGGTTATTCACCCTATACGGCACGAAATATTGCGGCCAAAATACGTCACTTTCAAAAAGTTTTTCTTTTGGGAAATATTGGGGTCAATTATAGTTACTTTTTAAAATTATTTTCATGTTATACAGGGTGTCCCTAAAGCTCTGAAAGTATTAAAGTTGTTTTTTTTTTAATGGAACCCCTTGTATATTATTGCATTTTTGGCTATATATATATATATATATATATATATATATATATATATATATATATATATATATATATATATATATACATACATACATACAGAGTTATATACCCTATACGGCACGGAATATTGCGGCCAAAATACGTCACTTTCAAAAAGTTTTTTTTTTGGAATAGAAACAGAAGACGTTCGACATTCTCATCTCTAGTCGAGGTTAAAGGGCACCCCCCCCCCCCCCCCCGTGGATAGTCTTCCAGTGACTGTCAACCGTTCTTAAACCGCGCATACCACTCCAAAACCTTGCTGCGGCTTAAACAATCCTCACTATACTCGGTTTTCAATAATTCGAATGTTTCCGAATCACTTTTTCCCAGTTTGAAACAAAATTTGATTGCGGCCGTTGCTCCATAGCGAGAATGGTGACGCAGTGAAAATTTTAAATGAACTGTGTTATGCATAAAAAGTAAATTTATTTATCATTAAAAATTTACAAAATGGTGGTTTAAAAATATGACGGGAGTTTTAGCATCAGTTTCGCGATTTCTATTGTTTATAACTTTTTTCAAACAAAACTCCTTTAGACAGAAGAAAATAACTGCCTGAAAGATAATATAGACAACTTGTTAAACTAATTCTACGGCAGTAAAGATTTCTTTATTTCTTACTGCAGTTTTAATTTTTAGTATGTAGTCTAGTTTGAAGAAAATAAGAATATCTTCAATTTAAATTTAAAATTAAGCGAATCCGTCAAGTATTTTTTAGATTATTTTGCACACCATTTTGAAAAAACATTGTTTTGCTAAAAAAAGCTTCTGAAGTTTTAGGACAAGGAAGAAGTATGAGTAAATCTTATTATTAGTTATTTACATCATAGCCACTAAATGAGCTCATTTCATTCTGTTCTGTTACTTATCCATACTTTGGGCTTCCGGAACATATTCGGTACATTGAATACTAATAATTTAAGCAAAAAACTATTTTTTTTTTTGAAGCGGCTGCACCAAGCTTTCCCCCTTAAGGAAATAATATAAAGCATAAACACAAGGTTTTGTTTAATTTCCACTCTATTTTGTAGTTTAGAAAACACATAACGCGTTTCGCTACGATGTAGCTTCTTCGGATGTTTGTACTGTGAATAGTTACTATTTAAGATACAATTTTGTTTACCTATTCTAGGTACTAAAATTAAAATTAAAGGGAAAAATTACCTCCGATGTTACAACAAATTAGATCAGCCTTATACATAATGCATTGTCAAATAAATTATTTTGGTTTTTCCTAAATATTACTGGTTTTGTCTACCTACTGCCATAAATCAGAAATTACATGTTTTTGTTTTGTATTACTTGGAAATTCTCTCTGAACTCCTATTATGAAAAAAGATTTAATAGAGGTGATTGATTAAGTTCGATTTGGTTATTTAATAGTATTTCTGAATTTTTTAAACGGTTTATCTCGAGGCTCCCATATAGGTTTAGTTTTTGTCCTTTCTTTTCTAAGTGTAAAATTTTAAATTCATCATGAAAATTATGGTTTTCATGAATGAGGTGATTTGCATATGTTGAGTTATTTTTGTTAAGGAGGAAACTTCTTTTATGTTGTGCTGTTCTTATTTTAAATGATATGCCTGTTTGCCCTATATATGTTTTGGGGCACGAACCGCATTATAATTGGTAGACTCCCGATTTATTTGCTTTATTGTTTTTTGCTTTGGCATTTTATATATATATATATATATATATATATATATATATATATATATATATATATATATATATATATATATATTCCTAGAGAGTTGTGAATTCTAAATGCTACTTTTATGTCTTTTTTGCTTAAAATTTTTTTTATCTTTTCTGAATGGTTGCCAAAATAAGATATTGTTTTTAACGGACCTTTCTTGTCTTTTATAAGGGAGTAAACTTCAGAAATGGAATTGTTTTTTAGTTTACTGGACGTTATTGAATCTATCATAGATGGAGCGTAGCCGTTATTGACTGCAATTTGTTTTATTAAGTTTAATTCTTTGTTAAAATTATGTGGAGATAAATGAACATTTGTACGCCTGTGGATCATACTGTGATATGCTGCTAATTTATGTTGTTTTGGATGTAGAGAATAATTATAGATTGTTGTGTCTGTGTGTGTTGCTTTATGGTAGATGGAAAATTCATGTTTGTTTGAGTTTTTTATAATTGTTAAATCTAAGAAATTAATTGAATTATCCATTTCTGTTTCTATTGTGAATTTTTTGTTTTTAAGTATTGAGTTTAAGTATTCTAGAAAAGCAACTAGTTGTCTGTTTGTTCCCACAAAGCACGCTATAATATCATCTACATATCGGTGTCAATATTAAAAATTATGTGTCATTTTCAGTTCAGTTCACAATAGAAACAGAAGTGGATAATTCAATTAATTTCTTAGATTTAACAATTACAAAAACTCAAACAAACATGAATTTTCCATCTACCATGAAGCAACACACACGGACGCAACAATCCATAATTCTTCTCTACATCCAAAACAACATAAAAGCAGCATATCACAGTATGATCCACAGGCTTACAAATGTTCCTTTATCTCCACATAATTTTAACAAAGAATTGCATTTAATAAAGCAAATTGCAGTCAACAACGGGTACGCTCCATCTATGATAGATTCAGTAACGTCCAATAAATTAAAAAACAAAGCCATTTCTGAAGTTTACCCCTTTATAAAAGACAAGAAAGGTCCGTTCAAAACAATATCTTATTTTGGCAACCATTCAGAAAAGATAAAAACAATTTTAAGCAAAAAAGACATAAAAGTAGCATATAGAACTCACAACTCTCTAGGAATATATATAAAAAAATGCCAAAGCGAAAAACAATAAAGAAAATAAATCGGGAGTCTACCAATTACAATGTGGTTCGTGCCCCAAAACATATATAGGGCAAACAGGCAGATCATTTGCAAACCACCTCATTCAGGAAAACCATAATTTTAATGGCGAATTTAAAATTTTACACTTATAAAAGAAAGGACAAAAACTAAATCTATATGAGAGCCTCGAGATAAACCTTTTAAAAAATTCAAAAATACTATTAAATGACTAAGTCGAACTTAATCAATCACTTTTTCATAATAAGAGTTCAGAGATAATTTCCAAGTAATACAATATAAAAACATGTAATTTCTGATTTATGGCAGTAGGTCGACAAAACCAGTAATATTTAGGAAAACCCCAAATAATTTATTTGACAATGCATTATGTATAAGGTTGATTTAATTTGTTGTAACATCGGAGGTAATCTGCCCTTTTAATTCTAATTTTGGTACCTAGAATAGGTAAGCAAAATTGTATCTTAAATAATAACTATTCACAGTACATCAAACATCTGAAGAAGCTACATCGTAACGAAACGCGTTATGTGTTTTCTAAAGTACAAAATATAGTGGAAATTAAACAAAAACTTGTGTTTATGTTTTACATTATTTGTAATGGATTTCCATCAAGAAAAACCCAGTACGATTCAAAACTCTTAAGGAAAAATTAAAATCTTTGTTAACTTCGCCGTCGGTAATTCCTTCGGCAATTGACCAACCACTCTCATTACATCACGATTGTCACAAACATTGCTGTAATTGAATTTATGTTTTGTTTCGATACCAGTGTTGACGGACATTGAGTTTCAAAAACACACATGCTAGATAATTTATCATTTAATTTAACACACATTCTTTAAGCCATATTTATTTTTGGTTGATTTTATATTTAAAACTTACATTACAGCTGATTCCCAAGTACAGCCCAATTTCGACACTAAAGGAATAACGATGATATCTCTAGCATTACTTTGTGACGCCATTATCGGAAACGTCCAAGAGAAAAATATGAAATATTTTGGAGCGACTAATGCAGAAGTAGTTCTTTATTCTTATGCGCTGGGCTTTGTATATATTTTTGTAGCTATGTTGATTACTGGGGATTTCATCGATGGCGTCAAATTCTTCGGAGAGGTAAGACCATAATACTTATTGTTTTATTTTTTCACTAAAAGAAAAGGACACGAAAGTAAATCTCGGCCAATGCGCCCAAAAAACTTCATGAACCTTCTGTTGTACTGTCATTTTTACGTTTTGCTATTGTTCCTAACTTCAAATTTTCTTCTGCAGCTATTGTTAAACCAGTCCATAAACGTCAAAAAACAGTTATTGATTGAAACAGCTGTACTTTGATAATTTTTTTAGTTAGACATAGGTCCAAAACGGGATAAGACAAAACCAGGGAAGATGGTACTTTTAATTACACAAAAACTGTAAACCTTAGTTTCCTTCAAGTTGAGCCGGTGGACGTGTTTAATGCAATAGATTACTTGAACAGTAAATTGGGTACCGGTCCCGACGGGATACCAGTCATATTTGTTAAGAATTGTCAGGGTGTTTTGTCTGCAGTGTTGGCTCAGACTTTTAATATCTCTTTATCAACGGGTGTTCTCCCAAAAGTATGGAAAACTACTTACATTACGCCAATTCATAAGAATGGAGACAGAGCTAACGTCGAAAATTATCGTGGAATTTCGAATTTTTCATTATTTAGTAAGATTTTTGAGGGTATTGTTTACCAAAAGATGTGTCCTCTTTTTAGGCATGGGTTAGTGACTTTACAGCATGGTTTTATGGCAGGTCGATCAACTACTACTAATCTGCTTGTTTATAAGCAGTACTTGGTGGAGGCTTTGGAGGGGTGGTGTTTGACTTCTCCAAGGCTTTCGATAAGGTTAACCATCAACTTTTTATTTACAAACTGGAAGGCTTGGGCATCCATGGATCATTTCTACAATGGATAAATAGTTACCTGTCTAATAGAGTACAGCGAGTAAAAATTAACAACTGTGAATCATCTGATATACATGTTACCTCTGGTGTTTATCAAGGTGCTCACCTCGCCCCGCTCCTTTTTAACTGCTTTATTAACGATATTGAGGACATCATAACTTTCAGTAGATGTCTTCTTTATGCAGATGATTTAAAGATATTTCGGGTTGTCGGGAGTAGCAACGACTGCGAGTGTATTCAGCGGGATCTAGCTCGATTCTCTGAATGGTGTAAATTAAATTTTATGCACTTCAATATTAATAAATGCTCCATTATCGTAAAAAGGATTGGATAACTTTTGATTACTTTCTTGATAATAGCACGATTAATCGTGTTGAATGTGTGAAGGATCTGGGTGTTACATTTGATATGGCCCTTCGCTTCGACACACATATGATAATATTGTGAACAAAAGTTTGAAGTTGCTTGGGTTTGTGAAGAGAATGCTTACAGATTTTCATAGTGTAGACTGTTTTAAAGTGATATACTGCTCTGTAGTTCGATCAATCTTGGGATATGCGTCCCAAGTTCGGTCACCTCATTATTTTACATACAAAGAAAAAGTGGAAAGAGTACAAAGAAAGTTTTTAAGTTTCCTTGCCTTTAAACAGGGAATGCAGCAGGAGCGGTCTCATGTACAATCCATTTTGTAACATTGTTTTGTGTCAATCTCAGTAAAAGTGACCGTTGTATCCACCCTGGTAACAACACATTTTATTCGAATAGTACCGGCGACCCTGATCCCTTCTTCTTAATCTGGCATAAGTCATTCTAATGCGACAATTGCATACTTCAACTCAATCGCAAACCTTGACGGCAACTGCAGCATTTTTTTCATCTTTGTAAACAGCAAATCCAAAACAGGGGATAGTATTACCTAACCAGACTTCTTTAAGTTCATCATAAGGAGCAAAGACTTTCTCCAAGTCGCTCCTTCGAACTTCAGCACCTATATCAACGATATGAAGCCTATATAGGACCACTGTCAGGAGCAGCACTGCTAGTACATCGGCTTTGTACATGCCCTTCTTGGCTACACTTCCAACAACCAGTTCTATTTCTGCTATGGAGGGTTGTGTATTTGTTGTCATAGGTTTTTCGTTTGTTAAAAAATTTTCCCTCATTAGCTTCATGAATATTTCCTCGTCGGTCTTGCGATCATCCTGGGAAATGTTGTCCCTTCTTATGATTCTTCCTTGATGTCTATTTGGCTGTTTCAAACTAAAGGGCATAAACAAGAGCCTCGCAAATTTTCTTCAGTCTGGCCATTCTTAGAGTTTGACTTGTTTCTGGGTCACGTAAACCATCGATAAAACTATTTACTGCTATCTTGCTTTATTTCTTCCGGATAGGTTGGGTAAGTCAAATTTATTAGTCTCAGTATATCCGCCTCATATTCTTGAAAACTTCGGTTGCATTTTTGTCTTCTTCTCTATAAACTTCTTGGAGGTGGGCTTCCCCATAGCGCATCTCCAGAAAAGTAATAAACTGGTAATCATTCTGTTTTTCTTCGGAAATGTTACGTAGCACCTCTATAGCTTCACCTCGTAGCGCTTAAACAAGAGCACGTGCCTTCTCCGGTGTTGCAGGAATACCATTTACCTTTATTATACCTGTACTGGCTACCTTCTTGATTTGCAAATGTAATTGTTGCATCTGTTTCTGGATTTCTTGTTCTATGTGCTTCTTGTCTTCTTTCATTTCTTGTTTCATATCTTTTTGACTTGTCTTAAGTTCCTGTCTCATGTCCTCGAGGCTTGTTTTTAATTCTTGTTTTATATTCTCTTTTAATTGTCTTAATGTCCTCTTTCAATTCTTGGTTCATGTTTTCAGTTTCATATCCTCTTGATTTTTCGTCATATGTTCTTTCAATTCTTGGTTCATGTTTTCTTGACTTGTTTTCAGTGTCATCAATTCTTGTTTCATCTCATCTTGGCTTGTTTTTAATTCTTGTTCCACATCGTGTTGGCTTGTATTTAATTCTTTTTTCATGTCATCTTAGCTTTTCTTCATATCTTGTATCATCATCAGTATCTGATTTAAACTAGTTTGAAGTTGTTCTTCCATTTTGCTTTCTGTTTTCTAGTTTCTACTGGCACTTTTTTTTCTTAGCCTCTTCTGGATTTTATCCACTTCCGACACCAATTTGTTCCGGACAGTCGGTTTAATAACGTTTTGTGTCACAATTCTGGCAACTTGTCAAACAATTCGTTACCTCACCGATAAACTGTCTACGAAACCGATGTGGACCCTTTATGTACCCTCTTCCGAACACCAGATACTACATGGTGAAATAAAAATAAGAAAAAGGAATAATCTGGTTATTTCTAGTCCTTCTGTAATAGGCGTTCCATATCGAAAATAAGAAAATAGAATTTTCTATAAAGTTTCAGACCTTCTTTTATCGACGTTTCATGAAGAAATTAACAGAAGGTAAAATTAAATAAATAAATTATGAACTGGTAAAAAATAAACCTAAAGCCCTACAACAAACTAGAAACACAAACTAATACTATGAAATATGAGGATGGTTCGATAAGTTCTCGACCTGATAAAGAAAACAAAAGATTTTTGAAAATGTTTTTATTTTTCAACATAGTCCCCTTCTTCAATACATTTAGAACAACAATGTTCTAACATTTTAATACCAGTAGTATAATGCGATTTGTCCAACTCTGCAAAATAAGCAGTTGTCGCTGATCTGACCTCTTTATTTAAAGGGAATTTTCGTCCAGCAAGCCATTTTTTCAAGTTTGGGAAAAGAAAGTAATCGCTGGGAGCCAGATCCGGAGAATATGGCGCATGTGGAAGTACTTCAAACGTAGGTCATGGAGTTTTGCAGCAACAACCATAGATATGTGTGCATGCGCGTTATCCTGATGAAAGAGCACTTTTTTTGGCAAGATGTGGACGTTTAGCCTTAATCACATGCTGCAAATGGTCCAGTAGTGAAGCGTAATACTCCCCGGTGATGGTCTTGCCTTCTCCTAAAGAGTCTATAAGCACCACGCCATGTGAATCCCACAAAATTGTTGCCATGACTTTTCCTGCAGACAGAACCGTTTTTGCTTTTTTGGCGCACTTTCACCTGCCCCCATCCACTGTTTAGACTGCTGCTTTGTCTCTGGCGTGTAATGGTGAATCCATGTTTCATCTACAGTTATAAAACGTCGAAGACACTCTGCAGGATTGCGTCTGAATAAGTCTAAACACTCTTGCGAAGTTTTCATTCGAAGACGTTTTTGATCGACTGTTAACAAACGCGGCACCCATCACGCAGAAAGCTTTTTCATGCCAAGAACATCATGTAAAATGTAGTGGACACGATCTATCGAGATGTTTGCTATATCAGCAAGCTCTCGTACTTTCAGTCGGCGGTCATGAAGTATGACATTGTGAATTTTTGTGACAATTTCGTCGGTTGTAGCGGTTTTTGGGCGTCCCGAGCGCTCATCATCTTGAATTGATGTATGACCACGATTAAATTCGGAAGCCCATTTTTTTACTGTCGAAAACGAAGGAGAAGAATCCTTTAAAGTAGAATCTAACTCATTTTTAATGTCCGTAGGGGTTAAGCCCTTTAAAACAAAGTACTTTATAACCGCTCGAACCTCAATTTTATCCATCTTTCACAAAATTTCGAACCTCGTGTTCACTGGATCTCCACAAACAAGCAACTGAACGCAAATATCTGAAACTTTGCAGGGCGTCATCTCAAGGTTAATGCTTACAAAATATTATAGTTATTTGATCCTACTAGCGCCCTCTCTGTTTGAGGCCGGGAACTTATCAAACCATCCACGTATATACTGCTATAAAGTCGCTTACAATATTCTAAAAATCGCTAACGTTGTTTTAATAATGTGTCTACAAAGGATTTTATTAAATACTTACTCAGGTAAAACCTTATGTTCCTCCTTAAAAGAAATGTACGTATTTGTATATGGAATTAACTCATATTTTCTCCATTATAATTGGTACAGTTAGGTCTAATGTATTTAAAAAGATGCATTACTTCTTTCAAATGAGCTCAATAGAACCTATATGATGAATTGTTTGTGGGAAATTGCATATAAGCCCATTAATATTATTTTTTCCTATTTTTAGGTTAGTAAAAGTTTCTTTTTATTATCATTTTACCAAAACAACTCTACATGCCTTCAGTATTAGACCAAGATAAAAGTTATCAAGTGAGTACTTATTTTTATTTATTTTTTAGCATCCTTACATAAGCTACGGCTACGCATTTATTTTTTCTGTGACTGGGTACCTTGGCATTCAAGTTGTACTCACCCTAGTAAGAACCACCGGTGCCTTTGCAGCTGTAACTGTTACCACGATGAGAAAAGCTGTGACAATAGTGATATCATTTATGTTCTTCAGCAAACCATTTACGATACAGTAAGTATACTCTATATAAGAACGGGTCCATTTTGGCAAATCATTGTCTAAATTAATTTAGTATATATACTGTTAGTCAATACAAGCGGAGTGAGGGTCTAAGTTTTGCTTACTACATTTTTCTATTAGGCTTCTAACTGTATATACAGTGTGCGACAAAACATATGCACAAACTTGTGGATATTAAAATATGCCTTAATAACAAGACAAAAACACATTGATTTCCAAATTGTTTTATTTATTTACAAAATTAACAAACTAAATTTACTAAAATAAAACAAAAATTTCCAACATTTGTTATGAAAACCAACAAAAACCATATTTCATAATTAACAATACTTTCTTTATGCGACAAAACAATAGCACATTTTTAGGTTATTCCATTTAAATAAAAATTTAACTAATATTTAGTTACGTTGCCCTTATTTCTTAAAACCTCCTCTCATCTGCGTGGCATGGACTCTATACGGTTAGATAAAATGTCATCGGAAATTCCATTCCATGCAATTTCCGCTTGTCGGAAAAGGTCATCAGCATTTTTGCAATTATCGCGATTTATTTTGCGATCTACAATATCCCATAGATTTTCTATGGGATTGAAATCAGGCGATTGAGCTGGCCATTTCAAAACGTCAATCTTGTTTTGTTGTTTACGAACCACTCTTTCACACATTTAGCAGGGTGTTTTGGGTCGTTATCATGTTGATACCTCCACTTAAGTGACATTTCTTCCTCTGCGTGTAACAACATAACATTATTTAGGATATCCTTATACACAAAACGATCCATTATACCATTAATTTTGTGAATTGGTCCGATTTCATGTCCGGAAAAGCATCCCCAGACCAAAACATTTCCTCCTCCGTGCTTAACTGTGCCTTGCGTATAGCGAGGATTAAGACGTTGCCCTTTAGGTCTTCGTACCAGCCGAAATCCTTCCGAATTTATCAAGTTGAACTTCGACTTGTCAGAAAAAAGTACGGTCTTCCATTGAGTTGTACTCCAATTTAAGTGTTCCTTTGCAAATTGAATTCTAGCTAGTCTATTTTTGGCGGAAATAAATGGTTTTTTGGCACTTCGGTATGATGTCAATCCACCTTCAACAGCTCGTCTTTGGATGGATCTTTCAGAAATATATAGTGGTAATCGATTTGCAATTGACCTTGTTGATATGAACGGATCTTTTTTTATTAATCTAATTATTGTCTGGTCGTCCCGTTTACTGATTTTCCGTGGAAGACCTTCTTTGTGGATAGTGGTCAACGAGCCTGAAGAACGAAAGTGGCTTATACTTCGCGAAATTACGCTATGATGAATTCCAAATTTCTTTGCAACTGACGTCACTGATTCACCACTATTATAATATTTAATTATTTTTTTCCTTTACTTGCATTGAGTACTTATTATTAACCATTTTTTCATTAAAAACTTGTACCATATGACCGATGACTTTGAAAGACCAGGAACGACTATAAACACGTGGAAGTTTTCTATAAACATTCTTACAATGTTCAAAAGAGAGTTATTAGTTATTTAACGGTACTTGTTGTTGATAATTTTTTATAATTCATAAAGAATGTAAATTCCTGTTATTTCGTGCATATGTTTTGTCATAAACAAAAAGTGGTGTAAACAAAACTAATTTTTTTCTGATACAAAAAAAAAATAGTTTTGTTTGTGTCTTTTTTTTAACAGAAGAGTCCATCGCGATCATAAATAAGTAAAAAGAATTTAAATTTAAGTGCATCTGACTATGTTATTTAGCCATATAAAGGGTGTTTTTTATGGAGGTATAGAACTTTAAGTTGGCAACACTTTTTTAACTGGCGGCCATTTTGTCAGCTGTCAAGTGATTTATGTTTAGTTTGGTTTGGCATTTCAACATGAATAGACTGACGCCTGAACAACGCTTCCAAATTGTGCAAATTTATTTTGAAAATCATGTTTCTGTTCGAAATACGTATCGCGCACTACTCCATTTTACGGTCAACATAATCGTCCATTAGAGCAATTAATTCGATTAACTATGGAACGTTTTCGCACCATGTTTACTCTAAATGATAATACGCATCCACAGAGACGTCGTACAGTGCGTACAGAAGAAGTCATTGCTGCTGTAGAGCGTAGCGTAGAGGAAGACCCGAATCAGTCTATCCGCCATCGTGCACAGGAATTGGATATGTGTCCATTCACTTTATGGAAGATTTTGCGGAAAGATCTTGGTTTGCGTGCTTACAAAATCCAACTCGTGCAAGAATTGAAGCCACACGATTACCTAGCAAGGCGTAGATTCAGTGAATGGGCCCAAAACAAGATTGCCGTTGATCCCGATTTTCATAAGCGAATTTTGTTTAGCGATGAAGCTCACTTTTGTTTGAATGGATACGTCAATAAACAAAACTGCCGTATTTGGAGTGATGATAATCCTCAAGTGTATGTTGAGACACCATTACATCCAGAAAATCTTACTGTTTGGTGTGCTTTATGGGCTGGTGGAATCAGTGGTTCGTACTTCTTTAAAAACGATGCTGGTCAGAACGTTACAGTCAATGGTGACCGCTATAGAGCCATGATTACCAACTTTTTCGTTCATCAATTGAACAACCATGATGTGCAGGAGCTGTGGTTTCAACAAGACGGCGCAACATGTCACACAGCTCGTGCCACAATTGATTTATTGAAGGAAACGTTTGGTAACCGCATAGTTTCACGTTTCGGACCCGTGAATTGGCCTCCAAGATCGTGCGACTTAACGCCGCTAGACTATTTTCTGTGGGGATATGTGAAGTCGCTAGTCTACGCCGATACGCCCGAAACGATTGATCACTTGGAGGACAACATTCGCCGCGTTATTGCCGATATACGGCCACAAATGTTGGAAAAAGTCATCGAAAATTTGACCTCCAGATCAGACTACGTCCGAGCCAGCCGTGGCTGTCATATGCCAGAAGTCATATTTAAATTATAATGCCAAAAGGTTATCTTTCGAATAAAGTAAATTTCATGTCAATTTAAAAAATTCATCTTTGTTTTATTCCATTTAAAAGTTCTATACCTCTATAAAAAACACCCTTTATTAGCGAGTAGAAGTTCGTGTATTTGTTTTGTCGTATACTGTATGTGGATGGTCGCACATATTATAATCAGATCTTAATAAAGAACGGAAGGTTTCACGGCTTTGGTCAAGTTGAAAATCATGGTTCTTGGGTTTAGACCGTGTCAAGTTGGAATTATTATCCGACGTTTCGCCTACGATTGCACGAGGCGTCTTCAGGGATCTTTACTCCACGAGATTAGAACACTGAATGACTATCGAGGAGCAACAGCCCGGTATTTATACACGACTGGTGCTCAGCGAACCATAATCCAGCGTTACAATCGATTTCCACGTGTGATGTAGACTGTAACCCGCATCTCTATTAATATTATTTGGATATTTACATATTTCGATTGATTCTCTAATTTTACGTTTAAAGAAACCAGGTCCTGATGCTAGCCCCTTAGTTTCTTATACATTAAAAATGTGACCTGAGCAATGCTGGTGTTCAGCTACTGCAGATTGTACAGTTTGTTTCTTTAGCAGCCCCTATTGCTCATATTTTTCAAGTTGCCCTAAAAATAAAAATTTTTCCCAATAAACTAAAAACAGCAATTATTTCTCCCATATTTAAATATGGTAAACAAACAAATGTTGAAAATTATAGTATAATTCACTTGCTAAGATATTTGAGATGATCCTTTCAGATGACATTGTGACCAACATCACTCATAAAATAGTAGAACAACAACATGGATTTGTAAGTGGAAAGTCCACAGTAACAAATTTATGTGTGTTTACAAATCATGCTTCGGAGGCTATTGATGGCGGGAAGCAGTTGGATACAGTGTATATTGATTGTGCAAAGGCATTTGATAAGGTAGACCATCGGGTGTTGCTGGCTAAGCTTGTTGATTTTGGCTTTTATAGGAATGCTTACCTCTTCATGAAAAGTTATCTTTCGTATAGGCCGCACATGGTAAGAGTGGGAGGGTCATTTTCTCAGGCTTTTATGGCAACATCTGGTGTACCGCAGGGTAGCAACCTGGGCCCACTGTTATTTTTAATGTTTATAAATGATTTACCTAATAGTGTTAAACATTCTGATGGTCTCTTATTTGCGGATGACTTTAAAATATTGAGGAAAGTAACAAACAGTAATGATTGTAGTGCACTGCAAGCAGACTTAAATTCAGTAACAGAATGGTTTCGATTAAATAAAATGTTTTTAAATACTAATAAATGCTTCTTTATGTCTTATACAAATAAAATAAATCCTATTAATTTTAATTACTTTATTGATGGAGCAAAACTACAAAAAAAGACTGAATGTAGGGATTTGGGGGTGCACTTCCAGTCTAATTTGAAATTTAATACCCACTACCGTAATATTATTAATAAGGCTTTTTAGGTTTTGGTTGGTTTTGTGATTAGAAATACAAGTCAGTTTAACAACCGTAATATAATAATAAAATTGTATAATGCACTTCTTCGTCCTTATTTAGAATATGCTTCTAATATATGGTCTCCTAGTGCAAATGTGCATTGTGATGCTATTGAGCGTGTTCAAAAAAGGTTTTTGAGATATTTATATGTTAGGAAAAATAACTTATATCCATATCCGATATATACTGCTATATTAAGAAGCTTTAAATTTCAAACTCTTCAGAAAAGAAGGCAAATTCAATCTGTGATATTTGTTTATTATATTATCAATAATATAAAATTTAACAATTGTTCTTTGATTAGTTATATACCTCTTTATGTACCTAAGACAGGATTAAGGATACAAAAGGAAAAATTCTTTCATGTCTGCATTGGTAGTCGTTCTTCAATGAATTTAATGTTAACTGAGTGCAACATACTATATAAGAATAATGATATTGACTTTTTTAATTGTACCAAGAAATTGCTATTGCAACTTATGCAGTGACCTTTAGGTTTATTCAGGTTCTTGTCTGTGCTGTCTTTGTTCTGTGTTAGTTAAGTCTGTAAAATTTCTCTTACTTATAATTACCTTGTAGCATGTTATATTTAGGTGTTAGTAAGAGTATCAATAAATAAAATAAATAAATAAATTTTTTATACATCTTTCATGTTCCTTAAGCCTAGTGGATATAGACCGTCCTGTTTCACCTACATACACTTTACCACAAAAGCATGGTATCTTGTAAACGCCTTCCGTTTGAAATGGAATTGCGTCCTTTGGAGATTTCAAACATTGTCCAATTTTCTTACACTTGTTGAAAATTGTCCGGATATTTGATTTTCAGAGCAATCTGGCAGTCTTGTCGGTGGTTTCGTGTATGTAAGGTAAGACAACACTGTCCATAGGAAGTTCATTTATGACATTTTGTTGAAGAGGTGGGTTTTTATATTTATTAATAGGACGTCTTATATCTTCAGCGCAATATCCGTTGCCTCTCAGAACATTAGTCAGTTTTTCTGTTTCTGATTTCCTTGATTGTTCGTCGCATATTTAAAGTGCTCTATGTACCAAAGACTTTATGACGGATTGTTTTTGAGAAGGATGATGGTGTGATGTTGCATTGAAATATCCATTTGTATTTGTCGGTTTTCTGTACACAGAATGTCCTAATTTACCATTCTCCTTCCTTTGTACTAGTACATCAAGAAAGGGAAGGGCACCATTTGATTCGATTTCCATAGTGAAGTTTTTGCTAGGGTGTTGTTGATTTAGAAGATCCGGGAAATTATGGAGTTCATCTGCGCCATGCGGCCAAACTACGAAAGTGTCATTTACATATCTGCACCTAAATTTAGGTTTTAGAGGAGCAGAAGACAAGGCGTTTTCTTCGAAAGCTTCCATGAAGATGTTAGCTACCACAGGTGATAGCGGACATAAAGAAAACGCGAAACAATGGCTTTGCAATTGCTTGCAAGATTATGTGATTTGACCCCTTTGGACTATTTTCTCTAGCTTTTTGTTGAAAAGTAAAATTTATGCCAATGTCCCACAAACAATTCAAGGTCTCCAACGCAACATTGAACATGAAATAGAAGCCATTGAACTCCCGTTACTGGAAAAAGTGATCAAAAAATTTTGATGTTAGGATGCAGGCCTGCCAAAGGAGCCGTGGGGTCATAGCAATGATATTATTTTTCATACATAATTGTCACAAATACAACGTTCATTTTCAATAAAGATTCCCGAATTTAGTTAGTAAAATATATGTTTAATTTTAACTTAAAAAAAATTCAATGTCAATATTAAAATTGTCCGTTTTCTTGCTTTGGTCTTCTTTATATGGCAGCCATATCCAGTCCAGTAATTCTTCGCAAACCTTGCCCCACTCTTTACTTGATTGCTGCTTTTAGTAGAGAGTGAGGCGCAGCTGTAGACTAGGAGTCTTGTTTTTATGAGAATATTTTAGCCATAATTCACCATGTTTACCAGACATCTTGGTGTAGGGTGTGGAAAGGGATAGATTGATATTTGGTGGGAATTTGTGGTTAGGACACGGCGTTCTTAAAATAGATCTATCTTTCATCATAATTATAGTCTCTCTATCCACTAAAAGGGTTTCCTCGTGGATAGTAGCAGTGCTACAATTTTAAAAAAGCTAATTTTAATGCTCTTTATGGTGACCTTGCGTCCGCTGATTGGGCTGAGCTGGATCGGTACTCAGATGTTAACATGTGTTGCGACCGGTTTTATGAAATGTTGTATAAAATATTAGATAGATCCGTGCCACTCTTCAAAAATAAGGGTCGCTCTTTTCCTGTATGGTATGACGCAGATATTATTCGTAGTTTGAAACGTAACAATAGCGTTTTTAGAAAGTATAGAAAAACGAAAAGTGTCATCTATTTTAACAAATTTAAATTGCTGAGAGCGCGGACCAATCAGATGATGAAGGCCTCATATCGGCGTTACGTTGAGCGTATAGAGAGAGATATTGGAAAGGACCCCAAATCATTTTGGAGGTATGTTCAACAGAAAAAAAATTGCTGCGCTATTCCCGATAAAGTGTCTTATCAGGGTAAAACTTTCAATCACCCTAATGATATTGTTACGGCTTTCGCCGAGTATTTTAAGGGAGTTTATAATAGAATATCGTCTGCTGAAGAGGTTAGTCTGGAGAATTTGGGCAATAATACAGTTGCAGTCCCGGTCTTTACGGAACAGGATATAATAAAAATTACGAAAGGGCTTAAACCTAAAATGTCTAGCGGGTCAGATTTTGTTCCAAGTTTTCTTATTAAAGACATTATAAATGTTTTAGCTGCTCCTCTATGTAAAATTTTTAATGCCTCTCTTAAGCAGCTGGTGTATCCCAAAAGATGGAAGGTAGCTAAAATATGTCCCGTATTTAAGAGCAAAAATAGAACCTAAGTGGAAAATTACAGGCCTGTCTCTCTGATATGTGGTTTTTCTAAGATCTTTGAGATGCTGCTGTATAACTTTATTATCAACAAAGTCGAAAATTTGTTGTCTACAAAACAGCATGGATTTTTGAGGGGTAGGTCAACATCCACTAATCTGGCGTCTTTTTTGCAGTTTACAGCGGATGCTGTGGATGCGGGCGGCCAGGTCGATGTGGTGTTTGCCGACTTCTCAAAGGCCTTTGACAAGATGAGCCATAGTTTGATTCTGGCAAAGTTTGCGAAGTTTGGTTTTACTGATCAATTTGTGCGGTTTTTTGAATCATATTTATTTAATAGGTCTCAGTATGTCCAATATAATGGCTTTCAATTAAAGGGTTTTGCGGCCTCTTCGGGGGTATCTCAGGGCTCAAATTTGGGGCCTCTCTTGTTTTTAATTTTTATAAACGATATCACTGAATCAATTGATGTTGAATTCCTACTATTTGCTGATGATTTAAAAATGTACGTCCAAGTTCAGTCGAAGGAGGATTGTGATAGATTGCAAAATAGTGTTAGTGCAGTCCAAAGGTGGTGTGTGAGTAATCAATTGTTATTGAATGTGAGCAAATGTTCAGTGATGGCTATAACTCGTAAAATATCTCCAATTCTATATAGTTATCTACTTAAAGAGTTGATGCAGCTAAGGATTTGGGTGTTGTATTGGATTCTAAACTTAACTTTAACCTTCATTATAGCAGAATAGTGTCTGAAGCTAATCAAATGATGAGTTTAATTATTAGAAACTGTAGATTATTTAAGAATATTGAAAGCCTAAAATTATTGTTTATAGCACTAGTAAGAAGTAAACTTGAATACTGTTCACTTGTTTGGGCTCCAATTTATAATAAATATGTTTTGGCTATGGAGAACGTTCAGCGCAAGTTTGTGAAGTATTTGTGGTTAAAAACTGAGGGAGTGTATCCACCGGTCGGGATAGACAATCGACTGTTGCTGGATAAATTTAGTTTGCAAAGTCTTGAAATGAGACGTAACTTACATTCAGTTTTATTTTTATACAAGCTGGCCAACGGTCAGATTGTTTGTCCTCAGCTTTTGGGCGAGCTAAATTTTAATGTGCCACGATTGACGAGCAGGCATGGTGTATACTTTCATTTGAGGATACCTAGAACTAATGTATATTGTATGTCGCCAATATATCGAATGTGTTCTGTGTTTAATAGGGTGTCGCAATTGTGTGATCTGAGTATGAGTTATACCCAGTTTTTACGTTCTTGTTCAGTATTATTGTAGTTTTGGGACTGCTATTGTGATATTATTTCTGTTATTTTGTAATAAGTACGTTTTTTTTGTGTTATATTTTATTACGTGATATTATGATATTATTTTTGTTATTTTGTAATAGATGTTTTTTTTTTGTTTGTTATATTTTATTACGGCCCTATTAATTGTTGTTGTTGGGCTTTGATGTTTATAATTAAAAAAATAAATAAATAATCTACAAAATTAATTATACTTGAGTTAAATTTTTTACTCTTGTAAAATTTGAAAAACACGCTCAGAATTTCTAATTTTGAATTTTCCTTTTCAGGTATTTGTGGTCAGGGTGTATTGTACTAGCAGGAATCTATTTAAATTTGTGCAGTAAAAAGTATCCAATGACCATGGGTGATTTTGAAGATTGCTGTGATAGAGCTTTTAGAAGTTTACGGACTAAATTTATAGCAAAACAATATAGTAGTGGTCAATATTTGACTAATGTATAGGTAATAAAATTTTTCGTACTTTGTTTTAAGAAATATGAGTCAAATAACAAAACTATGATATAATTTAAAATAAGATTAAAAATTATAACTAAATGCGAGCAAAGAATACTGATTACGAATATTTTCAAAGTTGTAGTAGGTTCAAGATATTTGAAAAAAATCGAATCTGTCTACTTGGTTTTGTGTTAATACTACGTCAACTGTTTGTTTTACAACATTCAAACTGTTACATTATCAAGTCATTTTTATAGCAAATGTTTTGGTCAACAAAAGGTGTCGATAATGTTTTGTTTTTGCTGTTGTAGGACAAGGCTTTTATTTATATATAACCAGGGGCGGATCCAGCCTCTGTCTTTGGGGGGGGGGGGTAATATTACAATATGGCAAGCGAAAACAAGTTTTCGAAGGGGGGGGGGGTAGACACCAGCAACATTTCAATTTCTAGTGTAAAAGGCAGGGTCGGGTCTATTTTTCTGAATTTGAAACTCGTAAAGGGGGGGGGGGACGATCACAAGAAAAAAAAAACAAGTTGACGACAGGGGGGGGAGGATGCAAGCAGCGTACACAATCAATCTTAGTATAAGAGACAGAATCGGGTCTATTTTCACGAATTCAAACCTCTTGGGAGGTGGTTATCACAAAAAAAACACACGTTGACACATTCCTAATATAAAAGGCAGAATCGATTCTATTTTTCTGAACTCCAAGCTCTTGGGAAGGGGAGGGGCTATCGCAAGCATACACATTCCTATACTCTATTCAGTAACTAGAGAGAGTAATAAAACGAAACTTCCAACGTACCTGCTCCAGTGCCGCAGGTAACTGAGGACTGCCGTAATTCTAAATATATTTAAGTAAGCAAAGTACACCTTACAGTGTGTCCTCAGTGATTTATTTTGTTTGTACTTGTATTTATATATTATTTGAGATTAGTGAGATACGCTAAACTAGGGCATTGTTTCCTCAACGAAAAATATTGCAATGAATGTTGATGATGCCTTAAGATGTCAATATCTAGATAATAATGTTAAAAGCTCTGTTAAGATGTGTTCCAACATGACAGGAGTTGGAAAATCTACTATGTACCGAATACCGAAGGAGAAAAAAACGACTGGAATTGTTAGTACTTCCAAACTACATTAGATTACAGGCAGACGAAAAACCTCGTTGGAAGAAGAGATGTAAACTGCAATAAAAGTATATACATTTTATTATGAGAAGCAGATCCCAACCGTCGACATAATTCTGACTAAAATCATTGAAGATCAGGATTTACCTGAAATTAAAAGAACCGAGTTCTGGAAACTGCTCAGAGAACTTAATTTTTGCTGGGAAAAACCAGATAGAAAATCTGTTCTTATAGCTCATCCGGAAAATGTCCGTTGAAGAAGAAAATATCTCTCTCAAGTAAAAGATCGAGTTGCTAAAAATAACATAACATACAAAATTATTATTTAAACTGAAAAATCCATATAATAAAAAAATAAAAGAAAACGTAGAAACTCGATTTCATGATCGGCGAGAAGAAGAACCAATTATAATTAATTTGAGCGAAGATAGCTTCACTGACTTTGATTACGAATTAGATACGTAATGCTTACCAGCGTAAACACAATTTATTATTTAAATTTTCTGTAACATATAAAAATTAATTGCATGTGAATCCCATTTTAGTGTTTAACTGTAATTCTGCAGATGGTTTAAGAAATAAATAAACTGAAACGTCACATGTCCTAAAAATGTTTTTAATTAATAATAAAATTACTAATAGCCCCCAAAAAAATTTAATATTATATGGACGAATTAATTTTTTTATATATGTTTAACGTCTTGTATTTTTGACAATGGGTATTTTGTAAGTATTTAAATTACAACTTAGAATTTTTTTAGAGAAAAAGACTACATTTTATTCTGAATGTGCCTAAAACGGTTTCTAGCCAAAATTAAAAATAATAAAAATACAGTTGTGATTTGTGTTAAATGTGTCAAAATTATCTATATTTTCTAATGTATGTGAATTATTAAGAAACCATAAGAAATAAAATAATATTATAAAATCTTTTTACTTTAAGTTTATTACCGAAATAATATTCTATGCCATAAATACTTAGTAATAAAATAAACCTCCTTCCGACGCCTATGGCAAGGATTAAAATCTTTTTTAACATTTCACGCATCCAAATATCTATTGTTATCTAATCCAAATAGTCCATTATTATAGACCGGTATTTTTGATTATAAAATTTCTAACCCATTCCTATAAAAAATATAACAGATTTTGTCAAAGACACCGGACTAAAGAACACAGGTAGTTTGCAAACAAAAAAAAAAAAGAGAAAAAATGATTTATTACTCTCTCTGATTCTTGAATAAACTATAGTATAAGAGACAAAATCGGGTCTATTTTCCTGAACTCAAAGCTCTTGGGAAGGGGGGAACCGCCCCCCACCGCCCCCCCTCCTTGGATCCGCGCCTGTATATAACTACCATTTTCATTTTTTTTACTTTATTGTAGTGTTCATCCAGGTATCACGTACAGGCGCGAATCCAGGGGGATAATAACTCCCCCCCCCCCCCCCCCCAAGAGCTTAGAGTTCAAGAAAATAGACCCGGTTCTGCCTAGTATACTTGGAATATGTATGTTACTGACATCTCCCCCCCCTCGACAATTTGTTTTTTTGCTGTCATCCCCCCCCTTCCCCGTCGACAACTTGTTTTTGTTTTTTCTTGCGATCGCCCTCCCCTCCAAGAGCTTCGAGTTCAGAAAAATATACCCGATTCTGCCTCTTATACTAGGAAAGTGTATGCTGTTGGCATCCCCTCCCCCCTGGGCAACAACTTTTTCTTGCCATTGCCACCCCTAAGAACTTCGAATTCAGAAAAATAGTACCCTACTTTGTCTTTTACAATATATATGGGAATGTTGCTGGCGTCCCTCCCCTCGAGATAGGCTGGATCCGCCCTTGATCACGCATCGCAATAATTTTGTATTATAACAATAAATTAAAGAAAAAAAGTAGAAAAATGGAGAATTTGGCAATAGGACATCTAAGCAAGATATCTCTACACTTTAGATTTTTTTGAACAAAAACATAGATATATAAAGAATAAACCGCAGGTCCCAGTGTACTTACTCGCGCTTGGTGTGAGAAAGACGCAGCTATTTAAGGATCTAGACTTTCACTCTCTCTGATGGGGCTAGACCAAGCATCGCACACACGTGCCGAAGACTGATTTTCCTGCGAGACGTACTATATCCACAAATGTTTGCGTTGGGACCCACGGTTTATTCCTTATATGTTGATGATCCTAAACTATAAATATAACCAAATTATTATTTCTTGATCTACATTGATTACTGAAATTCGCGGATTATAATTAAGGGTTTCTAAAATTTTTTTTTTTTTTTTCATTACTCATTACTAGTCTGATATCTTTTTCTTTTTTTCTCAATACTACGAACTGAAATTTGGCATGTTTTAATAGAGCAGGAAGAGGTAGTATTGAGACTTGTAAGCTGTAAGATGCACCATTTGGATGCTACAATTTGTCAACATACAAGAAATATTCTTATCTTGAACTTATTTAATTTAGATAGGGTGTATGTTATGAACAAATATCTAATATTGTTCCTAGAATCCCTTCTTCTTCTTCTTCCTCTTTTATTTAAGACGACGTCTTGTTTTTCTCCTATATTAAGCCTCCTGTGATGTTGATGTCCAACATTCGTGCCATCGTTTTGGAGGTCGACCAGTGGGTCTTCTAGTGTTTGATATCTCGTTCTTAGCCCATTTTGCCCATCGATCGTCGCCCATTCTGTCCACATGGTCCCTCCAATATCTGCGCCTTGACCTTATGAACTGTACCACATCGGGCACCTTGAGCTCTTCCCTTATTTCGGAACTTCTTATTTGATCTCTTAGGGTTACTCCTTTGATTGTTCTTAACGTTTTCATTTCAGCCATTCGTAGCATACTTTTTGTTTTAGATGTTTCGGCTCGATTTCCGATACATAAGTTAGTACTGGTCTTATCACAGTTTTATAGATGCGTACTTTGCTCTCTGTGGACATATACTTATTTTTCCAGATTATGTCCCTCAGGCATCCTGATATCCTTGAGGCCTTGTTAGCCTGTGCTCTGACTTCCTGGTATAAATTTTTATTGCTTGATACATCAACTCCCAAGTATCTGCAAGACATGCTTTGTCTGATAGGATGGTTCTTCACCACCAATTTGCATCTGACACGATATTTTGAAATTACCATCGTTTCGGTCTTTTCTGTAGATATTTCCATATTTAAATTTTTGGATGTGGTTTGGAATCGGTACAGTAGTCGTTGCAGATCGTCTTCATTTTCTGCTAACAGTAAGGCGTGGTCGGCAAAACATGAGATTTTTAAAGATTTTCATCCCATTTTGTATCCTCCATTGCCATCTTTTGCATTTTGAATTATCTTGTCCATAATTAAATTAAAGAGAAATGGACTCATACTGTCGCCTTGTCGTATTCCCGTCATGATAGGTATTTCCTCTGTTACTCCTTGTTGTGTCTTTATGCGTGTCTTATTGTTTTTATTTAGTTCTTCAATTACCGTAATATAGTTGTGGTTAACGCCATTTTCCTGAAGTATTTGCAAGACTTTTTTAAGTCGAACTCTATCAAATGCTTTTTTAAGATCCACTAGGCAGATGAAAAGAGGTTTATTGTATTCTATCGATTTTTCAATAGTCCGCCGGATAATGAAAATCTCATCAACTGTCGATCTGTTCTGTCTAAACCCGTATTGTTCTTTACTTATTGCAATTTTACTCGTTAGTTTTGAAGTCATGATTTTTGTTAATAATTTGTTTGTACTGTTTAGTAGTGTTATTATTCTATAATTGTTAGTGTCATTCTTATTTCCCTTTTTGAAGATGGGTATAGTCAGGGGTTTCTCCACTGTTCTGGAATACTGCAGGTTGATAGAATTTTGTCGAATAGTATTGTTACTACTTTTTCTAGTTCAAGGCCCCCATATTTAAGCATTTCATTGGAAATATCGTCGGTTCCCGGAGCTTTTCTATTTTTCAGTTTGGTCAGCATTTCGTGTACGTCTTCTATTTTTATGTTCTCGTCTTCCATCATCGGTTTTACCTTATCTAAATCTATTTGGATGTCCTCATTATTATACTCCTGGTTATTGTAAAGGCTCTGCATGTATTCTTTCCAGTTTTCTGCCGTTATAGAGTTGATTACCACTTCTTCGTTGACTTCTTTTTTCCTATTTCTTATTACGTTCCAAACTTTCCTTTGCCCTCTTCCGTTACGTTCCAAAATTTCCCAGTGTTAATTCTATTTCTCACGGCTTTGTATGCTGAGTATTCTTCTTGCGTTCTTATATTTTTGTATTTTAAGTATGCTTCCTTCTTTTGTTGTGCCCTTTTGAGAAACTTCATTTTAGTTAGAAGCGCGATATTGAAAAAAAATAACTTTCGTTTTATTTAAAAAACCATTCACTATGTTTATATCAATGCTTTCAATCCGAATTGGAACTGAAGGGGCTTTAAAAGTAATTTTAAATCTACTTATTTTGGTGGCTTCAAAATTAATTTCAAGTCACTTTCAAACCAGTTATTTCGCATGCGTGTATAGATAACCTCAATAAATACTATTTGTGGAATATTTTTAAGAATTTATATCACAGACTGTAATAAATTCAACTTAAAGTAACAGCAGCTTCATGTATTCTCATAATATACCAAAATAAATAAATATTTGGTTGACTAAAATATGGTTGTCGGACTTGCATTGTCTTTATTTTTATTTATTTTTACGACGTTTCGATTAGGTTGTATCTCTAATCGTTATCAAGTATAAACTGAATGTTTTGTCTTAAGACTACGAGCTTATATAGGAACTGTGTCCATTGAAGCGCAAAGTTTCTCTTCACTGTCCACGCCTCAATAATTTGATGTTACAAAGTAGTGGTTGCCAAAGATTAGGTGTCTCAACGCTCGGTTTACTGAAGGTTCCATTATTGTTTTTAACGTAAGCTGCTTCTATAAATTTTCTCTATCTAACTCGTACACAAAAAGGGGAAACGTCGAGATCAGGTATTGCAGAACACGCCTGGGACAAACAACACCATATAAAATGATCTGAGGCTGCTGTAATATATATGGAACCCAACATGAAAAAAGAAAATTTATAGAAGCAGCTTACATTAAAAACAATAATTGAAACTTCAGTAAATCGAGTGTTGAGATACCTAATCTTTGGCGACAACTACTTTGTAACATCAAATCATTGAGGTGTGTACAGTGAAGCGAAACTTTGCGCTTCAATGGACACAGTTCCTATATAAGCTCGTAGTCTTAAGACTATCGGGCACGGGACGGCCCTCTTATTTTGGCCTTCACGGTTTCGTCATGTTTTAGCACATCTGCATGATTGCCATGGCTTTCAACATACCGTTCAGCATCAAAATAACCTGTCTCGTCTAAGGTTCTGTATTGGAATTCCATCGGTGTAGAAGGCTGAGAGCTATCCGAACTCAGTGCTGAATACTTGTCGTACGGATCATCTGCGTGATTTGTGTGTCCTGTGAACGCATTGTATTGAATTTCTTTATCCAGAGGTCGTAACCCAGGGATAAACAAGGAGGGATTGTTGTGAATGGTTGAAAAGAGCAAGGTTGGAATCGTTGGCGAAACATCGTGATGATTCGCGATTTCGGTTTCGAAATCGATTTCGGCGTGTCTACGGGGACGAACGTCATGTGTGACAGGGTCGTCGAAAGATAAAAGATTTGGTTCAAAATGATACATCAAATCGTTTGCGTTTTGTTCTGAAGAGAAAAATGGGGCACCAGCAGGTGGTGCCGGAGAGGACCCACCATAACCTCCCGATCCGGCTGAAGGCCAAGCCGCCTCACCTTTCTTGCTGTTAAAATTGGGCACTTTGTTTTGAGCCATTCTCTTAAATTTTGAAAAGTTTGAATTTGTGTTTTTGTTTGCCAAAAAATAAAAAGGGATAATTTGAAACAAAGGACGCGTAAGGAAAGTGAGCAGGAATAGCTCTACGTGTCTTTGTATAAAAATGAAACAGGGTTAGCTAATTACTTTTGGAAAAAATAAGCTTCGTGTGTTGCAACTTTGAAAAGTTTGAGTGATTTTTTGTCAGTCAAGTTTTCCGTAAAAGTCGATCAAAAATCGTCAATTTGTCAGTAAATTTGTATCGGAAAAGATACGCAAATTTAGCAAACTGTATTCAAAAAGTAACCGAAGTTTTCTCGTCTTTTCCGCTTCACGGATTTTTGTTTTGTGAGAAGGGATTCGGGAAATGTTTTTGGGGGGATTGTCTTTGTTTATCTCACTTATTTGAAGAGCCAAAAAATGTTGTTTTCTGGGTTTAATTTGGAAGAAAAACGTGCTTGACCCTTCCTAGAAAAAGAATTTTTTTATAGGACTGTGGTCCGTTTTTCTTTGTTTTTTCAGGGCTTAGGCCAAGCCCCTAGTTTAATACTTGGGAGTATGGGAAATTCTAAAATTTATAGAAGCGAATACGCGGAGTTTATGTGGCTGATCCGCTACTACAACGCCAATTCGCGTATGTAGTCTCGAATAGCACCCGACTTTCGAACTGTAGTGTCTGAGGGCCTGGTAGTTCTGAAACTTACCTCAGGTGTTCGTATGCACATACTACCTGTCCTGATTCACTCTAGTTTATACCTATGGAATCCTCAGACACCGCATTTAAACCGGAAAGTTGCTTTCGCTTTAAGGTTTCTTGAATTTTTGGTTTTTCGCTACCGGGGTGCAAGTGGTAGTTACTAAACGCCCAAAAATTCCGTATATGAGTTATTTAAGTTTATTGACTCTTCTACGAGGATCTGGAAGTTCTATGCTGACTTCAAGAAGATCGTCGCGGTTGCAGGGATGGTCTGGGCTTGAAAATTCAGTGTAATCTGCGAGGAAATCGTCCAAATCCTTCTGAATTTTCGTATTTCTTGATAGAAATTCCGCAACAAAAGTGTCTTTGTCGTAAAAACCGCAACTTTTGAGACGAAATTTCACGCTTCTCTCTTCTTTCTTCAAAATAGATGTTTTCTTTCTTCAAAACTGCTGGTCTTCTTGCTTCACAACTGTTGATTTTCCAATTTTTCTTCATTAAGGCCAAGTCGATACTGAATCTGACTCGTTTTGTCAAGCTTTTTATAGTTTTACCCAACTACGCTAAGTTGGACCAAACTATGCTCGAAATAACCAATCAGCGCGCTTCTAGCATTTTGCTTTTTTAGGCCACGCCTCCCAATGCTTTTCTTATGGGAAAATTTCTTTTTCGAATTTCAGAGGTTTTACTCGCTCTTTTGAGGAGATTTTTTCTGAAATCGGTAGATATACGTTTTCAGCATCATCCCACAGCATTGGGAATATAAAACTGTTTTTTTATATTCACAATAAGACAAAACATTCAGTTTATACTTGATAACGACTAGAGATACAACCTAATCGAAACGTCGTAAAAATAAATAAAAACAAAGAGAATGCAAGTCCGACAACCATATTTCAACATTGTCTATAACCTTCAAACAAATACTTGGTTCATAACCTTAAATCAAAACCTACGAATATTAAAATCATAAATGCTGACGATCACCAGTCTGACAATGTCAATTAAAATGCCTTTATACCGCATTTTGAAGTCGCCTTTCATTTTAGGCTTGACTTGAGTTATTCAAATAGTTTTCAAGTGGATTTATTTCACTTTTTCAAGTTGTTTTTAAAAGCCGGTTTAACTCAAACCGGCTTGAAATGATCGCTAAAAACCTACTGATTCATTGAATAAAAACAACATATTTCACCACTGTAGATTTAGCATAAGTTAATTTACGTTATTTCAACAAATATTAGTCATAGTTTGCGGTTAACTTTGTCGACTGAAAATTTGTTGTAGCTAATTTATCGTGGAAATTACCAAACAGCATTCAGGAATAAGGACTTGATAAAGTCTAACACTATTTTGTGACAGTTTTAGTACAGTGCTAATGGAATTAATGTAGTTTCGAAGATTCACCCACATATATTTCTTTTTAAAAATTGTTCTTTTCTGTGATAGAATACTCATTGCGTCAATTAAGAATAATTTAACTCTATTAAAATGATTGATTTGCCCACGATTATTAATCATATCACCCATATAATAAATTGCTGTCTGGAAAGGGGACATTTTCCGCAATGTTGGAAGAGATCAGTAGTTTTTCCGGTCCCAAAAACAAAAAACCCTATAAATGAGAGTGACTTGAGGCCCGTGAGCTTGCTTCCGGTCTTGTCTAAAGTGTTGGAAAGAGTGGTCCATGTACAAGTCTCGGACTATCTCAGGAGTAATAATTTGATTCCACTTCATCAGTCTGGTTTTACAGAGGATCGTAGTACAGTTTCAGCACTTCTGAATATAACTGATAATATTGTAGGAGCACTTGATAAAAAATTAGCTGCCATTTTGGTGCTGCTTGATTATTCCAAGACGTTTGATGTAATTGACCATAAATTAATTTGCTAAACTGTCATTCTATGGGTTTGATGATATTTCAACACTATTTTTTGGATCCTACTCGTCTGATAGATCGCAGATTGTAAGAATCAGGGATGTGGTTTCACAGCCTGAAACTGTGGTGTCTGGGGTACCCCAGGGATCCATTCTTGGTCCTTTGTTGCTTGTAATATATACGTGTGATATTTTTTCCGTAGTTTCAAATTCACATTTGCAAGCATATGTTGATGATACTCAGATATTACATCTTTTTGACCCCTCTGATCCAGAAAGAGCTGCACTCATGTTAAATCATCATTTGGCAGTCATTCTACAGTATTCTAAGGAGCATAATTTAAAAATTAATCCCAACAAGACTGAGATTCTCTTGTTTTGTTCCGAAAAACAGCGCAACATGCTTACAAATCGCCTCAAAGTATCTATTGGAGATGATGTTTTATTTTTTTCAAATTGTGCCAGAAACCTGGAATTACATTTGGATGTTAATTTAAGATTTCATAAACATGTCCAGAGCCTGTTACAAAGAAGTTATGTTAAAATGAAGGTTTTATATTCAAATAGATATATATTGAACTTTAAAATGAGGAAAAAATTATGTGAAACTCTTATTATGCCAATCTATAACTACTGCTATATTGTTTACTATCCCTTTTTGGATGTAGTTACAAAGAAGAGAATACAGTATGTCCAAAATACATGCTGTAGGTTTATTTTTAACTTAAAAAAGTTTGATTCTGTATCAAATAATATCAGGCAGATTGGCTGGTTAAGATGTGAAAATATATACAGACTGTATTCTCTGATATTTTTTCGAAAATTATTAGATACTAAACAACCTATGTACTTGTATAAAAAATTGGAACTTAGGACTGATGTGCATAATATTAATATAAGAAATCAAAGCATGTTTCCGATACCAAGACATAGAACTTCTTTGTTTCAGAAAGGTTTTTCTTATAGTTTTGTTAAGCAATATAATACAATTTCACCACAGTTTAGGCACTATAATATCAAAAGACTTAAATCAGAATACAAAAGTTTTCTACTTGAAGCTTAATATTAAGTATTTGTATTGTTGTTGATTACTTCTTGTTGGCGCATTGAGAGGTGTGGTTGGTTAAGTGGAAGAATGGCCATTGGTTAAACTTCGCCAGCCGCATCCCATGTGTGCATTGTATTACTTTGTAATATATATGCATTGTTAATAAAGACGTTTATTATTATTATTTGATTCATATTTGTTAAAACGTACTAGATTAATTTTTAGTAGTGATTTTGTTAATTCGACTTTTATTTATTCAGGGACAAATTTTACAAATTAAAAGACGTTCTAGGATGTGTTGAACGTTCCTATAGTAATTTTAATAAAAAGCTTTATATTGTTTTATTTATATCAAACTTTCCTCTAATATGAAAAAAAAAATAAATTACTATATAAAAGTTTGAGTTTTTTTTTACCTATTTTAACTTTTTATAGTGTCTACAATTTTCAAGTTTTTTAACCAACTAACTCCTCCCCTTACACTAAATTACTCCACCGATGATCCGCACCAATGAAAAAAAATCTTCCTTAAGGTAGTTCGCTCGTGAAACAGCTTTTCTTAGGAATATGAACGAATTTGAAAGTTTACAAAAGTGTCTTTTCTTTAACTAAAAAAAAAGAAATTTTTTAATCGTCTGTGAGACGAAATATTAACAATATTAACAATTAAAATATGCATAATTAACATGCTGGAGGTCACTACATATAATAAAATGCCAATACATTTTGGAATATCTCAAAAACGGTTTTTACCATATTTTTTAAAAACTAATGCAACGTAGATCCAAAAATTATGAATTTTTTTGAAAAAAATCCGGACTTTATTGACCGTTTTGTTTAGAAAATACAGGTTTTTTTTAAATAAAAATAATTTGAAAACATCTGACGCGTAGTGGGGTACAGTGATCACAACTTGGCAACGCGCGATAATTCAAACCTAAGTTAGTTCAGGTTAGTTCTTCAGAATGTGACATTTTTTAAAAATATTTCTCGATATTTTTATTTATTTGTTGTCCGTGTCCCGTAGCCCTGAATATCTGATTTCATCTTATTTTTCCACTTATTGCAACTTTGGCAACAACTTGATTTTACAACTGTATCGACCACTTTCTTACTATATTTATCAATAAGGGTTGTAACGCCAAAAAGTGAGGTGAATCCTAGGTTGCAATGACCTTCGGGGAACTCGGTCCTCAGGTAGTCGAGCAACACCTGCCGTTTATTGATTTGCTCCGGGCGGCCGGTTTAGTTGCCACGTCACCAAAGTCGCTGTAACTCCGAAAATAGTTCGAATTTTGAAAACTCCTTTTAAGGACATATTCCTAAAGGTTTAAACTTTAAAAATATGAAATATGAAAAAAAATCGGTTTTTCCAAATTTCTAGACCAGAATACCCCCTGAATGGAGAACTTTATTTGGAGTTTCTCCAGAATGCTTTACACTTGAAACCTGCTGAAACATGTACTACATGCACGATTGGGCACCACCTTATTTCAGCGTTGCTGTGCGGAAGCACCTGAATAGCGTCTATCCAAACCATTGGATAGGTAGAGGAGGACGTATTGGCTGGTCTCTTTGATCTCCCGACCTAACGCCGTTGAATTTTTACCTGTAGGGACATCTCAAAACCTTGTAATCAACTTCGGTCAATACTTCTACGGAGAATCACGTTTCACTGTGATCAAATAAGGAACAATGCTGATTTAATGTGGCGGATACAGCAGTCCTCAATTCGTCGTGCTCGCAAGTGTATCAGACTTCACGGAGCGCATGTTGAGTCCTCTTACGAAATTTTTTACTAAGCAGTTAGTTTAACTTTTTATAAAACTATGATGACAGGAGAAAATTTCTCTATTTCATATTCAAGTTGGGGGACTAACAGTGTAAATAAAATGACGTTTTTTCGACAACGGTTAGGAGTGTGCGACATGAATAAAGAGCATATAATTTTTAGTCAATAGTTAAACATATATAAAAAAAAACGTCCAAAATTCTTATACAGGGCGCAAAAAAATGGGGTCACAGCTAGTCCGACTCTGCAGTTGTGAGTAAATCCCAACACTTTCTTGGATAGTAAGGATCTTACTTGGTATACATCATATTAAAAAAAGTTGAAATACACGTGGTGGTTCAATAATTATGTGTAAAAAACTTGATTCTATTGCCCATATCTCCGAAGAGGAGGCCTATACGAAAAAAAATTATATGAACCTGTAAGATTCCTTTCACTTGTCTTTTTCACATCCTCAAGATTTCCCACATTTTCCCGGACACCCTGTATAAAATATAAATTCCGAGACATCGGTAGAATATTAAGACCTGCCGACTTTTCGATGTCAGACTGAAAAATACCGTTACAAGTGAGAATGGAAACAAAATATTGGTAAAAATAAGAAGTAATTTAGTATGAAATATTTTTTAAAAATTCTTAAGACGAAGCTAATCACACTCTCTTGAGTAATGGACTACTGAGATATTTGAATTCATCAAAATCTTCATCTTGAAGTTGGATGTTAATATCAACATTTCTTGTTCGATATCTATTTCTTCGAAGTCTATTTCGTTGTCTTCCTCAAAAACTTCAGTTTGACTTTGCTCGTTTCTGCACGTTTTCCCATTGCAGTTAGAGCAGCAATCTGTGCATTTCAAACCATGCTTAACGCAGCCACATCATTTAGCACAATCTTTAAAACATTTGCAACTTGTTTTTTTAATAAACTATCTGACAATAGTATATCATTGGTTAGAATAGGTTCTAAACATGATTTTTCAATTTTCTAACCCCAGTTTGTTGGGTCTAATTCGTTGTCAAGCCATTGCTGTACTTGAAAATAGACCCTAAAACAATGTTGTGCAGCTGCAGGTTCTCTCGATGGGAGGATAGTTAAGATGAATTTTTTTTGGCACTTTTCTTTTTAAAATATAAACATCGCAGCTCATTTAAATCCACATAAAAAAATATTGTAGTTCTTATAATTTAAGAAACATGATCTTTTTTTGCGTAGTTTTTTAAAATTACCTTTTTGTTTTTATGTATACTGTACGAATAAAGTAATTTCAAAACAATTTTTTTTATTTATTTTTTTAAACAATTATTGCTTAAACAATTTTAGAGGTTACAACCAAATGTATTTGTTTCAGTAAGTTAAAATATATAAATTAACTAACTTTTTTTAAAAAAAACACATACCATAGTTTAGAGTGTGCAGTGCATATAATGCATAAATGATTTAATTTGTTTATAACAAAAAGAACGCATATTGGACACTCGGTATAGTTATATTTGAACTTCTCTATTCACGTGACATCAATTTAAACAAAAAATTGCCCCATGAGAAGCCAAGATAATGACACTCACGTATGTTCAACCCGCAGATTCAATTTTAGAACCAAAGCTTCCCACCCATCTTTTTTGTAATTTTTACACGTGGACGATTTTGTTTTCCATTTTCATTCAAATTGTCGATAACGTAAACATGTGAACATTTTTGTCAGAAAAGTATTCGGAAAGACGAAGACGTTTACGAATCAGCCCTATATTGTTTATAGATTCGCCGTAAACGTCTGTTAACTTTGACGGCTTGTTCTCAGTAACCAATTTACAGACTTAAAATTTTTTTTCACAAAAGAAGCGTCTTTCCTAATACTTTTAAACCATGTTTTCACAGAAATTTTTCGATGAAAATTCGCAGAGATATTCAATTTGTTTATGAGCAAAAAATTTAACAAAAACTTTAAACAATTCCTGAGCAGGCCCTAATTTTCCGATTTTAATTGTTTAAAAAGCGTTTGAAAACTTGAGATCTAATGATGGACAAACAATCAGTTATTTTGTAATAAGTGCTCACGACTACCGCAAGCAAACGCATAAGTAAATCGACTCCATGAATCGAGACCCTTCATCTCAGCCGAAAACCGGAGAAGTCCTTCGTCGACCGTGCGGGAAACCTAGGCCATTCAAGCGAATTTTAACAATCAAATTGTATAAAGTAAAAACAAAAAAAGGAAAGATTAGTAGTACAGCAACTTGTAGAAATTGTAATAAAGAAATACACGAGTCTCGTTGAAAGGTTAAAAGGCCATCATGGAGAGTGCAAAACGTTAGGTGGTAATACAGAAGTCGCTAAAGTAATTAACGAAGAAGTTGATTTAATTTCAGGTATGTAATGTGAATTATTTTTACCTTCTTTGTATGCTAGTATGATAGTTATTTTCGGAAAAAATATTTTGTGTATTCCATGCACAATGCACGTTTTGGATGCCTTTAAATGGATCTACACTATTTTCAAAAAGTGTCAAGCCGTGGCAATTAGTAAATTAGAAAGAAAAAATTGTTTTCTACCCGGCGTTGTAGAAATATGGAAGGAATTGAGTAGTATATTAGAGGATGAATTAAAATTGTTGTTATCTCAACTTTTGATATTGTTCAAACACGATATATACAGACACTTTAGAGCTTACATTTTAGATGTAACTGAAACCAAATATAAACTGATTGAGGAAATACTGTGAAAGAAATGTATGAAAATGTTGGATTTCTTCCATTTATTATAAAACTCCAAGCTAACATGGAAACATTTCCAACAATTATGTTTTCAGAGAAGGTTTTATTTAATGTCAGTGCCCTGCAGTGGCCTACATTCACTCGCACGTTAGAAATAAATAAGGAATAGAAAAAGCAGGAAAATTACAATGAAAATTGAAAATGTGTGTTACTACTGCAAATGGGGTACTTTTAGATTTAGTTTTTAGCAACAACAATGTGATAAATTGAATGTGTCTGTGATATATTATTACGCTGTGATAGTCACCACCCTGCCTTGGTTTTGGAACACTTTTTCTGTGATAAATTCATTCCTATTAACTCTGTAGAGTGTTTATAATTTCAATAACTGTGATTATGTTATAATCAACGAGTTTTTGATTAATGTAAGCTGAGGCCAGATTTTAAATTGTGATATTAATTTAGCGGTATATTTTGGATCAATGTGTGCATATGTATGTTCCTAGGATAATTATAGAAATAATTTTTACTTTCCAAAATGCATTATAAAGGAAAAAGAGTTACATAAACAATAAAAATCTACTAAATCTATAGATAATTGCAGTAAGTTTTGTGAATTGCGCACTCAATGTAAGGATCTCTCTAATAAATGTTATAAGGATTATATTCGAGATATTGAAGCAGGAATACATGGAGATTATAGAAATTTTTGGTCATATATTAACAGTAAGAAGGTACAAGGTGGTATTCCTCATGTTATAACCTACAATAATATACAATTAACAAATGAATTTGAAATGGTTAATACTTTTGCAGATCACTTTGCATCTATATATGCTGAAAAACAGAATGATCAGATAAACGGTTTTGAGGAGGAGTTCTCTGACCTAGCTGATTTAAACATTTTCTGTTTTAAACTTAATATTTCAAATATTCTTGAAAGGTTGGATAATATTGACTTAAGAAAGGGCCCCGGGCCAAATGGATTGTCTCCCAACTTTCAAAGAACTGTTGTGGCTAATTTTTAATAATTCCTTAACTAGTGGAACATTCCCTAATGCCTAGAAAACGTCCTTTCTGCGTCCAATTTTCAAAAATGCTGGTAAAAGAGATTGAGTGTCGAATTATGGACCAATATCTAAAATTTTACTTATACCAAAAATTATGGGATCAATTATAACTGACTTTCTTGATCATACTTTTCAAAACATAATTATAACACTCCAGCATGGTTTTAGTAAGGGGAGGTCAATAGTAACAAATCTGCTAACATATACTGAATATATAACAGAATCTTTGGAAGATGGTTAAGTTGTTGACTCCATTTACACAGATCTTTTAAAGGCTTTTGATATGGGATAAAGGGCTTATTTTTGCAGGGGATGAAATCATATATATCTCGGACAGGAATCAAATAGTTAAAATAAATAATGATTTTAATTATTTTTCAAAACCAATAACTGTTACCTCTGGTGTACCGCAGGGGACACATTTTGCACCACTATTATTCAATATATATATATATATATATATATATATATATATATATATATATATATATATATATATATATATATATTGAATAGGAATCGACACAAGATGACCTAATGACCATATTATAAATACTCGACGAGTCTAAACAATTTCAATTAAAATATCTAAGATACAACATAAATTTATTATTTAGATAGTAATAAGTAGTTAGTAGATATATTAATTAATTAGAGTCATTAATATTTACAAATAATATGGACCAAAGCATAATTAAAAGCTTACGTGATTAAAAAAATCATATATAATGCTAAATTCATAACGAATTTATAGACATAATTGTAAAATAAACAATATATAAATAGTAATACAATAAGATCATATTATAAATTGATCATAAGAATAATAAGGTACAAACATTAGATGTGATAGTGAAGGTAAAGTGATAATAAAGAGTGAAAATCATCAAGTGAAATAAAAAAAACATAACGATCGGTTTTTGCAACAATAATGTTTTGAAAAGGAACAAAAGGTGAACATAGTGTGAAACCAGTTACGAAAAGTATTTTTAAATAATAAATAAGATTCATTAAATTGTTTTTAATATAAATTAGACAGTTAACAGTAATATTAAGAAAATAATTTTAATTAAAACATATAAAAACATAGAATAAATTTAAGAAAATTTGTGATATTGACATTAAAATTAAATATTATAAATTAATTTTAAGTAATGGAGTAAAATAAATTATATTAGAATGTAAGGAAAATTCTAATATTTAATATTTTAATATTAAGAAAACATAATTTAGCATCTTCAAACAATAATTTTCAATAATTAGTTAATTATATATTTCAATATTTTCATGTCAAGCCATTTTGTTTTATAATTTTTAATAATAAAAATTGTTTTAGGAAGGCTAAAATATGTATAATTAGATAGGTAAAATAATAGAGTTTAATTTTATAATATTTATTGTCATGCATATTATTGGATAAATCCAGGAAATGGTAAAATTGGAAAAATTTTATCAATTTTAAAATTCTTGACAGCCATTTTTGTTTGACAAGAACGCCAAGAAAAGGGTGATTTTTCATCAAGTAACCCGATGCCTTCAACTGCTGAGCCAATCAGAATGATTAATTAAGTCAGCTGGTGGCATACGATAGAAAGAAAAATCACAAAAATTCGAGACAGTTGCAAAAAAGTATTGTTACAGAGAGGTGTAAAAGAAAAGTTTCTCCTCAAAACATAACCTTAAAATTTTTCACGACGAGATCATAAAGCCACGTGCGAGATCTTTTGTTTTTGATAAGTAAATAATTTTTAAAGGTTATGAAAGTAAATAAATATTAAATAAAGTTTAATTAATCAATATTTTTAAAAAAAAAAATAATTTAAATTAAATTGAATGTCATTAAGAAATAGCAACTCCAACTAACATCAAGAAAATTTAGTAAAAACCCGATTGTGGCAAATAAAAGTTCAAGAAATTATACCTGGCTGGTGTAAATACCAACATTTCCTAGAAGTAGACAATTCCTGGACATTACCAAAAATAACCAAGACAGTGTTTAATTAAGAATATCTACTTACTTGATAGTAGGTATTTTTTAAAACAAATATCCCAATCCAATTTGATGGTAAAAGAAGACAGAGAAACACAAATATACCTTTTTTATTGTTTATAAGTAAACAAACACTTAAGGATCAAGGTATTTTAAAATATAATATTACCACATTTATATGAGACATTATAAAATCATTAGAACTAATTTATAATCACTTATTAAAATTAATAATCCGCACTTTGCACATTTTTTTTTAATTTTAAAAATAAATAAAAGTAATAAATTTCAACTGAACACGAGACCTTCACATTTGTCAAACAACTTTTGACAGTTAAGTGGAGTGACATTATAATTAACAGTAGAGATAAGGTGCAATTGATTTTAATTTTAATAAAGATGATCTAGATAATAGGTGTATCAAATAATTTTATAATCAGTAATAATATCATTTTGTTTTATAATAAATTTATGTTGATTGTTAATACAATTCAGTGGTTTTAATTGGCAGTAGATAAAAAGTAATTTTAACTTATGAGAATCTGAACTCACTTGGGATAGTTTCAGGGTAAGCGAGCTAGTTATATTAAGGGGAGATTAAAAAGAGAAAATAGATTTATTAAAATTTTGTTAACAATAATATATGTATTTTTAAGTTAATCCAAAGAATAAATACAGTACTGTTATCTTATCTTAGATAGGATACAGTAACTGGGCGCTCAAGGAAAAATTAAAAATACATATCGTGGTTTAGAATATTTTTATTAGAGCAAAAGAAAACTTATTTCATTCACATTCACTAATTTTCAAATTAAAAAAAAAAATAAACAAAATTTTCAAAATATTAATATTCTAATTCCTCTTCGGGCAGTTGCTTGAAGCGTGTGTGGGCGACGAATATAGACCTCTGACGATAGACGTTAGGTCCCGCATCACGTTTTTCAACGCAATTGGCGCCCAACGTGGGGCAATTTTTTGTTTTTGGGGCATAAATATTTTCAGGGATTATTAAAATATTATCAGGACATAAATATTTTCAGGGTATATAAGTCTACTGTCAATAAAAATAATTAATAGGAACTTGTAACATATAAAAAAAAAAAAACGAGTATTATTGCACATCAGTTATTTAAAATTAATTACAACAAAATTGATAACAATAGTATTAAACAAAAGTTTAGTACATAAATTTTATAAAATTTTTGAATTGCATAAAACTAGAATAAATAAAATACCATGGCTGAACAAAATATAACCTTAAGATCAGGAAAACAAATTAATCAAGAAATGGGAGTACGGAAAACAAAAGAAGATACAGCTAGTACATTCATTTCTTCTACCGATCGAGAGAGTGAAGTATTTCAGCAGACTAAGCTAGAAGAGGTAGGGGAAATAACAACCCCTGAGCAAAAAGAACCAGAAAAGACAGAACAGAGTAGTAATCAAGATATAATAAAATTTTTGCAGAGTATGCAAAATACTCTGGAAAATAAAATAGAAATGGGGCAAAAAGATCTGGAAAAAGGCCAAAAAGATCTGGAAAATAAAATGGAAAAAGGGCTTAACGATCTGGATACGAAAGTTACAAAAGGTCAGAAGGAGCTAGAAAAAAGACAGCAAGACCTAGAACATAAGATTGAACAGGGTCAAAAAGAATTAAAAAAGGAAATAATTAAAGGCCAAAAAGAATTAAATGATATTAAACAGGGGCAAATAAGATTAGAAAAACAAGTGGATGAGAAAATATTAGAAATGAAAAACAGAATGTCAAAAGAGCTGTTAACATGCATTGAAGAAATGCATGAAAAGGTAACTAAAAATAACCAAGAAATATTAAATATGCTAGAAATAGAGAAAGGTGACAGGAACACAGAAATAGAGCGTCTTAATGACAAACTAGATACGACCATGCATGACATTACCTCAGAATTAGATAAGCATGGTAATGAAATAGATAAAATTGATAGGAAATGTCACAGAACTTTCCAGGAATACGATCAGATTATAGAAGAAAAACTAAAATCCACAACTGAACTAGTTGCTTGTACCGTGGATAAGAAATTGGAGACTGTAACTAGAAATAATATGGGCAATGGAAATATTTGTAACAGTACTAATGACATGGGTCTAAAGTTTAATGGCAACATTCGTATGTTACACCCGGTAGCTTTTATTAACAGTATCAAGAATAGGTTAAATAATGTAAATAATCTACAAGTAATAAAAGACTTTATTCGAGTTAATTTGATTGATCATGCAAGTATTTGGTATGGTAATATAGAATCAACGATAAATAATTTTTGTGAGTTTGAAAGGGAATTTTTGGAATATTTTTGGGGAGAAATTAAACAAGCAGAGTTTAGGGAACAATTATACTTTGGGAAATTTAATTATAATAAAAATGGGGATCTAGTTAATTATGCTTTAAAGCTAAGTACAGTAGCAAAGTATTTAAATCCACCAATGAGAGAAGACGAAATTATTCTGAACATTGCTCGTCATTATCAAGATAATATAGTACAAACAATTACAATTCAAAATATAAAAACAATGGGTCAATTTATTAATTTCTTAACAAGAGTACAAAGAGGTAATTTTAATGGGCACAATCAAAATAATAGAAAAAATAGTTATGATCAAAACTTTAAAAACTTAAATAACAATATACGTCCACAGCCGAATCAATTTAGACAGAATCAAACTAATTATACAAATAATATTCCTAACAATTTTAATAGAAATAATAATAACTATAACCGTAATAATGACTTTTACCAGAAAACAAATAGAAATTTTAATAACAATAATTATAATAATAATACACGATACAGACAAACAGACAATGGTACAAATAATTATAATTTAAATAATAATAATTCACAATATAGACAACAATATAACGCGAGACAAGATAATATAAACTTAAATAGAGGCGCAAATAACAATGATCGACAAATTGATAGGAACGTTCAGAACAATGAAAGACAAAATTTTAGGAATCGAACTTTTTACAATGGAAATGACAGGGAATATAGACAAACTAATAATATTAGACGAAATAGAAGTGATACAGACTTACAAGTAGACAATGAACAGACAAATAACCACATGACAGGGAGACGGAGCAACAGCCTGGAAAGAAATCGAAGGGAGGTATCTTCGGATCCTAGAAACAGACGAACAAATTTTTAAATAACAGCCTTGGATCTGAAATTAAGACGAATTTTATACATTACGAACATCCACGAGAATTAATAGACTTAAATGACAATTTATACAATGAAAAATATGAAAATAATTTAGATTTAATTTATGTAAAAGGTAAAATTGATAATACTGAAGTTAAAATATTAATAGATAGTGGTTCTGAAGCATCATTAATTGATGAAAATAAATTAGAAAATATATTGTTATTTAATAATAAAGTAATCATAAATAAAATACCAAAATTAAAATTAGTGGGGGCAAATAATAAAAAGATTTGTGAAGTAAATCGGCAATGTATGTTAAAAATAGTGCTTGGTAATAAAATTATAGAAGCATCATTAATAGTAGTGAATAATATGAATATCGATATAATTATGGGGAATGATATTTTAAGTAAATATGGGGCTAAAATAAATTACGAAGATATGATCTTGATAATTGATGAACATAGAATAAAGTTCATAAATAATTTGGTTTTTAATCATTCGAGTGAGGATTTATCATGTATAGAAATGTTAAGTGAAGAAGTTACAAGTAAAGAAAGCGCAAATAATATAATAGAAATACATAATCTTGAAAGTATTATAGATAATTGTAAGAAGGAGAATAATGCGGTAAATAATAAGGTTTTGTTAGCTAAAAGGAGCACAAAACCAAAATTTTTAGGAGATATTAGTATTGACAAAGTCAATGATAATTTTAGTAGGAGAAGTTTTTGTGATTATAATAAGTATAATAATGATGTGATTATGAATGAAAAGGAAATTATATGCGATTCAAATTTTAAAAAAAGATATAGTATACATGTTAAATTCTTTTAAAAACTTAATTTCAAACAAAAACATTACTAATAGAAACCATCCAAAGTCCATAATAGCGACAAATCCTAGAGAGATGATTGCTATCGATTTCATAAGTAATTTACCACCATCATCCCATAAATCGAAGCACATCTTAGTAATATTGGACGTATGCTCTAAATATGTAAAAATTTATCCATGTAAACGGACTAACGTCATTGAAATAACTAAAAATATGAATAATTACATTGAGACGATAGGAAGTCCAAGATATTGTATACTGGATAATGCTACATATTTTCAAAATGAAAAGTTTGAAAGGTACAGTGCAAGGAAAAATATGATATTAAATTTTACAAGCATAAGACATCCACAAGCAAACCCAGCAGAAAGATACATAAAAGAAGTGTCAAAATTATTGCGTATCCAATGTCATGAAAAATCTCTTACTTGGGAAGAAAACCTGGAAGAGATAGAGACCTTCTTAAATACCATGCCTAATTTAGTGACAGAAGAAATCCCAAGCCAGATCATGGGATATGAAATAAGTAACAGACCCTGGATATTGAATATAGAGACCCAATATCAAAATTTAATTAAAAATATCACTAAAAGAATGAAAAGAAAGGCTCATAAATATATAAGACAACAAGAGAAAGACATTAAACGAAAAGTCAAATTTAATAAAGGAGAGTTTGTATTGATTAAAGCCCTAAAAAAGACAGATACTAAACAAGGTCAATACAGTAGATTTCAATGGCCATATGAAGGACCATTTGAAATAGAAACAGAAAACGGAGATAATAGCTATAAAATAGTATACCCTGACACAAGACAAGTCAGAGGCATATTTAATATCAAAGATATGTATAAATATAATATTAGCTGATCAAATAACGTACAAAAGCTTATGATTAAAAAGGATATTTTGTGAAACAATAAATTTCTAATAAACTGTGAAATATATAAGGATATAAATTTTATTATCAACTAAAAGTTGTAATTAATATAAATAATAAATACAAATAAGAATTAAAATATTCATATTTAATATTTTATTTATAATAAAATATTAAATATTCAATTTGGGGCAATTGAATAGGAATCGACACAAGATGACCTAATGACCATATTATAAATACTCGACGAGTCTAAACAATTTCAATTAAAATATCTAAGATACAACATAAATTTATTATTTAGATAGTAATAAGTAGTTAGTAGATATATTAATTAATTAGAGTCATTAATATTTACAAATAATATGGACCAAAGCATAATTAAAAGCTTACGTGATTAAAAAAATCATATATAATGCTAAATTCATAACGAATTTATAGACATAATTGTAAAATAAACAATATATAAATAGTAATACAATAAGATCATATTATAAATTGATCATAAGAATAATAAGGTACAAACATTAGATGTGATAGTGAAGGTAAAGTGATAATAAAGAGTGAAAATCATCAAGTGAAATAAAAAAAACATAACGATCGGTTTTTGCAACAATAATGTTTTGAAAAGGAACAAAAGGTGAACATAGTGTGAAACCAGTTACGAAAAGTATTTTTAAATAATAAATAAGATTCATTAAATTGTTTTTAATATAAATTAGACAGTTAACAGTAATATTAAGAAAATAATTTTAATTAAAACATATAAAAACATAGAATAAATTTAAGAAAATTTGTGATATTGACATTAAAATTAAATATTATAAATTAATTTTAAGTAATGGAGTAAAATAAATTATATTAGAATGTAAGGAAAATTCTAATATTTAATATTTTAATATTAAGAAAACATAATTTAGCATCTTCAAACAATAATTTTCAATAATTAGTTAATTATATATTTCAATATTTTCATGTCAAGCCATTTTGTTTTATAATTTTTAATAATAAAAATTGTTTTAGGAAGGCTAAAATATGTATAATTAGATAGGTAAAATAATAGAGTTTAATTTTATAATATTTATTGTCATGCATATTATTGGATAAATCCAGGAAATGGTAAAATTGGAAAAATTTTATCAATTTTAAAATTCTTGACAGCCATTTTTGTTTGACAAGAACGCCAAGAAAAGGGTGATTTTTCATCAAGTAACCCGATGCCTTCAACTGCTGAGCCAATCAGAATGATTAATTAAGTCAGCTGGTGGCATACGATAGAAAGAAAAATCACAAAAATTCGAGACAGTTGCAAAAAAGTATTGTTACAGAGAGGTGTAAAAGAAAAGTTTCTCCTCAAAACATAACCTTAAAATTTTTCACGACGAGATCATAAAGCCACGTGCGAGATCTTTTGTTTTTGATAAGTAAATAATTTTTAAAGGTTATGAAAGTAAATAAATATTAAATAAAGTTTAATTAATCAATATTTTTAAAAAAAAAAATAATTTAAATTAAATTGAATGTCATTAAGAAATAGCAACTCCAACTAACATCAAGAAAATTTAGTAAAAACCCGATTGTGGCAAATAAAAGTTCAAGAAATTATACCTGGCTGGTGTAAATACCAACATTTCCTAGAAGTAGACAATTCCTGGACATTACCAAAAATAACCAAGACAGTGTTTAATTAAGAATATCTACTTACTTGATAGTAGGTATTTTTTAAAACAAATATCCCAATCCAATTTGATGGTAAAAGAAGACAGAGAAACACAAATATACCTTTTTTATTGTTTATAAGTAAACAAACACTTAAGGATCAAGGTATTTTAAAATATAATATTACCACATTTATATGAGACATTATAAAATCATTAGAACTAATTTATAATCACTTATTAAAATTAATAATCCGCACTTTGCACATTTTTTTTTAATTTTAAAAATAAATAAAAGTAATAAATTTCAACTGAACACGAGACCTTCACATTTGTCAAACAACTTTTGACAGTTAAGTGGAGTGACATTATAATTAACAGTAGAGATAAGGTGCAATTGATTTTAATTTTAATAAAGATGATCTAGATAATAGGTGTATCAAATAATTTTATAATCAGTAATAATATCATTTTGTTTTATAATAAATTTATGTTGATTGTTAATACAATTCAGTGGTTTTAATTGGCAGTAGATAAAAAGTAATTTTAACTTATGAGAATCTGAACTCACTTGGGATAGTTTCAGGGTAAGCGAGCTAGTTATATTAAGGGGAGATTAAAAAGAGAAAATAGATTTATTAAAATTTTGTTAACAATAATATATGTATTTTTAAGTTAATCCAAAGAATAAATACAGTACTGTTATCTTATCTTAGATAGGATACAGTAACTGGGCGCTCAAGGAAAAATTAAAAATACATATCGTGGTTTAGAATATTTTTATTAGAGCAAAAGAAAACTTATTTCATTCACATTCACTAATTTTCAAATTAAAAAAAAAAATAAACAAAATTTTCAAAATATTAATATTCTAATTCCTCTTCGGGCAGTTGCTTGAAGCGTGTGTGGGCGACGAATATAGACCTCTGACGATAGACGTTAGGTCCCGCATCACGTTTTTCAACGCAATATATATATATATATATATATACAGGGTGATTCAAAAATCGATCACGAAACTTAAGGGGGTGATTCTACTTGACAAAATAAGGGTAGAGCTTCATATAATTTTTTTTCAAAATGTCATTCGTTTTCGAGTTACAAGCCGTCCAAGTTCAAGTTTTTATTTTTTGTTTTTTGAATTACTCGCTTACAGGAAAACCGATTTGACTAATATTTGAAAGATAGGCTAAGTCTTCTGCGCTTCATCATTTTAGTAACAATTCACATTGATTGTTTGCCGCTAGAGGGCACTTTACCTACATTGAAAATTGTTTTTTTGTCATAATTTTTTAGTGTTGACAGCTACAGTAGTTTTTGGCATAATTTCTGAAAGACTGATGCCAGGCCTTTAAAAAAGGTGCTCTTTATTTACATCGCTAAACCCAACGGTTTAGACGTAAATCACCCTTAAAAATTAAGTGGTAAATTTACTTTTCTCATTTCATTACCACCAGCTACCAGGTAAATAGCTATCAAAGTATACTAGAGCTGTCAGTTTAACATCAAATAAATTCGCTTTTTAAACTATTTAATTTATAATCTTAAAATAACTAATAATGGCTAATCAGTAAATATTCATATTATGGATTATTGCGATATACATTTAATTGATAAAAATTAATGAAACAGTACTAAACAAACTAAAAAAGATTCTCAAAATGTCCCCCATTTTCTTCAATACATTTCCTAACACTCTTCAAAAAATGTCGCCTAACTCGATGAAAAATTTCTGGTGTTTCTTTAATAATTTGGCACTTTTCGATTATCCTGAAGCGAAGATCCTCGACGTTGATTACTGGAATATCGTACACCAATTGTTTCAAATGACCCCAAAAGAAAAAATCCATAGGATTAAGGTCTGGTGACCTCGCTGCCCATGCCAATGGTCCACTTCGTCCTATCCATCGCTCAGGATACGTTGCATTCAAATACTGTCGGACACGTATACTAAAGTGGGGCGGAGCTCCGTCTTGGAGGATCCACATGTTGGCCCTTACTTCCAATGGCACATCTTCCAGATACAATGGGAGACGATTTTGGATAAAATCTAAGTATACGTCACCAGTTAATGGGCCATCAAAGAAATGAGGACCAATAAGGTAATCTCCTATTATCCCTGCCCACACATTTAGTGAAAATCTATGCTGATGTTTCGTTTCTACCACATTGTTTGGGTTCTCGTAAGCATATGTGTGGATGTTGTGTAGATTTGTTATGCCATCACGAGTGAAACCAGCTTCGTCAGTGAATAATATGACGCCAATTAATCGATTATCGTGTTCATACTTAGCTAGGATCTGATTGCACATTTCCAACCGTCTCGGCCGATCATCGTCATAAAGAGCCTGCACCTTTTTTGAATGAAACGGGTAGAGTTGTTCTTCTCTTAGTATCCTCCATGAACTAGCCTGACAGAGCCGCACTTCATTCCCAATTTTTCTAGTACTAATACCTGGATTATCTTCAATAATTTCAAGCACTCTTTCTTCTTGTTGCACATTTCTAGCAGTTCTAGGTCTTCCCCTATTTCCATTATAACTTTTAAAGGAACCACATTCCGCAAGCCTCCTGTGCACACTGGAAAATGTTTGAGCATGAGGGATATTTCTTTCCGGATAACTCTCCATATAATATCTTCTTGCCAACTCTGCATTACCATTTGCTTTTCCATAACAAAAATGGATATCACAATATTCGATATTTGAATATTGGTGATTAGCCATTATTAGTTATTTTAAGATTATAAATTAAATAGTTTAAAAAGCGAATTTATTTGATGTTAAACTGACAGCTCTAGTATACTTTGATAGCTATTTACCTGGTAGCTGGTGGTAATGAAATGAGAAAAGTAAATTTACCACTTAATTTTTAAGGGTGATTTACGTCTAAACCGTTAGGTTTAGCGATGTAAATAAAGAGCACCTTTTTTAAAGGCCTGGCATCAGTCTTTCAGAAATTATGCCAAAAACTACTGTAGCTGTCAACACTAAAAAATTATGACAAAAAAACAATTTTCAATGTAGGTAAAGTGCCCTCTAGCGGCAAACAATCAATGTGAATTGTTACTAAAATGATGAAGCGCAGAAGACTTAGCCTATCTTTCAAATATTAGTCAAATCGGTTTTCCTGTAAGCGAGTAATTCAAAAAACAAAAAATAAAAACTTGAACTTGGACGGCTTGTAACTCGAAAACGAATGACATTTTGAAAAAAATTATATGAAGCTCTACCCTTATTTTGTCAAGTAGAATCACCCCCTTAAGTTTCGTGATCGATTTTTGAATCACCCTGTATATATATATATATATATATATATATATATATATATATATATATATATATATATATATATATATATATATATATATATATATATATATATATATATATATATATATATATATATATATATATATATATATATATATATGTTTATGCGGCTTTCACGGATCCCTCCGTGTGAGATGCAATAGCAGTAGATATATCCACATTATGCCGTTGTAGTGCTGAAATAAATGCGAACAATAAATGTAAACTTCGTTCCAACCATATCCTTTCCGTGTTAGAGGTTGCACAGTTTGAAAAAATTGCTAAGAAACACAATTTCCTTTGCACAGCCAGGTACATGTCGGTACTCTGATGAGTCTAGTAAAGACGAAACATGTACCTCTGCCGTATCACTGTGGCGGGATTCTTAAGTTTTGACTTTCTTCTCGGTATGGTAGTACAGGCAGGCCATCATCTCGATGGTGGTGGAATAGGATAAATTGTGTTCCTTAGCAATTTTTTCAAACTGTGCAACCTCTAACACGGAAAGGATATGGTTGGAACGAAGTTTGCATTTACTGTTCGCATTTTACTTCATATATATATATATATATATATATATATATATATATATATATATATATATATATATATATATATATATATATATATATATATATATATATATATTAATGATATTGGATCATGTTTTTTGCATTCAAATTATGTATTTTTTAAAATGATATGTAATGCTGGGATGTGTGCTATTTACAGAACGACATTAATAGATTTTCTAGGTGGTGCAATGTAAACAAATTGGTTTTGAATGTTGAAAAATGTAAATATATACAATTTTCCAGGTCAACGAATTTTAAAGATAATAACTATTGTTTGAACAATTATAAAAATTGAGAGTGTTAAACTTATTCGGGATCTTGGGGTTCTCTTTGATAACAAACTTACTGTTGCTCAGCATGTCGATGCTTGCCGTAACAATGCTCTCAAGATGCTGGGTTTCATAATGAGAAACACTAGAGATTTTAATAACGTAAATGCTATCAAAATATTATATACCTCTCTTATAAGACCACATTCGGAAAATTGTACCAATGTGTGGAGTCCTTATTATCAGGTCTATATTAATAAGCTTGATTTAGTCCAAAGGAAATTTTTACGTTATATAGCCTTTAAAAAGCATATACCAAAGGAAAATATCAATTATAAAAGCTTACAATTGAAGTTAAATTTGAATAGTATAGCAAAACATAGGGAAAATTATGATATTGTGTTTTCATACAAGATTCTGAATGGGTTCATTAATAGCCTAGAACTTACTGAATTGTTTCAAATGTATGTTCCTCTTAAACAACTGAGAGAATGTAAAGTATTCCAGTTAAGGCAACATTGAACAATGTATGGAGAAAATTCGCCAGTCAACCGTATTAGGAGAAATGGAAACGAGTTTCATGGGGATTTATTTCATATTTCTCTAAATAGATTAAAGTTTGTCTTAAAAAAACTTTACAACTGATCGTCTGAATTTGTATATTTGTGATTAGTCCAGATCACGAACTTGAGATATAAAACTGGACTGCTCGTGTTCCATATCTCCCTTATAAAAAAAAATGACCCCACCGTGCTCCGTGCCATTTGGTGCAAATAATTGCAATGAATTTCCTAAGTTTTTATGATATTGGTGAAAGTGTATTTTTGACATTGACTGAATACTGTTCATTTTGACAAGAATTTATTTTGCTGTTTAATGGATTGTATCACATTTTATGTAACGTTTTCCTGAAAATTTCAAACAGGAATGTGATCTTTAAGGTTTTTTTTGTATTTTAAAAAATGTGATTCTTCATCGTAAGACATGCAAATACCTCATCCGGTAAATTGGAATTTATTTAATTGGTAAGTTACAAAAGCATTCAATAATAATTATATAAAATTTTACCTTAGAATCAAATTGTAAATCTAAGAGTAACAAGTTTAATCTTATGGATATGATATATGATAATTATTAAATGCTATCAATATTTTAGTTTTCTAAGAGAAAAGAATCTTCAAATTCAAGAGCTGAAGCAAATTGGTCATGATCATAATTCTTTTATACATCAGATAAGTAACTCTGTTCAGAGCATTTGTCTGGAAATTGTTTTATTTATTTTACTTTTATGTATTTGTTTTGTCTAAACATAAAATAATAACCTTTTGTTTGAATATGTTATTAATTAATAAAACAAAAATTCTTGATTTTAGCTCAGATAGGAAATTTGTGTCATGAAAATCCTTTGTCAAAGTAATGAGAAGCTGCGATTGATTACCATTTCAAAAATTCAACTCTAGGAAAGGTCAATTCCAGATCCTTAAAAAGTTAAGTAAACTGAAAGTTTGACCTAGTGTAAAAATTAAAAGTTGCTAGTAAATCTTTATGGATATATTTAGATTAAAAATGGTTGTATTAATGTAAGAATTCTTTTGTATTTACAAGCTTCTTTATATTTAAAGTGTCTTAATAAATATTGTATTGTTTACAATTAAATATAAACTGCTTTAACACTATCCCCTTTAGAGTTTTTTTTTTTTTTTTTATAAAAATGGTTTAGTACATAATGTTACTTTACTTCATTTAAATTAAAGCTCCGTTTTTATGAAGGAAATGTCAACATTATTATGAATGTTGTTAACCCTATATGAATACCTAACATATCGGTTCCCTAAAAGCATCGAGGAGAAAATAATTTTATCAAAGACCTAATCGAAGCTATTTTTAAATGATTAAACTATCTTACTTTGCAATAGATTATGTGGACATTTCGATACCTTACATTAAACAATATACTATATTAATTCATGATATAAAATTTTTAAAAATAAATACCTTAATACTTTTTTTCGTTAACTTCTTATACTCTGCGTCTGAATAAGGATGTTTCTAAAACATATTTCAAGAAACAAAAATTAGTCTCGATTTGTTTTTGGCGCATATTTCACATTTTAGCTATTTTGCTAAATAACAGTTTTATTGTAAAAAATAAAATATGTAAACAGTCATAGAAAAAGCAATTTCATTTATTTATAAGAACTGACATTTTATGCTTGTTATCTAAAAATAATAAAATTTTACATATTTACGCTGTTCCAAAGAAGTTTAAAAAATTTGCTTTATTGGAGTTGCTTTAAACAGAAAAATTATAATTTTAAGGAAACTAAAAGTAGAAATTCAAGTTAAATATTGTTTTACAGAAACAATTATCCTGGGCTGCGATTCTATAAGAGTAAAGGGAAAGAGAATGTCATAATAAGGATCTTCTATCTTTGTTCGGTCTGTATTAACACATAAGTATATCACTGTCCTAAAAAAGATAAGGAAAGAGAATGTCAAAAAATATGCTTACATAATCGGAGCTCTGGTCTTTTTTATTGAATATACTCGATTAACCTGTCAAGTAAAACAAGGAAGAGCGATTTATTGTTTAAGATATAGTATAGAAGAGATAGTCATTGTCTAAACTAGTTAGTTAGAATAATAGAATTGACATTCATACACAACACATTCACGCCAATGTAAGAAACTAGCAGGGAATTCAATGTTGCCATACAAATCATTGCACCGAATGGCGACCAATAAGGGGGGGGGGTCAAAAATTATTTTCATGAGCAGTCCAGTTTTATATCTCAAGTTCGTGGTCCAGATGTAACTTCTCTAAATTGTGTTTGGTTAATTGTTTGTTTTTTATTTGATTTTTCTTGTGATCTACATTTAGCTATAGATTGTGATTACTGTTTTTAGTACTTTTGGGCGAATGGGCCTGTCTGTATGGATAAATAAATAAATTATTCATAAACTACCTTCCTGTTTTAAGAAATGTTTTCTTATTTATGATTAGTTTGTACTGTTTTATGTTTATTTTGTATTAAACAATGTATACACCTGCATTTCTAGTTTTGATGTTTTTTTATTTAAATCATTGGTTAAAATAAAAAAATCATGTGATTTAAATCAAGTGATTTAAATCTGTTGAACCTGGTCACTGTATATGAAAAAATCCATTTTTCAATTAACTTGAGTAACTGAGAATAAACAAAACGGAAAATTTAAATATAATCAAAATTCAGACCTATTCTTCTTTTTAACTTTCTATATATTTTTCTGAAGCTTTTACTGGTAACTAAAATGGCCTCTAATCTTTCGCAAGAAAAAAGGTACTATTTTTCGTTCTTTTCTCGATATAATTCGAAATGTATTTTGGAAAATATGAAAAAAAAATGTTTGATATTCAAATGTTTATACAATTAAAAAAAAATATATATATATCTTAAAAATTAAAGAACAGGAACTATTGAAATAAATTTCCTAAAAATGCAAAAATAATATATATTAAATAAAAAAATAAAACAAATAACAAAGAAAATAAGGAAGAGGACAATATAATATGAATAAAATGCTATCAACACTAAATTATTTATTCGGTATCTCCATCACTCCAGTTCTTATCAAGATCATCAAATACCCTTCTGTTTTCCTCCTCCGTTACTTCACTTTCCTCATCAGACTCTTCACTTCCCACCATTAACTCTTCATCTCCCGTCTCTGAGTCTTCACTTGCATTCTGTAACTGATCTTTTTGAGACTTACGATTGTAAATTGTTTCTTTTACTAAATCAGGATTGAAATGTCTTGTTGTTGAATTAGCTGAGCCTATCTGAGCTCTCAACAGCCTTCTGTTATCGTCACTTAATTTATATTCAGGCCTACCAAAATCTAATGAGATATGTTTCAACCATCTATTTTTTAAACTCTGCCATGTTCTGTCCTTGCAAATATTTTCCGCTTCGATTTTCTTCCACAGACTATCTCCTTTAACAATATTGCCATAATCACCGTCTAAAATATATTGAATAATTGCTTTATCTTCCTCCAGTGTATACGGTGGACGATAACCAGACATTTTTTTTTACTCACTCGTAACTAACAAAAGTTCGCGATTCAATTTATCAAAAAGAACTCTGAATTTTTAATATCGCAAGTTAGAAAAAACAACGTAAATAATTATTCACGAAAACTTAACGTATATCACGTATTAATTTGAACTATTTACAACTATAAAAACTATGAGATTCGTGATGTTTAGGTTTGAATAAAAAATAAGGTTAAAGGCTTGCTTAAAAAAAATAACAGAAATTTCTACTTGACAACCAGATATACAAGCGATATTTATCTTTTCATAGATATAGAAAAATGAAGAAATCCATAGCGGGTAAAATAGCGGACCGTAGACAAATAACGTAAAGATCACAAAACATTAGTGGGATGTTTCGTTTATAAAGAGGATTATTGTGAATAATCTTTGACTATTTAATAGCTGGGGACATTTTGTTTTTATTTATTTCTTGATAATTTTCTTGGGAAAAAATTCGTAAAGAGTGAAATGATAATAAAATGAGGTTTTTTTGAAAAAATTTTGATACATACTCCTCTATTTCGAGGTCGTAGAACACGATTCTGACCTCGGTTTTCCATAATTTTCATCAATTTTGCGGAAAACAGGGAAAATAACTTTTCACTTTAGGTTCAATTTTTTTCACTAAATCGTTAAACTTTTGTTATAACAACGAATTCCACAGTGATAGAAGCTTTTGCATTATACAAAAATTCAAAAATATGCACTTTTTTTATCGAAAAAATCCGAAAAATTATTACGACAAAAATCACAACAAAATCAAAAAAAAAAAACGGCCACCACCAACAAATAATAGTTTGCATAGTTCGCTAAAGATGGCATTCTGTTGAAGTCGGCGATGTTGCCAAATTGCAAAAGCGATTTCTTTATATATTCCTCTCCTTCTGTTTGAATTGGAAAGAAAAGGTTCCAAAAAGAATTTTTTCCTTTCCTTTGTTTATTGAAGTAATATTGATTACTCTTATGTCTATGCTATGCCTTCGATGTGCTATTTTGACTCTAAATATTAAAGGTTTTAAGGATTATAGTTGTTTTTGTTTGTTTTCCTCCAAATACCAGTAGTTTTAAGCGGATAATATGAATTGATCATATTGCTTATGTCCGTTAGCAGAAAGTGTCGAGTGAAAAAAAAATGCAAGAAGAAAGGCAAGAATTGTGTTCCGGGTGCTCTCCTTTAAAAGAAATTCTTAAGCTCTTAGAAAATGAAGATCGCCTAAGGAAATTCTTAAGGTACATGGGGTTTTTACATTAATCACTCCTATTTGTCCCAATTTCAATGTACCTTGCAAACTTTATGGTTTCCGGTATCGCTGCACCAAATGCATTCTAGTCGGCGAAAACAATTCGAAAAGGAAAAAATGTTCTTTTACGGTCGGGACAAAAAAGGGAACAAAACATTTTTTGAAAATACAAAATTACCGTGAACCGAAGTTTGTGAGTTTGTATTTTGGTGGATTGCAGTGAAGCCCAAACAGGAGTGGCTAATAAATGAAGTAGGATTAAGCTCTGAAACGGTTGTTAATTGGGCAAATTTTTGCAAAGAAGTTTGCCTAGTTACAATTATGGAAAATTCCAAAAAATGATGGGTAAAAGGAAATATAATAGGGGTAAAATTATTGACGGACAGTGGATTTTCGGAGGGATAGAACGGGAAACAAAGAGGCTCTTTCTTGTTCCCGTTGCAGAACGCTCGAAAGAGACTCTTTTGGAAGTCATCCGAAATTGGATACTACCAGGAACTACGATTATATCAGATTATCGGAAAGCTTACGACTGCTTAGCAGACGAAGGTTTTCAACACATGACTGTGAATCATTCACAGAATGTCGTAGATCCTGACAGTGGAGCTCACACTCAAAATATTGAAAGGGCTTGTAGGGATTTACGTGGAAATGTTCCGAAATTTGGTCGGTGCGAGGAACACTTTCCTGGCTAACATTTGTTTCGGAAAAAATATATCAACCACAAAAACATGTTCCATGATTTTTTTAAATACGTGGGACAAATTTACCCCCCTCCCTTTTAAGATTATGAGGAAAAACATTAATAATTTTCTTTGATTGAATATTTCTTTATGCTGCCTATTACCTCTATTCATTTGGCACCTAATAATACCCTTTTTCCATCGAATTTATATTCCTAATTCATTTTATTTATATTTTGGAATTATAATTTTACTAACCATATTTTTTTTGCAGCACTAAACCACCCCCTTCCTTACTAACTGTGATCTTTCTCAATATCCTTTCCTGGCAGAGCTTGTCCCGCCTCCACGTGGTCTTTGCTGGACAATAACATTTTTTAATTAATAAATCTAGGTCAATTTAGGTTAGTTCAGGTTAATTTCAGTTTTTTAAAGTAACCAAGGCTAATGTTAACCAGTACTTATCAGAACTAACCAAAAGTTTTGGAAGGTTTTCATTCATTTTACCCCTTTTTATACATTACAAACATTAGACTTTGTTGTTAACTGTAATTGGTAAATTTTAAAGTTTATGCCAGGAAACTTTAAATCTAAGTTAATTTAGATTAGTTCAGGTTAGTTTCTGTTTTCCAAATTAACCAAAATCAAGCTAAACCTGAACCAACCTATCTTAACCAAAACCAACCAAAAATGTTGAAGGGTTAAGATTATTTTTACTTAGAAACTGCTCTGAATATTAAAAAAAAAAAATAAACTATGTTGTTGACTGAGGAGGACAAATCTTATAGTTTATATTACGAAAAAAAAAATACGTGATTCGGCGGCCAGTTTAGATAGTCTGTCCGTTGATGACGTTTCTGAGACGTGTTTTTGATTTTTCGCTGAAAATATATGTTTTTCTAAATTGGTTAGCTAAAATATGTGCAAAAATAATTGAAATATATTACGTTCAATATTTTTTAACTAGTTCCATTGAAAATAAATATGTTAATTCGGTTTTTAACTAAAAAGAAAGTGCTTTGTGAAGTGACGCTTTTTTTGAGTTTTCCGGGAAAGTGAGGAAAAATAGTGAAAAATCAAGGCCAGAGTCGTGTTCTACGACCTCGAAATAGGGATGAGTATCGAAATTTTTTCAAAAAATCATAATTTCCATGCTTTTCACGCTTTGCAAATTTTTACCTTTTCTTGGTTTTTCCGATAACATAGTGGAAATGTATGATTTTTTCGAATAATACAAAAACTTCTATTAATGTAGAATTTATGGTTGCAACAAAATTTTTACGATTTATTATGAAAAATTTAACCCAAAATAAAAAAGTGATTTTTCTCTGTTTTCCTCCAAATCGAAGAAAAATTATGGAAAACAGAGGTCAGAATCGTGTTCTACGACATCGAAATAGGTAGTAAGTATTAACATTTTATCAAAACAAGGTCGTTTTTTTAGATTTTTCATTGACGTACGTTAATGTAAATTTTTACCGTTCGAGATTGTTTCCAATGAGTAGTGTCTCTCTATTCCGCGGAATAGAAAAAGAAATACTACTCATCAAAAATGCTCTGTTTCTTTCTAAACCGTACGCCGTCGCACGCCTATTATGAGGTTTATAATCTTATATGTCTGTGGCATGAAGAAAATTTTCAATATTTTCATTTTTCTAACCTTTATTTCCTAGATTTACAAAATAGAAGGAATTACGTATTGCAAAGTAATCATGATAAGATAATTCGTTTGATTATGAAAACCAATAATTTTACAATGTTATTTTACTTTGTTTGTTTTAAATTGAATAATGTATTACAATTCTTTGGATACCTGTGCTACAATTTTGTAATTTGTTATCCCCTGTTTCCAAGTATACAGTATCGCTCATACTTATTATGAATCAGAATTTAATAGCAGTCATTGGACTAGATAACGAAGTTTGAATCATTTTACATTTCCTTGTAAAGAAGTAAGACCACAGTATGGTTAAGCCTGCATATACTTTCATCGAGGACAAAGCTATTCTTGATTATATAATAAGTAGAAATTATTTTAGATTTCTTAAAGGAAATAATGTGTGGAGAAAAATGGCAGTAGAGGAAGTGTGTAAAGGCAGAACATGGGCCAGCTTGAAAAGCAGGTGGACTAACTACATTGTATTAAATTGGGATCGACCTGAATACAATTTAACCAAAGAAGAACGAGCTACGTTAGAGATTGAAATTAGCTTAATTTATTATGCATACAGACAAATAAATTATAAGTTGGTTCTTAACAAAAAGGCTAAAAGGAAACTAGATATGAGACGATCAGAAAATATTAGACAAGAAACACAAAATGAACCAAAAAAAGAAAAAGAATTTTACTCCCTAGACACACAGTGGAGCGATGGTGATACTGATTAAATTTATTAATTGTTGTTCAATAGTATTATCAGAGTATTTTATTTATTGTTATTAATTTTAAGTCAAGGTAATTGTTATTTTTTTTACAGTAATTTATACAGATAAAAAAATATAGTATTACAGTAATAATTAGGTATTTTAATGGTAACAATTCTTTTTGAGTGAAAACTAGAAAAATGACGTTTTTTTGAAAAAATTTCGTTGGTTACCCCCCTATTTCGAGGTCGTAGAATATGATTCAGACCTCGGTTTTCCCTGGTTTTTCTTAAATTTTGGCGAAAACAGGGCAAATCTCTTTTCTCTTTAGGCTCAATGTTTTTCACTAAATCGTTAAACTTTTGTTACAACCACAAATTCCATACCGATAGAAGTCTCCGTATTATATAAAAATTAAAAAATATGCACTTTTTTTATCACAAAAAAACAGGGGAATTATTAAGAAACAAATAAAAATAAAACGGCCCCCGCCATTAAGTAATAGCTTACACATAGTTCACATAAAGATGGCGTGCCTGTTGCTATAGGCGCTGTTGCCAGATTGCCAATACGATTTCTTTGAAATTCAGGTATATTTTTTTCTTACAACATAGTTTAATGTTTGTAATGTATAAAAAAGTGTAAAATTAATTTTAACCACGCAAAATTTTTGGTTAGTACAGGTTTAGCTTGATGTTTAGTTTGAAAAGCTGAAACTAACCTAAACTGATGACCTTTTCCAATATCCTTTTCTGGCGGAAATTGTCCCGCCTCCACGTGGTGTCTGCTGGACAGTTACATTTTTAATTCATAAATCTAGGTTAGCTTCAATTTTTCAAGCTAACCAAAACCAAACTAAACCTGTACTAACCAGAACTTACCAAAAATTTTGGGTGGTTAAGATTAAATTTACCCTTTTTTTTATACATTACAAGTAAACAATTGTAACTGTAATTGATAAATTTTATAGTTTATACCAGGAAAGTATAAATCTAAGTCATTTTAGATTAGTTCAGGTTAGTTTCTGTTTTCCAAATTAATCAAAATCAAGTTGAACCTAAACCAACCAGGTAATAATTGGGATTAGAGTAAATCTAGAGGTGGGTGCCATTTTGATTTTGTTTGTTTTGGTAATTTTCTTGATTTTTCCGATAAAAAAGTGGACACTAATAGAAGCATTGTATTATAAAAAAATTCATAAGCTTGCTCGGAAAATTATCAAAATAAACAAAACCAAAATGGCATCCACATCTAGATTTACTCTAATCCGAATTATTACCCTAACCAAAACCAACCAAAAAATTTTGAGTGTTTAAGAACATTTTTGCCCAGAAATTGTATTAAACATAAAAAAAATTAAACCATGTTGTTAACTGAGGTGGACAAATTTAATAGTTTATATCACGAAAATAATTTACATTTGGCAACGTTTTTCGCGAATCTGACGGTTAGTTTAGATAGTCTGATGGTTGATGGCGTTTCCGAGACCTATCTTGGATTTTTCGTTGAAAATACAAGTGTTTCTAAATTGGTTTTGAAATTTATTACATACAATATATTTTAACTAGTTCCATTGAATATAAATACGCAAGTTCAGTGTTTTAACTGAAATAAAAGTGTTTTGTGAAGTGACGTTTCTTTTTTTTTTTTGAGTTTTCCTGGAAAGTGAGGAATATTAGTGAAAAGTAATGGTCAGAATCGTGTTCTACAACCTCGAAATAGGGGTTTTCACTCAAAACGAATTTTTTTCTTTATTTATTGTTATTAATTTTAATTCAAGTTCATTCTTGTTAATTTTTTTACAATAATTTATACAGGTAAAAAAATATAATATTACAGTAATAATTAGGTATTTTAATAGTATATATTTAAATACCATGTAACAATCATAAGTTATTATTATGTGTAATATCCTGATGTGTAGTATTTATCTATCAAAATAAAATACAGATGCTATAAGAAAAATAATTAATAAGTAAATTTGGTAATTATTTAGGTTAAGAGAAATCTAGGAAAACAAAAAATTTCGATATTTATTTCCTATTTCGAGGTCGTAAAACATGATTTTAGCCTCGATTTTTCACTATATTTTCTCACTTTCCAGAAAACTCAAAAAACGACAAGCGTCACTTCACAAAGCAGTTTTATTTCTAAAGAAAACACCAAACTTACTTATTTTTTATAGTAATAGTTAAAATGTATCATATGTAATATATTTCAAATATTTTTGCACAAATTTTAGTGAACAAATTTAGAAAAACTTGCATTTTCAAGGAAAATCAGACTCGCGAACACGACAAATATTCGTTGCGAGGTTGCCAGATGTCAAATATTTTCGTGGAGTAAATTATAAAATTTGTCTATCTCAGTCAACAACATAGTTTAATTTTTATAATGCATAAAAAGGGTAAAATTCATTTTAACCTCTCAAAATTTTTGGTTAGTTCATATTTAGCTTGGTTTTGGTTAGCTTGGAAAACTGAATCTAACATAAACTGACTTAGATTTATATTTTCGTTATAAATTATAAACTTTATCCAGTTCAGTGAACAACATAGTTTAATTGTTGTAATGTATAAAAAATGGTAAAATTAATCTTAATTACCCAATATTTTTGATCATATCTAGTTAGTTCAGGTTTTGGCTTGGTATTAGTTAGTTTGGAAAACGGAAACTAACTTGAATTTATTAATTAAAAAATGTTTTTACCTAGCAGAGACCACGTGGAGGCGGACATCTAAGGAAAGGGTAAAATGTTTTTCAGGTCCTTTTCTTTTCAGTTTTAATAGAAATTGTATTTGCGATCTGGCAGTAGTGCAAATTATTCGCCTTTCGGAAAAGTCATGCTACCTTTTAATGTCAGAGGTCATTCGATTTTCATTTGTTTTTTTGATGATTTTCTTGATTTTTCTGATGAAAAAGTGCAAATTTATGAATTTTTGTATAATACAGTGTGGAATCTATGGCTGTAACAACATTATAACGATTTAGTACAAAAAATTAACCTAAAGTGGAGAGTGAACAACATACTAACTGGAAAATGTGATAATATTAATTTTGTTTATGTTTAAATAAAAATTATCAAGTTATTTATTTAGTCCTATTTATTGACAACTTTATAAATAATAGTTTTTAATAAAATATCTGTTATCACAAAAAATTTGCAATGCAAGTAAATTTTTAAATATTATAATTATCAAAATTTATCCTATCATTCCTTAAACTTTAACATAAGTATTATAACAATAATAATATATAGTAAGTAAGCAATTACAACTCAGATTCTTAAGAGCAGTCCCAGATATGAAAACGATTACAATGCAAGTAAATTTTTAAATATTATCATAATTAAAATTTATCCTATTATTATTCCTTAAACTCTAACATAATCACGATAATAATATATAGTTTAATTGAACCAATATTTTAAAATAAACATTTTAAGAGTGACCCCCAGATAGGCAAACGATACTCAGTCTTCTATTAAATGGAGCTAGGGCCGCCTTCAAGAATGCTCTCAAATTAGCAAATTTTAATCATTTGATTTGGCAACTAATTTTTGTCAGTTTACTTAGACTTTAATTTCTCCGCATCGAGTAAGTTTTTATCAACTAAAATTATTCAATTGCAAGTTAAAAATATACATAAAATATTTTTGGTAATTTTTTTCAGTCCGTTGTACCCCGCGGTGTAACTTCTTAACTTGCTCTTTTCAGATCATACCGAGTACCCTGGTACAAATAGGTATCGATCGTAGGTATAATTCCCCTTTGGAGTTAATTTTTTATGTGGACCTTCTAACTAGGCATCAAAATGCCTTATAATGTACCGGTAAAAATATTCGATCAGTGCGAAGTCATGGAAAGGGGCGATATTTTGTACTTTTGACATATAAAATACACGTGACAATTTTTTTAATTATTAAAAACAATATAAGTGGAGCTGTTGTGTTATAAATTGTGAAAATATTAGCAAAAAAAGCAGTGTAAATGTTATAAATTTCCAGTAGCAAAATGAAAATTAAATCAAAGGAATAAATGGATAAGGTTAAGAACGCCAGTATATCACGTGTTAGAAGTTTCGATTTAAAGTCATATGGGTCAAAATTTCTGAAACCGGCCACTAAAAATCGACTAGTCGATATTCATGAATTTTTTTGCAGATTCCTGAAGCCTTGCACGTCAAAGTTAATGTCTTAAAACATTTTCTGAAAATTTAAATTTTTCAAAAAGTTATAAACAAATGAATTTCTAGGCAACTTTTTATTAAAATTGCGATATCTTGGTTAATATTTAATGCAAGTTGATGAAATTTTTATGGTATATTCATAAATAGTAACGGAATCGAATAAGAGATAATTTAAACCGAAAACTTGTAATTTGTTAATAAATAAATAATTTTGCAATAAACAAATAACAGTTTTACCAACTTCTCCTTGGGCTACAAAAATTTTCTTTTCACATTTGCATTCCTTAAACTCTAGCCTCGATAACTGTGAAGTGAAATTTTGGTGATCTCAACTTGGAAAAAAGTTATGAATTTTTAAATATTATCATGAAGATGCTTGAATGCGGCCGCGTCACGCAAGCGATACCTACAGTACAACGTATGCTTTTCTCCCCTGGTTTTAATGTTATTATTTATAACTTTATAAAATCGTGATTATTTCAAAGGAATGATTTGTTCATGTCCGATTGCAGACTGTTTTATGGGAAACTGTAAAAATTGTTCTGGTGCAGATAAAATTCTTAAAGATTTGAAAGAATCGCTGCAAACATTCCAAATTAAAAGTATTTTTTTTAATCAATGGCTCACTACTAACCGGTAATGTATTTAAATTTTTCTACTTAATTAAATTCTTTTATAATTTTCCTTCATATATACATTTTCCAGATGCCAATTATTTCGTGAAAATGAAGAAATCGATATTTTTATAAAGAATCTGAGGAAAACATTACCAGATATTTTGAAACATGACTTTCTTGCTGAAACTCAAGCAAAATATTTAAATGAACTAAAAAATTTACTATCACCAGGCGAATTTTTAATCACTCTCGATTTTTCTGAAAATTACTCGTTTCATGTTCAGAATGCTATACAAGCTCAACATTGGTCTAAAGATCAAGCATCATTGCATGTCTACGTAATTTATTATAAGAAAAATGATGATGTGTGTAATCTTAACTTTGTTGTTTTTTGGGAATACGAGAATCACGATGTAACTGGAGTCCATTTATATAACTCTAAGATGATTGAGTTTTTCAAAAAAAATTTGGCGTGCAAAACGTAAAAAAAGTTATATACTTTTCTGATGGAGCAGGATCTCAGTATAAAAATAAATTTAATTTTTTGAATTTATTATACCACGAGAAGGACTTCCATATCAACGCAGAATGACACTTTTTTGCGACCTCGCACGTAAACAGGAATGCATATCGTGCTAGCTTACAAAATAAAACAATTGTTACAGTACAAAAACTTTTCGAATGGGCACGCAACTTTTTTCACAAAATTTATTTGGATATTTGTACTTTAGATGAATATAAAAAGACCAAGAATATCTAAGGAAACGTTTCTCTACAGCTCAAACTATCAAGGGAACACGCCAATTTCATTGCTTTAAGCCATTTAATATTAATTCTATAGAATGTAAGATTTTTTCAACATGTTCAAAAAGCACTATATTGAAAGTAGATAAAGCTGTAAAATAATAAATGAAAAGTGTAATGTGTGAATGAGGTACTTTTTATTTTATAAAATTATAAACATTAACATTAAAACCAGGAAAGAAAAGTATACGTTGTACTGTAGGTATCGCTGGCATAACGCAACGCGGCGCGCCCGCCTCGACCGCATTCAAGCGTCTTCATGATAATCTTTAAAAATTCATAACTTTTTTCCAAGTTGTGATCACCAAAATTTCACTTCACAGTTATCGAGGCTAGAGTTTAAGGAATGCAAATGTGAAAAGAAAATTTTTGTAACACGAGGAGAAGTTGGTAAAACTGTTATTTGTTTATTGCAAAATTATTTGTTTATTAACAAATCATAAATTTTAAGTTTAAATTATCTCTTATTCGATTCCGATACTATTTATGAATATATCATAAAAATTTCATCAACTTGTATTAAATATTAATCCAGATATCGCAATTTTAATAAAAAGTTGCTTAGAAATTCATTTGTTTATAACTTTTTGAAAAATTTAAATTTTCAGAAAATGTTTTAAGACATTAACTTTGACGTGCAAGGCTTCAGGAATCTGCAAAAAAATTCATGAAAATCGACTAGTCAATTTTTAGTGGCCGGTTTCAGAAATTTTGACTCATAATAGTTCTCTTTATTTTAATGAGTACCCAGGATGACTATACAGCAATATACAATAATTTTTATTTCACGTTATTATTTTGTGGCAGTTTTTTTTAGTTTGACATTACTTAACCTAAATTTCAATGAGTTAATATATAATAATAATATAAAATATTCCCTGGAGGGAGTGCGAAGCCGTTTGGCTTGAAATCATAATAACAGATCAGACCTCATCAATTAGGACAATGTCAACAACTCTGTGTCGAACGACTGGTTGATTTCAGGACAGATGTTTCCGGAAGCGGAGGGCAAGTTATTCCGATGAAAAACTATTGGAAGTTTATCATCAGAAATCCCTCAATAGAAAACGACCAATGTAGATATGACTGTCGAACATCAGAGACAGTCCAGCACATAACTGGAGAATGCCAAGCGTTCGCCGCAACCGAGTATAAGTAAATAAATGACTCAACCGCAAAGATACTACACAAAGAGTTAGCAAATAAGTTAAATCTATTGCAGGTAGGAAAAGTGCCTTACTACAAATACAACTCTGAGCCTATTCTTCAGAACAACAGATTCAAGCTATATTGAGACCGAACGTTTCTAACGGATCAGACCGTTACTCATAATAGACCAGACATTATAATAACAGATAAAATTTCTAGACGAATTACACTAATTGACATTGCAGCAACAACAACCTAAGGCCAAAATACAACGAGAAGATTGCCAAATACAGAGATCTGGAGGTGCAAATTCGAAGACAATGGGCAATGAATAGCGTCCAAACGATTCCCATAATTTTATCAACGACTGGAATGATACCAAAGAACCTCCTGCAGAACATCAAGGGACTGGGGCTTAGTGAGTATCTGTATCAGCCCGTTCAGAAAGCAGTTCACCTTGTAACCGCGCGGACCGTCCGAAAGTTTGTGGGAAATACAGCAGACCACGTCACCTAGGACCCGATAACATGGAAAGGGTCCCAACAGAGCTCCATACTTTTGGTATCTTTGTATACCTGGTATAGTTACAGTGTAATGCTGGAAGAACTAAATATAGAAGAAAAAAGCAGGAGATCCAATTATTGGACGGAGCTGCAACGATTGAGATAAGCGAAGATACTTCTGTGGAACTACGACCCGAAGAGATTCAAAGAATGCATAAGCTTGAGTAAAAACCAGCTCAGAGTTCTGACAGGGGTCCTGACGGGTCATTGCCACCTGAAGGGACTCCTCAAGAAACTGGGACTGGTGGAAAGAGAAAAATGCAGATTCTGTGAGGAGGAGGACGAAACCTCTATTCATATCCTTGCAGAGTGCAGCGCTCTAGAAAACTCTAGGATGCGGTTGTTGGGAGCACACCAAATCTAAGAAGGGGAGCTACCCACCTTGAAGCCATCTAACATCCAGAGATTCCTGAGGGAAATAGAACTGGAGGACCTGCTTTAGCCGATGAGGTCTCTCTTACGACTAGGCAACAGTAGGGGGCACAACAGATCTACCAGGTCGCAGTGTACACACCCCCAACCCTACGCACAAACAAGATACCTGGTATGAGTCAATATTCCCTGGAGGTAGTGCGAAGCCGTTTGGCTTGAAAATCAAAATAATAAATTCATCTTTTCACTTGTTTCACAAACACATATAATTTTAATAAAACCAAAAAATACAATTTTTAATTGTGAATTTCCATTATATTATACTGCCAATATACGCAAATATCGCCCTTGAGTTCATGCATTAGTTGGCGCCGCTGTCACGCACTGAGCCAATAAATGGTTAAAGAAAACAGAGTTTAACAAATAAGTACGTCGTCATCCAGGTCCTCTCCTACTTAGTATTCACTCTGTAGAATTAACTGTAGTAATTCATATCGTATGTTTCCTTCCTTATTTTAGTGTTGTTTCCAAGACTTGAAGCTTTTAAGTGGAACCTTCTGTCAGCATACCAGATTTGACACCACATAGTAATATCAAATGGATATTATAAATTCTAAAATGAAGGACCTTCAGAGAGATGTCAATAAAGTAAAGATAAAGTAATAACCGCCGGACATAACATTATACCTCCAACTTACGACGATCTTGACTAATGTACAAACGACAATTTGAAGCTGCCGCTACGGCAAATAACTGGAATTACGAAGAGATGGCTACTGCATTAGTACTGGCACTCCGTGGACTAGCACTGGAGTTGTTGCAAACCATTCCTATAACCCAACAGAAAGACTATGGAATCCTTAGTGCTGCACTGGAAAGAAGATTTGGAGATCAACATCGGCGCCAGTTATATCAGTCACAGCTAAAGTCAAGACATCAAAGAAACGGAGAAAATTTACAAGAATATGAAACTGATGTCTGACGCCTTGGCTTACCCAGGAGCTACGGAAGAATTCCGAGAAGAGCTCATGATCCAATATTTTATTAATGGAATCAGGGATCAGGAAATGCAGCTTATGTTGCGTATAAGCGAGTTTAGTTATTGTAGTGAAACGTTTGATAGGGCTTTGGAAATAGAGGTAGCTTATAATGTGTCAAGGCCAAAAATAAGAACTGTTACTATAGAGAAAAACAAGGACTTATCGAACCAAACTATGGATACAATGTTACCTGGAATTCCTACGAAATTAGACAAAAGAGATGATACTTCACGCTACAGAAAAAATGAGGAAGAACTGAATACTATAGTTAATATACCACTTTATAGCAGAACTCAGATCGAGTGCTACAAATGTGGACGGACCGGATATACGAGAAGAGACTGTTGGGTGGAATTAAGAAAACATGGACGAACAGGACACGTGAAAAGGGACTGTTGGGTGCAATTTAGTGACCAGATAAAGTGCTACAGATGTGGACGAAATGGACACATGAGAAGGGACTGTTGGGTAGAATTAAGAAGGCACATAAAATGCTACAGATGTGGACAAACTGGGGACATGAGATGGGACTGTCAGGTGCATTTAAGGTCTAGTTCACTATTCAGAGATCGCATAGAAGAGAACAAGGAAAAATTGCAATAGTACAATTTTAACATGAAATATATACCAGGAAGACTGTATAATAACGCAGATACCATTTGAAGACCATGTAAGGAAGAATACAAGTGCTACAGCAAAATTGAAGACAGATAAGAGTTTCCTATTCGAAGAGTCACTTGTGACGTTGATTCAAAGTGGAGTACAGCTCAGGTGAGAAACGATTAACTTCAACTTAAAGGAAAAGTCAATGCTACTCCTATTATCATAACTGTTAATACTGGTCCTGCAGTATCTCTGATAAAGTCAAACCTTTTTGATAAATCTAGAATTCTACCATTGTCCAGAAAAGTACTATTGAGAACTGTAATTGGAGAAGCAGCTGAAGTGGTTGGAGAAATGCGAGTTGAGCTTCAACTTGGAAGTCTAAAATTAAATCATTTTCTATTAGTTGCCGACATAGAAGATGATTTTATACTGAGAATAGACCTGATTCGACAACATGGATTTTCTTTGGACAATAAGCTGAACATTATAAAGTTTGGCACCGAAGAATTTATTCTGTCCCAGAACTGTGATAACGAACCAATCAGAGGCATTGCAGAAGAAACAACCAGAATGAGAGGAAGCACGGAGAAAACCATTTACGGAAGACGAGATGACAGCAACGTTGGATTACTTCAACATTCTAAGAAACTCTGTAAATACCTAGCACCGAAGGCATATGACATCAAGGCAAACTCGGCAGGGTTCCAGCAAGGTTAGTAGTTTGGTTATGGAATTCACAGAGAAAGAAGGATAAATCGCCTAGGTTAAAGCCATACCATGGAGATATGGAAGCTGATCGGGACGATCAGAATTAGGAGGATTTTCAAGAGACGAAACTGTAACAATACGTATAGCTATACCTCGAAAATTATCAGTCCTATAAGAAAAGTGATTACATATCTTTCGCGTGAATTTGCACGAACTACAGATTCTTAATAACATATATGTTTAATATCAGACCAACCGTTAGCGAGATATTTCCGTTTTTATTACTTTTGACGCGTAAAATTGTTAGCGGCAACACCGACTTATAGTCACTTTTGTCCACATAAAAAAATTGCAGCTTGGATAATTGTTATTCCAGATTTCCTGCTTTGTGTGTCTGTACAGATGTATGGGTAATCCATCAGTACTTGAGCTGTGCTATCCTTCTCAGTACGTCCACTATTTGTTCGGTAATTTGAGTTGACTCGCTGATTTGCGTGTCAGCGACAACATTTCTAGACTATAAGTAAAAACTATCAATACCCACGACCTAAACAGCTTAAAAGGATTTCTGAAGACCTTAGAGTAAATTTGAGCTGACCAAATGTTGTCCAGGAATGTCTACCCTTTTAGAGATTTCAGACCTTTGTTTTTTTTTCTAATTGTATTTTGTATCCCAGATATATGTACTCTGCTACAGTACGCTCGATGTATTCAGGTTTGACCTCGTTAAATACGTTTTGTGTATATTACCTATATAACTTCTTCTGCTAATGCCTATCCGTTACCGGATGTTGGTGAGCATAATGGCGATACGGACTTTATCCACTGCTGCACGAAATAAGCCCACAGTTGATGTATCAAACCATACTCGGAGATTCCTCAACCATGAGATTCTTCGTCTTCCTACACTCCTTTTGCCTTGTAGTATAAGCTGCAAAAGCCGGATTTCTCATGATGTGGCCCAGGTACTCAAGTTTACGCTTCTTTACTTGATACAAGATTTCTTTTTCTTTTTTCATTCTATGAAGCACCTCTTCGTTGGTAATATGATCTACCCATGAAATCCTCAGAATGCGACGGTATAGCCAAAATTCAAAAACTTCAAATTTTTTGCATGATGCTTCAGATAGCGTCCATGATTCAACGCCGTATAGGAGGGTCGAAAATACGTAGCATCTCAATGTTCGCATTTTGGTGTTTAAGGATAGGTCTATACTTTTGAATATTTTTGCCATTTTAAGGAATGTAGTTCGGGCCTTTTCAATACGGCATCTTATCTCAACCGAGTGGTCCCATTCTTCATTGATATTTGTTCCCAAGTAGATATATTTGTTAACTCTTTGGATGGGTCTGTTATGTATCAGTAGTTGGCCGTGTATGCATTTATTTTTAGAAATAATCATGAATTTGGTCTTTTTTGTATTCATCTGCAGTCCGTATCTTTCACTTACTTCTACCACTCTGTCCATCAATCTTTGGAGTTCTCTTAAATCATTTGAGGTAATTACCGTATCATCTGCGTATCTTATGTTATTAATACATTCGCCATTGATAATCACCCCGTCGGAAGTATTTTCCAGGGCTTCTCGAAATATGTATTCTGAATATATGTTGAATATCAATGGCGAAAGTACACATCCCTGTCGAACTCCTCTCTTTATCATAACTTCCTCGGATTCCTCACTTTCTATTCTGACTGAAGAGGTCTGGTTCCAATAAAGATTTGCTATAATTCTTAGGTCTTGTTTTTCTAATCCAGCTGATTCAAGAACTTCCATCATCTTATTATTCTGAACATTATCAAATGCTTTTTGATAATCAATAAAGCACGCGAAAATATCGTGATTAACATCCCGCGTTCTTTGGAACAAGACTTGGATACTAAAAAGTGCCTCCCTAGTACCTAGGGCATTTCTAAACCCAAACTGGGTACAACTAATCTGTTCTTCGCAAATCCTATATATTCTTTGATGAATTAATTTCAAGAAAAGTTTAAGAGAGTGACTCATAAGGCTAATCGTACGAAAGTCTTCACAGTTTTTTGCACTTGATTTTTTAGGTAGCGTTATAAATGTACTTTTGAGCCATATTTCAGGTATAATTCCAGTGGAGTATATAACCTATATAACTAACTACCTTCAAACTAGCATAAGCATAATACAAAGAAAGAAAATTGGTCGATGTTCGGAATCACTCCTAGGGACAGGACAATCAGGCAAAGAACGAGAGTGGGAGATGCCGTTAAAACCATTCTACAACTAAAATGGAACTGGGCAGGACATGTTGCTACGATGACCGATGACAGATGAACTTGACAGTTGTAGAGTGGAGACCTAAAAACGAGGCTTATAGGAGACAGACAGGATGATATCGAGAGAGTGGCAGGAAATTGGATACAGGTGACACAAAAGAGGAAAGAAGGCAAGAATAAAGGAAGGCAGTGATACTATAAGGCTATTAATGATGATGATGATGATGATGAATATGAAGAAAAATCTATTGTGATGTTGATACATCTTGTAAACGCATTGATCATTGATTTAGCTAGATATTTCATAATTCAGGATACTTGTAATAAGCGAATTGAAGTGTCCCAGCATCTTTGCGAACAGATCGGGTTTTATGAAGATATTTGGGGTATACTTTACTTTTAATTCATTCTTTGTTTAAACATTCTAAAGTTAAAAACATAAATTACAATGTTAGGCCAACGGAATTAGCATCTGGATAAAATTTATTGTTAGTAGACTTCTAACTACGTAGAAAGCTTCAGAATGATAATAGTAATTATGTAGTATCTTATGTCTCATTTTCTTTTTTGGGGAAAATTTTTTATTTAACAATTAAGATGTGAAAAATAGTTTATTCGAGTTCTAGGAAAAGCTGTTGTTTTCAGTAAAAAAATTTCAAACAAAAATTGTGCGTTTTGAAAACACCTACAAAATGAGCTGAAGCTCATCCAAATCGGATAATTTGTTTGTTAGTTCGTGCAAAAAACCTGCTAAAATTGCTGTTTTTTCAATTATTAATAAACAATAGAAAAATATATTGCATTAACTTTATATTACACCGAAAGGAACCTCTTGTTCCATAAAACAAGTATGCAAAATTTCAAGTAATAGTTTTTTGTACAATGAATTTGTTTATAACATTTTATGTTTTTTTTTATTGTTTATTCTCAGCGATCTAGAGATCGTACAGTGATCTGCGGGTGCGCAAATGAAAACTCGAGACTTATACTAACAATAACAAAAAAAATCAAATTAATTGTTGATTTTAAATTGTTGAAATAGATAATCAAATTTGTGGTTGATTTTTTCGTTATAAACAAATAGAATAACTCTTCGGCAATTGTTGATATCGCAATGCCAATAAGTGGACGCGATAGGTGAGATTTTGGCGCTAATTTTGAAAAAAAAAACAAATTCTGTACGACCACTAGAAGCTGAGATATTTTTTTTCACATCGCTGCTGCGTTGTTTATTATTAAGGAATTATTTAAATAGGAATTCATAGGGAGATGGTTAAACTATTGTATGTAGCAACAAAATTTTTTGATGTTGCAATAGTTTAAAGTTACACTTACTCCAAGAGTCTGAAAGGAGTAGTGTTTTTGTAATCAAATTATTGTTAAACATAGCAATAAACAAATTGTTGCACTTGCTTTTCAAATTGCGAAAAAAAATGTTACAGTAGTCGACGGTATATTACTAATTAGGAATATTAAAAATCAGATTGATTTTTAATGTACCATTAATATTTATGGATTTATAGCATGAAACAAAATGCGACTGTCATTTGCCGCCAAATTATTGGTTGTACAAGAAAAACACGTTAACTTTTTTTTTTCATTTTATAGGACGAACATTTTTGCACATACAACATTTTTTGATAACATACATATTTTTTGCTTAACTTTATACAAAATATTTATTCCATTCTCTGTTTCTTAAACATCGATGAACACTCATTTTCGAAACCCTTATCGGTTTCCTTATTATCATCAGCATTATCACGCTCATCGTCATCATCACTATTACTCTCATCATCATCATCACTCTCGTCATTGACATAATTATCATCATCATCAAGATCATCATTATTATCATAATCATAATTATTTCCCCCCCTATTACTTTCATCGTCTTTGAAAGTAATATTACAATAATTCTCGATTGGATAATCGCTTACAATATAATCGTCAAATGTAGTTTATTCTGCATCTCGAAAAATAATAATGCTATCAACAAATGTTGGTGTTTGTTTCATGCTATATCTCGATAAATATTAATGGTACATTAAAAATTAATCTAATTTTTAATATTCCTAATTAATAGTATACTGTTGACCACTGTAACAATTTTTTCGCAATTTGAAAAGCACATAAGTACGGTAAAATTATAATTATGCATAAAATATATAAAAGTGCAACAATTTGTTTATTGCTATGTTTAACAATAATTTGATTTCAAAAACATATCATCTATTGTTCGAATTTGATGCGTCCGAGTCACATTTTTTCCGCACGCCGCAGGCTGAAAAAACGCCTCCCTCCACTGCTCACTTTCTGATTCTCGGAGTAGGTGCAACTTTAAACTATTGCTACATCAACTATTTTGAAATAATTGAGTTGAAAACTGCTGCATACAATAGTTTAACCGTCTCCCTATGAGTTCCTACTTAAATAATCCCCTTAATGTTAATAAGAACGCCGCAGCGATTTTTTGGAAAAAAACTCTATCTCTGCTTCTAGTGGTCGTCCACAATTTTTTTTTTTTCAAAATGTGCATCAAAATCTCAGCTATCGCGTCCTCTTATCGACAGTTTGATATTAACAATTGTCGAAGAGTTATTCGCTTTTTTTTATATAATGCAAAAACGAATCCCAATTTTATGTATCGGTTTCAACAATTTAAGATCAACAATTCATTTTGTTCTTTTTTGTTATTGTTAGTACCACTGACCTCTACTATGGATCCCTACTCTTGTCGGCTGCTAAAGCCAAAAAATGGCAAACCATGGGCGAAAAAATGCGTTTCTGCACATCGGGCGGCAGTCATATTTTTGGATGCTGACCAGATAAGGGCATGCGCATAAGCGACTTCCTGTTATCGATCGGTTGTTTCGTAGTGCCATCCGTAAACAGCACAGTATCGACTTAACGCCATTTTTGGGTTTATTTTTGCTTTGTAAGTTACGTGCGATTTAAACGGATTTATAGCGTTTTAAGTGATTTATTTTATTTCTTTTTGTGTTTTTATTTAATATAATGGAATGTGTACATATTTTATTTGTTTTATATTCCTTTTTCTGTATAGGGTAAAAAATAGTGTTGCTTTACAACGTTTTTGGATTTATAGTGTTTTCGTATAATATTAAATTTCCAAAACATGTAGTATGATATATTTTTAGCACTTTCCAAAAGATTACCAAAAGATAAACTGAACTTTTAAGCAATCAATTCTTAAAAAAAAATCTGAAAATTCGCTCCAAACCATAGAATAGTTTATTCTATCATATGAAAAAGTACATTAATCAATATGTCAAGAAATGGTACAATTTCTCCATCTATTCCATTACTTACATAAATAAAAACATACATCCTCAAAATGAAGTTGGAATATTTTAAAATATATATATATATATATATATATATATATATATATATATATATATATATATATATATATAACTTACAATAATTATAATGCATTATTATTTTGTTATATACATAAAATATTTCAGTACAGGGTTTATATTTTATCCAGAATCGGCTATTGGCTCTATAATTTCTAAGCTCTGTTTGAATTATTTTTACAAATTGCCAACGACTTTTTTCCAGTTACTAATTTGCACAATGTCCATATTCTTGCATAACTTCATCTACCTTATATTTAACCGATGTTTCCAACCAGCTCAAATGTTTTTTTTTGTTCTGCAGCCAATCCTCACTTTGAAATTGTCAAATAAAAAATTCATTAATATGTTAACAGAAGCAAAATATTACGAAATAAGTTAGAAAAATGTGAATTTCTTTTGTTGGTATATTTTTTTTATTCACCCCCAACAATGACCTTGTTCACTTATTTTATTTCAAATAACATTTTCATCATTTTGTCGAAAAAATTAATGAGATAAGAAAATATATGCTCCGTTCACCATTACGGCAGAAAAATATTATTATATAAAATTATTTTCAAATCCTACATATCCGTTAAAAAACCCATTTCGTATCAATATTTTCTTAAAAAATTTAAAAAAAAAGATAAGGAAAAGATGGTAATTATTTTTTCATAATTAGAGAATAAATTGCCGAACCTTAAAAATGTTAATTATTCACTCCCACCCCACAATAAGAAAGTTAACGCACACAGACGGAAACAATAGATTAGAGAAATAGTAAGATATATTTTTTTCACAATTTTACTTTCACAGTATAAGAAATGACTAAACTAACTCCCATCGGTACACTGATCGGATTATTCCCTTCTGCTTCAGATATTATTTGTGCCCATATGATATAACTCCCAGAACAAGAAAGTTACATGAGACCGACTTCTTTACTAAGGATTGCAACTTTGATAACTTGCTTCATTTAGACACCATTTATGATTAATTGAACCAACTAAATTGATTTTCGAAATTCGGTCCTGTCGATAGTCACCTAATCATTTTGTAGTGCGCATGCCGACATCTGTTCTAGGATGTTTACATTTTATTGTCGTAAATTTGCCGTTTTTGGGATTAAGCTTTGCGGATCTATAAATATTTTATCTATGGTTAGTACAAGTCTGGAACTTCCATTTGCATACCTGCAGACCGCTGTACGACCTCTAGATCGCTGAGAATAAACAATAAAAAAAAAACATAAAAAGTTATAAACAAATTCACGGTGCAAAAAAGTATTGAATATTTTTACTTGAAATTTTGCATACTTGTTGTATGCAACAAGAGGCTCCTTTATTTGCAGTATAAAGTTAATGCAATATATTTTTCTATTGTTTATAAACAATTGAAAAATCAGCCATTTTAGCAGGTTAGTTTAGTTAGTTTATTTAATGGTAAAGGCGCGTCAGTATCTCAGACCATTTAGCGCCTTCTATAGAAATTGTTGGATTCATTTAAATTTTACTGTAAAGACCAATATGCTTCAAGAAACAAAGTAAGCGTTTGGCCTTAGTCAGATCAAAAGACATAACTGTCGCAAAATTATTAGAGGTAAGATACCTCTCTCTAGCATTTCTGTATAAGGGACAGTCAGATATTATGTGTTTTATAGATAGAGGGGAACGACAGGACAGACATTGAGGGGGATCCTCGTTTTTAAGAAGGAAGGAATGAGTCGTTCTGCAGTGTCCAATAGCGATTCTCTTCCATACGACATTTTCCCTTCTGGACAGTTGGGGAAAGTGATATGTCTCTGAGAAATTTCTTTTAATGTGGAAGAGTTTATTGGGGTTTTCTAGAGATTCTCAACGAACCTGCACAATGTTGCGAATGATGTTATCGATGTGTCTATTGAACGTAGGGCTTGGTTCTGGATAGGGTCAAGGGAAGAGATATACGAGGGCCTAGCTGAGGCAGAAGCAACGCACCCATAGTCCAGCTTGGGGAGAATGATGGAATTGTATATTTTGAGGAGCGTGTGGAAATCTGAGCCCCAGGTGGTATGGGAGAGAAACTTTAACAAAGTGAGGTCCTTGAAGCATCGAGCCTTAAGGGAGGCAATGTGCGGACGCCAGTTCAGCTTATCATCAAATATTAGGCCAAGAAACTTAAGTTGGCTGTCCATAGGGAGATGTCTATGATTTAGTGAGATAGAGTTTAGCTTTAAGCAGTTTCTCTTTTTACACAAGTGGGTGACCGTTGATTTAGACTGACTAAAAGTAAAACCTGTCTTCATTGCCCATGATTGCAGTTTTTGAATGCATAGCTGAAGTTGCCTTTCACAGGTGATAGATGATTGTGAGGCGATATATATATATATATATATATATATATATATATATATATATATATATATATATATATATATATATATATATATATATATATAAGTAGGTCGTCAGCGTAGAGTCTAGCCGTGATGGAGGGAGGAATATAGTCATTCATGGATAGAAGGAAAAGGGTGCAGCTAAGCACTGAGCCTTGAGGGATGCCATTTTTGAGAGGGTGGGAGGGAGAGATATGGGTACCCAGACGAACTGAGAAAAGGCGCACAACTTTTGTTTGAAACTTTTTTACTGAAAAACATTAGCTTTTCCTAGAACTCGAAAAAACTATTAATTAAAAAAAATTCCCCAAAAAAAAAATAAAAACTACATAATTACTATTATCATTCTGAAGGTTTTTACTTAATCCGAAATCTACTAACAATAAATTTCAAAATCACCTTGTATGAGTCTAACTCCGCCGGCATATGTATCCTATATTAACCACTAGGAAGAGTATGTTCTTCGTATGTATTAGGGACGTTGTGTTTTATAACAACGTTGGGATCTTCTACAGGGCTTTTTTCTTTGAAACTGACGTCCATGTTTTCAAAGTATTTCGTCAAAAATTTGAAGGTCGGTCGGTTTTCGGGCGTTTCGTCCCAGCATTGCTTCATCGTGTTGTAGATTTCATCTGGTAACACGTGATTTTTGGGTTTGCTCATTCTGTGACCGTCTAAAAAAAGTCGAAATGTAATAAATTCTTTAAAAAAAAAAACGATTCCAGAAGTAAAAAACCAAATTGACAACTGTTGAATATTGAAATTAGGTAATTTTAAATTTAGTATCGGCTCATAGCTGTAACACCCGTACCATAGATTTAGATTAGTGAACAATCGAAATAAACAATCATTTCATTTGAAGTAGGGTTAGATTTTTAAAGGTGAATAAAATGCTTGAAATTGATCCCTCGACACGCGAGTCTCATGCATTCTTTTCTTTTGTTTATTTATATAATTTCTATTTTTACCTATGACCATTTTCGCGACAATCTGTGATATCATTCCACCATAAGGTGTTTCCCCATACGTAAACAATTCCATGAGAAAGATTCCATACGACCACACATCCGATTTGATGGTAAACCGCCCTTCCATGATTGCTTCAGGCGCTAACCATTTTATTGGAAACTTTCCACCCATTCTTGCACAATATTCTTCATCTTGTATGACCCTAGCAAGTCCGAAATCACAAATCTTAGCTATGTTGTTATGACCGAGAAGAACGTTTCTGGCTGCTAGATCTCTGCAAAAATAATATTAAGTAAACTAATATTCATACCATATCCATAGTATTAGGCCGGCAAGAAAGTCTGGTTGTCATACATAGAGAGCGGTATAATTTTTCTGTCAGTATTGTTTTTTTTTCTTTTGATATTTTATGTCAGTTATAGACTGTTGACTATGTCGAAAAAAAGTGGGGTAAAAGGAACTAAGAGGTTAAAGGGTTTTCATTATTTCATACGTTCGATTGACTTCCAAATAGGTGCGGATCAAAGGGGGGGGGGCGATTCCCCCAAGCGCTTGAAGTTCAGGAAAATAGAACCGATTCTGCCTCTTATCCCCTCAGGGGGTTGTAAGTGTGTTCTTGTTCTGCTTTCACAACTACGGGGCGTGACGTCCTCGGGGCCCCAGTCATGTGTATGTCCTGTGACGTCCTATATGTTAACCGTTCTCGGAGGGTCGGTGGTTGTTGAGGAAGTGCTCTCCGAGGATGGTGGCTTGCCTTAGCCGGCCGGCCAAGTGGAAGGGGACCACAATAAACCAAGTTTGGGTGTCTCCAGACAAGCCAGGGTTGCGTGGTTTGGGGGGAGCCAAACCATTATTGTTAAAACTCCATGAACCGGGCGCTTCTTGGTTTCCGTAACGCCGTCCCACAGCATACGGGGCATTGCTGTGGGTGACCGTCATTTCCTCCGCTACTCGTGGGAACAAGATGGACCCAAATTTAAAAAAATATGATGCGCCTTTAACTGCATCAAATCAGCACTCTAGGTACAAAAGACCTAGAGTTAAAACTCCAGTAGTCTCACCGATAGTTAATTATAATAGATTCTTTACTATAAAAATGAAGAATCGTGGCTCTTTAACAGGTGTGTTGCCGTTTTTAATTTATCATTCATAGCAAAGCTTTTTTGGAACTTTAAAAAAACACATCTAAACTTAGCAACGGAAACTTACTAATCGAAGTCAGCAACCAAACCAATCCAGCATTGCTCTCACGCTAGATAAGCTCCACACTTATGAGGTGGAAGTTTCGCCTCATAGTGCTTTTAATACCTGTAATGATCTGGCATATTCCTCAAACGAAGAAATTCTACTCAATCTTGAGGAACAAGGCGTTACCAGAATTTTTAGAATCCCCTCTAGGGACCCCACCAAACCTTCTTCAACATTCATCTTATGTTTCAATGCCCATATTCTCCGTGACAAAATCAAAGCAGGATATCTTTCCGTCAGAGTTCGAACTCACATACCAAATCCCCTTCGCTGTTTTAATTGTAATCATTTCGCACATGCCGCTAGCAAATGTAAATATCCAGCTACATGCCCATCTTGGGGACATTCTGTACATCCTGACTCTCCTTGTAATTTAAAACCCGTTTGCGTAAACTGCCACGAGGAACATTCTTCACGTTATAAAAGTTGTAAAGTATAAAAGGAATAATTTGAAGTACAAAAAATCTGTACTATTCACAAAATTCCATACTATGAAGCAAAAAAAAATGTCCAATGATTTAAATCCAAATTTCATATCGCCTTATAGTTCTGTTGCAGCAAAGAATACCGTACCCATACCTCAAAAAGTATCAACCTCTACTCAGTACGACCCCCTGCCATTAGTCGAATATCTCCCTTTTACTTCCCAAAAACCCAACCTACCCACACCTTTCCCCCGAAATCCTTCCTCAGACCCCCTCCTAAATCCTTACTACCTCCTCTCCTCTCATACCCCACCTCCCCCCAAACTCTCCCTTAAACCCCAATCAACTAAGTCAGCATCAATTACAACCACGCCTTCCCCAAACACACCAACTCCATCAATATCCACTACTCAAAAAAAATACCATAAACCTCAAAAACAAAAACCCGCTAATAAGCAAAGCAAACCTAACCCCAGATCTTCCACACCTAAATCTCCCGCGGAATACCTCGAAATGATGGTCGACACTAACCTAGAACAAGAGTTATCAATCAATTCTAGTAAAACCAACAAATCTAAACCTAAATAATGCCTCATAAATTGGAATTGCAATGGGTTCCAAACTCACAAAGATGACCTCAAGCTGCTTATTGAGCAATATCATCCAAAAATAATTTCCGTTCAGGAAACCAATCCAATATATAACCTTGGATAATCCCTACCTACGAAATTTCAACATCACGCGTAAGAACCGCCTAGACTGTTATAGAGCCTCAGGAGGAGTATCAATCCTCATCAACACCGGCCTACACTTCTCTGAAATTCAATTGGCAACAGAGCTTGAAGCAGTAGCCATTAATAGTCATCTTCCTCACAAGATTACCATTTATAGCGTATTTATCCCTTCCTCCTTTCAACTGCAAAGAGCTACCTTAATACAACTGATAAATCAGCTCCCCTCTCCATTCTTATTGATTGGCGACTTCAACGATCACAATACCTTTTGGGGTTCCATGCAATCTGACATAAGAGGCAAGATTATTGAGGAGATTATTGAAGAACTTAATCTGCAATGATTCAATGATGGTTCACCTACTTTCATTTCTCCAGTTTCCTCAAAAACTTCATGTTTGGACCTCGCCTTTTCCCTGGCTAATATATTCCATTTATCTTATATACACCCACATGGGAACAATCCTCTACCCATACTCCCACTTATAACATCAAGAAAGCCAACTGGACGGAATATGCTAACTCTTGCAATACTCCTACCTTTCCAGTCTTCCCATTGAAGATGCCGTCCATGTTTTCACAAATACAATTCATAAAACTTCTGAACTTAGCATTTCTATGTTTAAGATTTATAAAGGGAAAAATCCTGTTCCCTGGTGGAACAATGACTGTAAAAAAGCCATAGAAGATCGTAAAGAGTCCTAAACAAGTTCAAAAGATACCCAAGTACAGCAAACCTGATTGAGTTCAAGAAGCTTAGGGCCATTTCGAAAAGGACCATTAATGATGCCAAGAGAACATCAAGGAATTCTTTTGTAAATTCCATCAATCTAAATACTACACTACCACAGACAATATTTTAGGTATTACTTAGAATGACCAATTAGTCACTGACTCAGACACGATATCTCAAGCATTTGCCTACCACTTCTCGTCTTTATACAACAACACCACCAACCAAAATTCCCTTCTGATGGCCTGACCCAATTTTTCCCTTCTATCTTATAATCTGCCCTTCTCACTGACCGAACTCCACTACTCCTTAAATAGAAGCAGAAATATTGCCCCAGCTCCCGATAACATCAGAATCACTATGATAAAACACCTACCTCCTACGGGATTAAATGGACATCTGGAAATATTCCACAAGAGTGGAAACACTCCATCATTGTGCCTAACTTCTAACCTTCTGGAACGCATGATAAGTTCCTGATTATTGTGGTATCTTGAGAAGAACAGTTTACTGATACCAGAGCAACTGGCATATAGGCCTGAGAGATCTACCGTCGACCACCTTGTAGGTCTAGAAATAGATATTCAAAATTCCTTTCGCCTACGTAAACATCTAACTGCCATTTTCCTCGATATCAACAAAGCCTTTGATAAACTCGATAGAAGGGGTATCATTAACTCACTTATAAAGCTTAACATAGGAGGCAACATTTACCGTATATTCAAAATTTCCTATGTAATAGAACTCTTGCTGTTAAAATTAGAAACTCCTTTTCAACAACCCATCCCCATATGGGTGGAGTCCCTCAGGGCTCCTCCATCAGTGCCACACTTTTCCTTCTAGCCATTAATGATATCACTAAACACATAGATCACAGAGTCAACATAAGAATTTTTGCCGACGACGTTTTAATTTATCACGCATGTACAGGGTGAGTCAACGATTGGAAGTAGGTTTGTGCCTTTTCGGTGAAATTAACAAAGAAACTATATTTATTGTTTGATACAGTTTATTTTTACGCAGATTTTAAAAATATTTAGGACTCTACAGGGTGACCAAAAAACTAGGACAGCATAAAGTTGTATTTTTTTAAATAGAACACCCTATATACGAATCGTATTTTCGATTTAGCTTATAATTTTAAATCTTTTTTATTAAGGGTTTACTATAACAAAACTTTATAGTTTCTGAGATAATTAAGTTTAAAGAAAAAAAGTCACATTTTCAAGCATCAATTCGATCCTAAATAACGTTTTCAATTTTGTGACAAATATATTCAAATTTGGAATTTAGCAAGGCCAAGGACAAGTTAACATAATTTTTACCTAATATTTGCAATAAAAGCTACAGGGTGTTGAACACATCGGCTCAAATTTGAACAAGTTTAAATGAATAAATATCTTTTTTTTTTTAAATGGTGCACCCTGTATATTTTCATGTTATTTAATAGAGTAATAAAAACCCTAAAAGTTTTGTTCAATATATCCTATACCTATTTATAATAGTTTTTGAGATATTTCAGTTTTTCTTATTTTCCATACTTTTTTACAGAAATAGTCTTCATTATCATAGTAGCCATGGCAAAAACAATGTCAAAGAACATTTTTCTGTGTGTCAAATTTATAACCGCAATCGCTTTTTTTGGTTTTTATGTAGTGTAGTTTGGTTTTTTTTGCATTCATCTTATATTGTAAAATGAATTTTCCAGAGAATGAATTAATAGATATGATTTATACAATAGGAGAGGCTCAAAAAAATTGCCTTCTTGCTCAAAGAATTTACAAAATGAAGTATCCCGATCGACGCTAGCCTAATACCCATATTTTTCAAAACGTAATGCAAAGATTAGAATCTTCTGGTACTGTTGATTATCCAAAACGAAAAGTGGTCAACAAACCAGTAACTAATGAAGAAAAAGAACTACAAGTATTGTTAAATGTTCAGGAAAATCCTTATATTGGTAGCCGTCAGTTAGCAGCATTATGTGAAACATCACAATCCACCGCTAATCGTACTACCAAGAAATATAGGTATCATCCATATCACATGGAATTACACCAAGAATTGCATGGACAGGATTTTGAAAGTCGTGTAAACTTTTGTCGTACAATAAATGCGGAGATTCAATTAAATCCAAATTTATTATGCAAGGTAATGTTTAGTGATGAAGCTACTTTTAGAAGTAACGGTGCCGTAAATAGACGCAACATGCATTATTATGCCACAGAAAACCCATTTTGGATTAGAGAGGTGCAACATCAAAACCACTGGTCATTAAATGTTTGGTGTGGTATTCATCATAATCGAATTATTGGACCCCACTTTTTTAATGAACCACTAAATGGCCATAGTTACCTGAACTTTCTACAAGAAGAACTACCCCAACTGCTTCAAGGTCTCGATAGGGATGAGCTCGACAGTATGTGGTTCCAGCATGATGGTGCGCCTCCGCATTACCATCGTGAAGTTCGTGCGTTTTTGGACCAACGATATCCGCAAAAATGGATTGGACGTGGAGGTTTCATTGAGTGGCCACCAAGGTCTTGCGACATCACCCCATTAGATTTCTTCCTATGGGGTTATATTAAAAATAAGGTGTATGTTAATCCACCAACAACAGTGGAAGATATGCGAAACAGGATTAGGGATACCTGTAGAACAATAACGCCACTAATTTTGTCCAGGGTCCGAGAAAATCTGCAAAAAAGACTAAATTTGTGCATTGCTCAAGAGGGTCGTTTATTCGAACACTTATTAAAAAAAAATAATTAATCTCAGTATTTAATAGGTAATTTTTTTGTTTCAATTTAGTATAAAAGTAAATATGTATTTGCCTTGTCGTTATTGTTGTGTTAATTTTTTCACATTATGTTTAATTAAACTATTGCCGTAGTAATATAACGAATAATGTATTTCATCATATTTAACCACATTCTGTTTGTTTCTGTAGTTTCTTTTTATTATTTTACATGGCTACTATGATAATGAAGACTATTTCTGTAAAAAAGTATGGAAAATAAGAAAAACTGAAATATCTCAAAAACTATTATAAATAGGTATAGGATATATTGAACAAAACTTTTAGGGTTTTTATTACTCTATTAAATAACATGAAAATATACAGGGTGTACCATTTAAAAAAAAAGATATTTATTCATTTAAACTTGTTCAAATTTGAGCCGATGTGTTCAACACCCTGTAGCTTTTATTGCAAATATTAGGTAAAAATTATGTTAACTTGTCCTTGGCCTTGCTAAATTCCAAATTTGAATATATTTGTCACAAAATTGAAAACGTTATTTAGGATTGAATTGATGCTTGAAAATGTAACTTTTTTTCTTTAAACTTAATTATCTCATGAACTATAAAGTTTTGTTATAGTAAACCCTTAATAAAAAAGATTTAAAATTATAAGCTAAATCGAAAATACGATTCGTATATAGGATGTTCTATTTAAAAAAATACAACTTTATGCTGTCCTAGTTTTTTATCTCACCCTGTAGAGTCCTAAATATTTTTAAAATCTGCGTAAAAATAAACTGTATCAAACAATAAATATAGTTTCTTTGTTAATTTCACCGAAAAGGCACAAACCTACTTCATCCAGTCGTTGACTCACCCTGTACAGACCCTAATTACAGTTCCTCCATTCTTCAATCAGCTCTCAATACACTAACTGCATGGTCCTCCAGTAAAAACCTCTCATTCTCTTCTAGAAAATCTAATATTGTTCACTTCTACCGTTGAAGAAACTATCCAAAAATATCTAATTTACCCCTTAATAACATCCTTATACATCCCACCACTAACAAATCATTCCTCGGTGTAACCTTTGACCAATCACTGAATTTTAAATACCATATCGATAAACTTAAAAACAAATGTATTTCTGATCTCAAAGTTATCAAAATGCTAGCAGGTATTACTTGCGGCTCTGACCGACACTCTCTTATTAAAATTCATGAATCCTGCATACTTCCCAAACTCAATTAAGCCTCCTGTGTATATGGCTCCGCCCCTCCATCTTATCTTTCTAAGCTTAATCCCATACATAATACAAGTGTTCGACTGGCTATAGGCGCCTTCCACACTAGCCCTATTTCCAGCATTATGTGTGAAGCTGAAATTTTGCCCATAAATTATATCAGAGGTATACAACTTTTTAATTACCATACTCCTTTTAAACCTCTCCTTATATCAAAACTGTTTCATAGAAATCCCTTTCCCTCGATAACTTCTTCCAGCAAATACCCTCCTAGCTCTAACCTAAGATATAACGAACTCAAGGAACGCCTGCAAATTACCTTGCCCCCATGCTTCAAACCACAAAATAACGGATATACTTTTCCTCCATGGAATATGTCCAAAATTAAATCCGATCTAACGGTCACAAAGTATGATAAACCCCTCCTCTCTTAATCAGGAAAAATTTCAACCTCTTGCTTCAAACAACATATACTAAATTGAACGTCATCTATACTGATGGATTTTAAACTGCCACTCAGACCATTGCAGCATATTACTCCTCTAATGTAGAAGAAACTTTTCGAATGCATAAAACAGCCAGCGTACTAACAGCTGTATTATACGCCATTTATAGAGCCTTCAACTACCTTATGTCATTTCCGCACAAAAAATGGATTGTCACTGATTCATTTAGCTCCATCCAGAACATCTCTTCATACCATCCAAAATTAAATATCTCCATGAAAGGGGACTTATAGATAACAAACTTATCATCCTTCTGTGAACCCTTAGCCATGTGGGAATACCTGGAAATGAGAAAGTTGATTTTCTTGCTAAACATCCCCTTAATCCCCTCCTTGTAGATCAAATCTTCTACATTAAGGATATCAAAACTCATCAATAAACTTTTCTATAATCTGGTTCAACTTGAATGGGATCTAACCTTGGACGATAATAAACTGCATGCCATAAAGCACTCCTACTTTGAAAACTCCTCACATCACTCCCTGACAAGGAAAGAATCAGTTATAATTACTAGACTACGAATCGGACAGACGCGCCTCACAAATGAATCCTTATTTTAAGGCCAGAACCAACCCCAATGCCCTTCCTGCCCCTCACACTAACTTTTTCTATTCTCTTTGACTGTCATAATTACCCATCCAAACGTAACAAATATAATATATCAGGTAACCCAACAAACATGCTGTCAATACAGAACTCCAACAATATTCTTTCATTTCTAAATGCAATCGAACTGCTAAGTAAAATATAAAAAAATGTGTAAGGGTGAATATAAGTGTGTAAACATATAAAGGGTGTTTTTTATAGAGATATAGAACTTTTAAATGGAATAAAATAAAGATGAATTTTTTAAATTGACATGAAATTTACTTTATTCGAAAGATAACCTTCTGGCATTATAATTTAAATATGACTTCTGGCATATGACCGCCACGGCTGGCTCGGACGTACTCTAATCTGGAGGCCCAATTTTCGATGACTTTTTCCAACATTTGTGGCCGTATATCGGCAATAACGCGGCGAATGTTGTCCTCCAAGTGATCAATCGTTTCGGGCTTATCGGCGTAGACTAGTGACTTCACATATCCCCACAGAAAATAGTCTAGCGGCGTTAAGTCGCACGATCTTGGAGGCCAATTCACGGGTCCGAAACGTGAAACTATGCGGTTACCAAACGTTTCCTTCAATAAATCAATTGTGGCACGAGCTGTGTGACATGTTGCGCCGTCTTGTTGAAACCACAGTTCCTGCACATCATAGTTGTTCAATTGATGAACGAAAAAGTCAGTAATCATGGCTCTATAGCGGTCACCATTGACTGTAACGTTCTGACCAGCATCGTTTTTAAAGAAGTACGGACCAATGATTCCACCAGCCCATAAAGCACACCAAACAGTCAGTTTTTCTGGATGTAACGGTGTCTCAACATACACTTGAGGATTATCATCACTCCAAATACGGCAGTTTTGTTTATTGACGTATCCATTCAAACAAAAGTGAGCTTCATCGCTAAACAAAATTCGCTTATGAAAATCGGGATCAACGGCAATCTTGTTTTGGGCCCATTCACCGAATCTACGCCTTGCTAGGTGATCGTGTGGCTTCAATTCTTGCACGAGTTGGATTTTGTAAGCACGCAAACCAAGATATTTTCGCAAAATCTTCCATAAAGTGAATGGACACATATCCAATTCCTGTGTACGATGGCGGATAGACTGATTCGGGTCTTCCTCTACGCTACGCTCTACAGCAGCAATGACTTCTTCTGTACGCACTGTACGACGTCTCTGTGGATGCGTATTATCATTTAGAGTAAACGTGGTGCGAAAACGTTCCATAGTTAACCGAATTAATTGCTCTGATGGACGATTATGTTGACCGTAAAATGGATGTAGTGGGCGATACGTATTTCGAACAGAACCATGATTTTCAAAATAAATTTGCACAATTTGGAAGCGTTGTTCAGGCGTCAGTCTATTCATGTTGAAATGCCAAACCAAACTAAACATAAATCACTTGACAGCTGACAAAATGGCCGCCAGTTAAAAAAGTGTAGCCAACTTAAAATTCTATATCTTTATAAAAAACACCCTATATAATAAACAGACATTAAAAAAAATAACCTGAATAGACGCTAAAAGACTCCAATTGTCGATGCGTCAACAAACATTATATATATATATATATATATATATATATATATATATATATATATATATATATATATATATATATATATATATATATATATATGTCTCTTATACTCGGAATGTGTATGCTGCTGTCATCTCTCCTTCCTTCGACAATTTGTTTTTTCTTGCGATCTCCCCTCTCCCCCAAGAACTTTGAGTTCAGGAAAATAGACCCGATTCTAAGCCCACCCAGGGGCGGATTCAGCCTCTCTCCTTGGGGGGGGGGGGGGGCGGTGATATAACAAAAGTACAATATAACAAGTGAAAGCAAGTTTTCGATGGGGGAAGAGACGCCAGCAACATTCCCATTTCTAGTGTAAAAGTCAGGGTTGGGTCTATTTTTCTGAATTCGAAGCTCTTAAGGGGGGTGATTGCAAGAAAAAACAAGTTGTCGACGGGGAGTGGGGGGGGGAAGCCAGCAGCATACACATTCCTAGTATAAAAGTCAGGTCGGATCTATTTTCCTAAACTCAAAGCTCTCGAGGAGAGGGGCGATCGTAGGAAAAAACAAGTTGTCGACAGGGGGATGGAGGCCAGCATCGGGTCTATTTTCCTAAACTCAATGCTTTGGGGGGGAAGGCGATCGCAAGAAAAAACAAATTATCGACGGGGAGGGGGAGGGGCAGCAACATACACATTCCTAGTATAAAAGCCAGAATCGGGTCTATTTTCCTAAACTCAAAGCTCTTGGGGGGAGCGATCGCAAGAAAAAAAAAACCAACAGCATACACATTCCTAGTATAAGAGGCAAAATCGGGAGTATTTCCCTGAACTCTAAGCTCTGGGGCGATCCCCCCCCCCCCAGATCCGCGCCTGAGCCCACCCGATGAAGACTGGATTATGTGTGTCGTATGCGAGAACTGAACACATGAAAAATGTATGGATGGGCAATCTTCATCTCTAAATTTTTTGATTTTATTTGAAATTCCCTTAGCTGTTCGTAATTCCCCCACCTTCCCCTAAACATCCTGAATTTTCATAACATTTAAGCATTTATTATTTTCACGATATTTCCGCATCAAAATTGAATATTGTTTATCTAAAATTTTCAAAAAAAAAAGCGGTTTTTTCATGTTCAAAAGACTTAATTTACCAAAATTAATTTTGTGAAAAAGAAGTTACGAATATTTTAGAAACACTAACGGGGGTGAAGCGTGTCTCCCCGGCCAATATACAAAAATGAGAATTATTTGCTAATTTTGTGCATTCGGTATATTCTTTTAATAACGGTTGCATTTTCTAAACCATTACCTGTGGATCAAAGAAGATTCTTCAAGATACTTCATACCACTGGCAACCTGGAAAGCTATGTCACAAAGGTCGTCAAATTTTAAAGTACTTCCTTTATCATTTCTTAAATAATCCAGTAGACTTCCTTTCTCCATATATTCTTGGATTATGTAAAGGGGCTCGCTGGTTGAACATATACCATAGAGCTGAACCTATTAAAAAAAATACATATAAATATATATATATATATATATATATATATATATATATATATATATATATATATATATATATATATATATATATATATATATATATAAATATATCGTAATAACGATAACAAGTCCTTTGAACGTATTTACTTTTGTAAAATTCAATGGAAGCATTTACTTAACATATATATATATATATATATATATATATATATATATATATATATATATATATAAATGTATACATATATATATACCACCAGGGGCATTGCTAATTGCTACAATATATATATATATATATATATATATATATAGGTGCGGATCCAAGGGGGGGGGGGGGGCGGTGGGAGCGATCGCCCCCCCCCAAGAGCTTTGAGTTCAGTAAAATAGACCCGATTTTGTCTCTTATACTATAGTTTATTCAAGAACTAGAGAGAGTAATAAATCATTTTTTATCTTTTTTTTTTGTTTGCAAACTATCTGTGTTCTTTAGTCCGGTGTCTTTGGCAAAATGTATTAGATACATATATTTTTCATAGGAATGGGCTAGAAATTCTATAATCAAAAATACCAGTCTATAATAATGGACTATTTGGGTTGGATAACAATAGATATTTGTGTGAAGTGTTAAAAAGGATTTTAATCCTTGTCATAGGCGTCGGAAGGAGGTTTATTATCACTAAGTATTTATGGCATAGAATATTATTCCGGTAATAAACTTAAAATAAAAAGTTTTTATAATATTATTTTGTTTCTTATTATTTCTTAATAATTCACATACCTTAGAAAATATAGATAATTTTGACATATTTAACACAAATCACAACTGTATTTTTATTATTTTTAATTTTGGCATAGAAACCGTTCACATTCAGACTAAAACGTAGTCTTTTTCTCTCAAAAAATTCGAAGGTTTAATTTAAATACTTACAAAATACCCATTGTCAAAAATACAAGAAGTTAAACATATATAAAAAAATAAATTTGTCCTTATAATATTAAATTTTCTTTGGGGCTATCGGTCATTTTCTTATTAATTAAAAACATTTTTAGGACACTTGACGTTTCAGTTTGTTTATTTCTTAAATCATCTGCAGAATTACAACTAAACACTAAAAGGGGCTTCAAATGTAATTAATTTTTATATGTTACAGAAAATTTAAATAACCAATTGTGTTTACACTGGTAAACATTACGTATCTAATTCATAATCAAAGTCAGTGAAGTTACCTTCGCTCAAATTAATTATAATTGGTTCCTTGATCTCACCAATCATGAGATCGAGTTTCTACATTTTCTTTTATACTTTTATTATTACTAATTTTGTAAGTTGTGTTATTTCTAGCAACTCTACCATTTACTTGAGAGAGATATTTTCTTCTCCAACGGACATTTTTCGGAGATCTATAAGAACAAATTTCCGATCTGATTTTTCCCAGTAAAGAGTAAGTTCTCTGAGCAATTTCCAGAGCTCAGTTCTTTTAATTTCAGGTAAATTTCGATCTTCGTTGATTTTAGTTAGAATTTTGTCGACGGTTGGGATCTGCTTCTCATAATAAAATGTATGTACAACTCCTTTTATTGCAGTTTACATCACTTCTTCCAACGAAGTTTTTCATCTGCCTGTGATCTAATGTGGCTTGGGAGTACTAACAATTCCAGTCGTTTTTTTCTCCTTCAGTATTCGGTAGATAGTAGATTTTCCAACTCCTGTCATGTTGGAACACATCTCAACAGAGCTTTTAACATTATTATCTAGATATTGTTATCTTAACGCATCATAAATATTCATCGTAATAAGAGATTCGTTGAGGAAAAAATGCCCTGGTTTAACGATTTTGGAATAAATATAGATGTGGAAGCCATATGTTTTGGGTATCTTACTAATCTCAAATAATATATAAAAACTAGCACAAACAAGATAAATCACTAAGGACACACTGTAAGGTGTACTATGGTCACTGACAGAAATTAAATTGAACTATCAGAAATTTTATTGTTGCGGTAAATTTATAAAAGCTTATAATACTTAAATTTAATTAGATTTACGACAGTCCTCAGTTATCTGCGGCACTGGAGCAGGTACGTTGGAGGTTTCGATAACAGTTTTATTACTCACTCTAGTTCTTGAATAGAGTATAGAAATGTGTATGCTTGTAATCCCCTCCCATTCCCAAAAGCTTTGAGTTCAGGAAAATAGAACCGATTCTGCCTTTTATATTAGGAATTTATATGCTGCTGGCATTCCCCCCGTTGACAATTTATTTTTATTACAATAGCCACCCCCCCAAGAGCTTTGAGTTCACGAAAATAGACCCGATTTTGCCTCTTATACTAGGAATGTGTATGCTGCTCGCATCCTTCCCCCATTCGGCAACTTGTTTTTTCTTGTGATCGCCCCCCAAGAGCTTCAAATTCAGAAAAATAGACCCGACCCTGCCTTTTACACTAGAAATGGAAATGTTGCTGGTGTCTCCCTCCCCTCCCCCCCGTCGACAACTTGCTTTCGCTTGTCATACTGTACTTTTATGATATCACCGCCCCCCCCCCCCAAAGAGAGAGGCTGGATCCGCCCCTGTATATATATATATATATATATATATATATATATATATATATATATATATATATATATATATATATATATATATATATATATTGCCGGAACCTCGCTCTTTCGTTCGTTTTACGTATTATTTTTGTCCCTGAAGATGTTTTTTCCGGAACCGAAACGTTGCGTCCTGTTGGCGTTGCAGCTCTGTTAATCGGCGTAGATCCGATTAAGTTTGGGAAAAGTGAATTTTCTAAATTAGTAGAGTTTTCGTACGATACAGAAATATGTCTCTGCGTCCTTGCTCCGTGCGCAACAATATTTGTTTCATGCGGGAACCGGTTAATAATATTTGGGGCGCTCTTGTTTAATCTTAATCTACCTAGTTTATAAGTATCCCTGTTTCTGTCAATTTGGAAACCCTCCTCAGGGTTAGACACCGATTCAAAGTATTTAATCAAATCTTTCACGGGAGTATATTTTTGTTCTGTCTCGTCTATAGTGTGTAGGGAGTTTGGGGATTGAGAGTTTGCCGTGTGACGAAGTAGGGCGGCAGGTTTCCCCACCGCCGAGGTCCCACCAATTCCACCCGGGAAGTCCATATAACCACCCGCCTCATTAAACACGGACTGATGGGATGTTTCGTGACTGGACATGGTTTTAAAGAAGAAAAAATATTAATTTAATATTGGGGCAAAAATTTATAAAAGATTTAGTCACGATTAGTTACTTGTCACGGTGGGCTTTTAATTAAATAGTTTTTTGCGTTTGTTATTATAACAGGAAATTAATAACGTAGACTATCTGTTGTTATGTTAAGTCTGTCCGTGCGCACCTATAGGTCTGTTCTTTATACCTATTGTTGTTGATAATAGAGATTAACAAAAAAATTTATTTTAACAATTCAAATAAACTTAAAATTCTCAAACAAAAATAACAAAAAGTATTTTCTAGAATAAAAGTAATAAAATCAACTTGTTCCGAGATTTCTATTAAAATAGAATCTCGTTACAAAAAACAAACAAAACATAATAACTAAGTATAACAGTTTTAACGAAAAATAACACAATTAATATTAATAAAATATTAGTGTTAGCAAACGATTAAAATTAAATCAAGTTCAAATTTAATCAGAAATTATCAGAGTATTCAACTGTCTCGGTAAAAGTTTTTTGTACGGCTATGAGTTGCTAGAACTTCTATCTGCTCACGCAACCTTGCGACGTCGGCCGTCGGCAAGCGGCTTGGTACCGACAAAAACAAAGGAACCAGGACGTCTGGGCGACAGGCGTCTGGGTTTTTCCCAACTTATAAATTTCACTTAAGATTTGGATTTTACACAAAAGGGCTATTCTTTTGAGTCATTATCACTTTCACTTCTATCACTTGAAGTAATCATGATCACTTCAGCCCAATAACAAGTAAATGCATATTCAAAAGAACATGAAGTTATCAGTTTCACTTTGATCAATTGATAATTACTCAAAAGAATATAGCCAAGAAATTTATTTTAATTAGTTCGCGGTTTTTTACAACGTTATAAGCGCAATTATAACGTTAGCATTTTTAATTGCGTATGCTTGTTTATGCAGTTATTAATTAAAACTTGTCACAAACAATAGGTTTAACACAAAAGTCTCAAGTTTTAGTTTTTCAGTTTCACCCGAGGAAAGTCTTTATACGGTTAAGAATAATAATAGTAAGACAAACTCAAAGTAGAGTTTTTTTTACGCGAAAATCTATCGCTGGTTTTTCCCGTAGAGCCGAACACTTATCGGACCCTACGGTTAGCCTGGCACGAAGTTTTCTAACAGAACAAATAAGTAGGACTTAGGCGCACCCTTGGAAAGCGACTTTCTGCTTTCCAACTTACCAAAGTACAACGTTTGGTTGCTTTGCTTGCCTACTTGTTTGCTAAAAAACAGAATTACCACCCTATTCGCGAATAGGCGCAATCAATAATTTCTCTTCTGGTAGAGAATCTAGGCATTAATTTCTTGGGAGAAATTAAATATTCTAGAGGCTCTCCTATTGAAGATCCCCGGGAGTTTTCGCTAGCTATGTGCAAATGCTAGGTACTAACTCCTCGGCAGCGATCTCGCGACGCGTGGTCAACCCAGCGAAATGCGTGTAGATTGTCTTTCGAAACTGAAGCCCGAATCTTAGCCTGCGGTGTATACTTCTTCTATCCCACGATGTCAGGCAAGAATAAGAGAGTAAATGTAATTTTGGAATGATATTTATACTTTTCTGAGGGTTGATTTGGCAACCCGCCCTCAAAGTTCCGCGGAGCCAATCAGGGTGGTGCCGTATGAGGGTGCGAATCTGCACTTTTTAATATTTAAAATTTACAATAAATTAACGCTGAAATTACAAATGTTGTGTATGTATGTCAGAGACTTTAATTACCCGCGTGATTTAGTATACGTTTTGTCTATGAAAGTTTATCCTTTACTGTCGTTTTTGCCGTTTTAAGTTTTCGTATTTATATGAGGCAAACTTCCAACCGCTGCGCCGAGTTTGATCACGTGACTGGGGTAGAGTTTGCTAAGGGAGTTGGACGTTAGTTATAAGTGAAATTTTCAACGCGTTTCGCTTATTTTATTTTGAACCATTGACATGTAAAACACGTTTTACAACAATATATATATATATATATATATATATATATATATATATATATATATATATATATATATATATATATATGATCATCCTGAAAATTTCGAAAAATCGAAAATAAATGGTGAAAAAGTTATTGTTAGTTAAATCCCTTTGAAGCCCCCATTTTTTTGTTGGCTATTGTTCCTTCAAATTACTGACTCGGGGGTTTTTGAGAGAGCGAATATGTAATGAGAATTTTAATTTCCCAATATCCAAGATGGCAGATTCAAAATGGTGGACCATAATTTTTTTAAAGCTAAGAATCGGAAATGATATAATTGTACTCGGCTACCCCGTCGAGGAGGTTATCAAGAGGATTTAGCATCATTTGTTTTGTTTCTTTTTATATTTATTGTTTTTTTTTCTTGTGACCCTCATAACTACGGCGCAGACAGTTAAGCGAACTGGTTTTGTTTGATAGACTGATAACCCAAATTTTCAAACCTACATAGCCTGGGCGAGATGTTTCCTTTTATTTGTAATGTTCTTATTGCATTGGTTATAAAAAGTGTTTCAGCGGTGAACCGCGATTTTAAAGTTATGTTGTCTCGTAACATATTATTTGCAATTATTTCCGAGATTTCTATTGTAACTAAAACTGACGTACTAACTGATCTTCTACATCTGCATTATTTTCTTTTATTAATAATATTGTTGATTATAAAGGAAATCTGGCTAAGAAGTTAAAATAAAATAGATTAAAAGTGAAGAAAGTTGAGATATCCTTCGCCAGACCACAAAAACACCGACAAAAAACACAACCAAAAAAAAAAAAATAAAAAAAAACTCGAAATGAGAAGTTAAATTCTTTTGACAATCTCCTGACAACCCCAAAAACACCCAAATAAGTATTTTTATAGCTAATATTTAGCTTTTAAATAAATTAAGGCTCGCCATTTTGAATCCGCGATCTTGAATATTGAAAAATTGAAATTCTCATTACAAATTCGTGCTCGCTGTCCCTAAAACCCCCCGAATGAATATCTCCAGAGCAAAATATTAGCTTTTAAAAAAATTAAGATCCGCCATTATGAATGCGCCATCTTGGATATTAACCTTGCTCAGTGCAGCTGGTTGGGGGGCTTCTTGGTAAGGCACAACTTATCGACAAGCACTATATACAGCTGTAATGACCGGTCTCAAGCCCGGAAAAAGGCAAGAGTGACACTTATACAGGTACACACACACATACACATACACATGCACCTACACTTACATATCAACGCAAGGCCTAACCTTAACGTGTGAGCATCCGTGCCGAGGAGGTAGGTGACACCTGACCTACCAGGTGTCAGTAACGGAGCCTCTAAGAAACCGGGGGAAATCTCAGAGTAATACAGCCTTGCACCCGTGCAGGGGGCGCCGCGGGTGTCGACCATTTATTTACCCCATACTCGTGGGATCAAAAATGAATCCTCATGAACCAAAAAATGATGAGGGAACCTCTAAGGGACACTCTCCCCTCACTCCCGGAGGAGGAACCGAACAGGTACCTCTCCCACCTCCACTACCCTCTTTCCCGTTAGGGTTACAAGGAACCGTACAGGTACCTTCAGCCCTTCCAGATCTTCCCGGTCTCGGTAATGCAGAAGGAACTGGAACAGTACAAATAAACCAGAAAGGCTCAACGTCTGTGGGGCCGAAAGAAAAAGAAGGAGGAGGGCTCGATTGGAGCTGGGACAGGAGACTGTCTTCTCCCAGAACGGCACTTCTCCTTTGAAGAGACAGCAAGAGTCGTCGACCGAGTCAGGAGGCTCCGAAAAGTTGCCTCAAAACAAACCTGGTAGCGATCCAGCAAATAAACATCAAAGAGTTCCGGGTTCAGCGCCTCAGGACACCGCGAGGGCAAATAAGCGTCCCAGAAGGGAAAAATGCATTGGGATGCATGCCAATTATGCCCAGGTGTCCGAAGACAAGTCCTTATGCCTGGTGGTGAGTCGAGCGGAGCAATCTGCCGACTTTACCGACATTCAGGCATTGGAATTCTCTGATGCAGTAATGGAGGCCATTATGGACACTCCCTTTAGCAGCAGTGCTCCAACTCTTCGTTTTCTATCGACGAGGCTGTGGAGAGGCCAATTAATGGTCACTACTGCGGATCAAATGTCTAGGGACTGGCTCGCCGGGAACTGGCGAGGATCAGGCCCTGGGGAGATGAGCTGGTGGTCACCGATATGGCCACCTTTAAGTTGCGTAGGGCCATTCTTTGGCATCAAGAATCCGCCCAACCAAGAAGACTTGAGGCGTCTGGAAAGGGCCAATCCTGGACTCTCTTGCTCCAAATGGAGGATCTGGGAGCGAAAAAACCTAACGGACTTCGGTCGTTCTCGGGATCGATGAGGGTTGAGGGAAGGTCCTGGAAGGACTAGAATGCAAGCCATTTTATGGTGCCACAAGAGCAATGGTTACCTTTAAAAGGAAACCATTGAGAAGCGACAAGGAGGGAACTGGGAGATCAGGATCTTCTGAGAAGAAGGACGAGGATGGAGCAGCAGGAAGAGGAAGCCCCTACCAGCCCCAAGCCTACGGAAGGAGACAGCGACTAAGCGCCGTCCCTTCAATTAGAAGAAGATCAAACAACTTGCTCAGGTAAGTCCACATTGCTTTTTCTTGACTTGCGTTCTTTTTCTTTTAAAACTCTAGGTTAGGACTGAGTTAGTGATAATATTTCTAAAAATAGCACATAACCTTTCATATATAACATGCCTATAAAAATCATACAGGCCAATCTACAACATAGGAAAGTACCATCTGCTGTCCTATGTAAAAAATTCAGTGAATTGCGAATTCAGCTTGCTCTTATACAGGAGCCATGGCTGAATCGTAGCAAGATTAAGGGTCTAGGTTCTGCGGGGGGAGTACTAGTGTATTGCACCTCCTGTGAGAACCCTAGGACTTGTATTATAATAACAGCTGGAGTACTTCCCTCTACTAGAACTCAGTAGTAGAGATCTGGTAGTGGTGAAAATCTCTCTTAAATCTAGTGTTATGTTGTGGCATCAGCATACTTTCCCGCGGAACGAGAAAGTCCCCCACGTGAGGTGGTGGACTTAGTTAAATATTGTTAGCCCAATTTCTGTTGGGCTGCGATTCATTGGAATGGGCATTGGCCCATCACATTTTATGGGGGTGCAGGGATATCGATCCCAGGGGAGCGGATTTACTGGACTTCCTCAATATCAATAACCTTGAATTTATTAACAGAGGAAACACGCCTACATTTATTACAAGAAGAGGAGAGTCTGCCATAGATCTAACTATTTGTTCTTCAAATATGCAGAACTTTGTGAAGAAGTTGGAACTTGGTTTGGTGGTCTCGCTGTCAGATCACCGACACATCCTATTTGAAAATGACGTTGAACAAAACGCAGCAGTAGCGGAATACCGAAACCCTAGAACTACAAACTGGGACCTCTTTCGAGAGGAACTGGGAAGCAGAGTCACAGGGTTCTTATCGAGATACCGTGATGAAGCTGATTTGGAAATCGCTACCGAACAAATCAGTGATGCACTTCGGGGTTCATTTGAGGCTAGCTGTCAAATAAGACACAGGCCCATAAACTCCAAAATATCCTGGTGGAACTCTCAAACCGAGAACCACCGGAAAAATATTCGAACGCTTTTTAAAAAAGAGCTAAAACACCGAACTGAAATATGCTGGGAAGAATATAAAACTGCCCAGAGAGAATACAAGAAGCTAATAAGGGACTCACAGAGGAATGTGTGGAAGACATATTGCGAGAGCATAGAAAACATGCCCTCAGCATCCCGCCTCTGCAAAATACTAACTGGAGATCCTGGTGCCCGGATTGGAGCACTGGCTCTTCCTGAAGAAGGTCAAACCACGACAGAAGAGGGAACTCTAGGAGAGCTACTAAGAGTGCACTTTCCAGGCTCAAATCGATATGAGAACGAATCTAAAGAACGGAGACTCACCTTAGCATATCATGACTACAAGTTAGTTAAAACAATAGTGACTTATGAAAGGGTGAAATAGTCAATGGAGACTTTTTCCCCTTTCAAGTCACCTGGTAAAGATGGTATATTTCCAGCTTTACTACAAAATTCCTCCGATATTATAATAAGCCACCTAGTAAAACTATTCCGCTCATGTTTGAGCTTGGGATACATACCGATGGCGTGGAGGGAAACAAAAGTAGTCTTTATTCCCAAGGTAGGAAGAACAGACTACACAAATCCTAAGTCTTTCCGCCCTATCAGCATGACCAGTTTCTTATTAAAGACACTGGAAAGGTTGGTTGATCGACACATTATGGAAGGAATAATGGTGCAATATCCCTTACATCCTTTGCAATTTGCCTATCAGACAGGAAAGTCCACAGATGCGGCGCTACATCGAATCGTCTGCCTTAGGCACCTTTATCGATATCGAGGGGACATTCGACAACACGTCTCACGATTCGATATGCAATGCTCTACAACGACGAGGCTCTGAACCGACAATAATCGCATGGATCAGAGCAATGTTAACTAAGAGAATAATATATGCTGAGCTTAACAATGTAACTGTTAAAGCACTGTCAAGTAGGGGCTGTCCACAGGGAGGAGTTCTGTCGCCTTTGCTGTGGAGCCTTGTGGTGGACAGTCTGTTGAGTGAACTGAATGATGCCGGTTTGTATACACAGGCCTGTGCTGATGACCTAGTCATTTTATGCCCTGGTCGCCATATCTGGGAGCTGGACGGGCCAATGATGCAGGCCCTCCAGATCACGGAACGATGGTGCCGCAGGAGGGCTCGGAATAAATCCAGACAAAAAAGAGAAAAAAGTGGAGACTTCCTACAATTACATTGGTGGGAAGGACTCTTCAACTTAAGGGGACAGTTAAGTACCTGGGAGTAATTCTGGACTCACGACTGAGCTGGAATGAGCATATTGAGGCTCGATTCAAGAAAGCCATATGTGCTTGCTGGGCTTGTAAACGAGCCTTTGGGTGTACATGGGGACTGACACCTAAAGTGATATTTTGGATATACACTATGGTGATCCGCCCCATGATAACGGACGCCGCTATTGTATGATGGCGTAGTACAACAAAGCGCAAACACATTCTTCAACTTGATAACGTTCAGAGAATGGTTTGTGTGGGAATATTGAGTGAGATGAGGACTGCTCCCACCAGGGCTCTGGAAGTTCTGGCGAACCTGCCTTCTCTTCACTTATACATAGAGAACGAGGCCCTGAAAACTGATTATCGTCTCAGTGGCCTGGGACGTCTTGGAATTGGAACGGGCGGCTACTCAGGTACCTGGGAAAGCGCGGTGGAGAGGATGGAGAGGTCTCCATCACTCCCCATGCGAACAAATTATATGACACCGGTTTTAAAACCCAACCTCTCCCTGGAGATATTTCTGCCAAGTAAAGAGGATTAGGAGAGAGAACAAAATCTTCCGAAAAATAGATCCTGGTGGTATACTGATGGATCTCAACAAAATGGAAGAGCTGGAGCCGGAGTGTTCGGCAAGAGCACGGGAGTCAAAGAGTACTACTCTCTCGGACAATGTGCGACAATTTTTACAGCGGAAATTTATGCTACTCTACAGTGTGCCCATCTTTGTGAGAGGGACATAGACAGGAATAGAATAATAAATATATGCTCAGACAGTAAGGCTGCGATATTGGCACTGAAGTCCTAAGTACTAAGGAGCTTCTCTCCTTGGGAAGAAAAGAGCTGCGAATTGTGGTGGGATTGTTGACAGGACATTGTCACCTCAGGGGCCATCTTCATAGAATCGGTGTCGAAGACGACTCGACATGCAGATAGTGTTTGGAGGAGGATGAAACTGTTGGACATGTTCTCAGAGAGTGCCCAGCACTCAACGGACCGAGGCAGAGATATTTCGGAGATACAATTTTGTTACCGGAAGCAGTTAGGCAAGTTCAACTAACGAGGCTGCTTGGATTCACAAAGGCGATCGGCCTCGAATAACCTGCAGATATGTGGGATGTAAAGGGCCCAATGGAGGCCTAGGCATCGATGATCTGGTATCACCACCCCTTTTTCATTCATTCATTCATTCATCTTGGATATTGAAAAAATAGAATTCTCATTACAGATTCATACTCAACAACCCCAAAAGCCCCTTTTCAGAGCAAAATATTATCTTTAAAAAAATTATAGTCTACCATTGTGAATCCGCCACTTTGGATGTTGGAAAATTAAAATTCTCTTTACATTTTCGCACTCTGCGACCTCAAAAACCCCCGAGTGAGTAATTTTAAGCAAAAATAACAAATAGAAAAATGAGAGCTTTAAAGGGATTAGGTCCAACGGGTGTAGCTGCAAGTCCGTTCCTGACTTCCCTGATGATTTAAAACATCTACTGAAGTATGGGTTAGTAGTCTTTATGGCTTTTATAAAATATTAAAATTTCATTAAATTATACAAGTCGCTTCAAAACTTAGAGCCGATAAGGTAAATCGCTGGGTACCCCTTTAGGGCTCGGTATCTCCGTTAAGGAGCACTTTGAGATTTTTTTTCTATGACAAAGTAGGGTTATTTTGACCTGCCCTGTATGCTCCCGAGAGAGTAGGTACTTACCGGACCCCCCGTATAACTGCCATGACAACTAGGCCCGCTTTAAAATCTAAACCTTTTTAGTGAATCTGGCTCGGAAAGATTCGTTGTAACACAAACAAGTTTAATTAGATAAAGCAACGAACTAAAAACAATATTTGAGAACAGCAAATATCTAAAATAACATAAATCGTGATCATATTTTTGGTCCTCCGTGAATTTAACCTATGTGTATTCTTAAAAGTTAATAAACACTACAGCTAAAAATGGCGTGCCTTAAAAAATGCACTCACCAGGCGTTCATTTCTAAACTTTTTCATGATGGCCGCCTCTTCCAAGAACGCTTGTTTCGACATCGTACCTTCCTGCAGGGTTTTCACTGCCACTTCGATTTCATTATTCCATTTGCCGTAGAAAACTTCTCCAAAGTTGCCTTTTCCCAATCTAAAATTAAACAAAACACAAATGAAACTTTATTGTTATATTACTCTTGCACGATGCATAATAAAATCTATTCCTATATTGTTAGAAGCAAAGAACTTTGTCATAAATGCAAAAGCGAGTGGTATACTGGCGCGGATCCAAGGGGGGCGAGGGGGCGATCGATCCCCCCCCCCCCTAAGAGCTTTGAGTTTAGGAAAATGGACCCGATTTTTCCTCTTATACTACAGTTTATTTAAGAACTAGAGAGAGTAATAAATCATTTTTTACCCTTTTTCTCTTAGCAAACTACCTGTGTCCTTTAGTCCGGTGTCTTTGAAAAAATCTGTTAGACACATATATTTTTCATAGGAATGGGTTAGAAATTTTATAATCAAAAATACCGGTCTATAATAATGGACTAAAACGTAGCCTTATTCTCTCAAAAAATTCGAAATTTTAATTTAAATACTTACAAAATATTCATTGTCAAAAATACAAAAAGGTAAACATATATAAAAAAATAAATTCGTCCATATAATATTAAAATATTTTTGGTGCTATCGGTCATTTTATTATTAATTAAAAACATTTTTAGGGTATTTGACGTTTCAGTTTATTTATTTCTTAAACCATCTGCAGAATTACAATTAAACACTAAAAAGGGATTCAAATGTAGTAACTTTTTTTATGTCGTAATTAAAATTAGACTTACTTATTTTTATTTCTATTATACTGATATCTTAATTTAATTTACTTTATTATATAGAAATACGATAGCCCCAGAAAAAATAAGATAAACATGTTAATTCTACACGCTTAAGAAAAAGACACAAATACAATAATAAAATAATAAAAAACTTATGGCTAATTAGAATTAAATATATATATATATATATATATATATATATATATATATATATATATATATATATATATATATATATATATATAATTAAAGAGTGGGACACACTAAAATAAAAATATATAAAAAAACAAAAAACATTTAAACAACATTAAACAATAAAATACAACAAAAACAAAAATTTAAATAATAAATTGTGTTTACACTAGTAAACATTACGTATCTAATTCCTAATCAAAGTCAGTGAAACTATCTTCGCTGAAATTAATTATAATTGGTTCCTCCATCTCACCGATCATGAGATCGAGTTCTCACATTTTGTTTTATTCTTTATTATATGGATTTTTTCCAATTTTCCTAAGTAACTTTATTTAAAAAAATCTTTCAAAAGTTTAGTTAAATTACTAATTTTGTTAATTGTGTTATTTCTAGCAACTCTACCTTTTACTTGAGAGAGATATTTACTTCTCCAACGGACAGTTTCCGAACGATCTATAGGAACAGATTTTCAATTTGGTTTTTCTCAGCAAAAATTAAGTTCTCTGAGCAATTTCCAGAGATCAGTTCTTTTAATTTCAGGTAAATCGTGATCTACATTGATTTTAGTTAGAATTTTGTAGACGGTTGGGATCTGCTTCTCATAATAAAATATATATTCAACCCCTTTAATTGCAGTTTTCATCTCTTCTTCCAACGAGGTTTTTCATCTGCCTGTGATCGAATGTGGCTAACAATTCCAGTCGTTTTTTCTCTTTCAGTATTCGGTACATAGTAGATTTTCCAACTCCTGTCATGTTGGAACACATCTCAACAGAGCTTTTAACATTATTATCTAGATATTGATATCTTAAGGCATCATAAACATTCATCGTAATAAGTTTTTTGTTAGGAAAAAATACCTTGGTTTAACGATTTTGGAATAAATCACTAATCTCAAATAATATATAAAAATAGGCGCAAACAAGATAAATCACTAAGGACAACTGTAAGGTGTACTTTGCTAACTGACAGAAATTAAACTGAACTAAGAGAAATTTTATTGTTGCAGTAGAAGCTTATAATATTTAAATATAATTAAATATAATTATCTTTATGGCAATCAGTTACCTGCGGCACTGGAGCAGGTACGTCGGAGGTTTCGGTGACAGTTTTATTACTCTCTCTAGTTCTTGAATAGGTATAGTCTTAATGTCCATTTGCGTCCAAATGGTAAGATTTATCGATGTAAAGTAAAAGAACATAATTTGATGTATTTTTCACTACGTCCAAAATAACATCATTGCTTTTGTCATGTTACCTGTTAAAGAGACTGTTCGCTGGACTAGAACTCTCAATAAATAAAGTAAACATGAATTAACAACCAAATAAAAAATTTAACTTTATTTACTTGTAACTAGGAAGCCATTGAAATTTTACATTTTTTTAATAACTTAGTACCTTTATTTTATCACATAGAATCACCTCCTTAAGTTTTCTGTCATGTTTCTGGAGACTCTGTAAAAAAGTATAGATAGGGGAGTATTTACAATAGTTTGGGTTTATTTTTTTTAACGTTGTCTTCCGTCTTACCTCCTTCGTCTATATACTTTGAATCAGGGGCGGATTCAGCCTCTCTCTTGGGGGGGAGGGGTGAGGGTGATATCACAAAAGAATAGTATGGCAAGTGAAAGCAAGTTGTCGACGGGGGGGGGGGGGAGACATCAGCAACATTCTCATTTCTAGTGTAAAAGGCAGGGTCGGGTCTATTTTTCTGAATTTGAAGTTCTTGGAAAGGGGGGGCGATCACAAGAAAAAACAAGTTGCCGATAGGGGGGAGGATGCGAGCAACATACACATTCCTAGCATAAGAGGCAGAATCGTGTCTATTTTTCTTAACTCAAAGCTCTTGGGGAGAGTTGCTATCGGGAGGGGACTGCTAGCAGCATACACATTCCTAATATAAAAGGCAGAATCGGTTCTATTTTCCTGAACTCAAAGCTCTTGGAAAGGGGAGGGGCGATCACAAGCATACACATTCCTATTTTCTATTCAAGAACTAGAGAGAGTAATAAAACTGTTACCGAAACCTTCAACTTACCTGCTTCAGTGCCGCAGGTAACTGAGAACTACCGTGAATCTAATTATGTTTAATTATATTTAAACATTATAAGGTTTTATAAATTTACTGCAACCATAGAGTTTCTGGTTTCTGTCAGTGAGCAAAGTACACCTTACAGTGTGTCCTCAATGATTTATCTTGGTTGTGGTTGTTCTTATATATTATATGAGATTAGTGAGATACCCAAAAGATATGGCTTCTGCATCTATAATTATTCTAAAATCGTTAAACCAGGGCATTTTTTCCTCAACGAAAAACTTATTACTATGAATGTTTATGATGCCTTAAAATATCAATATCTAGAAAATAATGTTAAAAGTTCTGTTGAGATGTGTTCCAACATAACAGGAGTTGGAAAATCTACTATGTACCGAATACTGAAGAAGAAAAAAAAACGACTGGAATTGTTAGTACTCCCAAGTCACATTCGATCACAGGCAGACGAAAAACCTCGTTGGAAGAAGAGATGTAAACTGCAATCAAAGGAATAGTACATACATCTTATTATGAGAAGCAGATCCCAACCGTCGACAAAATTCTAACTAAAATCAACGAAGATCGGGATTTACCTGAAATTAAAAGAACTGAGCCCTGGAAATTGCTCAGATAACTTAATTTTTGCTGGGAAAAACCAAATAGGAAATTTGTTCTTATAGATCGTCCGGAAAATGTCCCTTGGCGAAGGACATATCTCTCTCAAGTAAAAGGTAGAGTTGCTAGAAATAACACAACTTACAAAATTAGTAATTTAACAGAACTTTTGAAAGATTTTTTGGAATAAAGTTACTGCAGAAAATTTGAAAAAATCCAAAAAAAAAATAATTATAATTAATTTGAGCGAAGATAGCTTCACTGACTTTGATTACGAATTAGATACGTAATGTTTACCAGCGTAAACACAATTTATTATTTAAATTTTCTGTAACATATAAAAATTATTTACATTTGAATCCCTTTTTAGTATTTAATTGTAATTCTGCAGATGGTTTAAGAAATAAATAAACTGAAACGTCAAATGTCCTAAAAATGTTTTTAATTAATAATAAAATGACCGATTGCCCAAAAAAATCTTCACGTTATATGGACGAATTTATTTTTTTATATGTTTAACTTCTTGTATTTTTGACAATGGGTATTTTGTAAGTATTTAAATTATAATTTAGAATTTTTTGAGAAAAAAAGGCTACGTTTTATTCTGAATGTGCCTAAAACGGTTTCTATGCCAAAATTAAAAATAATAAAAATACAGTTGTGATTTGTGTTAAATATGTCAAAATTATCTATATTTTCTAATGTATGTGAATTATTAAAAAATCATAAGAAATAAAATAATATTATAAAAACTTTTCATTTTAAGTTTATTACCGAAATAATATTCTATGCCATAAATACTTTGTGATAAAATAAGCCTCCTTCCGACGCCTATGACAAGGATTAAAATCTTTTTTAACACTTCACACATACAAATATCTATTGTTATCCAACCCAAATAGTCCATTATTATAGACCAGTATTTTTGATTATAAAATTTCTAACCCATTCCTATGGAAAATATAAATGTCTAACAGATTTTGCCAAAGACCCTGGACTAAAGAACACATGTATTTCGAGAAGGAAAAAAAAATAGTAAACAATGATTCATTACTCTCTTTAGTTCTTGAATAAACTATAGTATGAGAGGCACCAGGGGGGGGGATGGCCCCCCACCGCCCCCCCTGGTACCGCGCCTGCTTTGAATATAATTTTGATTTTCTGTCTTTTATTGGACTTTATCTTTGATTTAAATAATAATATAAAAAACTAGTTTGTCTCGAATCGTGGTTGTTACGAACAGAGATTAATTCAAAGACTCGGGTTTATATACATTAAGAAAGTTAAAAATGTTTTTTGCTGAGACTTACTGTTTAATTAATTGAATTTCACCCCTAGGTACCTCCCATTTGTCTCTGTAAGAAGAAGACAGGTCCCAGGCTTTTACGAACAGAGATTAATTCAAAAACTCGGGTTTATTTACATTAAGAAAGTTGAAAATGTTTTTTGCTCAGACATACTGTTTAATTAATTGAATTTCACCCCTAGGTACCTCCCATTTGTCTCTGTAAGAAGAAGACAGGTCCCAGGCTTTTACGAACAGAGATTAATTCAAAAACTCGGGTTTATTTACATTAAGAAAGTTAAAAATGTTTTTTGCTCAGACATACTGTTTAATTAATTGAATTTCACCCCTAGGTACCTCCCATTTGTCTCTGTAAGAAGAAAACAGGTCCCAGGCCTCGAATGACCTGTAGCTAGGGTGGGATGTAAAGGGCCTGACAGAGCCCTAGACATCGATGATTTAGTATCACCAACCTTTGTTTTCATTCACTGATTCAATGGATGACGCCAAAAATCAGAAATTGAACTCGAAACTCAAGTATATTTTTTGTATTATTTTATCACTATACCTTTTCTTCAGTAGCTTTGGAGATTTAATATATTCCTTTCTTGTTTAATAACGCAAAACAAAACTTTTTTTTGAACATATTAGTAGTGGTTTACTTGTTGTAACTTCGTTCGCGGTCTTACCTCCTTCGTCGCTTTTACTTCCAATTATTTCAGTGGATGTAAGTAGGAAGTTACTAATCCAATGTTGCCAGATCTTTGATTTAATTTGTAGTAATAAGAAAGTAACTTTATTTACAATAATAAAATAAAAATGTTTTCTGCTCAAACTTACTTTCTAAGTAGTTGAATTTTGCCTCTCGGTACCTCCCAGTTGTCCCTGAAAGTGGGAGAAAGTTCCCATATGGGGGGTTCGGGTTTATTACATGGTTTCAAAAGGACATGACACAGGCCACAAGAATCTTCTAGAAGAAAAAGAAGTATTTAGTTATAAATTAATTCTCAAAGAATTATATCGTAGTTTGTGGACAATGCAAACTCACAGAATATTGTTTATGTTACAGTTGCGACCTTTGTGCTTGTAACTTTGAGTATTTGGTTTTAGTACTTAGATATTTTGTCGGAAAGCAGTCGTGCTCGGACTTCTTTTTGTTTTACGAAATGGCTAAACGTAAACTAACACGTGTGTGTAATATCCTACTGACATACTTTGGAATTTACAGTTTATATGGCAGTTGTTTTCTGCGAATGTTGCTCTCGGTTCGGTACAGCTCCACTGACGAAACCATAAGGTGCTCGAAACTCGTATGGAGAGAGGACCAGAGTTGTATTTGCAGGAAACAAACTGTTTGTATATATTCTTTCCTTTTCTCTACTTGAAAGGATAATACATATGAACAACCTATCATATGTACTTTATGATTTAATAAAAAAATTACATCTTAAAAAAAATTTATGTCTTCTATTTAATTCAAATCTTGCGTAAATTTTGGGACACACTCTGTAGGGTGAGTTCGCAAATTTACATTTAAGTTCAGTATTTTTTTACATTTCAAGGAGTTCCATTATCTTTTCTGATAAAACTCCGCTTTTTTTCACTATAATTGTATTCACGTGTATGTATTTCTCGTATTCCATAAAAATATATTTTATTTACGAGGATGGTTCGATAAGTTCTCGGTCTGAAATAGAGAGGGCGCTAGTAGGATCAAATAAATATAATATTTTGTAGGCATTAACCTTGAGATGACACCCTGCAACGTTTCAGATGTTCGCGTTCAGTTGCTTGTTTGTGGCGATCGAGTGAATACGTAAGGTTCGATATTTTGCGAAAGATGGATAAAAATTGAAGTTCGAGCGGTTACAAAGTACTTTGTTTTAAATGCCTTAACTCCCACGGACATTAAAAATGAGTTAGATTCTACTTTAAAGGATTCTTCTCCTTCGTTTTCGATGGTAAAAAAAATGGGCTGCTGAATTTAATCGCGGTCGAATATCAATTCAAGATGATGAGCGTTCAGAACGCCCAAAAACCGCTACAACCGACGAAATTGTCACAAAAATTCACAATGTTATACTTCATGACCACCGATTGAAAGTACGAGAGCTTGCTGGTATAGCAAACATCTCGATGGATCGTGTCCCCTACATTTTACATGATGTTCTTGGCATGAAAAAGCTTTCTGCGCGATGGGTGTTGTGTTTGTTAACAGTCGACCAAAAACTCTTTCGAATGAACACTTCGCAAGAGTGTTTAGTCTTATTCAGACGCAATCCTGCTGAGTTTCTTCGACGTTTTATAACTGTAAGTAGTGAACATAACCCGATCCTCTTCATCCCCCCACTCCTCGACCTTGACCTGGCCCCACCCCTCTTTGGCCCCGCCCACATGTCCTTGTCATTGACCTTGAAAGTGCACGCGTGCTTTGTCCTTGGCCTTGACCTTGTGTTCAAGGGTGTGTGCATGACCTTGACCTTGACCTTGGTCGAGACGACCTTGACTTTGTTGGAGGTCATCTTGGGTGTGTGACCTTGAAGATGTGTTACGTGGTTTGGGGTGACCTTGAATGGTTTTATATAAGGTATGGGGCAGTTTCATTCACCAGTTGGCTCTGACTTGTATAGGTAGTATATGTGTTAATATTTGACAAATCATGGCATATGTTTGTGAAAATTGCGGTTCTAAGTTTACTAATAGTTATAATATGAGACGTCATAAAAGAGAATCGTGTGTGGCGAGATTTAATGAAGTGCCTGGAGGAAAACGGCTCCGAATTGAAGAGTATACATCGACAATTCCGGTAATTAATTGCGCTACATATAATGTAGATGTTCCAATAAATCATATGTCAGCGCATAAACGAACACAACAACATAAAAATAATTCATGTTTGCCGGTATGTCATGGTGTGCAACTCGGCGATGGCGGTGAACATTTTTGTGATACGACTTGTTCAAAGAGTCATTATTGTTGGATTCGGGATTTATCACGTTTAGTTTCAAGTCAAATTAGTTGTCAACAACATAAAATATATTTCTGTGATGGTTGCCTCATTTATTTTAGTACACCGTCAGCTTTAACTTTACATCAAAGCTACGATTGTAACCACATTTTCACGCAAAAACCCTCAGTGGATTTAAAAATCGATAAATTTGGGAAGAGTGTGCCGGAAAATATTTTAAAATTCGAGGGTATAGAAAAGCAAATGCGCGTTCCATTCGTGGTTTATGCAGATTTCGAATCTGTTTTAAAACCCGTTGAAACGGTGCAACCAAACCCACAAAATTCTTACACTGTAAAAAGTTTTAAACATGTACCATATTCTTTTGCTTATTTAATTAAATGCTCTTTTGACGACTCACTTTCGAAATTTGAGCTATTTCGTGGTAATAATGTAGCTCAAGTCTTTGTGGATCGTATCGAGTGTGATTTAAGGGCTCTATACAACACATATTTAAAAGACATTAAGCCTATGAAACCGTTAACGCCTGAAGAAAAAAGGGAGTTTAATGATGCTAAAATATGTGGTATATGTGAAGGCCCTTTTGAAGAGGGTGAGATTAAAGTACGAGACCACTGTCACATAACTAGTGCAAAAAGATTTGGTGCTGCACATTCCGTTTGTAATTTAAATTATAAATTACCCTCTTTTATCCCTATCATATTTCATAACTTAAGCGGCTACGACAGCCATTTATTTATAAGAGAGTTATGTAAATATGGGGATAAAATTGGTATTTTGGCTCAAAGTAAGGAAAAGTATATATCATTTACCAAAAGCATTTATGTGCACGATTATTTTGATAGTAAATGTGAAAAAGTCAAGAGGAAATATTTAAAGTTGCGATTTATTGACAGTTTTAAATTTCTGTCAACGTCTTTGAAAAATTTAGGCAACGGTTTAAACGACGACGATTTTATTGTAACGCGGAAACATTTTTCAAATATCAACCAATTTAATTTGATGCGTCAAAAGGGTGTTTTTCCCTATAGCTTTATTGACTCTATAGAAAAAATGGAAAATACATGTCTTCCAAGTAAAGATCAATTTTATGATAATTTACGGGAAGAACATATTAGCGATGAAAGCTATAGAAGAGCAAAAGAAGTATGGCGCTTGTTTGGGTGTAAAACTTTGGGGGACTATTCGGACGTGTATTTAAAATCAGATGTGTTGCTATTGTGTGATGTTTTTGAGCAATTTCGGAATAATTGTTTAAAATTCGATAAACTTGATCCAGCACATTACTATACCCTTCCAAGTTTATCATTTGATTGTATGCTGCGTATGACTAAGGTAGAGTTAGAGCTCTTAACTGATATAGACATGATACATTTTTTTAAGAAAGGTATACGCGGCGGCATAAGCCAGTGTACAGAAAGGAAGCACATCGCTAATAATATTTTTTTACCAGACTATGACCCAACAAAACCTTCTTCATTTATAACATACCTTGATGCTACAAATCTATATGGTCATAGTATGTCACAAGCATTACCATATGGTGGTTTTCGATGGTTAAGCGAGCGCGAAATTCTGGATTTAAATATTATGGCTGTTGGTGATGATAGTTTACATGGCTACGTTTTGGAAGTGGATGTGCATTATCCGACTGAGTTGCATGATGCACATTCTGATCTTCCATTTCTAGTAGAAAATATCATACCGCCAACAGAAAACGCTAAATTACCGAAATTAATTCCTAATTTACAAGATAAAAAAAATACATTGTACACTATAGAACTTTAAAACAAGCCATCGCCAACGGCTTAGTGGTAATGCAAACCCATCGAGTATTACAGTTTAAGCAATCAAAATGGCTAAAATCGTATATTGATTTTAATACCAATTTACGTAACAAGGCCACCACAAAATTTGCGAAGGACACTTTTAAATTAAAAAATAACGCGATATTTGGTAAAACTATGGAAAATGTGGAAAATCGAAAGGATATAAAATTAGTAACACATTGGGATAACAGTGTAGGCAGAAATGGAGCTAGAGCACTAATATCCCGCCCCAATTTCAATAGTAGCTCGATATTTACCGAGAACTTTGTTGCTATACATATGAATAAAGTTAAAATATTGTACAATAAACCAATTTATATCGGTTTTTCCATATTAGATATATCAAAGACTGTAATATACGATTTTTATTATAATTTTATTAAATCCAAGTTTGGCGATGATGCTTCGTTACTTTACACCGATACTGACTCGCTTATATTAAAAGTGTATATGGAAAACTTTTATCAAACTATATCAGAAAACCCCGAAAAATTTAATACATCAAATTACCCCGAAATTAATAATTTCAACATAATTAAAAGTAATTCTGTAGTTGGTAGAATGAAAGATGAGTTTCCTGGTGATCCGATAATAAGTTTTTATGGTACCGGCGCGAAGGCTTATTATGTAAAGTCCATTAATAATGAATTAAAAAAAGCCAAAGGTATCAAAAAATGTGTTATCGAGAAAGACCTTCATCAGGAAGACTACCAAAGAATTGTTGAACGGGGTAGTTTGATATTAAGAAAGATGAAGACATTTAGAAGTGAATTACATAACATTTATACCAACATAATAAATAAAGTAGCATTGTCACATAGCGATGATAAACGTTATGTAATTCCCAGTTCATCCAAAACTCTACCTTGGGGGCATGCAGACATAGATTTTTACAAAACAGACCCGGAAGAAAACTTAGCAAATTTAGTCACCGTGTTGGAATCATTTGTAAGTCAGGACAGCACGTAATCTGGAAAATCCATATTTCATTATTTGTATTGTTTTTATTATTTCTATTAAACATACAACATTAATATGTAACGATAGTATTGTAATTTTTTTTTTTTAATAAAAAACATGTATTCATTACTTGATTGCTTTTTTATTGAACCTTTATTTTAAAATTATAAATATAATGAAGTGTCGACAAATAACAAACTGTAAAAGTTATTGTTGAAAAATTTGTCTAATAGTAAATTAAACGCACAGGTCTACGAGTAAATGTTTAATGTGAAACAGGTTTGCTGACAAGATCCTCCATAGTCTTTTCAATTTTCAACATTCTAGAGTTAAGTTCATCACGCAGTTCGTCTTGCCTAAGTTCATATATTGCAATAACAGTATCATCAATGTATCCTCTAAGTTCTTGACCGGTTTCAATTAATTTCTTGCGTACGTAACCTTCAAGTTAGTTTCTGAATATATCTTTAATAACAATTGTTGAGTCATGTAAAGCTTTCTGCGTATCTTGCACATACTGAGCAAGGTTATTATCAACATAATTTCGTGTCGGCGCATCGTCTCCTTCAAGAGGTTCTGCTAAATAGCACAATCTTTTGCTTCCCATGTCGTAATCTCCATTAGGTGTAAGTTTAAAACCTATTCCTGAAGGACCTCGCATAAAGTTAAAATCCTTAAATTTTCTTTTGCGACCGAACTTATCAATAGTGTTTACTTCTGACATTGTTATGTGAGACTGATTTGAAACCATTAGATTTCACCCTAATATATGGTTCTATTTCATTAATAAACGGACTCTGCAGAAAAATATGGATTGCAAAACGTATTTTAGGTGATGTTTAATAAATACACGTACAGATTCATTTTACTATTGTTTTATTGAAAAAAAAATTAAAATATAACAAAAGATTGAGTTTACTTTTTATTAAAAAAAAAAATAAAAAATATAACAAACAAAAAAATTAAAAATTAAGAAATAAAATACATGTTAATTTCTTCTGTACAGGTAAGCTTCTTCTATGACCCAATTTCTTCTCTGGATGGCACGTTCATTAATGTCTTTGAACTGGTAGTAAACTAGTCCACAAAAGCCGCATTGTACAAATTTAACTCTGAAAAGGTCAATGTAGTTGAAGTCGTACGTAAGATCATTTCGCCAGCAGATACCTAGTCTTTTACAATGATGACAAGTTAAATAAAAAGCTTTTGGTATATGACTGTATGTTTTGGCTGCTTCACTAGGTTGTTCATCAGTTGGCAACATGATGTTTGAATATGTTGTACTTTTCAATCGCTGTACTCTATTTATGTATTACTTTTTAAAATAACCTTGACAGGACCAAAAAAAAAAAATCCTTGAAAATTACAACCTCGAAAACGACCCTGACATTGACGGGTACTTTGACCTTGGCCTTGGCCTCGCATCTGACAAGTTTAGTACTATATTTATATGCTTCTTTAAAATAACCTTGACAGGGACAAAAAAAAAATCCATGAAAATTACAACCTTGAAAACGACCCTGGTATTGCCGGTTACGTCGGCCTTGGTCTTGGCCTTGCATCTGACAAGTTTAAATATTATACTTAATGCATCGAACAAAAGGAATAAAGGTGGTGTAGTGGGGGAAATGGGCATAAAACAGACTTGCTGGCTCGAGTTCTTCACAGTTCGTCAGAACACCAAACAGTGCAGTAGTAAGATAAAGTTATGGTGTGAGTTGTAATATCGAAGATGTCATCGAGTGTAAGGTCTCTTTTGGATGCTCTTGACGTGAGCTGCGGTTCGCAACAAGGCATGTTGGAAAACATTAGTGGCTTGGAAGTGTTAAGTCCGGGGGTATTCGAAAATTGGAATGGCAGGGAGCAAGAAGATGCCGAAGACAGAGCCCTGAATGATGGTCACGACGAAGAGTTGGTTCAGTCGGCTGCGCAATTCCTCGAATGTTGGACGGAGGAGAAGGAGCCGAAAATCAACATAATAAGTGATGTGATTGTGCGAAAAGCATCGCGGCCTAACAGGGAATCTTCTCCGAAAGCTTCCAAATTAAAGAAGCTTTTGACTATGCGGAAGTCGGAAATCGCCGATAAAAAAACCTTTTATTCGGCGATTAAAGGTGTGGGACAAGGAAAGAAGAAGAAGTTTAACTTTAAGCATCCCTCCACCCCTGTTCCATTACCCGACTTCCTGAAAACAGCACTGTAGGATATTTAAGAAAATACATAAATGTACGTCCATGTATATGTAGCCAGTTAGAATAAAGATGTCGAGTGAGAAGCACGTTGTAATTCATTTGTCCTCTTACAAGATTGAATAAATAAATAATTAATTTAGCAGAAGTAGCTAAATTACATGGCGCAGTCTGGTTTAAAAAAAAAAAAAAAAAAGAATGAGATAAAATAAAGTGTCTTAGTGAATGCCGAATTAAGAAAAATAAATAAAATGGGGGACCAAAGAGGCATTGCTCAAATGCAAATGGAGGGTAATTTGGCGGAAAACTGGAAAGTATGGCGATCCAGATTCGAGAATTATCTAGTGGCTAGCGAAATTAGCAAGAAATCAGAAGAAATTCAATGCGCTCAAGTACTTCACTACATTGGTGAGGAAGGTTTCAAAATTTTTACAACTTTTCAATTTGAAGAAAATCAAAAAAATAAATTAAAATGCCTCCTAGATAAATTTGAAATGCATTTTCTACCTAAAGAAAATCTAACCTATGAGAGGTATAAATTTTTTTCATACAAACAAGCAAATGGACAAACTTTAGAACAATTTGTCACAGAATTAAAGAAAATGGCAATGAAGTGCAAATTAGGAAATCTTCAGGATGAGTTAACTAAAACAATGCTCATTTGTGGAATTAACAATATCAATATAAAAGAAAAATTACTACAGGAGGAAGATAGTGTTTCGTTAGAAAAAACCATTGAAAAGTGTACAATTTTAGAAATCGCAAAAGAAAGAAGTGCATCAATGGGAGGAAATCAAGTAAATACTACAGAACAAGGTATGGTAGATGTAATAAAGAAAAATAAAAAGAATATGGTAAAAGATACTAACAAAGATAAACAAAAAATTGATAATTGCACAAGATGTTTATGTAATTGTAATTATTGTAAAGGTAAAAATCATTTTGAAAATAAATGTTTAAAAAAGAAAAATAAAAAAATACATGAAATTAAAAATGATAATGAAAGTGTTTCTGAAAATGATTCATTTTTATTCGTAGGCTCGATTGATAGTATAAATAAAAATTTAAATAATAAAGATGAATGGTTTACAGAATTAAATATAAATAACAAAAATGTAAAATTTAAGATTGATTCAGGTGCTATGGTAAATATAATTTCTTTATATTTATTTAAGAAGCTTGGTTTAAAAAATAAAATTATTATAGAAACTGATACTGTATTAAGGTCATATACAGGTAATAATCTAAATATTGTTGGTAAATGTATTTTGCAATGTTTTAAGAATGATAATATATATGACTTAGAGTTTTATATTGTAAAAGGTAATACTTCAGCAATTTTGGGTTTGAATGCAAGTATTTCTCTAAATTTAATTAAGAGAATAGATACTTTAAATACAATACAAAACGAAGAGTACATAGAATTGATAAAAATGTTTAAAGATGTCTTTAGTGGTACAGGGTGTATAAAAGAAAAATGTTCAATTAAACTAAAACCTAATAGTAATCCTGTTGTTCAACCAATTAGAAGGGTGGCCTTTCCATTGATGGAATCATTAAAAAATTCTTTGGAGGATTTAGTAATAAAATAAATGAGTTTGATAAGGATATTGAAAGTCAGGTGTGTACAATTAACATGGAATTAAATGCAACACCAGATAAAATAAATCAATTAAAATTAGAAACTGAAAAAGATCCAGTTTTAAAAGATCTGAAAGCAATTATTTTAAATGGTTGGCCAAATTGTAATAAAAAAATAAAGAATCATTTAAGAATATTTTGTCCTTTTAAAACAGAATTAACAATTTCGGATGGTTTAATTTTTAAAAATAGATCTATAGTAGTTCCCACATCAATGCAAAAAGAAATGTTAGAAAGAATTCATTATAGTCATTTAGGTTATAATAAATGTTTGAAATTAGCACAGGATTCTTTATTTTGGCCAGGAATGACTGATCAAATAAGACAAAGAATTTTAAATTGTCATCTTTGTTTAACATATGCGAATTCTCAAAATAAAGAACCCTTACAATCACATGAAATACCAGATTTACCGTGGAATAAATTGGGGTGTGATATTTTTGAAATAAAAGGTCGTAAATATCTTTTGGTAATTGATTATTATTCAAAATATATTGAAGTAGCAGATCTTAAGAATAATTTAACAAGTTGTTCAACTATTAAAAATCTTAAAAATATTTTTGCTAGGCATGGTATTCCTGTAACTTTAGTTAGTGATGGTGGCCCACAATTTACCTCACAAGAATTTAAGCAATTTACTAAAGATTGGGAATTTGAACACATAATATCTTCACCTACCTATGCACAATCAAATGGTATGGCTGAAAGACATATACAGACAGTTAAAAAAATGTTTAAAAAAATTCTAGATGATAAAAAAGATATTTTTTTAGCTCTTCTTCATTATAGATCAACTTCTATATATCAAAATATTTCTCCTGCTGAAATTCTTATGTCAAGGAAAATAAGAACCAAGGTTATGATAACAAAAATGCAATCTAAACCTAAAATAGCCGAAACCTATAATAAAAATATTATTCAAAAAAATCAAAGAATGCAACAAAAATATTATAATACTAATAGAACTAGATACTTACCTGAATTAAGTGTAGGTCAAAATGTGTATATACAAGTAGAACCTAAAGGTAATTGGTTTCCAGGGAAAATATTAAAAAGTGTAAGAAACAGATGTTATAAGGTGCAAATAAATAATGGCTCTGTAATTATAAGAAATCGTAGATTTTTAAAACCATTTACAGAAAATGAAAATAATTTTTCACAAAGCCATTCTTTATCGGCAAAAAAGAAAGAAAATAATATTGAAAGGAAGGAAATAAGATATTATATAGAGTTAGGACAGAACGATGAGCAGAAAAATAATTTAGATAATAGCAGTGTTAATAGTGAAAGTAACGTTATAAGTGAAAATAATGGAACATTAAGAAATGTAATTAGAAATCAGGAAAGACAAAGTCGTAAAAATATTAGTGAGAAGAGTTATGATAAAGAATGTATAGAGTTTGAAGTTGGTGATAAGGAGTCATCTGATTCAGACTTGGAGAATAAAATAATTAAAAAAACTTGCATAACGTCATCAGGACGCATATCAAAACCTACTCCAAGACTAAATGAGTATGATTAATTTAGTTACATAGTTGTAGTTATACTAATAGTTCATCTAAAGAAAGAGGGATGTAGGATATTTAAGAAAATACATAAATGTACGTCCATGTATATGTAGCCAGTTAGAATAAAGATGTCGAGTGAGAAGCACGTTGTAATTCATTTGTCCTCTTACAAGATTGAATACATAAATAATTAATTTAGCAGAAGTAGCTAAATTACAAGCACCACAAGAGCCGTTGTCCGTAGAAGTGAAAGTGATCGAAGGCCCCGATGGACCAACACCACCAACGCCACCAACACCGGCCAGCGTAGAGCAGGAAGTAGTGTCGGAGGTAAGGTCTTCCCCAGCGCCACTGTCGCCGATATTGGGGTGCCGGAAACCTATGAAGAAGCGGTCGTCGTCGTCATCGTCGTCTTCACCAAACGAAACCGCTTCTTCTTCTTTAATATGTTACGAGACATCGCAACCGGAGTGGGTTGAAGACTTCACCAACTCTCAGAAGAGCAAACTATCAGACATTTATCGAATGAAAAAAAACTTAGTGAAAAAAGTGAGTGCGTGTGAGAGTGACATTTTAGAACTGGAAAGACAATTAGAGTTAAAAAAGATGGAATGTGTGCGGTATAAAAGACAATTAGAGGACTTTAATAAATTATGTAGTAGGTGTTAGGTAGTTGTAGGTAATAGCTTTTAATTTATAGTATTAAGTTTGTAAATATATATATATATATATATATATATATATATATATATATATATATATATATAATAATAAAAAAGTCTTTGATCAGATTTTTATATTTTATAAAGAGAATAAAAATTACTTGAAAATTTATTTTTGTGTGTTATTTCATATAGGCCCTTTCCCACATAATATTAGGTAATAAAAAAGAGTGAATAATCCACTAAAACTACGCAATAGCAATAGTTGTAAATATTTTTTGATAATATTTACAAGTATGCTAAAACATGGTTCGGTTTAAGAAGTTAAGGTTCTGTCGCCAGAACTTCTAATACTTTGCATCTCAATATTGTATGTTTTTATGAAAAAAAAACATAAAATATTGGTTACAAAGTATTATAACCAACTAAAACTACGATCAAAGTATTTTGTGGCCCTGAAAATGACCGTTTGGTTGTAAAAAAATTGCGACTCTTTATTGTGTTGTGGAGTCGCACGGCCCGTCATCATCAACGGCGGTGGTGGCGGTGCTGTCCTCAGCATATTCGATTATGAACCGCCAAAGTTCATCCCATCTGGGATCGTCCAACTCCCACTCGAGACAATTCTCTGTGGTAGAATCTACCACAGGGCATTGGATAGGTTGCTGTTCACTCGCAGACATGTTGAAATAAAATGATTGTAATAAGTATTGGTGGTCGTATATATAGAGACAAATTAATGGTAGGGGGTGAAAACAAATGTCGTATTACGTATTGAGACCAAAAGTTGTTTGTGCTCTCAAATACGAACGAACGATTTTGCTGGGTTCCAACAGCACCTAAACTTTTAATACTTTGTATCTAATATTGTATATTCTATACATACAATATTAGTAACAAAGTACTAATATGTGCTAAAACTACGATCAAAGTACTTTGTGGTCCTGAAAAGGACCGTTGTTGTGTGCCCTTAAAAAGGACCAGGGAGAATGTGGGGCTTATGGTGCCCCATCCTCGCTGGTCGACCAACAGCTTGACGAATCGCAGGGGCCCTGCGGATCGTCGGGTGTCGGTGATGCTGGAATTTCCAGCACCGCATCTTCCGTCGAGTCCGGCTCTGGCTGCGGCGACGGAGTTTCGAGTCTTTGTAAGACCCAATCGCCCGCATCGTTTAATTCCACTAGATCCGGATCGTGGTCATACACTAGCGGAATCGGCTCATCCAAGTCGTCCCAACGTAGGACGTCAATTTCAAAATCCACCTCTTCGTCGTCGAAGACTTGCAGGTCTCCAACGTTGTCGGCGACGGTGTCATCGCTAAAGATGGATGAGCCTCTGCTGGCGGGTCTTTCTTCCTCCATGTTCATCGTATGAGAGTTGATGAATATATGACTGTGTAACTGGCCCAGTCTCATATATATAGAACTACCCCCACCCCACCAACGGATTCTAAATGTTGTGTATTGGTAAGAGCTTATAGAATTATTGATTTTTTCAAAAACTTTAAATAAGGAATTACATTTGTTTTTTTTTTGTTTAGACAATAAGACTTATTCTTAATATTTTGTGAAGAATACATTACAAAAAAAAATAATAATAGAAACCTTGTTTGGACTGTTAACATTTTCATAGGTTCTCAAGCATATAACTTGGCACTTAAGCTACGAGACAAATCGTCGTTAAACGAATATCTCGCCCCATAAGTGACGATTACTAAACTACGATCAAAATATAATGTGGTCCTGAAAAGGACCGTTTTTGTGGCCCTAAAAGGGCCTGGGGGGAGGGTCGGGTGCCTACCGTGGAGTAATACCCAACGATATTAACACCGACCTAGGTGCAGCCCTTGGTCTTCTCATTGGCGGCACCGTCGCCGTCGCTGGTGGTGTCGGTGTTGCGGGTGGTGCCGCTCCTGGTGCGGTACCCCCGCACTCCTCACACTTGCATAGTTTGCCGGGCACGAATGGCCTGACAATGCCAATGATCTTCTTTGGTGTATCTTCCATCTTGACGGTCGAATGTGTAATGATGAAATAATTCTAATACCAGCCTCTATATACATTCAAAAAATTGGAGGGGGTAAGGTGGAGTGCATATATGTATTATATATAAGTTTGAGAATAATATGATTTTATAACTCACCGTATCTCTGTTATGGACACAAACTACCCCCCTCCACTTTTTTAGCATATAGTACTAAACTTCCTCTAAATTTTTTTCAAATAAATTTTTTTGATATTTCTAACCATTACTTTGCTACATATTTACAAAAAATGCAAATTATGCATATATTTTAATTATTTTCAGGCAAGGTAAGGAAAATTTTGAAAATGTGGGGTGTGCCGCGTAGGGCGTTAGCGCGGAGTCGGCACACTAAAAAAAAAAAAAAAAACCTAATGACCTCCCCTACAACTTCCACATACTCCCGTTCGGCGCTCTAGCCTCCTAACTCGAGAATTTCAATTTTTTCGTCTAAATTTTTTTCATTTTTAAGATTTTTCAAATTTTTTTTTCACCATTGTATTCTCCTCAAAATTCTAGGTAATTAAAGTGCTTTTATTTTTTTTCTATCTTGAACGGTTCCCGAGCTACAGCGCTTTAAAAAATCAAAATTACTAACTTACTATAACCCTTTTCTTGAAATTTCATCTTTCCGAATTTTGAAAAGTACTACCATATGTAGAAAAAAATTCTCTTTCTAATTTCCCAATATTATTTTGCTCCAAAACTTCAACTTTGGCGCGCATCCACCATTTTCAATTTTTTTTTGAAAAAAATTTTTTTTACGTCTTTACTATCGAGAAAAATGCTTGCTTATAGTACTCGATTTCCTCTATAATTTTTTCTTATAACTTTTTTCCCTATTCCTAACCGTTACTTTCCTACAAATTTTCTAAATCGTTGTTTTCATATTTTGCCTTAAAAATTTTTTCTTGTGTTATTTAAGTTCTTTTTTCCACTTAATAAACCACCATTATCTAAACTCCCGTACTCCTTTCTTAAAGAGCGGGCTTTTCCGTCCGCTTTTTTTTTTGTTGGGTTTCAAATAAATATAAAACTACTACTTCACTCATTATAAATTTATTGATTCAAGTACCTTATTTTAACATTATCTTGTGTTACATATAATAGATACATTAAAATATAGATTTATTGGTCACCGAACCGTTTAATACATTATAACTAAAAAATGAGTCGTGAATAACTAATGCGTACACTTTAGTGTCTTTGGGGAATTTATTCTTTCTCGTTTGGAACTCCAATTTCACATCCACTGTCGATGAGTTAATCGCCTCTGGTTAATGACTGCAATTGATAATAAAAACGGGGTTTTTCATATATTCCGCGAACGTTATCATTGGATCGTTTATTTCGCGCCCGTAGTAGCTGCTTTGGAAGTTTTCGTAATTGTAATAGGCTGCTGCGTACAGTTTTTTGGCGAAATCTAAATTCCATCTTTCGTAGGGATAAACGGTTGAATTCAGATACAGTCTAATGTCGCATACGTCGGCGTGGGTAAACTGGGTTGCGTTTTTTTCTTTCTTGTCGCAATTATTGCTGTCTTGAAACCCGACGATTATATAGCGCGGTCTTTCCAGACTTGTACTCGTTCTCAAGGCCCACACGTCGGAAAATGTTTGCCTTAAAGCTGGTAATTCGTACAGATCCCATTTACGATATCCCATTTGAATACTGGCATTGTTTCCACCTTTATTAATGCGAGACAGTATTTTCAATTTTTGCTTGTCGTCTGGAATGATGTGACGAATTTTCCATTCGATTTTGTCGATACTAATTTCTGCCTCTACTTCGCCGACGTAGCAATTGGTAAAAGTGCGAGCTATAATCATAATAAGCTCTTGTTTTACGTTGAAAACACCTTTTGCGTAATCTTCGGCGAATCCCATAAGATATTTTAAGGGTAATTTCCCGGAGAATACGTTACTTGCCGTGTCTACGATATCTTGGTTTGCTTCGTCGAGACCCCATCCGCACATCATGAGAGATCTTTGTTGCAAACTTCCGAATGAAACCATGGTTTTTAATGTCGTCGTAACTCCAGGTTTACGAACCACGGCGACCTACTCACCTCCCATCTCGTAGCGAATTTCTTCGAACAAAAATGCGAGGGCATTATTTGATAAAAAAACATCTTTTCGTTGCGTCTATGGGTTTAAATTTTCCTTCGATATATATGTAACTTTCGGCGATATCCAGTATAATATCTTGAAAATTAATGGGGATACGGACTTCATCCGAATTGTTGAATGATGAAGATCCGTATGGTTTATACGTATGCTCTTCTAGACTAATAATGGAATTGTCCAAGATGGGTTCGGAGAAAACCTCTATTTTATCGCTGGTGGTGAAAATCATTTTCGCACTTTAAGACCGATTGATTTTAAAAATTTATAGTCTTCGGCAGATAACTGTTGAGATGTTTGTGATCTAAAGTCTGGACGACGACTAACCTTGACGTTAACTCTTCTTTTACTTTTATTATGTTTCGCCGGTTCCCCCATCTTAGTCGACAGCACACACAATTGACGATTGAAGCAAAAACCCATTTCTATGAAAGTTTCTTCAGTTCCAATTTCACGATTATTTTCTCGCCTTGAAAATTGATTAGATCACCGCTATCGTCCAAGATGCGAAGAGTAATGTTGTCGATAAACTGACGTCCTGCCGGCATTAATGGCATATAAATATTATTTTGTGGTTCTTTATTGATTTTGTAACCGGGCTCCACGTCGATATCGAATTCGAACAAGGTATGACCTTCCACAGAATTCATATATGCTCCGGAAATTATATTACAATCTACGCATATGATGTGTACTTTCATTATTTCCACCATCTCGGTTGATTCGTGCTTTTTGTCTCTTTTTAACACTGTATGATTAAATCCTAACATTTTACCGATACTCGCCTCTCCCCGGAAATCTATAGTATATTGGGATTTCAGTTCACATTTCAGCGTATTATTATTAGCGACCAAGTAAAAGATTCCATCGTTCTTTTATTCAGTTGAAATCCTCAAAGCCTCCGACATAGCTTTACCTATCTCATCTATTTCATAGGCCCCAGGTGGAATCTGCAATTGTATCGGCTCGGTGGTGTAACCCTCCTTCATGTAGGGAAACTTATTGTTGCTTTCGTCCACATTAAAAATTGAATTGTATGTGTAAAATCCCAGCAATGCCAGACCATATTTGTTTTCTCTATTTAATTCGACTGGTGGATAAAAATCGGCACTTAAGACGCTCGAGTGTCCTGTTAGTGTGAACGTATAAGACATGACTAACCATTAAAACATCACACATCTCGGTTTTATTCTTAGCGGCAACATTTAAAAAGATTCATCTTCACACCTTTTCTCACTGCATTAGACAGTGATGTTTTTATGCTATTTTCTGCTTTTATGCGCACATCGCTGATTTTGCAATAACAACAAAATATTTTTCTAGCCGTAAGATCCTCATCAGCCGTAACCTCGTTTAAATTGCTGCTGCTGATATAATGTTTGCAACCGCACTGATATTTTAATATATCGATATCGCTTTTGAGGTGCTCGGGCAACTTTTTCCAAACGAATGGAATTTCATTTGGGGCTAATGCAGTCATTACTTCCTTGGGCATGTTTTCTAACTGTTTCACGGTCATTTTTCTTAATCCACCGGCTAGATGAAATGCTTTCAGTGATTGCAACATTTTAGTATAGTTATTGCGATCCATTTGCGGTGTTAATGGTGACGATGATGATGACATCTTTTACGCTGCTGATTCGACAAGAAACTTTAAGCACAAATGTCCACACCAGACTGTTCCAAAATCCTGTTCCGATCCCGTTTGTAGATATCGTACCCATTCGATCGGTGGGGGTAAATCGCCGAAGCTGTCATAATATGTTACTTTAGAATTATTTTTTCTATAAGCTACCCAATGAGTCCCTGCACCACGCGTACTATCCAAATTCACTATTGCTGCTTCGTAATGTCGAGGACCTTGTCTAGGTAATGAATCCCTCATATAAACGCCTCGAAAGTGTCCTATTCTTTTCTTTTTGGCATATTTTTCTATATCGATGTTAGATAGTGGTCTTCGAGGTAGGGATTCAATTAGTTTTTTGATCTACGATTTAAAAATAATCCCATACCTTTACGATATGGCTTTAGAAACAAACCATTTCCTTTCGATTTTAAATACAGGCCGGCACCGGTTTTATCTTCGCTGCTTTTTTTTTACAGCTTTTATGGCGCGCACAATTCCCGCTGCCCCACCGGCTAATGAACCCAAAGCAGATAACCCGGCAAAAATTGGTATTAATGGTAATATTCCACCAGTTTCAGGAATCGGTATTATTCTCGGTGTACGAACCTTCCTTTTGCCACCTGCCGCTTTTACCGATCTACGTGCTGCCGACAGAGCTATTTTAGATGCATTCATGACATTTTTTTCCAACACATTTTTACTTCCGGCTTTTAATAATTCCTTTCGAACTGCTTGTCGAATAGCTGTTCCGAAACTGACTTTCCGAACATGTCGATTTTTATTAACACCTTTCTTTTTGTATGACGTGTGCCTTTACTAGATGTTTTTTTTTGTTGATAATGATGATGGTACACCCATACGAAAACGTTGTTTTCCTTTCATAATGTTTGTAACTAACCAAGCTGCTGTTTTTTCACCTAAACTGGAATCTTTCGATTTTACTCTATTCCAAGCACTTTGTTCGAGCTCGTAATCCGCTCGATGTCTCGCACTTATGTTGTCTTTATTATGTAAATAAGCTAAATCGTATTTTTTGCATGCGGCATCCAAAGGATTAATGCCTGGATCACCTCTTGTTACACGTTTTATTACTTTTGTTCCGGGTCCGCAATATTGATAACCGGGAATGTGTACCTCGAATGGTAATTTATTTATTAACGAATTCACAATAACGTGTCCAGTTTTATTGGAAACGTGAGACCGTCCACTTCGTTTGACGCTCGGCATCTGAATGACAGTTTTTGTGAAAAATTGCCTATAAAATATCAAATTTTCCTAAGATGCACGTTATCGATCTTAAAAAAAAACTTTCTATTGACAATCTCGATGAAAAAGTCGGACTTGGATTTGAAAAGAAGATAATGAAGAGACACGGTCCTCTACTTCCTTCCTCTATTCGCGGCCTGTTAATTGGTCCATCCAATTGTGGAAAAACTAATGTCATGATTTCGCTGCTTACACACCCCCTTGGGCTACGTTTCGAAAATGTCTATATTTACTCGAAATCTCTGTATCAACCGAAATATGAGTATTTAAGGAAAATTTTAGCACCCATCGAAGGTTTAGGCTACTATGCCTTTAGTGATTCCAGTAATATTGTGGAACCGTCCGATGCAAAACCAAACTCTATATTTATCTTTGATGATGTTATATGTGAAAAACAAGATGTTATAAGATCGTACTTTAGCATGGGACGTCATAAAACTATCGACTCCTTTTACCTAGCGCAAACATATTCGCGAGTGCCTAAACAGCTTGTGCGAGACAATGCCAATTTTATTATTATGTTTAAACAAAATGAGTTGAATATGAAACACATATTTTCCGACCACGTTTCACCGGATCTAACTTTTACTCAATTTCAAGAAATGTGCTCAAAATGTTGGGATAATAAGTATGGATTTTTAGTAATTGATAAAGACAGTGATGTGAAATCGGGAAGATACCGCAAAGGATTTGATAGCTATATATTACTGTAATAATAAGAGAAAACACTCATTTGATTGTTAAAACGTCCTTTGTTAACATCATGAATAACGCGATCGACTTAAAACGTAAACTAGTGGAAGCTACCAATGCCGTCAGAAAAAAATTTAAACAAATTAAAGCGGCTAAAGAATTTCATGTTGTGGAATTGGAAAAGTTTTATGAACCCATTTCTAAGCTGTTAACAAGTATATCTGATGTGGTCAAGCAACGTCAGCAGCAGCAACAACAAAAACAACAACAACAACAACAACAACATTATCCAGCTACAAAGTCACATAGTCCCAGTACATCAGTGCAGTCGACTCAAATATCAGGTTTTCCCCAACCTACACATTCCTTTTAAACCTCCACACCTATTCAGCAGCAGCAGCAGCATCGCATTTCAAAAGAAGATATTAGCCAATCGGTGTTTGATATACCCTCGACATCAACTAATACATCTTTCGCATCCGCTGACACCACAACTTCCGATACGTTAAACGCACACCTGAAAGGATTACGTTCAAAACCATCTCTATACGATACTATATATGGTGTACGTTTTGGTTCAAAAACATATTATAACAAAAATTTTATTGGTAATTTAGAGGTGCGTTTTCGAAATGGAAATATTGTCTTATACAAAAAAGGGAAAAATATTGCAGAATATGGTGGATCACCGGCACTTTATGATTTGTTATTTCTTAAAACACCCCCAAGGGTAGGCAAGGAACAACAATTAAGTGTTAATGTACAAACACATCTGCAAAGTGATCAAGGAAAGGAGTTCTATAATACAAACTTTCAAGCCCTGATGAAAAAATATAATATAAATCATTATTCCACTTACAGCACAAAGAAAGCTGCAATTGTTGAGCGAGTCATAAGGACTTTAAAAAATAATTTATATAAACAATTCTCGACAAGAGGATCTTACAAATGGATACATATATTATCGGCAGTAACAAAAACCTATAACCATTCGAAACATCGCACCATTGGAATGAAGCCTGCAGACGTGCAAGAAAAAACACAAATTAAAGCATACGATTATTTAAAAATTGTACCTAAAAAATTTAAGTTTTCCATGGGTGACATTGTGCGTATTAGCAAGTACAAAAGCTTATTCGAGAAAGGATATACGCCCTCTTGGTCAACCGAATTGTTTAAAGTTGTAAAAGTTAACGTTACAAATCCACCTACTTACTTGTTGGAATCGTTAGAAGGTCAGCCTATAAGAGGGTGTTTTTACGAATCAGAACTACAAAAAACAAGCAGTCCTGACGTTTATCTAGTAGAAAAGGTCCTTAGACAACGCAAGAAAAATCACACCGATCAATTATTTGTCAAATGGCTAGGATCTCCCAACCACTTCAACTCTTGGATAGATAAAGCTAATATTGTTTAAATAACATATTGTATGACTATAATTTTAATTTAAAATGTAAAATAAATAAACAATATATTGTAAAATAAAGTTTTTTATTTCAATCTTCATCATTAAAAATAATGACAATAAAACATCATACACATAAATAACATTTCAATATTCTTGGAGGGAAGGTCCAATTCACCGACGACTACGACGTTATCTTCAAGGCTATGCCACTCGGAGTGCGTTCTCCTATTCTTTAACCTGCTTTCCCTTTTTTAGATTTTTTTTTGAAGTCGAGCCGTACGACAGTGCGCTTAATGAGTCATTTAAAGGCTGATGATAGAGTATTTTCTGAATAACTTCAATTTTTGTTTTAAGCTCATTATTATTTTGGTATATCATGGGGAGGACATCCTTGTTAAATATGTCACATATTACAACTGCAAAATTGTAAAACTTTCTATTAACAAAGTGTTTTGTCACAGCATCGTCATCATCTTTAGGTTCGCCTAAGTTGGTTATGATTTTTCCACCCATATCATACTGTCCATCCGCTGTAAGTTTAAAACCAATCCCTTGTGGCCCAGATAATATATGATATTTTTCATTACATTTCTGACGACCAAATTTATCAATTGTGTTGTTTCCTCGACTCATTTTCAATCTTTACTAAACTATTTTATTTTTATTTGCCCTACTTATATTAAATATTTCAGCTGAGAAAAAGAAACACTGACTATGATCTACTGGGTTGGTATGTTTATAAAAGAAATAAAACAAAACTGTGATTGTAACAGATATTTATTTACAGTTATTTAATTGCACAAATACAAAAATTATAAAAAATTAATTTTCCATGTCTTCATTTTCGTTGCTCAAAATTCTATCCCATCCGACACTATTTCGATCGTCAACGTCTTGGGCTGTTGCTGTTGCAGAAACCAATTCATATTTTGCAGCAAGCTCACCTGGTAAATGTGGAATATTGACGAGGTATTCTTTTAATTCTTCTTCAACAATTTCAGCACAAAATGTATCCATGTCTATGGAACCATATAAAAATTTGTCGCACAAGTGTGCCCAGCCATAAAATTGATTGCATCCCTGATCTCGTTCTTATATTGATCTTTGGTTGCATCAATATGCGACCAATCATTTACGCTATCTAACATATCGTGAGCCATATTTCTTAATTCTCTCCCCAACCAAAATATGTATCTATCTACACATTCGTTGGCGGTCGTCGTCGTCGTCGTCGTCGCATCAGCAGACATCTTTAACAGAAATAATGAACACGCGTAAGTATTCTGACATGTGCAACTATATTTTAAATTTAATTACATCCTTTTTTTCAAACAATTTACATACAATTTACTCCAATGAGCCAAAACGTAATAATGTTCGAGTATTGTTTCCAAAAACTCTAGTGCCCTGCCCCAAATAAGTTAGAGTGTATTTACATTTAATTTTACTCATAATATCTACAATATCGTCAGATAGTGTTTCGGCCACACGTTTTGGCAAAAAAGTCTCAAATGTGCTATTATCACCGTCATCGTGTAAAGCCACTAAAAGAGTTTTACCAAATCGTGTAGTCATTGAAACCATCTTTACAATTTTATACACTTTGCCTACAATCATTTCGGTAACCTTTTTTCTCTCTAAAACCTCGAAATCTTTGCTGAACATTTCATTAATTTCATCTAGAGTTTCTTTTGCAATACTCATTATTGAAAAAATGGTATATAAATCCAAAAATTACCGTGAATATAAAAGCACTTTCAGAACACTACACGAACACAATATTTGATGTTTATGCCACTGATATCTGCGACTGTTTGAAGTCACTTCTTTTTCTACTAACCTTTATAGCGAGTTTTCAAGGTCGAATTGTAACAATGGTGGGGGTAGCTTAACGATAGAAATAGTGAGAGGAGTATTTAAGGTCAAATGACGTCACACATTTAAATTGGGATAAGGATAACTTCAAGGACAAAATATAATGAAACAAATAACTGCATTTTATTTACTTTATTGATTGATTTTTTTCTGCCATTCTTCTATACGTGTAACATTATCACCTAAACCTAATTTTCTTAATTTGTTCAATAATAATTGTTTGTTTTTATTTCTTAGAAAATTCTTACAAACTATACTCGCTAAAATACTCACTTCGGCATGGTCCATATACTTAAAAAATACACTAAAATCCTGAGCCTCCGAATCTTGCATTTCAAATGCGTAAAATTCCGAACAGGCTGCAGAAATTAGAAATTCGTCGTACATTTCTCGCACTAAACTTTCCATATTAACTACTACTATGTTAAACTTAAGTCCTACACTCTAATTTCATCTAACACAACCGGATCTGCAATGAAACTAATCAGTTTTTCCAAACAGTCACTAAACCCCAACTTTTTTATTTCACGAACAAAGTCTTGTAAATTTATTGTTTTGCTACAATATTTACGACATGCATTCGCAGCCTTTTCATATTCATAAGCCAAATCACAATAGCGCGACGCCCATTCTGCTCGACTTTTCATTGCATCATTGAAATAATTACTAGCCGTTTCAGTGAACTTATCGCCCAATTTTTTTACTGTCTCTTGCAAAGCACTATTCATATTATTCACTCATTTTTTACATTCACGACACTTTTTTATTGCTGGTGGTGGCCCATCTATATAATGACGATATATTTGTTCATAGTGAATGTAACAGGGTAAGCTTAACTGTAGTTCCTTGTCACACCGATATGGCGCTGGCAGCTTATCCCAAATTTGCCGTAAACTCAGCGTATCAACGCAAGTTTTTAAATATTCGAGAGGAAAAAATGCTAGATCCTTCTCTTCAAAATCACACAAACTTTTTAAATTACTCTGATATAAACAAATTACTCTGCCGACTTGCTCTATAATTTTTTCTTTAGATAGTTCCGTATCTGACATTTCACACTGAATGAATGTAAATAGACTCACACAATTTTATAGAACAATTTGCAAGGTCAAAATTATTTCAAGATCATCTCACACTATTACAATGCACAAATAACTACTTCAAGGTCACACACCCAAGATGGCCCCCAACAAAGTCAAGGTCGCCTCGACCGAGGTCAAGGTCAAGGTCACACACAACCTTGAACACAAGGTCAATGCCAAGGACAAAGCACACGTGCACTTTCAAGGTCAACGGCAAGGACATGTGGGCGGGGCCAAAGAGGGGTGGGGCAAGGCAAGGTCAAGGTCGAGGAGTGGGGGGATGAAGAGGATCGGGTTATGTTCACTACTACTGTAGATGAAACATGGATTCACTATTATACGCCATAGACAAAGCAGCAGTCTAAACAGTGGCTGGGGGCAGATGAAAATGCGCCAAAAAAAGCAAGAACGGTTCCGTCTGTAGGAAAATCATGGTAATAGTTTTTTGGGATTCACATGGCGTGATGCTTATAGACTATTTAGAACAAGGCAATACCATCACCGGGGAGTATTACGCTTCACTACTGGACCGTTTACAGCATGTGATTAAGGCTAAACGTCCACATCTTGCCAAAAAAAAGTGCTCTTTCATCAGGATAACGCGCCTGCACACAAATCTACGATTGTTGCTGCAAAACTCCGTGACCTTCGTGTCGAAGTGCTTCCACATGCGTCATATTCAAAAATCTTTTGTTTTATTTATCACGCGAGAACTTATCGAACCATCCTCGTAATACCAGCTTATGATCGAGACTATCAAATGCTTTTGAACGGCCTCTCTTCAATGCATTCAGAACACGCTCGTACATGCAAGTCGATGGAAGCAATTTTTCCATATACAAAACTAAGTTGATTGGTAATATAGAATGATTTGATTATCCCGAAAACTACAAGACAATCGTCGTTTCCCTGTAAATTTGTAGTTTCATAAATAGAGAATGAATACCGTCTAAAAAATTGGGTAAAAACTTTTTTGGACTCCTGATGATTACTCGTTTAAGATGATTCCACATGACGAACTACCATAAATAATTTTGTAAACTAATCTTGGCCCCCTAGGGTTGGCAAGTCCTTGTATGTATGTAAAGGGTGTTTTTTATAGAGGTATAGAACTTCAAGTTTGCAACACTTTTCTAACTGGCGGCCATTTTGTCTGCTGTCAAGTGATTTATGTTTAGTTTGGTTTGGCATTTCAACATGAATAGACTGACGCCTGAACAACACTTCCAAATTGTGCAAATTTATTTTGAAAATCATGGTTCTGTTCAAAATACGTATCGCGCACTACGTCCATTTTCCGGTCAACATAATCGTCCATCAGAGCAATTAATTCGATTAACTATGGAACGTTTTCGCACCACGTTTACTCTAAATGATAATACGCATCCACAGAGACGTAGTATAGTGCGTACAGAAGAAGTCATTGCTGCTGTAGAACGTAGCGTAGAGGAAGACCCGAATCAGTCTATCCGCCATCGTGCACAGGAATTGGATATGTGTCCATTCACTTTATGGAAGATTTTGCGGAAAAATCTTGGTTTGCGTGCTTACAAATCCAACTCGTGCAAGAATTGAAGCCACACGATCACCTAGCAAGGCGTAGATTCGGTGAATGGGCCCAAAACAAGATTGCCGTTGATCTCGATTTTCATAAGCGAATTTTGTTTAGCGATGAAGCTCACTTTTGTTTGAATGGATACGTCAATAAACAAAACTGCCGTATTTGGAGTGATGATAATCCTCAAGTGTATGTTGAGACACCGTTACATTCAGAAAAACTGACTGTTTGGTGTGCTTTATGGGCTGGTGGAATCATTGGTCCGTACTTCTTTAAAAACGATGCTGGTCAGAACGTTACAGTCAATGGTGACAGCTATAGAGCCATGATTACTGACTTTTTCGTTCATCAATTGAACAACCATGATGTGCAGGAGCTGTGGTTTCAACAAGACGGCGCAACGTGTCACCCAGCTCGTGCCACAATTGATTTATTGAAGGAAACGTTTGATAACCGCATATTTTCACGTTTCAGATCCGTGAATTGGCCTCCAAGATCGTGCGACTTAACGCCGCTAGACTATTTTCTGTGGGGGTATGTGAAGTCGCTAGTCTACGCCGATAAGCCCGAAACGATTGATCACTTGGAGGACAACATTCGCCGCGTTATTGCCGATATACGGCCACAAATGTTGGAAAAAGTCATCGAAAATTGGACCTCCAGATTAGACTATGTCCGAGCCAGCCGTGGTGGTCATATGCCAGAAGTCATATTTAAATTATAATGCCAGAAGGTTATCTTTCGAATAAAGTAAATTTCATCTTTGTTTTATTTCATTGTTCTATACCTCTATAAAAAATACCCTTTATATATGTGCGTTGAGTTGGGGGTTTGTACACTGCGATCTGGTAGATCTACTGTGCCCCCCACTGCTGTCCAATCGTAAGAGTTACCTTATCGCCTAGAGCAGGTCCTCCAGTCATATTTCCTTCAGGAATCTTAGGATATTTTCTGTTCAAAATACGTATCGCGCACTACGTCCATTTTCCGGTCAACATAATCGTCCATCAGAGCAATTAATTCGATTAACTATGGAACGTTTTCGCACCACGTTTACTCTAAATGATAATACGCATCCACAGAGACGTAGTATAGTGCGTACAGAAGAAGTCATTGCTGCTGTAGAACGTAGCGTAGAGGAAGACCCGAATCAGTCTATCCGCCATCGTGCACAGGAATTGGATATGTGTCCATTCACTTTATGGAAGATTTTGCGGAAAAATCTTGGTTTGCGTGCTTACAAATCCAACTCGTGCAAGAATTGAAGCCACACGATCACCTAGCAAGGCGTAGATTCGGTGAATGGGCCCAAAACAAGATTGCCGTTGATCTCGATTTTCATAAGCGAATTTTGTTTAGCGATGAAGCTCACTTTTGTTTGAATGGATACGTCAATAAACAAAACTGCCGTATTTGGAGTGATGATAATCCTCAAGTGTATGTTGAGACACCGTTACATTCAGAAAAACTGACTGTTTGGTGTGCTTTATGGGCTGGTGGAATCATTGGTCCGTACTTCTTTAAAAACGATGCTGGTCAGAACGTTACAGTCAATGGTGACAGCTATAGAGCCATGATTACTGACTTTTTCGTTCATCAATTGAACAACCATGATGTGCAGGAGCTGTGGTTTCAACAAGACGGCGCAACGTGTCACCCAGCTCGTGCCACAATTGATTTATTGAAGGAAACGTTTGATAACCGCATATTTTCACGTTTCAGATCCGTGAATTGGCCTCCAAGATCGTGCGACTTAACGCCGCTAGACTATTTTCTGTGGGGGTATGTGAAGTCGCTAGTCTACGCCGATAAGCCCGAAACGATTGATCACTTGGAGGACAACATTCGCCGCGTTATTGCCGATATACGGCCACAAATGTTGGAAAAAGTCATCGAAAATTGGACCTCCAGATTAGACTATGTCCGAGCCAGCCGTGGTGGTCATATGCCAGAAGTCATATTTAAATTATAATGCCAGAAGGTTATCTTTCGAATAAAGTAAATTTCATCTTTGTTTTATTTCATTGTTCTATACCTCTATAAAAAATACCCTTTATATATGTGCGTTGAGTTGGGGGTTTGTACACTGCGATCTGGTAGATCTACTGTGCCCCCCACTGCTGTCCAATCGTAAGAGTTACCTTATCGCCTAGAGCAGGTCCTCCAGTCATATTTCCTTCAGGAATCTTAGGATATTGGACGGTTTTAAGGTAGGTAGCTCCCCTTCTTCGATTTGGTGTGTTTCCAAGAACATCCTAAGGTTTTATAGAACGCTGAACTCTGAAACAATATGAATAGAGGTTTCGTCCTCCTCTTCACAGAATCTGTACTCTTCTCTTTCTACCAGTCCCTTTTGAGGCGTGCCTTCAGATGGCAATGCTCCATCAGGACCCCTGTCAGAACTCCGAGTTGGTTTTTACTTAAGCTTATGCATTCTTTCAATCTCTTCTGGTCGTAGTTCCCCAGAAGTATCTTCGCTTGTCTCAATCCTTGCAGCTCCGTTCGATAATTGGATCTTCTGGTTTCTTCTTCTATTTTAAGTTCTTCCAGCATTATGCTGCTACTAATTCCACAGAAAGGCTCTGGCCCCAGAAATGGTATCTCAGCCCCTTTCCTCGCGAATCTGTCTACTATTTCAATCCCCTCTATCCCGATATGCCGCGGTACCCACATGAGGGTGACTATTATTCTCTCTAGGCATTCCCAGATTATCTTGGAACTGACAACTTAATAGCTCAGCGCACTGATGATTGCTCGACTATTAGTCATGATGATAACCTCTTGACCGTGATAGTTTTTCTCCTTGTTAAGTTGAATACATATCCTAATGGCATGTATTTCTGCCTGAAAAATACCTGGTGACTTACCTAAGCTTTCTGGGAAGCTCTTATACTGTACCTTAGTTACTTGTTGTGTCGTCTGTTTTATCTGTTCTATTCGAACAAGTTGGTTGTCTGAATCAAGTTTACCAGCCTGTTTTTCTTCGGAGTATAAGCCTTCCGAATTGACCAATCATTGAAGATGTACAAGTAAGATAGAGCTTCGCATTCGAAGATGACGTGTCAGTAATTATATAATTTAGATGTCAGTTCTTTATTTTAGACGACAATTATGTGCAGATGTTTCCTTAGGCCTCAGTGGCCAGTTATTAGTCCTGTCATCAATCTGGTGTATGCTTAAACTCAGGATTTCGCGACTTAATTTGTTCGATGATTTCCTAACTGATTTAGTAATCGATCAGATTCCACCTTTTAAACAGTCTGAACAGTTTAATGTCTGTTAGAATATGGTGTAACGGCTCATCTCCAACAATATCACTATGCCCTTGATGCTGGTATGTCCGAGGCAGATCCAGTCTACTAGACCTTGTTTTGTTCCATGCTCTATACCCCTACTCTTGACTACTATATCATGAGGGGGGAAAAGTTTATTAAGGTTCCTATGGCTGCTGTCGAAGTGCTTCTCATGGCTCCCGTGGTGCATAGACAGGCCAATCTCTGAAGTTTGGAGAGCTCCACAGTGGCCAGCCTCCAAATTATATTTTACGGTATACCGTATGATTTCGTTAAGACAACTGCCTTTACAAATAGGAATTTCGAAGCGCTTAATACATAGGATTCTGTTGAAACACAACTTCCACCCTTATTTAATATATTTGGTTCAACACCTAAGAGATACTGATTTGCCGAAAAGAGTGGAATTTTGGGAATGTACATTAACGATGATACAAGACGATCTTCGATTTTTGGACAACATAATTTGGACTGATGAAGCAAAATTTACGAAAAGTGTCTTTTTTAATGGATACATTTCCAATTTTTGGAGTGTATTTGCTTTTCTATAAAAACATCTAGCATTTTATTAATGATATTGAAATATTGACAACGTTTAGTGATGGGTGATTTCAAGAAAAGGTCGCTTGTATGTGGCAACCTTGCATTTTAGGTCGGTAATAAGGAGGAGCTTACCTTCGTTAGTCGATAAGAGCGGATATGCAATATTGCCACGGTTTGAACGTAAATCTGAAAATTTTTGTACTTCTTTCTTATAAAAATATGTATATACATTAAAATACTGATATCTAATCATTGGTAATATTGCCAATTGCTTGATATGAATGAGTCGGCGTACCAGCTTGGCGTACATTTTATGGGCGTCAAAATTATAGCACAAGATAGACATTCTTGGTATAATTTTTCTATGGTAATATCAATGCACAGTGCATAGAAACATATTATAAGAGAAAACTGAATCGATGCCACTTGACGTTGCTTTTGACACGTAAAAATTGCATCGATAAAAATGCCGAATGACCTCATCCAATATTAGTATTAAATAGTTGTAGGAAAAATAAATACTTACGGGAATACGCATTAACCAACTCCGAGAGATTTTTGAATATCGTATTTCTGGAGATATAGAACCCACCATTATCCAGTGGTTCGATCCTGTAATGCTTCACGATGAATCCTCGATCGTTTCTCCAAACTTTTATCGACAACGAGTATCCGTTGGGGTTGTTCTCAGAGGGACGGACAAGGTATGTTCCTGTGGGTTGGTTCTTGTCGCCGAGCAGGTGTTTTTCTGCATCTTTTCGCGAACAATTTTCAAAAAACCAGCTGAAAGAGAAAAATAATTAGATTTAGGGTCTTGCGATTTTATTGTAAATTGTAAAATATTGTTCCGGACGGCCGATCTTCGAACACACACTGTATTATTGAACACACTACTTTTGACACTTGTCAAACAATTTCAAGTTGCCTCAACGAACTCTCAAACTACAAAGTCGATCTGGACCCTTTATATACCCTTTTGGTCGATACCGGAAGATTCCCTAATTTTCTAGAAGGATTTTCATACTAAATGGAGTAATAAAAATAAGAAAAAGGAATAATCCGCCGATTTCTAGACCTTCCATCATAGGCGTTCCATGTTAAAAATAAGGAAATCGAATTCTCTATAAAGTTCCAGACCTTCTTTCATAGACATCTCCTGAGGAAATTAACAAAGGTAAAATGACTTAAATAAATTATAAACTCGTAGAAAATATACCTAAAACCGTACAAACTACAAACACAAACTAATACCATGAAGTATAAAATGCTACAAAGTTCGTTATATTAGAAAAAATATACCTATAACCCTACAAACTACGAATACAAACTAATACTAGGAAATATAAAACGCTATAAAGTTCGTTATATTAGAAAATATACCTAAAACCCTACAAACTACAGAAATGTACAACGCTATAAAGTTCATAACATTGCCCCCCTTCCAAGCCTTGATCGTCCCGATCAACCTTCTTGATCTTGATAATGGGCCAATCTGTCCAGATGCACGACTTTCATCTTCGCATGAGGGCTTTTTTCAATTCGGTACACCAGATCGTTTAATCGAGTCACTACGTTGTACGGACCTTCCCATGACTTTGAAGCTTTGGTGAACGCCCTTTGGTTCTTTTCGGATTGTACAACCAAACTCTTTCACCAACCATGAATCCACCAGTATTGGCTTTGAGATCATAGCGGCTCTTCATTCTGTCGCTTTCTATTTGTAGTCGTCGCTGTACCTTTTCGAGGATGACCTGTAGGACGTTCTTCTTCCATAGTCCCTTCGCGGTCGAGGTCTCTCTTGATGTACCTTCTCGAGGATGACCTTTAGAACGTTCTGCTTCCATAACCCCATTCGCAGTCACGGTCCTTCTCGTCACGTTCTCCTCGGTCGCCGCAAGTACTTCTATGTCTTCCGGAATGGTCCTTTCTTCTATCGTCTCCACCAACAGTAATTTCCGGGCAATCTCTGTAAAAGTGACCCTTGTCTCCGCACTGGTAACAATGCATGGTATTCGAATGGTACCGGCTACCCTGACCCCTTCTTCTCGGTCAGGCATAAGTTACTCTAATGCGACAACCGCATACTTCAACTCCATCGCAAGTTTTGACAGCAACTGCAGCATTTCTTTTATCTTTGTAAACAGCAAATCCAAAACAGAGAATACTATTACTTAACTAGACTTCCTTAAGTTCACTATAAGGAACAAAGACTTTCTCCAAGTCGCTTCTTCGAACATCATCACCTATGAAGGCGATAGCCATCAGGGTCTCTGTCAGGAACAGTATTGCAAGTATACTGGCTTTGTAGATGTCCCTCTTGATCACACTTCCAATAACGAATTCTATTTCTGCTTCCATGGAAGGTTGTGTTTTTGTTGTCATGTGCCTTTTGTCTGTTAAGACATTCTTGCATCTCTCTCATTAACTTCATGAAAAATTCCTCATTGGTATTGCGGTTATCTTGGGAACCACTGATTTTTCTTCCTTTGTTCCTTGAGAGCCTCGAAATTCTCTTCAGTCTGGCCATTCTTAGTGTCTGACTAGTTCCTGGGTCGCGTAAACCTTCGATAAAACTATTCACTGCTAACTCTTGCTTTATTTCTTCCGGATATGTTGGGTAGGTCAAATTTATTAGCCTCATTATATCGGCCTCATACTCTTGCAGATTTTCGTTGTATTTCTGCCTTCTTCCCCGGAGTTGGTCCTTATAAACTTCTTGGAGGTGGGCTTCCTCATAACGCATCTCCAGAAAAGTAATAATAAACTCGTAATCATTCTGTTTTTCTTCAGGAATTGTACGTAGCACCTCCATAGCTTCACCTCGTAGTGCTAGAACAAGAGCACGTGCCTTCTGAATTCTGAAGGTGAACTCCAATTATTGCCCGTGACGGCGGCCTCGAATTGACGGACATAGGTACTTTGCCGTCGAAGGTAGGTGGCTTCATCACACTTGTTGCAGGAACACCATCTACCTTTATTATACCTGTACTAGCTACTTTCTCTATTTGCAAATGTAACTGTTGCACCTGTTTCTGGATTCCTGTTACTTCATGTTGTATTTCAACATCTACGTCTTCTCTAATTTCGCTAATCTTCTGTTGCATTTCTTGTTCTATGCGCTTCATATCTTCTTGCTTTTTTATGATGTCTTCTTTCAGTTGTTGTTTCATATCTTCTTGACTTGTCTTAAGTTCCTGTCTCATGTCCTCCAGACTTGTTTTTAGTTCCTGTTTTATACTTTCTTGATTTTTCTTAATGTCTTCTTGGCATGCTTTTAGTGTCATCAATTCTTGTTTCCTATCGTTTTGATTTTTCGTCATATCTCCTTTCAATTCTTGTTTCATGTTTTCTTGGCTTGTCTTTAATTCTTGTTTCATATCACAAACTAATACTATGAAATATAAAACGCTACAAAGTTCGTTACATTAGAAAATATACCTAAAACCCTACAAACTACGAACACAAATTAATACTATGTTTATGTCCTTAAAAAAATAAGTTGAGATTTTTAAATAATTTTGACGTATTTAGGAATTAAGCTTTTTCCAATTCTGATACAAAGTGATGAGATTATCACATTCATTTTTTTTCTGCGAGATATAACAAAAAATTGATAATTTTCTTTTTATTAGGACCGATTCAGTAGACGTGTAGTCAAAACAATCAAATAAAAAGCTTTTTTTCATAAAATATGTTATTCTAGAACCTAAAAATGTGTACACGTATTTTGCCATTTAGCGATAAAATCATTTTTAAGGAAGTTATCAAGATTTTAAAGTTGATCTTAGAGCTTTTGCAGTGAAGAAAAATGTAAGTCATTTTTTATTCATAACACCGCCCACCAGCATGTCTGTTGCATGGAATATTTTACATGATTCTAAACTAATTTCTGACGCTGATTTCAAATATATTATCAGTTTTTTATATCAGCTTTAGTTTATGGATTATAAGGAGGGGTGTTTTTTTTAGAAAAAGTACTCTCACCATACAAAAATATTTTGTAAAAAAAACTATAAACTCATGAATTTTCTTTTATATTTTTTACTGTTTTGGAATGATGAAGTGCTACTCTGAATATTCCAGCAATAATCGGCCATCATGTGCATTCCAGCAACCCGGTCAGAGAGATTTTGCGGAAAATGATCTAAATGGCTGTGAAAAAAGTGAACTTTGATGATCATGTTGCATCCAAGTTGCTGGAAGTGAGACAACATCTCTTCAATGCGCTGAACATAATCATCACCCTTTCTATTACCTAATAAATTTCAAATATCAGTTCAAGCGCCCACGGTAAAATGGGAGGAAGATTTAGAAATGTATGATGATAAGGCAGAATCCGATAATGTATCAAAAAAAAACAATTCTTATTTTCCCGGAACTGAAGGAAAAGCACCCCATTTAATCGAACAACCTAAATTAAATGGTCTAGTTCGGGATCTTCACTTGTCCCAACAGTATGCTGAAGTATTAGGGTCTAGATTACAACAATGGAATTTACTAGCGACTGGAACTAAAGTTACAATATTTAGGAACCGTAGCCAGGAGCTATCTTAGTTTTTTACTCTGCAGGATAAAATGTGTGTTTGTATTAATGGAAAAATTAGAGAAATCTTTAAAAAGGAACTACCATGTTTTATACCACAGTAACTGCAGTTTCAACTCACAGAGTCATTTTCAAACCGAATTACAAAGGTAGACTAAGTATTCAATACAGAAACATGAGAAAAAATTTAACAATAAATAAAGACTAGCTGAAAAATAACATTATTACAACATTACTATGTTTATATATTTCTACAGATTCGAGAATATTTAACTTTTGGTCCTTTGTTGAATAATGTAATATGTAAGTGTTGCTTAAATTAGGAAAATTGTGGTTATGTTCTAAACAATGGTTGGCAAAGCTCTAGTCTGTTTTTTGTAGTCTATACGATCGGTAGTGTTCTGAAAAACGAGTTTTAAAGCCTCTACCACTTTGTCCAATGTACCAGCTATCACACTCTGAACATTTTAACTTATAAACTCCTGATTTATCAAATTTATTAATTTTACCTTCAGTATTGTAAAGGATAGTGGACAGATTGTGTTGAGATTTAAAAGCTACTTTTTTGTTATGTTTGGAAAGAGTATTAGCCATGTTTTTTGATAGAGTACCACAGTATGACAAAGATATATAAGATGAACTATCTTTATCATTTTTTATTTTGGGATATATTGAATTAGGTTTGTTGTTTTTGTTTTTTAGTTATTAATTTCTTTATAGTTTGTTGGGAGAAATTGTTTGATATTGCAATCCTTTCAATGATATTTAGTTCCTCTTGAAGATCTTCTTTAGAGAGAGGCAGAGAGAATGCTCTATGTATCATTGAATTGTATGCAGCCGTTTTGTGTTGTAAGGAATGAAAATAGCCATTAGATATAGTATTACCTGTAAACGTTGGTTTTCTAAAAATTTTTAAATTACACTGATTATTGAGGTGAGATATGGTGAGATCTAGAAAATTTATTTTATGGTTATTTTCAATTTCCAGAGTAAATTGAATTTTCTGTATGGCAATTATTATTGTATTGTAAGAATTTTTGAAGCTGTCTAGTAGTGCCTTTAAATCATGCTAGAATATCGTCCACATATCTGTACCAAAATTGAACATGGTTTTTGCTTAAAGGGGAATTAAGAATTTTGTTTTCTGTGTTTGTCATGAAAATGTCTGCTAGGAGAGGGTTAAGAGGAGAACCCATTGGTAGGCCTGAATTTTGAAAATAAAATTTGTTATTGAACTGGAAATAGGTTTGTGATAGGCAAAGTTCAAAAGAGGACAAGACTTCAGATATAACTATTGGATTTATATTTCGTTCTTGTAACATTTCTTGGATAAGTATAAAACATTCATCTGTTAGAATATCAGAAAACATGTTTTTTATGTGAAAAGAAACTAGTATGGAGTTATCTGGGGTTTTTTTATGTTTTTTAGTTTTTGGACAAGATCTACTGAATTATTTAAACTGCGGATTAGTTTAAAGTTGGTTATTTGTTTGAAGAATGAATTTAGTTTCATACTTAGTTCTCTCATGGGGCTATTTATGTATGAAATGACTGGGCGAATGGGATTGAGATAGTTCATCTTATATATCTTTGTCATACTGTGGTACCCTATCAGAAAACATAGCTAATACTCTTTCCAAACATAACAAAAAAGTAGCTTTTAAATCTCAACACAATCTGTCCACTATCCTTGACAATGCTAAAAATAAATTTAATAAATTTGATAAATCAGGAGTTTATAAGTTAAAATGCTCAAAGTGTGATAGCTTGTACATTGGACAAAGTGGTAGAAGCTTTAAAACTCGTTTTTCAGAACGCTACGGATCATAAAGACTACAAAAAACAGACTCGAGCTTTGACAACCATTGTTTAGAACATAACCACAGTTTTCTTAATTTAAACAACACTGACATTTTATATTATTCAACTAAGGGCCAAAAGGTAAATATTCTTGATACTTTAGAAATATATAAACATAGTAAAAATAAAAATGTAAATTTGCTTAAAGACCAGACAGAACTTAAGTTTTCCCCGTTATTTGTTGTTGCCAAATAATAATTAGTTCCCAAAATTTAGTACTTCCCCTTTGTAATAATGTTATTTCTAATGTAGTCTTTATTTATTGTTAGGTTTTCTCATGTTTCTATATTAAATACTGTCTACCTTTGTAATTCAGTTTGAAAAAGACTCTGTGAGTTGAAACTGCAGTCACTGTTTTCTAAATAAATTTAGTAGTATAAAACATAGTAGTTCCTTTTTAAACATTTCCCGATGATGATTAACTACCACATAGTAACGGCTACCAGCATCAACTTTTTAGAAAAATTCGGTTTGCACATAACCCGAACGAATGGCGTTTATTTATATATTTATAGATTATTCTAAATAACTTCTGCTCCATCATCATCATCATCATCAGCTCATTTCTGTCCACTGCTGAACATAGGCCTCCTCAAGAGATTTCCATCTTCCTCTATTCTGAGCCACTGCGATCCAATTTGTTGTTATTCTTTTAAGGTCGTCCGTCCATCTGGTCGGTGGTCGTCCCTGACTGCGATTGTCCGCTCTCGGTCACCATTCCAAAACTCTTTTCGTCCGTCTGTTGTCCCCTATTCTAGCCACATGTCCGACCCATCTCCACTTTAACCCTGCAACGCGCACAATAACATCATCTACCCCCGTTTTGCTCCTAACTTCTTCGTTTCGGACCCGATCTCTCACGGACACCCCCATCATGGATCTCTCCATTCTGCATTGTGTTATTTGCAGTTTCTTAGCAGTTGTTTTCGTTAATGTTAGTGTCTCCGCTCCACATGTTAAGACTGGGAGAACACATTGGTTAAAGGCTTTCCGTTTCAGGTTTATGAGTATATCTGTCTTGAATATATCCCTCAGTTTTTCATAAGCAGCCCATCCCAAAGCTATTTCTGGATAGCTCACACGTCTGGTTGTCCCTGCCAATCCGAACTTCGTGACCAAGGTATTTATATTTCTCGGTAATTTCGATGATTTCATTTTCTGTTTTTATAGGCTCACTTGGTACTAAATTTGTCATCATTTTTGTTTTGTTATAATTTATCTTCAGACCTGCTCTTTGTGTTGTAGTTCTTCTAGCATTTCTCTGACTTCTTGTAGATCGTCTGATATTAGGACTATGTCGTCAGCGAATCTAAGATGACTCAATCTTTCCCCATCTATAATAATGCCTTTCTCTTCCCAATTCAAAGCTTTAAACGCATGTTCTAGCACTGTCGTAAACAGTTTTGGAGATATTATATCTCCCTGTCGAATTCCTCTTCTTATTTTTATTTTCTTCGTCATGGTGTATAAGTTAATTGTTGTTGTTGCGTTTTGATAAATATTGTAGATGATGTTGGAATATCTTTGGTCTACCCTGCATTCTTTTAATGCTCTTTAAATTGACATCAATTCCACGGTATCGAAAGCCTTATGAAAGTCGACATAGATTAGATTTCGTGGTCGGTTGTATTCTACAGTTTTTTCAATAAGTGTTTTGATACATTGCAAATGGTCATTTGTCCCGTAGCCTGAGCGTAACCCAGCTTGTTCTCTAGGCTGATAAAGATTCAGTTTATTCTCTAGTCTATTGGTGATTATACGAGTGTGCCGGAATAATTGATTTTCAAGGCATAAATTGAATAATCTTTTAATTTTTTCAATAAGTGCAGGACCCCCAGATTTTATGGACTCTATTACTATTCCGTATTCTCTCGGTGCTCTGTTGTTTTTCATTCTCTTCAAGGCGTAGTTAATTTCTTCAATTGAGATTTCGGGCGTATCTTCGGAGCCTTGATTTGTGATTTTTAGTGTTTCGGGTTCGTCGAGTTCAAGTATTAATTAGTTTTTGTACAATGTCTCGTAGAATTCTTCATCAATGTTTAACATTTCTTCTCTGTTAGATTTTATTTGCCCATTTTTGTCCTTTAATTTTATTATGTCTTTTTTGCCTGGTGTTAGCCTTCGTCGAAGTACTTTCATACTTTTGCTCTCCTCTATAGTTTGCGTTATTATTTCCTGTTTGTATTTTCTGATGTCTTTCCTAATAGCTTTGGATATTTCTTTGTTCACATGGTTTATTTCTTGTTGGCTTGTATTACCACCTCTTAAAAGATCTTCTATTTTCTATTTTAAGTTTCGTCATGGGTCTAATTCTTTCTTCTTTTTCAGTTTGTGTGCAAAACCTTATTTGGGCCTCTGCGATTGTGTGGGTTATCGAATCCTTTAGAAGATCTAGGTCATTTGTTGTTATTTATGTTAGTGCGTTATTAATGTATTTCTGAAATTCTTGTTCGTTTCTAGGTTGCGTCCACTTTCTTGTTTTTCTTTTCTGTACCATTTTATTTCGTTCCTTTCTGATGTTTAGCTCTAATGTGGTTCTGACTAATCTATGATCGCTTCCAGTTGTAAAGCTGTTTAGCACTGTCACGTCTTTGATTATGTGTATATTGTTGCTTATTATGTAATCAATCTCATTTCGGGTTTTGCCATCTGGGCTCTTCCATATCCATCTCTTCTGTGTTTTTTGTAAAAGAAGCTGTTCATTTGGTATAGGTTGTTCTCCAAAAGGTAGTTTAGTAGATCTTTACCTCTTTCGTTCCTACCTGGACTGCCAAATTTGCCAAGAACGTACTCAAATCGATCAGGTTTTATGCCAATTTTAGAGTTGAAATCGCCGCACGGTATTGTGTAGTGTGTAGGATTTTGCCTCAATGCCTCGGTAACCTCGTTATAAAATGTATCTATTTCTTCTTCCGTATGATCCGAAGTTGGTCCAGAACTCCTACGCACTAACTTCGGGTTCTGTTCCATAATGGCAATAAAATACTCTCTATTTCTCTTACACATACGAAAGTATGTCACTTATTCTAAATGAAATATATGTATAAGTGGTAAATATGGAGTGACCTAAAAATTATAGGACTATTACTAGCGCTTCAGGGTGGAGTTACGAAGTATTACTCTTTTCTTTGTCTTTGGGACAGTTGGGCAACACAGAGCCATTACCAGGTAAAAAAAGGGCCTCCGAAAGATCAATATATTCCAGGTCAAGCTAACGTAAAGAATATACCTCTTGTTGACCCCAAAAAAGTCTGCTAAGAGATCAACAGTTTTATCAAAAAAAAAAAAATGATGTTGAATTAGCTGCGTGGAGTTCTTTAAAAACAATTGTTTCTGAGCTTTTAGGAAACAAAGAAGTAGAAAATTACGAAAAACTTGTAGAAGAACTACTTGAAAGCTGCTGGAAAATGGGCTATCGCATGTCTCTTAAAATACACTTCTTGCATTCCCATTTAAATTTTTTCCCAGAAAATTTGGGTGCGGTTAGTGACGAGAAAGGAGAATGGTTCCACCAAGACATATTAACAATGGAGCAAAGCTACTAAGACAGATGGGATCCAGCAATGATAGGGGATTATTGTTGGTTTCGTATGAGAAAAAGCGATCAGGAATATAAACAAAAGTCAACATTTGCAAAAAAAGTTATGTACAAGTAAATGTATTTTCATGTGTATTTTTGTAAATAAATCCTGTTATCCTTAAAATATATTGTTTTTTTTTATGGTTTTGAACTTATATATAAATATTATATAAAAATGTTTGTATTAAAATACATTCTATTACGCAAAATCTATATTTCGTGAAAATTTTTCGTTGTTGATGCTTTAAACTCCCACGGAGAGCCATTATAACATCTGTCGCATTTTTTTATATTTGTTGACTTGCGTTATTTAAATTTTAATAGTTATGGCTACGAATCCGAAAAAAAAATAGGTTTTAAGGTCCGGCGACAATAAATAACATATATTAGATTCTAGCTAATATTGAGTTTAAGCAAAGATTATAAGAGGTATAGCGTTAGCTATAACAATCGTTGGTTTAAGCAACAAAGTTCTTTGGTGAATCCTAACATAACCGACATTTCAAACTTTATTTTTACCTATTACATATTATTATAATATGTACAATTTACATATCTATGTACAATTTTTAGATGTAAAACAATTAAGGAAATGCGGTTTTTAAAACTTTGTCGCTATCGTATTTAGTGGTTTATATATCTAAATTTAAACGGCAAAAGAGTTATAAATATTCAATGTTTATTTACACAACAAAGAAGCTAATTTTCTTTTATATAGTTTTTTAAATTTATTGATTTCAATGGAAAAACTATTTAATTAGTTTATGTCGATAGAGAAACCCGCAGAACTGTTATGGGAGATAACTTTCGGTCAAACTCTAAAATTACCTAGTTTTGGTTAGTGAAGCAAAAATGGTCGCTTAGTCCGAAAAACTCATGGTTCAATGATATATATATATATATATATATATATATATATATATATATATATATATATATATATATATATTTCTTAATTTTGTATTTTCTTGGGTTTAGGTTCTATAATTAATAAAACACAAAACGATTGACGTTTCGCCCTTTATTCAAGGCATTTTCAAAATTTTTTCCTAAAAAAATATATAATTAAAATACATCAAATAAAAAACATATTTTACACATTTTGGAAAACAAACAAGACACTTAAAAACAGTGGTCAAAAACTTTAAAACATTTTAAAAATATTTAATTTTACCAGTACATACCTTGACATTTTGCTGTTCTGTTTCTAAATAAACTTTAAATTTTCATCGTTTACTGAGGATACGTGGAATGCGAATGTGTTTTATTTTTTTAAATATTTTTTATATTTTACAATGTATAAAAAAAACAAATAAGGTATATGTTTGATTTTATGTTTAAGAGGATATTCCATTTTTGTTTCTTATTTGACCGGATCGAATACTTAATAGTTTTGTTTAAATTAGGTTTGCGTAAATGTGGCTCAAATTTCCCATATCTGTTCTGTCGTTAACAGTGTTTTTATCTTTTTTAATTTCAATCATTTCCTTTATCTGCAACTTTTGGTAATTCATATCTTTGTTTTTTATAATGGTACTGTTATAATCAAAAGTGTGTTTTTCGTCCTGTGTGTGTTTGTTTAACGCTGTTGAGGCGTTTTTTGTATATTTATGGCCATTTAATCTGTTCTTCGGTAATTGACTCGTCATGCCTATATATTTTTTGGGACAATTTGTGCAAGGGATCGAATATATTATATTTGATTTATTCATTAGAGGAGTTTTACTTTTTAAATTTGTGAATAATGTATTTAATTTATTATGTGACCTGTGGCATACGATAATATCATGCTTTTTTAAAATGTATTTTATTTTTTCTGACAGCTCACTAGTGTGCAGAACAGATATGGGAAATTTGAGCCACATTTACGCAAACCTAATTTAAACAAAACTATTAAGTATTCGATCCGGTCAAATAAGAATCAAAAATAGAATATCCTCTTAAACATAAAATCAAACATATACCTTATTTGTTTTTTTTATACATTGTAAAATATAAAAAATATTTAAAAAAATAAAACACATTCGCATTCCACGTATCCTCAGTAAACGATGAAAATTTAAAGTTTATTTAGAAACAGAACAGCAAAATGTCAAGGTATGTACTGATAAAATTAAATATTTTTAAAATGTTTTAAAGTTTTTGACCACTGTTTTTAAGTGTCTTGTTTGTTTTCCAAAATGTGTAAAATATGTTTTTTATTTGATGTATTTTAATTATATATTTTTTTAGGAAAAAATTTTGAAAATGCCTTGAATAAAGGGCGAAACGTCAATCGTTTTGTGTTTTATTAATTATAGAACCTAAACCCAAGAAAATACAAAATTAAGAAAAATGATATAATTTATGGTTCAAGAATCAAGAAAATATATATATATATATATATATATATATATATATATATATAATTAGTGAAATTGCACTATTTTGTATTTGAAAACCTGCACGTATATTACTGCAGCATTTTTTTATATTCGTAAGAACAACCTATACCGATGTTGTACAGAAGATCTAGAATAATGGGTTAAAAACTCGCAACATTTCATAGAAATTATACGTGAAATAGAAGTACAACCAGAAGACCATTTTATTAGCTTTGACGGGGAATGCCTATACACCAACGTTCCAGTTAAGACCTCACTAAAAATCATAAGAAAGAAACTTGAAGAAGACCAGACCTTAGCAGAAAGGACATCTTTACCACCGCACGCCATTATGGACTTGTTGGAAAGTTGTTTGACGAATTCCTATTTTCAAGAAAAGGAAAAATTCTACATCCAGGATGATGGACTACCGATGGGATCTTCACTCTCACCGGTGATCGCAAATATTTTCATGGAATGGTTCGAGACGTTTGCAATTGAATCCACATCTAAGAAACCAAAGTTATGGCTCAGATACGTACACGACACTTTTATTATTTGGAGTGAAAACGACGAAAAACTTCGAAACTTCCTTTTTCATCTCAACAATATCAGCCCAACTATTAAACTTACCATGGAGAAAGAAGTAAAAAATAAATTACCATTCTTAGATGTCTTGGTTGAACGAAATGGCAGACAAATTTGAACTTCGGTTTACAGAAAAGCTACGCACACAGGACAATACCTTAATTATTCATCTAATCACTTCAACAACACCAAACAAGGAATTATAAGAAATTTCGTAGATAGAGCCTTAACTCTCTGCAACTCCAACGAGAACTTGATGAAAGAGATAGATTACATTAAAAATGATCTGACAGCCAACGGATACCCAGTATATCTAGTGGATAAATTTCTTGAACAACGCAGAAATAGGACAATATCGACAACGAATAAAGAACGAAAACCAGTATTGAACATCCCCTATGTTAAAGGCATTTCAGAAAAAGTTAGAAGGATAGGAAAACGTCGTTTTCAATTCAAATAACTCTCTGAGAAGTCGGCTCACTAGGGTCAAACCAACATGAAGAACTGTATATATGATGATACCATGTGAATGTGGCAGTTCCTACATTGGCGAAACAAAGAGACCTCTTAACATAAGGATCAAAGAACACCAAAAATGCACATCTCGAGGAGAAACAGAAAAATCTGGTGCCGCCAACCATGCCTGGACTCATGGACACCACATAAAATGGTCTGAAGCTAAAATACTACACCGAGAACAACATTGGAGAAAACGGAAATTCAAAGAAGCCGCGGTTATACATCAGAACCCGAGTTGTTTTAGTAAACCATCTTTAGATATAAGAGAAGTGTGGAAACCACTTCTTAGTAATTGTAAACTAAAACTAAATGCAGCATAAAAAATATGATTTTGCCGTAGCAGTCATGACTGCACCCATCTCAGTCATACTCTACTGCATTTACTTTTAGTATAAATAGTCATATAGAGAAGGGATTTATTTAGTTTCACTTGAAAACGGCTAGAGATAACTACTAGCCGAAAAGTCGTGATATTCAACAAAAATAAAGACAATGGAAGTCCAACAGATATTTACTACTTCGCAAGAAACATCATTGTCTATGACCTTCAAACAAACATCTAGAATAAAGTTTTCATATTCGACAATAAACTTGACCTCGCACTCAAAATCAAAGTTCAAGGTCGACCCAAGGTCTATTCTATTTTAATTGAGGACTTATATTTTTTAGTTCGAAAATATGAAAAATCAGAATGTTCTGATTTTAGATATGATCTTGTTCTTGGTAGTCAGCGTGTGGGGGAGGTTAATGATGGTTAATTAACGATTGTAGAATATGCCATCAGAAACGGTCAGCCAGATAAAGCAAGATCACATAGATATCAGGCTTTGACCTTATAGATTAATATGCCTACATTCATCTATAAAGATTACTCATATCTACATAAACATTTACATAAAGGTAGCAACATAAAAAAATTGAGATTGCCGTCTGCACTGGCATGACTCAATGTGCACCACGTGGACGTTGCTAGAGCGGACTTTATTTGGCCATGAAAATCGATAGTTTTTGCTCTTAATATTACGAGTAGCGATAAAGATGTTTTTAATCTACCATTTGAATATTAATATTTATTTTCTTCAGCTCTCTATTACGAGTATCTTGAATTGTATTTAGCAAGGAGTCTATATATATATATATATATATATATATATATATATATATATATATATATATATATATATATATATATATATATATATATATATATATAAGGCAAGTTTTTGCAACTTAATGTCGCTTCTCGCATCCCAGAAGCCATCGTTTCCTATCGTTCCAGTCTCCTTCGTGGCGTTCTCTATTTCCTCTACTTTCCATTTCGATACGGATATTTGAAATCCATTTTTCCGCGGTCTTCCTCATTTATTTCTTTGTGCTGGTTCCAAGCCTTTAATGCTTTCCTTTCTTCGCTTATTCGTTGCAGGGGTTCATACCATTTTAACAACTTTTCAGTTATATCGTCCATTACCGTTTTTTTACTTCCATTCTTTCTCTGATTGTCTCATTTCTTACATGATCAAGTAAAATTCTGACCCATACGTCAGTACTGGCTGAATCAAAGCCTAATATATCATCCTTTTTGTTTTCTTTGTTAGATTCCTACTCCACAAGATTGAATGTAGTGCTTTGATCACGTTTTTCCCTTTTCCTATTTTCTTTAGTATATTATTATTACCTTTCCCGTCTTCATCTATTATAACTCCTAGATATTCGTATTGTCTAACCTTTTTTTATTATTCCGCTTTCTGTTTCGATGTCTTGTCCTGTGCTTCCTATAATCATGTATTGTGTCTTTTGTATGTTTATCTCTAAACCTCATTTAGTGAATTCTTCTATGAGTTTATTTATCATGTAAGTCATGTCTTGCTGGTCTTATGCAAGAACTACCTGATCATCTGCAAAGAGGATTGTGAGAGTGAGTTTCCTCCATCCATATCCCCATGGAGTTACATTTTCTTATCCACTGTTTTAAAGCGCTGCAGAGATAAGCTTAAAATAGGGTTGAAGAGAAGCAGGAGCCCTGTTTAACCTCTTTTGTTTGTGAGAAAGCCTCAGAAGTTTGATTTCCGACCTTAACAACCGCTTGGTTGTTTCCATACAGTGTTTTTAAGGCGTTAATATATGCACTGCCTCTTTCATTGTAATCCATAATTTCTGCAAAGGAACAGAGTTAAATGCCTTATGAAAATCTATAAAAATAGCGTGGACCTCCATTCCTCTTGCTAGTCTCTTTTCTGCCAGTTGTTTTATTGTAAATATATTGTCCACGCAGGATCGCCGAGGTAAGAAATCCACTTTGATTTTTCATTTCCGTGGCTTCCTCTTCTATTCACGCTGCTAGGACTCTTTCGTAAAGCTTTCCAATGGACGATGTAATACTAATACCCCGATAATTATTGCAGTTGCTCCTGTTTCCCTTTTTATAAATGGAATTTATGTAAAAACGCCTCCTTGGAATCATTTTCCCTTCCAGGCACTTATTAAAAATTACACAAAGCAACTCATACGTTCTTGTGGTGGCTTGTTTAATTAACTCGATAGGTAAATCCCCTGGTCTTGGTGCTTTATTATTCTTCATTTTTTGTAATGCTGTTTTTATTTCTTCTAATTTCATGGTGTCTACTCCGTTAACTCCTGTTTTGTCTATATCTAGTTGAGTGTCTAAATACTCTCCACGTTGTTCTTATAGTAGTCTTTTCACTGTTCAATATTTATGGGATTTATTTTCCTTCTTTCGTTTATGTTTCTTTTTTTGTTTAACATAAATATGACAGATAAAATACGGGGTAGTAAAAATTTTACATCTTTCCGGTTTTGTCCAAAGTTGATATATCCTTGATAAAATATGTCGGATGATATAAGTCGAACTTAAAAATTTACGTCTCAATTTGTTTAATATTGGTATTGGAGGGCTTTGAGGGAGCCTAGATTACGAATCTAAAAATATATATTTTTTTCTAATCTAAGATAGGAGATCTACTACGGAAAGCTAAATATTTAGTTGGTACAATCTCACTCAAAACTGATATATGGAGAATTCTCGGAACAAAGAATTTGTTGTTCACTTTAATGAGGTTTACAACTTTGGATAAAATGGGTACATTTTTGCTACCTTGGAAATATTGCGGAATCTGAATTAGTAATTACTTCAAATAGGTTATGGATATCGAATGAATGAATGAATTAAAAAGGGGTGGTATATCGATGCCTAGGCCTCCATTGGGCCCTTTACATCCCACCATAGATTCAGGTTATTCGAGGCCGATTGCCTTTGCGAATCCAAGCAGCCTCGTTAGTTGAATTTGCCTAACTGCTTTCGATAACAAAATTGTATCTCCGAAATATCTTTGTCTCAGTCCGTTGAGTGCTGGACATTCTCTGAAGACATGGTCAACACTTTCATCCTCCTCCAAACACCGTCCGCACGTCGGGTAGTCTTCGACACTGATTCTATGAAGATGGCCCCTGAGGTGACAATGTCCTGTCAACAATCCCACCACAATTCGCAGCTCTTTCCTTCCCAAGGAGAGAAGCTCCTTAGTACGCCGTGCACTAGGCCCAGTTATATGTTCCTTAGCACACCTCATTCCAGGAGCTCCCCTCCATGATTCAATAAATTTGGTTTCCAGTAACGATTTTAATTCCCTTTTGCCAATAGCAATTGGGACAGGTAATATTGATTGGGGTCCATACGATTCAGTCTCCGAACCCAACTTGCCAGACGGCCTGCTTCCTCATTCTTGCTTATGCCGGAGTGACCCGGGACCCATATGAGTCTGACTGTGCAGCCATTCCTTGTCATACCATTTAGTACATCCTTGCACTCAGGCACCAGTCGCGAAGTTACGACACTGGACTTCAGTGCCACTATCGCAGCCTTACTGTCTGAGCATATATTTATTACTCTGTTCCTGTCTACGTTCCTCTCACAGAGATGGACACACTGCAGAATAGCATAAATTTCCGCTGTGAAAATTGTTGCACATTGTCCGAGGGGGTAGTACTCTCTGACTCCTGTGCTCCTGTCGAATACTCCGGCTCCAGCTCTTTCATCTTGTCGAGATCTATCAATATACCACCAAGATCCATTTTTCAGAAGATTTTGTTCTCCCTCCCAATCCTCTCTACGTAGCAGAAATATTTCCAGGGAGAGGTTGGGTTTTAAAAGCGGCGTCATGTTTTCTGTCCTCATGGGGAGTGATGAACACCTCTCCACCGCGCTTTCCCAGACACCTGAGTAGCCGCCCAATTCCAAGATGTCCCAGGTAACTGAGACGATAAACAGTCTTCAGCTCTTCGTTCTCTATGTATAAGTAAAGAGGAGGCAGGTTCACCAGGACTTCTAGAGCCCTGGTGGGAGCAGTCCTCGTTGCTCTCAATATTCCCACGAGCCCCAATATGATCATTCCAGCTCAGTGGTGAGTCCAGAATTACTCCCAGGTATTGAACTGTTCCTTTAAGTTGAAGAGTCCTTCCCACCAATGTAATTGTGGGAAGTCTCCCCATTTTTCCCTTTTTTGTAATTTATGGATATCATAACGAGTTAAAAACAAAAAATCGAAATATAAAATTTCAAAAAAAATTGAATCAATTTCTAAAAAAAGCACTAAAAATCGAAAAATAACAATATAAATTTTTACATGTAATTAGAATATTAGAATTGTTACCAAATGAAATAAATAATTACTAACATGAGATACAAGCAAGCTACAGTAAAAAAAAATTAGAATGCATTATCTAAAAAGTTGTATAAAAAACCACAAAACACTGGCAATATTTAACCTGAATTTGTAGGAAAGTTTTAACTAAACTTCTTTAAGAATCTCGCTTTTACTATATAGAATATTAATAAATCACAACTGGCAACATCACGATAATAAAATGGGTATCGTAACAGAGATAAATTATTATTACTTCCAGATTAATCTGGAAAGATACTGCAAATCTCGTAATAATACTTACTCTTCACTTTTAACACTACGTTCTGGTGCTACATAATTTCCCGGAATATATCCTTCTTTTCCATTAACCAAATGTTTTACAAACAACCAATCTCCTTCCGATTCGTCCAGTACTTCCATACGATCCCCTTTATAAAAGGGAAGATCCTAAAAATAATAATGTTTTGAATAAACGAGGAATAAACCGAAATTCCAGACTTTGGGGGTATTTCGGGGCACACCGATTATACATGAAGATAGTCATAACGATGATAGATTTTTTGATTACCTGTGAATCTCTTGCCTTGTATTCGTGTATGCCGACTACTATTTTCTGCTTACTGGGTGTACTGGGTGTGAAGGATGGTGATGACTGAAACTGGTTTGAAGATTTTACAATAGTTGGCTCGACTATCTTTGGTAGTAGCCTGGTATTTGGGGGGTGACGGGTATTCGCGCTAAAACAAAATAAAATAGTTAACAAACTATTGTACATGTACCATGTTCTGTAATTAATTTCAATTGTTTTTGAGATACTGCTATACTGATATTTATGGGCGCAACACCTCATTATTAAGTGAAAAGAAAAGTTAATTAATTATAATAAATCATCAGAGTACAATTGAAGGCTATTAGCAGTACCAGCGAGAAAAAAGTCGAGCTAAACCTGAGAGTAGGGGTGGGTTATTCAAGGCACCAATACATTTAAAACTAGGCCGAATGCAGGAACCTTCCGCTAGCAACTAGCTTTCTACTTTACCCCTATAAATTAACGAGTAGGAAAAGAAAAAATACAAACGTAAGGAAGCTTGGGGAACTAATAAAACTAAGTATATATATATATATATATATATATATATATATATATATATATATATATATATATATATATATATATATATATATTGAAGGTTTTCGGGCATCCCTGAGTCCCTCTTAGGACTGTAAGGCAGCTGACATTTCGGTGAAATCTCATTCACCATTTTCACTGTATGGCATCTACGAGAGAACTGACGCCTGCGACTCGGGTGCTGTCGGTCCCGTGTGCGCATCGAACGCGTTCGTTTTCCGAATGGTTCCGGCCGATCAGGTTGCGAGACCTGCTGCGCGTCATCGGCCCTGTTGCCGGTGTTTGGGGTTGCGTTGCCGAGTTGTCCTGAGAGGGACTCAGCACATACACGGCATGCCCGATAACCTTCGATTACACATTACAACCGTAAGAATATCCGACATAACATAATTTAGCGTTACGGGGAGGAAACCTACCACGACTCAAAAACATTCGAAAAGCTATGGACGAAAAAATCGAGACTGCTTTGCGATCTCGCCTTCTTATGCAACTGCCGAGATCAACACCTCATACCGACCTGCTGCAAGATTATGTATCACATAAAAAGTCTAAAACAGACAGAATACTAAAGAACACCAGTCCAGCCCTGCTTCGAGAAAGAATACAACAGACAAGAACAAGTCTAAATTCCATCGACTGTCAGTTATATAGATTACGGTTCCGCTTAAGCAATACTATACACCTGTCACTATGGTCTACTATAGATACTCTAGCAGAATTCAGGGCCGAAATCGATTTCTCAATAATAAGAAAGAGACAGAAAAGAAAAATTATCCGATTAAAAGAGTCATCAAAAACACCATTAAAGAAACAGCCAATGGAGGAGCCAGAATTCGTACACAACTTATCTGACAAAGTTTTGACACCATCAGCCAAAAGTGTTTTAACCAAAGATTTTAATTTCGCGATAGCACCATCACGTATCCCAACCGATAACATAATATGTGGAGTCGAAACAGCTCTAACCAACTTAAACAACGATACAGCAGAAACTATCTGCCAAGAAATTTCAGCCATTTTGCGCAAAGCAAAACCTCCAAAAAGTAATCTATCTGCAGAAGAACATCGAGCCTTACAAGATCTGCGCAAAGATACCTCGATCGTAATACTTCCAGCTGACAAAGGAAATTCGACAGTGGTCCTAAACAAAACAGACTATCATGAAGAGATGATCGCCTTGCTAAACGATCCTGCTTACAAGCCAGTAAACAGAGACGATACCATTTATCTAGAAAAGACCACCAAAACATTGATCAGAACATCTCCACTTACCGAAAAAGTAAAGAAGATCACACCAAGAGAAAAATCATCCATATGTCCTAAACTTTATGGCTTACCCAAAATACACAAGCCCAATTGTAAGCTCTGTTGGCTCTCCAACTCAGGCTCTAGCAAAACATCTAGCCACTATTCTCCAACCCTTCGTCGAAAAAACGGCCTCCTACGTTAAAAACTCGCAACATTTTTGCGAAATAATCAAAAACATATGTTTACAAGAAAAAAAATGTCTAGTTAGTTTTGACGTAACATCACTTTTCACGCAAATACCAGTTAAAGAGGCTCTTTCTGTAATAGAAAACAAATACAATCTGCCAAAATATATTATCGAGTTAGCTAGACACTGTCTTGATAAAACCTATTTTACTTATGAAGGCCGACGATATAAACAAGTCGAAGGAGCCCCGATGGGATCGCCGCTATCTCCTGCACTCGCTAGCTTATTTATGGAAGACTTTCAATCAAAAGCTTTGGAGATCTCTTCACACAAACCACGACTGTGGCTATGTTACGTGGATGACACATTCGATATCTGGCAACATGGAGAAAAAAATCTCAAAAGTTTCCTGGATCACCTAAACAGTATACATCCCAAAATCAAATTTACCATGGAGACAGAACAGGAAAGAAAACTACCGTTTTTAGATATCCTACTGAAAAGAAAAGAGGAAAGAGGATGGCTTGCTTTCGCACACTGTCTACAGAAAGCCCACTCACACCAACAGATACCTCAACGCCGATTCACATCACCACCCCGCCCAATTATTTGCAGTAGTGAAATCACTTGCGTTTCAGTCGCAGTCCCTTACAGATCAAGAAAATTACCACAAAGAGATGAATATACTCAAAAAAGAATTCTCAAGAGACACAACATTGAAACCATTTTCACCACAGACCGTAAAGTAAAAGATCTCTTGCCAACACCTAAAGAAAAAATCCCTCTAGACAAATAGGGAGTGTACGAAATTCCATGCGGAGAATGCAGCTCATCTTACGTGGGCCAAACCAACCGTAAAATAAGCGCCAGAAGAGACGAACCTATGAACGCTGTCAAGCAAAAAACAACTTCTTCTGCTCTGGTCCAACACTGGTTAAATACGGAACATAAGATAAATTTCTCAGGAACAAAAATGCTATCGAGATGTGAAAACCTGTCCACAAGAGTTATAAGGGAAGCCATTGAAATTGCAAAGAGGCCCAATAACTTAAATAGCAGAGATGATAGCCAGCGAATGCCTAATACTTGGAAAAATCTGCTTACAAAACATCAACTAGTACTACTTACTAACGAAACAGATTACAACTCGGCAACGCAACCTCAAACACTGGCAACAGGGCCGATGACACGCAGCAGGTGTCGCAACCTGATTGGCCGGAACCATTCGCAAAACGAACGCGTCCGACGCGCACACGGGACCGACAACACCCCAGTCGCAGGCGACAGTCCGTTCGTAGACGCCATACAGTGAGCTTTGAAAATGGCGAATGAGATTTCACCGAAACGTCAGCTGCCTTACAGTCCTGAGAGGGACTCAGCACATGTACGGGATGCCCGAAAACCTTCGATTACACATCACACCCGTGAATCCAACATAATATATATATATATATATATATATATATATATATATATATATATATATATATATAGGCTGATGTTCCTGGAACTTTACCGATCGATTGTGGGAAAACTTTAACTAGGAAGAATCTGAAAATTACAGTGTACTTAAAGTGCATGGGGGAAGCCGGCTAAAATAGCTTCAAAATGGCAGTACTTCCGGTTATACCGGAAGTAGATGTCAATTTGCTTATTTTAAATTAAACAACCTATAGATTATTGCATTTTTGATTTCTACGTAAAATTCTAGACATTTTTCATATATAATGTTCTACACACCGTTTTGGACATTTTAAATTTTTATATCAAAAATGACGTTCGCGGACCAAAACTTAACTATAAATTTTTCCTATAAGGAAGTCTTCATTATTTAATTTTGGTTAGTTTTCTTGTAGACGAAGATCGACTTTAGAAGTATTTTTATGATATTTTGAAAATTATTAGTACAGAGTGGTCAAAAAAGAAGAATAAAAATTATATTTAAAAAATCGTCAAAAGTTAATTTTTTCAAAGGAGTGTGAAGCCGTTTGGATTAAAATCAAGATAATAATCATTGGCGTTATGATTATGAGAATTAGTAGTATCCTTCATGATGAAAACTTACGTAAATAAATAATTCGTAATTTATTTTTGAGAATAAATCTTAATTGTGCTGCGGAAAAATAAATAGATAGATATCCTGAAGAGCGAAATAAAATTAACAATAAAAGTTAAAGGATGAGTGTCTCTTGATGACCTCTTTCAAATTGGCTCAGTCCCTAGAAGCATTCCCAGATAAAAATAAAACTTAATTAAATTTCCATTCATTCTGAGCTTCACTAATTCCCCTTCTATCCCGGCGAGCGAGAAGACAGTTGAGGCGGCTCAGTTTTCAGAATAACGGCGAGATGCGTTGACTTAGTTCAAATTGCGAAAGGTAGTTGAAAGAGACCCTTGGAATAAATTAAATAAAATTTGGTAATAAAAAGGCGTTAATAGAATATGGAATCTGAATAAGAACATGATTATTAATGACGTTGACGCTTGAAAAATGCAAATAAATAAAGAATGCAAATATCCATATTCCGTTAATACAATAATCGGGATAATAAATTGGGAGTGTAACGGAGGTAAAATATTAATAGTTTCAGATTAATCAGGAAGGATAATATAAATATGGCAATAATACTTGGAGACAACTGCGATAACTATAGAGGAATATAAGTGACAAGTAGCCTTAGCAGACTATGTGGCAAAATATTGAAGACGGAACGGGAGTACATGGATATGGAATCCGAAGAACAAGCGGGATTTAGAGCTGGTCGATCAACTATAGACCACCTATTCTGTGTGAGCCAAATAATAGAAAAAAAGTTGGCATTTAACCAAGAGATCCATATGCTATTTGTAGACTTGAAGAAAGCATATGACAGCATACCCATTAAAAAGTTATGGGAGGCTCTCGGAAAACCAGGTCAACAAAGGTCTCAAACAGGGATGCTGCCTCTCCCCAACCCATTTAAAAAGATATTTAGATCAAACATGACACATATGGAAAAAAGTGCCAGAGCATGGGAATCCCACTTAGAAATACTACGATGTATGTGCGCAGACGATGAATGAATGAATGAAAAAGGAGTGGTGATACTAGATCATCGATGCTTAGGCCTCCACTGGGCCCTTTACATCCCACCATATCTGCAGGTTATTCGAAGCCGATCGCCTTTGCGAATCCAAGCAGCCTCGTTGGTTGAACTTGCCTAACTGCTTCGGGTAACAAAATTGTATCTCCAAAATATCTCTGCCCCGGTCCGTTGAGTGCTGGGCACTCTCTGAGAACAGGTCCAACAGTTTCATCCTCCTCCAAACACCATCTCCATGTTGGGTCGTCTTCGACACCGATTCTATGAAGATGGCCCCTGAGGTGACAATGTCCTGTCAATAATCCCACCACAATTCGCAGCTCTTTTCTTCCTAAGGAGAGAAGCTCCTTAGTACGCCGTGCACTAGGCCCAGTTATATGTTCTTTAGCACACCTCATTCTAGGAGCTCCCCTTCACGATTTAATAAATTTGTTTTCCAGCAACGATGTTAATTCCCTTTTGCCAATAGCAATTGGGACAGGTAATATGGGTTGGGGTCCATACGGTTCAGTCGCCGAACCCAACTTTGCCAGAGGGTCTGCTTCCTCATTCCCACGTATGCCCGCCTGTCCCCGAACCTATACGAGTCTGACTGTGTCCTGTCTATGTCCCTCTCACATAGATGGGCATACTGTAGAATAGCATAAATTTCCGCTGTAAAAATTGTCGCACATTGTCCGAGAGGGTAGTACTCTCTGACTCCCGTGCTCCTGCCGAACACTCCGGCTCCAGCTCTTCCATCTTGTTGAGATCCATCAATATACCACCAGGATCCATTTTTCGCAAGATTTTGTTCTCCCTCCCAATCCTCTTTGCTTGGTAGAAATATCTCCAGGGAGAAGTTGGGTTTTAAAAGCGGCGTCATGTAATCTGTCCGCATGGGGAGTGATGGACACCTCTCCACCGCGCTTTCCCAGATACCTGAGTAGCCGCTAGTTCCAATTCCAAGATATCCCAGGCAACTGAGACGATAAGCAGTCTTCAGAGCCTCGTTCTCTATGAATAAGTGAAGAGGAGGTAGTTTCGCCAGGACTTCCAGAGCCCTGGTGGGAGCAGTCCTCATCGCACTCAATATTCCCACACAAGCCATTCTCTGAACTTTGTCAAGTTGAAGAATGTGTTTGCACTTTGTTGTACTACGCCACCATACAATAGCGGCGTACGTTATCATGAGGCGGATCATCATAGTGTATATCCAAAATAGCACTTTAGGTGTCAGTCCCCATGTACACCCAAAGGTTCGTTTACAAACCCAGAAAGCACATATGGCTTTCTTGGATCGAGCCTCAATGTGATCATTCCAGCTCAGTCGTGAGTCCAGAATTACTCTCAGGCACTTAACTGTCCCCTTAAGTTGAAGAGTCCTTCCCACCAATGTAATTGAAGGAAATCTCCCCATTTTTCTCTTTCTTGTAAAGAGTACTATCTCGGCCTTGTTTGGATTTATCCCGAGCCCCTCCCTGCGGCACCATCCTTCCGTGATTCGGGAGGCCCGCGTCATTTGCCCCTCCAGCTCCCAGAAATGACGACCAGGGCACAAAATGACTAGGTCATCAGCATAGGCTTGTGTATACAAATATATATATATATATATATATATATATATATATATATATATATATATATATATATATATATATATATATATATACATTCAGTTCACTGAACAAGCTGTCCATCACAAGGCTCCACAGCAAAGGCGATAGTACTCCTCCCTGTGGACAGCCCCTTCTTGACAGTGCTTTAACACTTACATTGTTAAGTTCAGCATATATTATTCTCTTAGTTAACGTTGCTCTGATCCATGCGACTATCGTCGGTTCAGAGCCTCGTTGTTGTAGAGCATGGCATGTCGAATCGTGAGACGTGTTGTCGAATGCCTCCTCGATATCGATAAAGATGCCTAAGGCGAGTCCTCGACTTTTGTGACGAGTGGATGTAGCGCCGCATCTGTGGATTTTTCTGCCTGATAGGCAAATTGAAAAGGATGTAAGGGATATTGCACCATTATTCCTTCCTTAATATGTCGATCCACCAACCTTTCCAGTGTCTTTAATAAGAAACTGGTCAGGCTGGTAGGGCGGAAAGACTTAGAATGTGTGTACTTTGTTCTTCCTACTTTGTTTCCCTCCACGCCATCGGTATGTATCCCAAGCTCAAACATGAGCAGAATAATTTTACTAGGTGGCTTATTATAATATCGGAGGAATTTTGTAGTAAAGCTGGAAATATACCATCCTTACCAGGTGACTTGAAAGGGGCAAAAGTCTCCATCGACCATTTCACCCTTTCATAAGTCATTATGGTTTTAACTAACTTGTAGTCATGATGTGCTAAGGTGAGTCTCCGTTCTTTAGATTCGCCCTCATATCGATTTGAGCATGGAAAGTGCATTCTTAGTAGCTCCCCTAGGGTCCCCTCTTCTGTCGTGCTTTGACCTCCTTCACGAAGAGCCAGAGCTCCAATCCGGGTACCAGGATCTCTAGTTAGTTCGCGGATGATCAAATCGTAGGCTCTAAAAAAACAAACACTTGGCCCAAAAAATCGCGAAAACCAAGAGAATAGCTCCAAAGCTTTTGTTCCTTATGTAAGAGGCACCACAGACAAGATCGTAAATATTCTCAGGAGACACAACATTAAGACCATTTTCACCACAGACCGTAAAGTAAAAGATCTCTTGTCAACACCTAAAGAAAGAATCCCTCTAGAAAACCAGGAAGTGTACGAAATTCCATGGGGAGAATGCAGCTCATCTTACGTAGGCCAAACCAACCGTAAAATAAGAGCCTAGTACCAGGATCTCTAGTTAGTTCGCAGATGATCAAATCGTAGGCTCTAAAAAAACAAACACTTGGCCCCAAAAAATCGCGAAAACCTAGAGAATAGCTCCAAAGCTTTTGTTCCTTATGTAAGAGGCACCACAGACAAGATCGTAAATATTCTCAGGAGACACAACATTAAGACCATTTTCACCACAGACCGTAAAGTAAAAGATCTCTTGCCAACACCTAAAGAAAGAATCCCTCTAGAAAACCAGGAAGTGTACGAAATTCCATGGGGAGAATGCAGCTCATCTTACGTAGGCCAAACCAACCGTAAAATAAGAGCCTAGTACCAGGATCTCTAGTTAGTTCGCGGTTGATCAAATCGTAGGCTCTAAAGAAACAAAGACTTGGCCCCAAAAAATCGCGAAAACCAAGAGAATAGCTCCAAAGCTTTTGTTCCTTATGTAAGAGGCACCACAGACAAGATCGTAAATATTCTCAGGAGACACAACATTAAGACCATTTTCACCACAGACCGTAAAGTAAAAGATCTCTTGCCAACACCTAAAGAAAGAATCCCTCTAGAAAACCAGGAAGTGTACGAAATTCCATGGGGAGAATGCAGCTCATCTTACGTAGGCCAAACCAACCGTAAAATAAGAGCCTAGTACCAGGATCTCTAGTTAGTTCGCGGATGATCAAATCGTACTGGCACAAGATTACGATGATTTGGAATATATGACAAGGAAATTAATACAAGAATACCAGAAATGGGGACTCGAGATAAACATAACCAAAACAGATTACATGTGCATAGGTGGAGAGACCAGAGATCTTATTCTGGAAGATCGTCAGTGCATCGAACACTGCACGAATTATAAATACTTGGGGATGAGTTTTACACAAAATGGAACAGCTGATCAAGCTATAAAAGAACGAAACACACAGGGCAGAAAAACAATTACACTTCTAAATCCAATTCTGAAGTCTGGCAGCTAAAAGAAAACTCCGAGAAGACACTGTTAGCCACTGAAATAGACTTCTGGAGACGATCGGCTAGAAAATCCAGAAGAGACAGGCAAACCAATGACTGTATCAGGGAAATAATGGGAGTCACTCACACAATAGTAGATGATATAAGAACAAAACAATTGATATGGTATGGCCACGTGTAGAGAACGGCAGAGGAACGTCTATCTAAACAAGTACTAAGCTGGATACCGCAAGGAAGAAGAAAACGAGGGAGACCAAGGAAAAGTTGGCGAGAAGGTATCGACGGAGAAATAAGAAATAAAGGTCTACAGTGGATGGACCAAGATTGCTGAGTTTGGGTTTCAGAAGACGGCGTAGAATGTTATAAACCGATCTATATATATATATATATATATATATATATATATATATATATATATATATAATACTTACTCTTTTGTTTCAACACTAGTTTCTGGTGTTACAAAATTTCCCGGAATATATCCTTTTCTTCCAGTAACCAAATGTTTCACAACCAACCAATCGCCTTCGGATTCGTCCAACACTTCCATACGATCCCCTTTTCTAAAGGAAATATCCTGAAAATAAACATATTTTAAATAAACGAGGAACAATCCAAAATTCGGGACATGTCGGGACAAGCCGAGCATACCTAAAGACAGTAATTGCTATGATAGATTTTTTGATTACCTCTGAATTTGTCGCTTCGTAAGTGAACATGCCGACTACTATTTTGGACTGGACCTTGGTTTGTGACTGGCTGCGACCTGAGGAGTGGTAGGTATTTTGTACTGAAACCCAATAAAATAATTAAGCTCAAGAGCTCCTGTAAGTTTAAATATAGTCGCGTCAATGAAGGGTTTTCCTCGGAAGTTCTCAAGAACAGCTCCGATTTTGATGATTTTTTTTTTTTGAATTTTGTTTTTGTACATTATTTAAAACCAGAAACCTTTTGGAGCGGGGATAGAATTATTTATATTGTTTAAACAAACTCTATGATATTTATATAAAAAATTCGATTTTGCCTGGATTTTTTTCGAAAAAATTCCTCGTATGTTAATTTTAGTATAAAAAATAGAGGGCGTTTTTTATAGAGGTATAGAACTTTTAAATGGAATAAAACAAAGATGAATTTTTTAAATTGACATGAAATTTACTTTATTCGAAAGATAACCTTCTGGCAATATAATTTAAATGACTTCTGGCATATGACCGTCACGACTGGCTCGGACGTAGTCTAATCTGGAGGTCCAATTTTCGATGACTTTTTCCAACATTTGTGGCCGTATATCGGCAATAACGCGGCGAATGTTGTCCTCCAAGTGATCAATCGTTTCGGGCTTATCGGCGTAGACTAGCGACTTCACATATCCCCACAGAAAATAGTCTAGCGGCGTTAAGTCGCACGATCTTGGAGGCCAATTCACGGGTCCGAAACGTGAAACTATGCGGTTACCAAACGTTTCCTTCAATAAATCAATTGTGGCACGAGCTGTGTGACATGTGGCGCCGTCTTGTTGAAACCACAGCTCCTGCACATCATGGTTGTTCAATTGATGAACGAAAAAGTCAGTAATCATGGCTCTATAGCGGTCACCATTGACTGTAACGTTCTGACCAGCATCGTTTTTAAAGAAGTGCGGACCAATGATTCCACCAGCCCATAAAGCACACCAAACAGTCAGTTTTTCTGGATGTAACGGTGTCTCAACATACACTTGAGGATTATCATCACTCCAAATACGGCAGTTTTGTTTATTGACGTATCCATTCAGACAAAAGTGAGCTTCATCGCTAAACAAAATTCTCTTATGAAAATCGGGATCAACGGCAATCTTGTTTTGGGCCCATTCACCGAATCTACGCCTTGCTAGGTGATCGTGTGGCTTCAATTCTTGCACGAGTTGGATTTTGTAAACACGCAAACCAAGATCTTTCCGCAAAATCTTCCATAAAGTGAATGGACACATATCCAATTCCTGTGCACGATGACGCATAGACTGATTCGGGTCTTCCTCTACGCTACGCTCTACAGCAGCAATGACTTCTTCTGTACGCACTGTACGACGTCTCTGTGGATGCGTATTATCATTTAGAGTAAACGTGGTGCGAAAACGTTCCATAGTTAATCGAATTAATTGCTCTGATGGACGATTATGTTGACCGTAAAATGGACGTAGTGCGCGATACGTATTTCGAAGAGAACCATGATTTTCAAAATAAATTTGCACAATTTGGAAGCATTGTTCAGGCGTCAGTCTATTCATATTGAAATGCCAAACCAAACTAAACATAAATCACTTGACAGCTGACAAAATGGCCGCCAGTTAAAAAAGTGTTGTCAACTTAAAGTTTTATTCCTCTATAAAAAACACCCCTTAGTTGATAAAATACAGTTTTTAGTAATAATACAATATTTACATCATAAAAATTCGCTATTCGCACGTTTTGTGAAGTTTCCGGTTCTTTATTTAAAGTGTATTTATCAGTGTCAATTATTTATAAAAACATTAATTTGTTATCAAAGTAAATAATGCACACTAGCATAATGTAGAAGATATTTGCATATCATTTATTAACAAATTATTTTAATAATATATAAAAATATTTTAAAATTTTTATATCATTACACTTATATACAGAGTGATTCTCCGGGACCTTTATCGATCGATTGTGGGAAAACTATAACTAGGAAGAATCTGAAAATTTGGGAATGTCCTAATATGCATGAGGGACAGTCGGCTAAAATATATTGTGATATCCGAAGAAACAGAAACTTTATTTTTGATTGTCCCCCAAATAAAAAAATCAAGTACTGTTAGGTCGGAGGAGCGAGCTTGCCAAAGATGTGGCCCATTCTTGGCTATCCATTGATCATGAAATAAGTTTTGCAGATGGTTGTTAACTAAATGAATATTATGTGGAGGCGCCCCATCATGTTGATAAAATAGATTTCTATGATCAGTCAGCGGCAAGTTATCTAAATAGTTCACCGAAGTAGCGCTCACCTATAAATTAAAAAAAGGTATTTTGTATCCAGAAGTCTTCAAAAATGGCTAACTTACCATTCAAATGATCTTGGTAGAATTTTACGGCGACGACGCCGTCATTTCTTATAGTACAGTACAAGTTAAACTGCCAAAACTCTTGAAATTTTAATTCTCTAAATGGATGTACGTTTGAGTCGCTCCAATAGTGGGAATTGCGTCGATTAAACAATCCATTTTTTGTGAATTTGGCTTCGTCCGACCAAATAATATCCAAAAAACCAGCATTTTCTGGTGACCGAAGTAAAATAACTTGACAGAACTCTACTCTTCGTGGAAAATCAGTGCCATTTAAATGTTGTACTGTGGAATATATATACGGATGAAAACTGTATTTCCATAAAATCCTTAAAACTGATGTTTGAGATAATCCAGACTCTAACGCTAGTTGCGTTGTAGATATTGTCAGATATGCGGCGAAATATCTTAAAATTGTAGTTTCAATATTTTCATTATTAACAACTGGTTTATTTCTATTTCTTTTTACTTTTATGGATCCACAGTTCTTGAAGTTTTCTATAATCTTTTTAACAATTGGTGGTGTTGGTTTCTATTTCTGGGGATTCGAATCGCGAATGTATTGCATATTTTTGGCATACTCTGTTAAATTCTCCATAAATAATAAATAAGTTTAAATAATCTTCGTGCGTGTAATTTAATCGCCCCGGCATGATTATTATTAAAGAATGTCAAATACCAACATACCAGCAATAAAGAATAATGTGGAAGTCACCATTCAAGAAGTAGAGAAAGCTATAAAATCCTTAAAAAATAGAAAGTCTCCCGAACAAGACGGAATGCATAACGAATTGTTGAAATACGGAGGACAGCGACTAACACAGGAACTCACAAGCTTCATTCGAAAAATCCTGACACAATGCAAAGTACCAGATAGATAGGTGGGAACCAGCACAATGATGCTTATGTTTAAGAAAGGTGACAAACAAGAACCAGAGAACTACTGGGGTATTAATCTATTGGACACAACTCTGAAACTCGTTACGAAAGTAATCAAAAATAAAATTAATTCGGTTACAACACTGGAAGACGAACAGCAGGGATTTAGATCAGGAAGGTCTTGCGTGGATGCAGTATTTATTCTACGACAGATAGTCGAAAAATCTATAGAATACAATAAACCAACATTTTTATGCTTTATAGATCTAACAAAAGTATTCGATCGCATAAAGCTAGATGACGTAATCCACCTGTTATATAAGAGAAATATCCCTATCAACATAATTCAGACTTAAAACATATACGCAAACAATAAAGTTCAGATTCGCACTAACGGTAAATTATCAACACCCATACCAGTCAACAGCGGTATTAGACAGGGAGATTCGCTTAGTCATTTGTTGTTTAACATGATAATGGACGAAATAATAAAGGAGGTGCGACTTGGTAGAGGATATAAAATGGGTGATACAGAAATAAAAATTCTCTGTTACGCTGATGACGCTGTGATATGTGCCGAAAATGAAGACGACCTCCAGAGATTGTTAAATACCTTTAATCTTACGGGAAGAAAATATAATATGATTATCTCAGCCGAAAAAACTAAATGTATGGCAACCTCAAAAGAACCCCTCCGATGCAAACTAGAACTAGATGGTCGAATAATACAACAAGAAATGAGTTTCAAATATCTAGGAATCGACATAACTAGTTATGGCAACATCGAAGATGAAGTAAGAGGGCAAGTGGCCAAAGCAAATAAAGTGGCGGATTGTCTCAACGACGTGATCTGGCGAAACAAACACTTACAACAAGAAACAAAGGTTCGGATCTACAAAACCACAATTAGACCTATTATGACATACACCTCAGAAACACGACCAGAGACGACAAAAACGAAACAACTATTGGAGACTACAGAAATGAGAATACTTCGACGAATAACAGGGAAAACGCTACTAGACAGAGAAAGAAGCGATAACATTAGGCAATCATGCAACACAGACTGCATTAATGAGTGGGTCCTACAGCGTAAGACACAATGGAACAAACACATAAGCCGAATGACAGAGGGTAGACTGGTAAGGATCGCACGAGATAAATCGCCTAGTGATACACGCAGTAGAGGTCGACCACGGAAAAGGTGGAGCGATAATTTAAGTCCAGAATGAGGAAAATCGAAGAAGGAACAGATCAGGGACCTATTATAGAAGGTAGAAGAAGAAGAAGAAGAATGTCAAATGGCAAGAAATAGTGACAATTCTGTAGGGTTCGATTGTTTTATTTTCGCCACGCCTCGCCATCATCTGAGAGTTAACGGATATTGACGAAGATATTAGACGTTCTATTAATAAATATAAAATACCCAACTCCTCAACAAAATGTCATAAATGTACCTCCTATGGACAGTGTTGTCTTATAACACACGGAACCACCAACAAAATTGCCAGATTGTCCGAAAATCAAACATTTGGACAATTTTCAACACATGTAAGAAATTTGGCACAATGTTTGAAGCAGGCGCGGATCCAAGGGGGGGCGGTGGGGGCAATCGCCCCCCCCCCCCTCCAAGAGCCTTGAATTTAGGAAAATAGACCCGATTTTGCCTCTTTTACTATAGTTTATTCAAGAACTAGAGAGAATAATAAATCATTTCTACACTTTTTTTTCTTCGCGAACTACCTGTGTTCTTTAGTCCGGTGTCTTTGGCAAAATCTGTTAGGCACATATTATTTTTCATAAGAATGGGTTAGAAATTTTATAATCAAAAATACCGGTCTATAATAATGGACTATTTGTCATGGGCGTCAGAAGGAGGTTTATTTTATCACTATTTATGGCATAGAATATTATTTCGGTAATAAACTTAAAATAAAAAGTTTTTATAATATTATTTTATTTCTTATGATTTCTTAATAATTCACATACATTAGAAAATATAGATAATTTTGACAAATTTAATACAAATCACAACTGTATTTTTATTATTTTTAAGTCTGGCATAGAAACCGTTTTAGGCACATTCAGACTAACACGTTGCCTTTTTCTCTCAAAAAATTCTAAGTTATAATTTAAATACTTACAAAATATCTATTGTCAAAAATACAAGAAGTTGAACATATATAAAAAAATAAATTCGTCCATATAATACTAAAAATTCTTTGGGGCTATCGGCCATATTATTATTAATTAAAAACATTTTTAGGACATTTGAGGTTTCAGTTTATTTATTTCTTAAATCATCTGCAGAATTACAACTAAACACTAAAAAGGGATTCAAACGTAATTAATTTTTATATGTTACAGAAAATTTAAATAATTAATTTTGTTTACGCTGGTAAACATTACGTATCTAATTCATAATCAAAGTCAGTGAAGCTATCATCGCTCAAATTAATTATAATTGGTTCCTCTATCTCACCGACCATGAGATCGAGTTTCCACATTTTCTTTTATTCTTTTATTATATGGATTTTTCCCAATTTTCTGCACTAACTTTATTCAAAAATCTTTCAAAAGTTCAGTTAAATTACTAATTTTGTAAGTTGTGTTATTTCTAGCAACTCTACCTTTTACTTGAGAGAGATATTTCCTTCTCCAACGGACAGTTTCCGGACGATCTATAAGAACAGAGTAACTATCTGGTTTTTCCCAGCAAAAATTAAGTTCTCTGAGCAATTTCCAGAGCTCAGTTCTTTTAATTTCAGGTAAATCTCGATCTTCATTGATTTTAGTTAGAATTTTGTCGACGGTTGGGATCTGCTTCTCATAATAAAATGTATGTACAAATCCGTTTATTGCAGTTTACATCTCTGCTTCCAACGAGGTTTTTCGTCTACCTGTGTTCGAATGTAGCTTGGGAGTACTAACAATTCCAGTTGTTTTTTTCTTCTTCAGTATTCGGTACGTAATAGATTTTCCAACTCCTGTCATGTTGGAACACATCTCAACAGAGCTTTTAACATTATTATCTAGATATTGATATCTTAAGGTATCATAAACATTCATCGTAATAAGTTTTGCGTTAAGGAAAAAATGTCCTGGTTTAATGATTTTGGAAGATGTGGAAGCTATATCTTTTGGGTATCTCACTAATCTCAAATAATGTATAAAAACAAGCACATATAAGATAAATCACCAAGGACACACTGTAAGGTGTACTTTGCTCACTGACAGAAATTAAATTGAATTATCAGAAATTTTATTGTTACAGTAAATTTATAAAAGCTTATAATATTTAAATATAATTAGATTTATGGCAGTCCTCAGTTACCTGCGGCACTGGAGCAGGTACGTTGGAGGTTTCGGTAACAGTTTTATTACTCTCTCTAGTTCCTAAATAGAGTATAGGAATGTGTATGCTTGCGATCGCCCCTCCCCTTCCCAAGAGCTTTGAGTTCAGGACAATAGAACCGATTCTGCATTTTATATTAGGAATGTGTATGCTCCTGGTACTCCCCCCCCCCCGTTGACAACTTGTTTTTCTTGCGATAGCCCCTCCCCCCCCCCCAAAGAGATTTGAATTCAGGAAAATAGACCCGATTCTACCTCTTATAATAGGAATGTGTATGCTTTTCGCATCCTCCCCCCTGTCGGAAACTTGTGTTTTCTTGTGATCACCCGCCCCCCCCCCCCCATCTCCAAAAGCTTCAAATTCATAAAGATAGATCTCATGGAGTAAAGATTCCTGAAGATGCCTCGTACAATCGTAGACGAAACGTCGGATAATAATTCCAATTTGATAATAAACCCAAGAACCCTGATTTTCAACTTGACCAAAGCAGTATAAAATGTTTATATACTAAATATTCAACTTAAAATATCTTGAAACTGTTGGAATTTTGAATTAAAATTGTAAAAATTTAAAAATAAAAAAATTACCACAAGAATGTAATTATGCAGCCTAGTTTTCTTTTTGCTCCACCGCTTTTAATTTAATTAATTTAAAAATAGCGTAAATCATATTTGAAGTAATTTATACAAGGTGGTTCAAACTAAACAAAAAACATCAGTTCTAATATTTTCAGTTACTTACTCTGTTCAGTGGAGTCCCGCTTATTACTGGGCAAGCGGTCTGGATGGGGACGATTTTTTCTAGAACAGCAACAGCAGCAGTTACCCATGGCACCTGAGATGGAATAATTTTTTTAAAGAGAGATATCACAAGATGACCCTAGAGTTACTTGTCATATTTATATGAAGCCTAAAACAAAAAATAAATAAATGAAAAATTTTCATTAATGAATTAATGATATCGGACAGTTAAACTTTTAAATATACAAATATGTACATGGGGACTGACATCTAAAGTGCTATTTTGGATATACACTATGGTGATCGGCCTCATGATAACGTACGCCGCTATTGTATGGTGGCGTAGTACAACAAAGCACAAACACATTCTTCAACTTGACAAAGTTCAGAGAATGGTTTGTATGGGAGTCTGGAGTGCGATGAGGGCTCTGAAAGTTCTGGTGAACCTGCCTCCTCTTCACATATACATAGAGAACGAGGCCCTGAAGACTGTTTATCGTCTCAGTTACCTGGGGCATCTTGGAATTGCGGTGGAGAGGTGTCCATCACTCCCCATGTGGACAAATTACATGACGCTGCTTTTACATGCCAACCTCTCTCTGGAGATATTTCTGCCAAGAGAGGATTGGGAGGGAGAACAAAATCTTCCGAAAAATGAATCCTGTTGGTATACTGATGGATCTCGACAAGATGAAAGAGCTGGAGCCGGAGTATTCGGCAGAAGCACAGGAGTCAGAGAGTACTACCCTCTCGGACAATGTGCGACAATTTTCGCAGCGGAAATTTATGCTGTTCTGCAGTGTGCCCATCCCTGTGGGAGGGACATAGACAGTAGTAGAGTAATAAATATATGCTCAGACAGCAAGGCAGCGATATTGGCACTGAAGTCCAGTGTAGTAACTTCGTAATTCGTGTCTGAGTGCAAGGATGTACTAAAAGGTATGACAAGGAAAGGCTGCACAGTCAGACTCGTATGGGTCCCGGGTCACCCCGGCATAAGCAAGAATGAGGAAGCAGAGCGTCTGGCCAGGTTGGGTTCGGAGACTGCACCGTATGGACCCCAACCAATATTACCTGCCCCAATTGCTATTGGCAAAAGGAAATTAAAATCGTTGCTGGAAAGTAAATTTGTTAAATCATGAAGGGAAGCTCCTGGAATGAGGTGTCCTAAGGAACATATAACTGGGTCTAGTGCACGGCGTACTAAGGAGCTTCTCTCCTTGGGAAGGAAAGAGCTGCGAATTGTGGTAGGATTGTGGACAGGACATTCTCACCTCAGGGGCCATCTTCACAGAATCGGTGTCGAAGACGACCCGACGTGCAGATGGTGTTTGGATAAGGATAAAACTGTTGACCATGTCCTCAGAGAGTGCCTAGCACTCAACGGATGGAGACAGAGATATTTCGGAGATACAATTTTGTTAGCGGAAGCAGTTAGGCAAATTCAACTAACGAGGCTGCTTGGATTCGCAAAGGCGATCGGCCTCGGATAACCTGCAGCGATGGTGGGAATTAAAAGGCCCAATGGAGGCCTAGGCATCGATGATCTAGTATCACCACCCCTTTTTCATTCATTCACTCATTCATATGTACATACATATTCAAAAAGTTCCGGAATTAATTTTTTTTTTACGAATGAAAACAAGAGCTTAGAAAAAAGATTTTATTTAGTTTCCAACATAATTCTCTACTCGTTCTATACAAATTTTGCTGCGCTCGAATAGCCGCCTCGACATCTTCAAAACGTTCTCCCTTCATCGTCATTTTCAATTTTGAGAATAAAAAAAGTCTGTCGGAGACAGATCTAGCGAGTAGGGTGCGTGATGAATCATGGAGATCGACTTTTGGGTAAAAAATTGTGTGATATGTGTGGCGCATCGTCGTGTAACAGAAATCAGTCACCGGTGCGCTACAATTGCGATCACATGTGACGCAGCCGCTTCTAAAGTCGATCCAGGACACTGTTTGGTCTGAGAACGCGAATTCGCTATGGATAATTCCGCAAGAATTGAAAGACGAAATGAGCACCATCCTTCGCTACTGCCTTGCCACTCAGGGTAAGTCCACACGACAAGAAAAATTTGATCGTAGGCGTACTACGCGCTTTTGTGATAAAAATGTATTGTACACACGGGACATTTTTTACGCGGTTATAAGGGGTGTGGTTTTTTTGTCTTAACCTAACTTTTATCAGGATTTTTGATTATATTTTATCTAAAAATTAACATAAAGCAAAATAAAACATTAATTGCGGCACTATTTTAATCCAGAAAAAAAAGCTACAAAATGTAAGGAGAATATTGATATATTCTTTATCAAAAAAACAGGAAAGTCGTCGCTACAGGGTCCGGTTTGTATTTGAGGAGAACATTGGAGAAAGGCTTGGACATACTAATAATTTAATTCAATAAATGTGAGGAAATGATCCTGATTTTTGAAAAATATTTTCCTGTTACTATTGGTGAATTTAAAGAGCTCTTCGCTGTTGTTGGGCCAATAATTAGGAAACACGATATGGAAATGTGTACAGCTATGCCTTTATTACTAGGTTGGAAATATCATTGTGATATTTAGTTGATGAAATCAGCATGTGAAAGTAACAGTGCGAATTCCGAGTCGGTAAACAGTGTTTCTGAAATTATCCCGGTTACTTGTGCAGTAATATGGGACTCTGGTAAAAAATTGAGTTCGAAGAAGAAAATTTCAATATAACAGTGTAATTTTAACAATCGTTTTAATAATTACAATTGTTTGTAGTTTTTAGAAGAATACTGCTGGTAAAAAATTGAGTTCGAAGAAGAAAATTTCAATATAACAGTGTAATTTTAACAATCGTTTTAATAATTACAATTGTTTGTAGTTTTTAGAAGAATACATTACATATGATATTAACTGAATTTCGTTTATTAAATTTCCTTCAATGTTAATTTTTACTTTTGAATTGTTTATAATAGGTTTATATAAAGTTTGCGAAGGGTAGGGTTACCAGATGATAGGAATTTTCCTGACATGTCTGAAATTTTAGCCCCCTGTTAGAGAACCAAAAAAAACTGCAATTGTCAGTATTTTTTGAAATCAAAAGAGAAAAATCTCAGTAATAAAAAATTATTTATAATCATTCTAGTAAGAAAAAATAAAATAATTAAACGTTAACAAAATGAGTGAATTATTAGTTTAGTATATTAATAAATTTAGTTTCGTACTTTTTATTGCTTGATGTTTCTTTTGGCAATTGCTGGTCTTTTATAACCATTTCATGACATTCTTCACATGATATGTTCTTTGGGTTAAATTGTATCGAGAGTAGAACCTTAACAGAATATATTGTCGTAAACCAACTATTACTACAAATTATTAATTATTAAATTACTATATATAAGCATGCCCTAATCTCCGAAACTAAAACTTTACTTTTTACAGATACCATTAGCTTTGTTCATATTGTCATCGTCCCTTAAATACACACATGTTCATTTCAGTAATGATATAAATAAATAGTTATGTTATATTTGTTAGTACGCCTGTGACTGTAAAATAATAATTTAGATACAGAAATAGAATATATCTAGGACATGAATATAGAGACAAGGGGAACTAAAATTAAAAAACTACAATAGTGACATTAAATTAATAAGTAAGAAGAAAAACTGTTGTTATCTCAGGATTTAGTGAACATTTTAATAAAATATTAAAAGTAATAGAAGATTTATTTGAATTCACCGAAACCAGTAATAAACCAAAAGCAGAACCAACAAAGTTATAACATTAGTGGCAGCGCAAAGCTTATGAGAATATAGACAACCTATTTCTCTCCTTAGTTCACTACGCTCCCATTAATAATAACACTCGCTCGATATTCGCATTTGGTGCTTCGACTGTAAATATTTTGAAAATCTCACTGTCTTAACATACCACATACAACATTCAGATAAAATGTCCGGATAATTACTGAAAAGTTAGGGATATTGTCAGGAAATATCATTATTTGATCTGGTAACAATAGCTAAGGGCATGTCTGTGGATTAGCGTCTCGATATCAGAGATTGTCGTTGAATGGAAATTGTATAATATAACGGTGTGGATATAACCACTGCTAATGCATCTCACACTGAGGACTCCGTGAAAGCCGTATAAACATATATACATATATATATATATATATATATATATATATATATATATATATATATATATATATATATATATATATACAGGTATGGAAAATCCAAAACAGAACCTCTAAATAATGTAACAGAAAGCGACGGACAACCGGTTTAGCTATGTTGAAGAAGCGAAATTAAGCATACTGTTGTATCGTAGCTTGCTTCCTGGTTTCCAGCATTTTGGGTTCATCAAAACACAGTGGGTCGAAAGTACGGATTTAATATTAAAAATAAAAATCGGATCCAAGCTAGCAGACTGAATCTTTAAAATCATGAAAATAAATTCGAAAAATGTCTAATGTGATTCAATAGCTGTTAAATATGTAATTTAATACATGGGTATCGATAATCGTTAAAAAGGCGAAAGTACTTTTTCCTCTCTGCTTAGGACTTAACAAATACCAATGCAAATAATTTGTAAGTAACATAATATTTATTGATTCATATAAATGAATAAATAATACGACTGTAATGAAAATAATAAAAAGAACTTTTTAATCATTGCCTTCTTTGTTAGCAGCTCTTTTCTCATTCTCCAGTACGTACGAATTGTTGTAAGAATCCTTACGATGTCAATAAACAGTGTAAGGATCCATCGACATCAAAAATTTTGGAACATATCCTCCATATTTTTTCTCAAGAAGATTTTCGGGCAAAGTCTAGACGATAGTTTTTTTTATCAACTTGTCCGTTGATTTTTGTGCATCTTTGGACAGTTAACCTATAGGTAATATTGCAAATGCTATGATGTCTGGTCAATGGAGTAAGTGATTTGTGGATTCCTGTTGGCATGTTGTACCAAGAATATCTTTTGAAGAACAATCTTACTGTTTGAAGTGTGTATTCCCAAATCTTTTCTATTGCAGTTTAATGTCCGCTTTCAATAGTTTGCAAAATGACGGGAAACCGGAAGATCAGTTTTCGCTTTACTCTTGTTATAATAGCTGACTCATCATTGTTCTCGAAGAAACATCGACCTGTGTTGCCATCGTTAGTACTTCCTAACCCTTTCTTTGGCATTTTAACAAGAAGTCCTAATCTCTCTCCTTAAAGACCTGTTGGGTGGTAGTCTTTGTCTGTGCTTTCACCTCTTTATATTTCTGCTTATGGGCTCGCCACTGCTGTGTGTCACGTTAATACACGAGTGTAGAGTTAACCGTTGTAGCTTGAAATACTCTGTATTTACTGGGACACAGTATCAATATTGTTGAACTGAGATGTTGTTTGGCAGAGGTAACAATGTTGAACCGATATCGTTCCAGTCAAAGCATTCACCTAGCCGTCTGTCATCTTCATAGATAAGTAAATACTGAAGCTGGGGTGGCAAAGAGAACTCTTATATATGGTGGAAGTTGTCTAGTTTGAGTTCATAATTTTCTATTTTCTTTAAAAACTTTTGTTTGATTTCCTTAATAAATTCAAATTTCAGAGGCTCGCAATTCATAGTAAGGAGGGTTTGGAATTGTACAATAGAATCTGTTCGTGTTGAGTTTGCGTGTTAAGACCTGCTAATTGAAGTGGAATAAGAGAGGCGAGGAATAAGTTTGTATCAGAAATATTCAGATCAGTGAATTTCATTTTGTACTGGCTCTGACCTGACGTTCCATCGAAGCTCCATTTGCAAATGAAACTCACATTTACAAATCTACTTTATCGATTTGTTCAAGGGCGTCTAACTGAAGCAATATAATTCGATCCACTGTATGATCCAGTAAGCCTTGGACTTTAACCTCGGCTTTTGATTTAGTAAAGGTTAGATAATCGTCATGTGTATAACATGCTTTTTTGTAATTTACACACCAGAGTACGATGAAAATATATTACTGCCTTTCTGTTTAACCCATTTTCGTAATAGTTGATATTTGTCTCTCGACAATCCAATGTTTCGACAGAAGAGCGGCGCACAAATGTAACTGGACGCGACGCAAGCACAACACTGTTGCGTTTGACCTGAAACAACATTTTAGAAATAAAAGACTGGCCGTTCATATTACCGAGATTTAATAGAAACGATATTATAGCCAAACTTTTAGTTTAAATTTCTTAACCAGAAATTATTTTGGCCCGTTTTCTCAAATTCTGACCCACTAAACCCCTCTAACTTCTTAGTTCGGGACAAAAGATCGTAGGGAACGCCTACGCGCAATATTACCCCCGCTAATTTCCGTGCGACACGAAGACGAGCACACAAAATATCCGTAAGGGGGTATTTTGTGGACGAGCAGTACCTTGAAACGAATGAGATGGTGTATTTACTTTTCGTCTAAACTTATGACGTAATCGACAGAATTTGAAATATTTAATGACTATTTGCTACATTGATTGTTTTAAATGCATCAAATAGTCGAAATACAAAAAAAAAATATTTTTGTTGGCCGTTGAGCGTAAAGAAAATTGATATTTCTGTTACAAAATAAACATTTATTCTAATAAAAATTCTAGTGAAACGCAACGGTAATTTCTAAGTAAAAAAGTTAATAAACCGCTTTAAAATTAAAAATCATTCTCAAAAGTAAACTTTGATTCTGGTAAAAAATAAAAATAACACGTTCAGTAATTATAAATAAATAAATAAATAATTAAATTCAATTTAAATCAACTAAAAGTAGAGGTGTGAAACAGGCCTCCACTTTGAGCGAGACAATAACCCAGTCTATTGTAAAATACGGTTCGCGTATTTGCCAAAACTTCAGGGGTTATATTCTTATAAGCCCTTTCCATCATGTTCTCACAAAACACCATACGTGTTTCCTGGTCTTCCAGAAAAATTTCGTAATTCGCAATTTGTAACAGCGATATTTGTTCCGCTTTAAAATATTCCGAACTGTTCAAACGTTCATGTCAATTTCTTCGGCAATTGCGGTACTATTGCAAGGAAATTAATTTCTGCTAAACTACAAACGTCAGTCTTCTGATTTACTTGTTCTTCAGTAATTTGAGGAACCGGTTGCTCCTCATTATCAGTGCATTTTTAAAAATTTTTAGACAACCGGTTGTCTCAAATTTTTTAATAATTTCGGAAATTCTAAATTTTGAAAGAACAGGATAATTTTCGCACGTAAATGCAAATCTGCCGATTATCTCATGTATACTTTTACCAGAATAATACCACTTAATAACCTGTACTTTTTGTTCCGTGGAATAAACTACCATTTTAAATAAAAAAATTTGACTCGAAACACGGAAATACCAATATTCGGTATTTACAGTTCGACGGGCTGAATGAAAGCAAATAACTTGAATCCTCTTGTTGTGCTAAGGCGTGAAGTATGTATGCTGCCGCCCGCTCTCACCGCGCCAGCATTGTATTACCCCTCATCCAAGGGCCAAACTGGTAATTTACACGTATGTCGATGCTTATGATGCATTATCTTGTCTCATTCTGATTTGATGAATAATGTAGTATTTTCTTTATCATCCTTAAGAAATGTCGAGTTTCTGGTTGGGATTTTCCAGACCTGTATATATATATATATATATATATATATATATATATATATATATATATATATATATATATATATATATGTATATATATATATATATATATATATATATATATATATATATATATACAGGTGTGGAAAATCGAGAACAGAACCTCTTAAAAAAAAGGGAACGTAATAAAAAGCGACGGACAACCCGTTTAGCCATGTTGAAGAAGTGAAATAAAGCATACTGTTGTATCGTAGCTTATTTCCTGGTTTTTAGCAAAAATGGCGTCGGACATGGACCTTTCGCTGGTTTCGGGTCGTCAAAACACAGTGGGTCGAAAGCACGGATTAAATAAAATAAAAAGAATAATTGTATTTCCATGAATAAAATATTGCGCTTGACTTCAAGGTACATTTTAAATATAATACTATAATAATAAATACATGGATATCGATAATCTTTAAAAATGCGAAAGTACTTTTTCCTGTATGTTTAGAACTTCTTAACAAATACCAATTCAAATAATTTGTAAGTAATATAATGTTTTTTGATTAACATGAATGAATAAATAATACGACTGTAATAAAAATAATAAAAAGAACATTTTAATCATTGCCCTTTTTATTAACAACTCTTTTCTCATGTCCCAATACGTACGAATTATTATCCGAATCATTACGATGTCAAAAAACAGTGCAAGGATCCGTCGACGCCAAAGTTTTGGAACAGATCTTCCATATTTTTTTTCACGAGAAGATTTTCGGGCAAAGTCTAGGTGATATTTTCTTCTCAACTTGTCAGTTGATTTTTGTGCATCTTTCGACTGTTTAGCTATCGGTAATATTACAAATGCTATGATGTCTGGTCAATGAAGTAAGTAATTTGTAGATTTCTGTTGGCATGTTGTACCAATATTATTCCTTGAAGAACAATCTTGTTGTTTGAAGTGTGTATTCCCTAATCTTCTCTATTGCAGTTTAATGTCCGCTTCCAATAGTTTACAAAATGATGAGAAACCGGAGGATCAGTTTTCGCTTTACTCTTGTTATAATAGCTGACTCATCACTGTTTTCGAAGAAACGTCGAGCCGTGTTGTCATCTTTAGTGCTTCCTAACCCTTTCTTTGGCATGTTAACGAGAAGTCCTAATCCCTCTCCTTAAAGGCCTATTGGATGGTAGCCTTTGTCTGTGCTTTCACCTCTTTGTCTTTCTGCTTACGGGCTTGCCACTTCTGTGTGTCACGTTGATACGACAAATACAAGCCACATTCGAAGAATCGAATACATGCGTGTAGAGTTAACAGTCTTAGCTTGAAATACTCTGTATTTACTGGAACACAGTATCAATGTTGTTGAACTGAGATGTAGTTTGGCAGAGGTAACAACGTTGGACCGATTTCGTTCCAGCCACAGCATTCACCTAGCCGTCTATCATCGTCAAAGATAAGTTGTACTGTACTGAAGGTGGGGTGGCAAAGGGAACTCTTTTATATGGTGCAAGTTATTTAGTTCATAATTTTCTTTTTTCTTTAAAGACTTGTTCGGTTTCTGTTGAGAACAAGAGTGGTGAGAAATAAGTTTGTATCAGAAATAATCGGATCAGTAAATTTCATTTTATACTTGCTCTGATCTGACGTTCCATCGTAGCCCCATTTGCAAATGAAACTCATATTTACAAATCTAATTTATCGATTTGTTCAAGGGCGTCTAATTGAAGCAATATAATTCGATCTACTGTGTGATCCAGTAAGCCTTGGAATTTATCCTTGGCTTTTGATTTAGTAGAGGTTCGATAATTGTCATTGAGTACCATGCTTTTTTTTTTGTATTTTACACACCATATTTGTCTCTTGACAATCAAATGTCAAATAGAAGAGCGGCACCTTCATTGGCATTAAGCAAGTTCGGAAAAAACTAGATATTCTGCGGAATTGTGTAAAAGTCGTAACCTATACTTCAATTGTCATTGCATTTTAGGATAATTTGCTTAATTTTTCGTATAAAAGTTAAAAAAAAAATTAAATAGCTATTTTTAATTAAGTGCCTACCTCCTGAAGGAGCCTAGCCGCTCATATTACCGAGATTTAATAGAAACAGTACTATAGCCAAATTTCTAGTTTAAATTTCTTAACTAGAAATTTTGTTTATTTTGGCTACGTTTTCTTAATTGTGACCCACTAAGCCTTTCAGGTTAGTTCGGGACAGATGTTGTCGGGGAACGCCTACACGACATATAATGCCCTCTAACTTCCGTGCGACCGGAAAAACAAACAATCAACCATCAGTAGCTGGAAATCAATGGGAGGGTGTATTGCTTTTGTCTAAACATATAACGTAATCGACGCAATTTGGAATATTTAATAACTATTTGATACATTGATTGTTTTAGATACATCAAATAGTCGAAATACAAAAAAAATATTTTTTGCTGGCCGTTGGGCGTAAAGAAAACTGGTATTTCTGTTACAAAATAAACATTGATTCTAATAAAAATAACGGTAATTTCTAAGTAAATAAGTTAATAAACCACATTAAAAAATCATTCTTAAAAATAAACTTTGATTCGGGTAAAAAATAAAAGTAACATATTCAGTAGTTATAAATAAATAAACAAAAACGTCTAAAATTCTACAAGAGGTGTTCAAACAGGCCTCCACTTTGAGCGAGACAATAACCCAATCTATTGTAAAATCCGGTTCGCGTATTTGCCAAAACTTCAAGTGTTATATTTATAATAACTTCATTAATTTTTTGTCTCAATTCATCCAAATTCATAGCACGATCATATATGTGCCGATAAATTTTTTGGGGAACATGACCCCAAAGAAAAAAATCGTTTGGGGCCAAATCGGGAGACCTGGGTGGCATTTGAATGGTTCCCCTTGTGCTTATGAGGCGCTCAGGAAATATAGTTTGTAAAAACTGTTGCACTTCTCTCGCATTATGAGCAGGGCAACCATCCTGCTGAAACCAAATTTCCTCAAAATTATTATTCAATGCTCGAACAGCTGGAATGACGTGATTTTGCAAAAGGTCCAAGTATTTATTGGCAGTTAGGTTCCCATTAATATAAAAGGGTCCAATGATAAAATTCCCTAACATACCCGCCCATACATTAACCTTTTGCGGGTATTGTGTTTTCTGAGGAATATTGAGATGTTGATTCTCTCTAGAGTATCTTACGGCAATAGAAGGATTGTGAGGGTCGTGCAAGGAGAATGAAGATTCATCCGTAAACAAAATGTTGCTGATGAATTTGTCCTCCCTATAAGCCCTTTGCATCATGTCCTCACAAAACACCATACGTTTTTCCTGGTCTTCCGAAAAAATTTCTTGAGTTGTTCGCAATTTGTAACAGCGATATTTGTTACGCTTTAAAATATTTCAAACCGTTTGAGCGTTCATATCAAGTTCTTTTGCAATTGCGGTACTATTGCAAGGAAAGTTAATTTCCGCTAAACTATATACGTCAGTCTCCCGTTGCTCGTTCTTCAGTAATTTGAGGACCCGGTTGCTCCTCATTGTTATCAGTGCATTTTTTACAAATGTTTAGACAACCGGTTGTCTCAAATTTTTTAATAATTTCGGAAATTCTAGATTTTGAAGGAATAGGATGATTTTCGTACGTAAATGCAAATCTGCCGATTATCTCATGTACACTTTTATCAGAGTAACATCACTTAATAATCTGTACTTTTTATTTCGTGGAATAAACTACCATTTTAAATAAAAAAATTTGACTCAAAACACTGAAATACCAACGCTTCGACGGCCGAATGAAACCAAATAACTTGAAATCCTCTTATTGTGGTAGGGCGTGGCGTATGCTGCCGCCCGCTCTCACCGCGCCAGCATTGTATTATCCCTCATCCGAGGGCCAAACTGATAATTTACACGTATGTCGATGCTTAAAATGCATTATCTTCTGTCTCATTCTGATTTGATGAATAATACAGTATTTTCTTTATCATACTTAAGAAACGTCGAGTTTCTGTTCTTGATTTTCCAGACCTGTATATATATATATATATATATATATATATATATATATATATATATATATATATATATATATAGTGCCCGCCACTTACTTTTGCCCACCCCACGTAAAAACCACTAGAATTTCAAAGTTTTATATTTCAGTAAAGAATAATCGTATGACAATTTTCAAAAAATCATTTTAAAGCTCTTTCCAAATACTTTTAGGTAACGTAAAGTGCGAGTTGAACTTTTCATTTTTAAAATATTTTATTTGATAATAAAGATGAAGAAAAGAAACGTTTTTTTTTTGGTTTTGCTAATATCAGTGTAGTTTCCCGGGAAATACTCATAGGAAAATTCTGATTAGACAGTTTTTTTGGGTTTTTCCAAGAGCTTTAAAAGGTTTTTTTTAATTTTGTTCTAAGGGCATTTTTGACCATAATAGGGTCTTTTTAACTTTTTTCCACTCTGCAGGACGAGAGATCATTTGTTTACATCGCGAAACCACACGAATACTGTCGGTGGCTTATCATTTTGGGGATTTTTTGCTTACACCCGATAGAAATTTTTGATATCAATTTCGGGTGAATCAGCATTTAACTTTTGAAAAAAAATTTTAATACGGATTCTTTTAGATTTTCGTCATCTTGACCATCTGAAGAGTTTTTTAAGTCGTTTATTCTCTTTCTTTATTTTTGATATATCATTAATCATACTACTTACAGATTCAATCAACTTTGTTAATTTATATTCAAACATATCTTTAACAGATTGCACATCAGAGTCTATTATGTTTTGTTTTAGATCATTGGTAATTGTCGCATCAAACGTTTGTTCAAATTAATAACACTAAACAACAACTAAAATGTATCTAAAATAAAATCGAAAAACTTATCTTTTTAATATTTGTTTAAGGTTTAGAGATACGTGATGTCATGTCTCTCAGTATTTTAACAATGGAAATGCAAGAATTCACATGCTACATTTGTGTTGTTATAAAAATAAAGGGGTGCAACGTTGCCAAATATACGTTTTCCCCAAGTAGGGGAAATCTTGTAAAACTTGGCAATATCGCGTGGGGATCGCAAGGATGACCCCCATATACGAAGTCCTAACCCTCTAGGGCTTATGTACTGTGTACATCAAACATCCGAAGTAGCTACATCGTAGCGAAACGTTTTATGTGTTTTCTAAACTACAAAATATAGTGGAAATTAAACAAAAACTTGTGTTTATGTTTTACATTATTTATAATGGATTTCCATCAAGAAAAAGCCATTACAATTCAAAGGTTTTAAAGTTTCAATGACATTTTGGTCCATAGGTTGCAAAATCGATATTACGTTAGGGGGCAAAAACTTAATTGTAAACTTTCCATTTTCTTGACTTAGTATTTCAGCGAAAGGGTGCGTTAGCGCATTATCTAACAACAACAATACATCGCCCTCGTTTCCCATGTCCTTTTGAAATTTCTTCACCTCGGGGATAAATATATTTTCATACCAAGTAAGAAAAATATCTGTGGTCATCCACGCTTTTTGTTGTTTAGCGTAAGTTAAGGGGATTTTAACATTTTTGAAACAGCACGGATTTTTTGATTTACCAATAAGTAGCAGTGGCAATCGATATGTTCCTATAGCGTTCGCGCAAACCATAACTGTAACTCTGTCCTTCCTCATTTTGTGCCCCGGTGCTGCATTTTCACGACGCGATGCTAATGATCTGCTTGGTAGAGCTTTCCAATTAAGACCTGTTATGTCCGCATTGTATACAAAATCTAAATCGTATTCTATTTCATCTAGAAATGCTTTTAACTCGTCTACAAAAGAGTCGGCTGAAGCAACGTTAGCAGACAGTTTTTTTCCTTCAATATCCAGTTCTCGAATTCGATGTCTAGAATTGAATCTTGCTAACCATCCCCAGCTCGCCTTGAAAGAAGTATGACAACAAGCTTTTGATTAAAATCCAATGGTTTTTCATATAAAAGAGGTCCAGATATGGGCTGGCCGCATGCTCTCTTTTGTAAGAACCAAGTAAAAACTGCGTTCTTCATAATTTCATTTTGAGATTTTTTCATGACTTTACGTTGCGAGCTTCCATCTTCTTTCTCAAGCGCGGAGGTGAATTTCATTGTGAAATCAGAATTCTTTTTAATGTCTGATATTGTAGAAGTTCCTACGCCAACTTACTGCTAAATTCACCATTTTTTATACTCTCAATTATCTTCACTTTGTCTTTAAGAGACAACACTACTTTTTTTTCGCTTGGACATTTTAGATTTCCAACGCAAAACGTAAAGAAAAATAACAGACAACCTGTCAGTTGAATGCTATCAAAAGAAAATGAAACAATAACAAACACTATTGCGCAAACAAATGAGGGCGGGAGTACACGGTCGGAGGCGGGAATCACGAACTTTAGATATAAAACTGGACTGCTCATGAAAATAATTTTTGACCCCCCCCCCCCCTTATTGGTCGCCATTCGGTGCAATGATTTGTATGGCAACATTGAATTCCCTGCTAGTTTCTTACATTGGCGTGAATGAATGTCAATTCTATTATTCTAACTAACAGGTTTAGACAATAATTATCTCTTTCTATAATATATCTAAAACAATAAATCGCTCTTCCTTGTTTTACTTGACAGGTTAATCGAGTATATTCAATAAAAAAGACCAGAGCTCCGATTCTGTAAGCATATTTTTTGACATTCTCTTTCCTTATCTCTTTTAGGACAGTGATATACTTATGTGTTAATACAGACTGAACAAAGATAGAAGATCCTTATTATGACATCCTCTTTCCCTTTACTCTTATAGAATCGCAGCCCTGGTCTTTTTTATTGAATATACTCAATTACCCTGTCAAGTACAACAAGGAAGAGCGATTTATTGTTTTAGATATAGTGTAATGGAACAAATGTTAATTATTTTTCATTGTTCAATGTCAGCTATATTTTGTTAAAATAAATAATTAAATAATCACTCTGTGAAAGATATTCCGTGGAAACAGGGTAGTTATATTTTTTATCACTATCCACGAAAGTCTAAAGGATAAATAAATCAGTTATCGAACTTAACTTTTATGATCTTTGTCGTTTAAATGTTTACTTAAAAAAATACATAAAGTCAGTTAATTTATGAAGACGTAAAAGGCCCTCTCTTAGAATTGCCTATAAATCCGTCTAAGTAATCCTGCCCTGGTTAAGTATATAAAACCAGATGTGATAAGGGTAGTTTTAACATATGGTATGTGGAATACCGTTAAAACGTTTTAAAATATTGAACGATTTTCCCATTATTAGGAAACAAAAGAATGGTCAAATAAACTCACTACAATAGAAATATATCGTTTGGCCATTTGTAAAAAGAATTCTGAGTAATCACTGTTTTTTCTATTCACAAGAAATAATGAGTTAAGATGTTTATTGCCAAAACAGCCAAGAAAAGTGAATAGTTTTTTTACAGTCTTTAACATATATTCTTTTAGTTATAGAAAGAAATAGAATAGTTTTATTAATTGTGTTTATATTAAAATTATTATTAAGATGCTCACAGGTCAATTCGTGAATCAAGCATCCGGTATAGAATAGCTAACGCCCTCGGCATGTAACGATCGAAACCTTCTAATTTTAAGGGAAAGACGTGTACCGGGTTCCATCTTGTAATTTGGGTACAAACTGGAAACAAAGGGAGAGGTGGTGTAAGATTCGAATACACTCTTTTAAGGAATAGTAAATTTTAGTTCCAATCTGAAAGTTAAATAAGGGTGATCGGTACCATTCTATAAGCCCAGTGCCGTAGTGTATATTTGGCGGGAATGAAGGTTTTCTTTGTTTGATTTATCTTTGATTTAATTCGGGAATGAAGGGATTATCGTGTGTGATTTTAGTGGGTATATCGCGATTTTCATACGGTTCGATTAAGTAATATAAATAGTTGTTTTTTCGCGTTTTATTTCTTTTTTTTTTGATTAGTATTTTATTAAGCTATTTATACGTGTTTTTTTCAAAATTTGGTTTTATATTTTTGGTTAAAATAACGGCCGAGAAGAGCAATTATGTTAGTTTTTCGTAATTGTTATTAGTTTTAAGTTTCTCATTGTAAATAGTTCGTTTTTATTCTATTTATTTTGTTTATAGACTAAGAGTTTTGAGAAACTTGTTTTATTCAATTTAATTAAAGCCTTCACGCGAATAAACTCGCGGGCGCGCTGTTGCGAGACCTAAAAAACAAGGGATGTCTACTGACCAACTAATTAGCGGCCTTTCCTGAGTCCTCAAGATCTAAGTCAGTGTTTTGTATTAAAGCTTCAAGACAGAAGTTGAACGACCAGACTTCCAGAGTGTCTTTATTACTGTGAAATTTTAATTGTAGGTTATTAAAATAGTTACTAATTAATATGGGACAGAAATGATTATAGATAAGATAATTAACGCTACCTCAATATGTCATCGGCAAGAGTCTATAATCAAATTCTGTCACAATAGTATAGAAAGAGATAGTTATTGTCTAAACCTGTTAGTTAGTAATAAAATCGCAGCCCAGGATAATTGTTGCTGTAAAACAATATTTAACTTGAATTTCTACTTTTAGTTTCCTCAAAATTATAATTTTTCTGTTTAAAGCAACTCCAATAAAGCAAATTTTTTTAACTTCTTTGGAACAGCGTAAATATGTAACAATTTTATTATTTTTAGATAACAAGCATGAAATGTCAGTTCTTATAAATAAATGAAAATGCTTTTTCTATGACTGTTCACATATTTTATTTTTTACAATAAAACTGTTATTTAGCAAAATAGCTAAAATGTGAAATATGCGCCAAAAACAAATCCAGACTAATTTTTTTTTTGAAATATCTGTTTTAGAAACATCCTTTTTCGGACGTAGCGTATAAGAAGTTAACGAAAAAAAGTTTTAAGGCATTTATTTTTAAAAATTTTATATCATGAATTAATATAGTATATTGTTTAATGTAAGGTATCGAAATGTCCACATAATCTATTTCAAAGTAAGATAGTTTCATCATTTAAAAATAGCTTCGATTAGGTCTTTGTTAAAATTATTTTCACCTCGATGCTTTTAGGGAACTGATATGTTAGGTATTTATATAGGGTTAACAACATTCATAATAATGTTGACATTTCCTTCATAAAAACGGGGCTTTAATTTAAATGAAGTAAAGTAACATTATGTATTAAACCAATTTTTTATAAAAAAAAAATTAAACTCTAAAGGGGATAATGGTAAAGCAGTTTATATTTAATTGTAAACAAAACAATATTTATTAAGATACTTTAAATATAAAGAAGCTTGTAAATACAAGAGAATTCTTACATTAATACAATCATTTTTAATCTAAATATATACATAAAGATTTACTAGCAACTTTTAATTTTTACACTAGGTCAAACTTTCAATTTACTTAACTGTTTAAGGATCTGGAATTCACCTTTCCTAGAGTTGAATTTTTGAAATGGTAATCAATCGCAGCTTCTCACTACTTTGACAAAGGATTTTCATGACACAAATTTCCTATCTGAGCTAAAATCAAGAATTTTTGTTTTATTAATTAATAACATATTCAAACAAAAGGTTATTATTTTATTTTTAGACAAAACAAATACATAAAAGTAAAATTTATGTAATTTCCAAACATCCTTAATAATTTTGAAAAATTTCATATTATATGCAATCATTTATTTCTATTTTAATATGGCATATTGGTTTTTAAACGTATAATCATTTTAAATTTTAACACCATACCAGTTTCGATATTCAGCTTTATATGTCAGCGGAACATTAACTTTATGGTAAAACGATATTGTTGTTGGTTAATGCACACCTAATTCAGGCCTTTTTTTGTAGAGCCAGTGTATGTTATTAAGTCCAAATTTAGTTGCTTCAAGATGTTTACATCAAACAGTGCTTCGTAGTTTTTTTCAGGCAGTTTATTTGTAAGAAGCACAACACAAACTTTTTGCTCATCTTCTTGTATAAAACAATTTCCAGAAATATGCTCTGAACAGAGTTTTTGCTTTAGCTCTTGAGTTTGAAGATTCTTTTCTCTTAGAAAACTAAAATATTGATAGCATTTAATAATTATCATATATCATATCCATAATACCCTTAGATTTACAATTTGATTCTAAGGTAAAATTGTATATAATTATTATTGAATGCTTTATAACTTACCAATTAAATAAATTCCAATTGACCCGATGAGGTATTTGCACGTCTTACGATGAAGAATCACATTTTTTAAAATACAAAAAAAAACCTTAAAGTTCACATTCCTGTTTGAAATTTTCAGTAAAACGTTACATAAAATGTGATAAAATCCATAAAACAGCAAAATCAAAAATAAATTTTTGTCAAAATGAAAACTATTCAGTCAATGTCATAAATACACTTTCACCAATATCATAAAAACTTAGGGAATTCATTGTTGCCAAAGCAATTATTTGCACCAAATAGCACGGAGCACGGTGGGGTCATTTTTTTTATAAGGGAGATATGGAACACGAGCAGTCCAGTTTTATATCTCAAGTTCGTGGCGGGAATAAACTGGCCGAATCATGTCGCGTTGCGCGGTCAAACTATTTTTAAATTTGCATTTAGAGCCGTGACGGAGGGGTCCCGATAATCGGATGTTCGGATAATCGATGTTTGTATAATCGGGATTCTACTGTGTTTTTTATTATTTTGTTGAAAATAAAATAAAAAACTGGTTCTTGAAAATTGCAACTGTTTTTAATTTCATTGTCATTTTTGGGTTCAGCACCCCAAAATTAACAAGAAAAAATGGTTGACTAAAAAATGGCTGTCGGACTTGCATTGTCTATTTTTATTTATTTTTACGACGTTTCGATTAGGTTGTATCTCTAACTGCTACTTTCAACAGCAGAAGAACAACTACAAAGCAAGGGGCTTAACTTCGTAGTAACACCAAAAAGCATGCCTGTTCTAGACATCATAATCTCTATAGAATTTATACAAGTTTAGGTGGAAAATAAAATCAACTTTGGAAGACAAGAAAAATCCAGTTCAAAATCTCTCCAAGTTAGAAGCATCAGCCTTAAAAGAACTTTGTAAGGATGAATCAATAAAGATTTTACCAGCGGACAAGGGAAATGCAACGGTGATAATGGACATCGTAACGTACGACCAAAAAATCGGAGATATCCTGGAAACAGGAAAATATAGACAATTACCTTGTGACCCCACTAAATCTATAGAATCAAAAATCTACAAAACACTAAGGAAATACCAAGGCCATATACCTCACAACTTACGATAGGCGCTAACACCACATTACAGTAAGCCACCACATTTTTAAGGCCTACCAAAAATTCATAAAACGAACATACCATTGAGGCCAATAACCAGCTCCAGAGGATCCCCAATAAATGCACTGGCGAAGTTTCTTTTAAAAATCATACAACCTTTAGAAGGTAAGACGAACACATATATTAAAAATTCCACACATGTCGTGAACATTCTTAGTAGCATTAATCTAAAGCCAGACGACAAACTAATAAGCTTTGATGTGGAAAGTCTGTATTCTAATGTACCATTAGGGGAATCACTAGACATAATCAAAACTAGACTTTCAAATGATACTACTTTCTCAGATCGAATCACGTTACCACTGGACGGGGTGATGGATCTTTTGGAGCGTTGCCTGCGTAGTGCTTACTTTCAAGTAAAGGACAGGTTCTACGCTCAGGACGACGGGCTTCCGATGGATTCTTCACTCTCTCCAGTCGTCGCCAATATATATATGGAATGGTTCGAAACTCATGCCATAGAAACGGCAACAGTAAAACCGAAAGTCTGCTTGGGATATGTCGATGATACCTTCATCGTATGGAAGGGCAATGATCAAGAACTTAATAATTTCTTGAAACATCTAAATAACATTCGACCTACAATTAAGTTTACCATGGAAAAAGAGGTAAATGATCAATTGTCTTTCCTAGATGTAGTGGTGAATCGCTCAAACGAAACTATTAAAACTTCAGTATCCAGAAAGCCAACACATACTGGACAATATCTTAATCGTAGTTCTAATCATTCTGTTATAACAAAACGGGGAATTATACGCAACCTCTATAATCGCACTATATCTATATGCAATAAGACCGATTCATTGGAAAAGATGTAACAAATATTAAATCCGATTTACAACAGAATGGTTATCCTTTGAAATGAATTGACGATGTTATAAATAACTTTAGAACAACGAACACTGTACAACAAGAAACACATTCCTTCTTCACAATTTCATACATTAAGGGAACTTCGGAGAAAATAACACGAATTGTCAGTAGTTATAATATAAGAACAGCCTTTAAATCAGGAAATACACTTATAGCTCACTAAACAAAAACAAAACCAAAAAATACCGATAAGAAAGAATGTGTTTACAAAGTTCCATGTGAGTGTGGTGAAATGTATATTGGGGAAACCAAACGACCGCTAGAAGTTAGAATTAAGGAACATAAAACTCATTCACAAAAAGGGGAAACATCGAGATCAGGTATTGCAGAACACTCCTGGGATAAACAACACCATATAAAATGGTCTGAGGCTGCGGCAATATATATGGAACCCAACATGAAAAAAAGAAAATTTATAGAAGCAGCTTACATTAAAAACAATAATGAAATCTTCAGTAATCCGAGTGTTGAGACACCTAATCTTTGGCAACCACTACTTTGTAACATCAAATCATTGAGGTGTGTACAGTGAAGTGAAACTTTGTGCTTCAGTGGACACAGTCCCTATATAAGCCCGTAGTCTTAAGACAAAACATTCAGTTTATACTTGTTAACGATTAGAGATACAACCTAATCGAAACGTCGTAAAAATAAATAGAAATAAAGACAATGCAAGTCCGATAACCATATTTGAGTCAATCTTCAACATTGTCTACCACCTTAAAACAAACGTAAGAAAAAATGCACTTTTCATACAATATACAACAAATAATCTAAAATTTGTTGTGTAGTGTAATTTGAGTTCTCTCTCTCAGCTCCACCTTCCCGAACACCATGTTAAACGCAAAAAATCATTTATTTAAATATAACGCCGAACCTTGGTGCACCGTAATGCAAAAAATTAATTCGCAATACTTTTAAGTCACTTTTACCACACTTTTGAAATCTTCACAAATTTTATTCAAGTAATAAATCATCAAAATTTTGTTAAAATTTGGAGACCAGTTGCAATGGCGGATCACCTTATTCGAGCGCCATCATTTCCAAAAATATGAAACTTGGAAAAAATTTAGCTGAATGGCACTTACAAAATATATCCAACTAGCGACCCGCCCCGGCTTCGCACGGGTGCAATGCTGATACTAAATACACTACAGAAAAACTGTGACTATTTATTTTATTTTTACAACAATTATTACATCGGCCTCCGACGCGCTATTTATAGGCACGCTGCCGCCGCCCCGGTCGGCCAGTACCGCCGCAAGCGCTACTTCCCGCAATTTTAAATCTGTAATATCTTCGAAAATATTCATTTAAATCTTGTGCTGTAAAGGACCATATAGATCTATATTAAATCAACAATGTATTTAAGCTATTTAATTGGATAAGGATTAATACTGTATTGGTTAAAATCGCTTCAAAATTTGCCATTATTTGTCGTAAAAAGTAAATGACAAAAAAATTTTATTGTGGGATATCCATGAGAGATAGACATATACCATCGCGGAGTTTTCTGTAGACCTTTTCAATGTGTACAAATAATTAGTACATTATTTTGATAAATCTTGTAGGGTTCAGCCTGCGTTTGCAATGTAAGCGGAAAAAAATATGATAATTAACGACATCACATTAGAAACCTCAAAAATAACAGTATTTCTCCACTATTTAATGGATGTTATTATACATATAAACCTTCACTCTATCTATTGAAAAAAACCGCATCAAAATCCGGTGCGTAGTTTTAAAGATTTAAGCATACAAAGGGACATAGGGACAGAGAAAGCGACTTTGTTTTATACTATGTAGTGATGACAATCATTACTGTCAGGTTACGGGTATTGATTTACGAGATATAAAAAAAACTGTTTAAAACTTAATTTCAAATGTTTCAATTGGAATTGGAACGGGCGGCTACTCAGGTATCTGGGAAAGCGCGGTGGAGAGGTGTCTATCACTCCCGATGCGGATAAATTACATGACGCCGCTTTTAAAACCCAACCTTTCCCTGGAGATATTTTTTCCAAGTAAAGAGCATTGGGAGGGAGAACAAAATCTTTCGAAAAATGGATCCTGGTGGTATACTCATGGATCTCAACAAGATAGAAGAGCTGGGGCCGGAGTATTCGGCAAGAGCACGGAAGTCAGAGAGTACTACCCTCTCGGACAATGTGCGACAATTTTTACAGCAGAAATTTATGCTATTCTACAGTGTGGACATCTTTGTGAGAGGAACATAGGCAGGAATAGAATAATAAATATATTATCAGACAGTAAGGCTGCGATATTGGCACTGAAGTCCAGTGTCGTAACTTCGCGACTGGTGTCTCAGTGCAAGGATGTACGAAATAGTATGACAAGGAAAGGCTGCACAGTCAGATTCGTATGGGTCCCGGGACACTCGAGAATACGCGGGAATGAGGAAGCAGACCGTCTGGCAAAGTCCCAATTGCTATTGGCAAAAGGAAATTAAAATCGTTGCTGGAAAGCAAATTTATTGAATCGTGGAGGGGAGCCCCTGGAATGAGGTGTGCTAAGGAACATATAACTGGGCCTAGTGCACGGCGTACTAAGGAGCTTCTCTCCTTGGGAAGAAAAGAGCTGCGAATTGTGGTGGTATTGTTGACAGGACATTGTCACCTCAGGGGCTATCTTCATAGAATCGGTGTCGAAGACGACCCGACATGCAGATGGTGTTTGGAGGAGGATGAAACTGTTGGCCATGTTCTCAGAGAGTGCCCAGCACTCAACGGACTGAAACAAAGATATTTCGGAGATACAATTTTGTTACCGGAAGCAGTTAAGCAAGTTCAATTAACGAGGCTGCTTGGATTCGCAAAGGAAATCGGCCTCAAATAACCTGCAGATATGGTGGGATGTAAAGGGTCCAAAGGAGGCCTAAGCATCGATGATCTAGTATCACCACCTCTTTTCCATTCATTCATTCAAATGTTTCAATAAAATTTTTGATAAAAATTCTATCTTTTACGATGCAATTTTGCAAGAATATGATTTTCAATAACTTAAAAACAGATATGAAAGGAATTTGCAGAAAAAACAGGCAATACAATGAAAAGTCGGCAAATCTAAGGACATAATATTTATCTACCTAAAATATTTTAAAAACAGAACAAAAAAACTTGCTTAAGAATAATCTATTAACAACAAAGGCTACGGTGATCGTCTGTGAATTCAAATATAAATTCCAAACTAAACTGCCATAAAAGTTTGCATTGAATTAGCAACAAAATCAAAAAAGAAAAAAAAAACAAAGTGTACCTACCTTAGGTTTTGTATTGTTGCTTGCACTACTATCTTCAGTGGCTTTTATCGACGGTACAATACATAATAAAAACACTTTGTTTTTTAATTAATTCTCACCAAACCAAAATTACCATAATTTTTATTTTTATCGCTATTTTCCACGAAGAAAGGTTTCGCAAAAATCACCGCCAATATACGACAGCCAGTGCTGTTTTTTTCGTTTACGTTATTAGTCCCAGATGGCGTTGAATCCGCTTATGGTTTGGCCTTCATTTTTTCTTCAGTTGCGAATCCACAAAAACTCCATTAATTATTCTCGTTTCGATTTAAAAATTGTGTTGAATCCCTAAACACCTCAAATTTTACTTATGACAGTTCTTAATAATAACATAAATTTAGATAGTGTTTTGAAATATACGCTTATTTTATGACAACATATTAAATTTCGAGGTTTATATACCCGAAACTCCCTAAATAAATAAATAATCTAAATAATACGGCATACAGTGCTAAAACTACAATTTTTCGATTGCCGGGGAAACCCAGACATTAAACGGCGCGGTGGCGAAACGTTGACTCGGTAATGCGTGACGTTACCGCTGCTATAAAAACCACTTATGGACACCTTGGCAGCTATTTTTAACAAGAACGCAAAATGAAAAATTCCTAGTATTAAAAAAGTATTTAATCCTTCCGTTTATAATTAATTTTTAATTTACAAAGCAAATATTTCCATGAATCAGACGATCATTTTATATCTATATTGATGGGTTTTTATGGATATGAAATAGTACTATATATTACCCATTTAGATTTAACAGGTGATATACTTGATTTTTTGGAAAGGTAAAATTTGAAAAGGAGTTTCTAGATGCGAACGGTATTTTAAAAGTACAAAAAGCGCGGGCTGTGCGTTGCCAATAATCTACGTCTCGATTATTTCCGGCAACAAGTCGAAACGAATGCTGACTGAAGACAACATCATTTAATCTATGGAAAACATTCTCTTGTAGTAGCTATTTTCGGATGGCAGCATCTGATATATATATACAGTGCCTTCATTTCAAAACGAACCATCCTTAATAACTTTGTTAAATAGAAAAATTTAAAAGAAAGAAAAAACACGTCAATTTAGGTATACAGGGGGAAGTTTAATTTTGCATTTGTTAAAAGTCTGTCAATCACCTCCTCACCTCCAACTAACCTCACTTTGATATGTCAAATGGGAACCCCCACCTTGTGACACATCATTGTAAGCAGCATAAAATTGTCTATCCAACCGTATAAAAAAAAATTAAATCGGTTGACGTACAAGCGAACAGTGTGCAAAAATGTCTTGTAATAATGCATAATATATCGGCCTCGAACTTTAGTATGTCAAATGATTACCCTATAGTGTGATACATCATTTTAAAGGACGTACGATCTGCTATCCAATGATGTCAAAAAAAATTAAGTTAATAGACGTTATAGGCAATTAGGATGCAAAAATGTGTGTTAAATATAAGCAGTTTATTCAGTTTTATTCAGTTGAAGAAAATTATTTTATTAAATGTTCAAAATGTGCGCCGTTATTAGCGAGACAATAAAAAAGCCTATTTTGAAATTCCCCACGAACATTGGCAAGGGTTTCTCTGCTAATTCCTCTACATTCCCGAACAATTCGATCTTTTAAATCGTCAATATTTTCAGGTGGGGTTTTATAAACCTTGCTTTTTAAATACCCCCAAAGAAAAAAGTCTAGAGGGGTTAGGTCTGGAGACCGTGCTGGCCATTCAATTGCACCACGTCTGCCAATCCACGTCCCTGGAAAATGTTCATTAAGCCACTCTCGAATTGCCAAAGCGTAGTGCGGGGGAGCTCCATCCTGCTGGAAATGCAAATTATTTTCATTTAGTACCATAACAGCATTTTCATCCACTTGATTTTCTAAAGATTGCACAATGGCAGGGTATATTGTGTTTTCTAAAAGGTTTAAATAAATTTGCCCAGTTAAATTATCTTCCAAAAAAAATGGCCCGATGATTTCATTGCCATAAATTCCTGCCCACACGTTAATTTTTTCGGGATATTGAGTATGCCCTTCTCGGAAAAGGTGCGGATTTTCATTATCCCAGTATCTGCAGTTATGTCTGTTAACCAGTCCATTTAGAAAAAAAGTTGATTCATCACTAAAGCAGATATTCTTAGGTAAATGGGGGTCCTCGTCAATTCGTTGGCACATTAATTCGCAAAATTGAATTCTCCTATCAAAATCGTCTTCTCCGAGTTCTTGAAGAATTTGAATTTTTTAGGGAAAAAACTTATTTTGTTTTAGAACTTTATGCACAGAGCCAGCAGAAATGTTGGTTAAATCTTCGACCTTTGAGATGGATAAAGTTGGATCTATTGCAAACTGTCCTAGTACCTCGATTTGGCATGCTTCATCTACAACCCTTTTCTCAATAGATTTTTTATTACAAACGGATCCCGTTTCTTCAAACTTTCGTACCAATTCGAGTACATATTTATGGCCCACGTTTTTGTCTTGATGCCTCTCGTTAAATGCTTTGGCGGTTCTACGAGCGCACCGATCTTCAGCTCCATAGAGAAAAATTATTTCTATTCTTTCGGCTAGCGTATACACCATTTATATTCACGTTTCAACTAGGCGTCACAATGACAATTTTAACAATAATAAACAACTGGTGTTTAAAGATCTTAAAAATTTTATTTATTGCAGTGATTTCTTGTACCTATCAGGTACCGCAAAAAATATCATTGAAATAAATACACTAGATTGATTAGACTGCAATGAATTTTGCGATGAATTTTAAAACAGGCTTAGTTTTTTCTCGCAAATATTTTAACTGTTTATTATTTTAAAAAAATATTTATTTTAAATTTAAAATAATATTTTACTCTATGAAGTAGCCATTTGACATAATAAAGTTTAATGTGATAAGGTGTCTATTATTACCACACATCTTTTCTTACTATTCGCTTGTACATCAACAGATTTTGTTTTTTTTATTGGCTAAATAGGAGATAGTATGCCCTTTAAAATGATGTATCACACTATAGGGTAATCATTTGACATACTAAAGTTCGAGGCCGATATATTATGCATTATTACAAGACATTTTTGCACACTGTTCGCTTGTACGTCAACCGATTTAATTTTTTTTATACGGTTGGATAGACAATTTTATGCTGCTTACAATGATGTGTCACAAGGTGGGGATTCCCATTTGACATATCAAAGTGAGGTTAGCTGGAGGTGAGGAGGTGATTGACAGACTTTTAACAAATGCAAAATTAAACTTCCCCCTGTATATCTAAATTGACGTGTTTTTTCTTTTTTTTAAATTTTTCTATTTAACAAAGTTATTAAGGATGGTTCGTTTTGAAATGAAGGCACTGTATATATATATATATATATATATATATATATATATATATATATATATATATATATATATATATATATATATATATTTCTTTATTTATGTAGGCCGATTACTCCGGATCAGCTGTACCGATTTAAATGAAATTTTTTGCGTTATGTTAAGGAAATTTTTGCAGTAGTTTCATATCATTTTGGTCAAAATTGGTTCAGTAAAATCCAAAATGGCGCACAAAAAGTTTAATTTTGTCCAATATTCTCCAGAACTGATATAGGGGAGTTTTCGGGCTCGCACATATCGAATTATTTTTTTTTTTAATTCAAAATGACGGACTAAATATTTTATATTTCTTAATTTTGTCCAAAACTGGTACTGGGTGATATGTAAGGGTATAAAGATCCTGATGGCTATCGGCTTCATATTGCTAATATAGGTGATGAAGTTCGAAGGAGAGACTTGAAGGAAGTCTTTGCTCCCTATGGTGAACTTAAAGAAGTCTAGTTAAATAATAGTATCTCCTGTTTCGGATTTGCTGTTTACAAAGATAAAAAAAGCTGCAGCTGCCATCAAGGCTCGTGAAGGATTTGAAGTATGCGGTTGTCGCATTAGAGTGATTTATGCCAAACCAAGAAGAAGGGATCAGGGTCGTCGATACCATTCGAATAACATACGTTTTTACCAATGTGGATACAAAGGTCACTTTTACGGAATTGCTCGGAAAAAAATACTGGTGGAGGCGATAGAAGAAAGGACCGCTACGAAAGAAGAGTGTTCTACAGGTCATCTTCGAAAAGTTATAGCGACGACTACAAATAAAAAGCCACAGGTTGAAAATCCGCTATGACTGCAAAGCCAATACTGGTGGATTTATGGTTGGTTAAATGTGTGGTTATAAAATAAAAAAAAGAACTAAAGAGAGTTCACCCAAGTTTCAGAAGTCATGAAAGAATCCGTAACATAGTGTCCCGAATCGTACCGAATTTAGAAGAGTCCTCATGCGAAGATGACAGTCGTGCATCTTGACATGTTGGCCCATTATCGAGACCAAGAAGATTTATCGAGACGATCAATACTTGGAAGGGGGCAATATAACGAACTTTATTGCAGTATACACTTCATAGTGTTAGTTTGTGTTTCTAGTTTATACGGTTTTAGATTTATTTTTTTATGAGTTTATAATGTATTTAATTAGTTTTACCTTTTTTTAATTTCCTCATGAGACGTCGATGAAAGAAGGTTTGGAACTTTTTAGTAAATTCTATTCCCTTATTTTGAACATGGAACGCCTACGACAGAAGGTTTAGAAATCGCCAGATCACGCCTGCTCCTTATTTTTATTACACCATGTAGTATGAAAATAGTTCTAGAAAGATGCGGAATCTTCTGGTATTGGCCAAAAGATATATAAAGGCTCCAGATCCGCTTCCGTAGACAGTTTAGTTTGAGACGTCGTCGATGTAGCTTGACAAGTGTCAGAAGTGACGTTTTAATAAAAGGTTATTAAATAATACAGTGTATACAGTGTGTTTATAAATACCGGCCGTCCGGAACAATATAAATATATATATATATATATATATATATATATATATATATATATATATATATATATATATATATATATATAATTTTTCCTTTATTTTGTCTTTTCTTGGGTTTAGGTTCTATATTTAATAAAAACACAAAACAAATGACGGTTCGCCCTTTATTCAAGGCATTTTCAAAACTTTTTTCTCCTAAAAATACTTTTATATAATTAACCTTTACAATATCTACAACTTTAAAAAAAAAAAAAAAAAAAACATTCTAAAGCAGTATTAAGATTTTTAAAATTCTTAAAAATATTTAATTTTACCGGTACATACCTTGACATTTTGTTATTCTATTACTAAATAAATTTTAATTTTTACAACATCTACTGAGGATACATGGAATGCTAATGTGTTTTGGTTTTTTTATATTTTTTATATTTTACGATTCACTAAAGAAAACAAATAAGTTATACGTTTAGTTTTATGTTTAAGAGGATATTCAATTTTTGATTTTTATTTGACAGGATCGAATACTTAATATTTTTGTTTAAATTAGGCTTGTGTAAATGTGGCTCAAATTTCCCATATTTGTTCTGTCGTTAACAGTGTTTTTGTCTTTTTTAATTTCAATCATTTCCTTTATCTGTACTTTTTGGTAATTCATATCTTTGTTGTTTGTAGCAGCCATACCACAAAATAAAATAAATGAAATTCTCCAAGAGTTTAACAGTTTCAACGAAAAATTACAGTTCACGTCCGAAACAGAGAATAATAATAAAATAAATTTTCTAGATATGAAACTTATACGCAAAAAAAAATAAAATTTAACTGAATGATACAACAAACCAACTTGGTCAGGTAAAGATCTAAACTATTTCTCTAATCATTCAAAAACTCAAAAAAATAGCGTTATAATCGGTCTATCTGATCGTGCTATCTCCCGAACATCTCCAGAATTCCGACCAAAAATACTACAAAAAGTAAAAAAGACACTAATAAATAATAATTTCAACGAAAAGACTATCACCAAAATAATTGATAAACGAACATATAAGTTTTATAATAACGTAAAAACAAAAAACATAGAACATAAACAACAAAAATATGTAGCATTACCTCACACTAGTGAGCTGTCAGAAAAAATAAAATACATTTTAAAAAAGCATGATATTATCGTATGCCACAAGTCACATAATAAATTAAATACATTGTTCACAAATTTAAAAAGTAAAACTCCTCTCATGAATAAATCAAATGTAATATATTCAATCTCTTGCACAAATTGTCCCAAAAAATATATAGGCATGACGAGCCAATTACTGAAGAACAGATTAAATTGCCATAAATATACGAAAAACGCCTCAACATCGTTAAACAAACACACACAGGACGAAAAACATATTTTTGACTATAACAGTACCAAAATAAAAAACAAAGATATGAATTACCAAAAATTACAGATAAAGGAAATGATTGAAATTAAAAAAAGACAAAAACACTGTTAACGACAGAACAGATATGGGAAATTTGAGCCACATTTACACAAGCCTAATTTAAACAAAAATATTAAGTATTCGATCCTGTCAAATAAAAATCAACAATTGAATATCCTCTTAAGCATGAAACTAAATGTGTACCTTATTTGTTTTTTTAGTGCACTGTAAAATATAAAAAATATAAAAAAACCAAAACACATTCGCATTCCATGTATCCTCAGTAGATGTTGTAAAAATTAAAATTTATTTAGTAATAGAATAACAAAATGTCAAGGTATGTACAGGTAAAATTAAATATTTTTAAGAATTTTAAAAATTTTAATACTGTTTTAGAATGTTTTTGTTTGTTTTTTTTTTAAGTTGTAGATGTTGTAAATGTTAATTATATAAAATTATTTTTAGGAGAAAAAAGTTTTGAAAATGCCTTGAATAAAGGGCGAAACGTCAATTGTTTTGTGTTTTTATTAAATATAGAACCTAAACCCAAGAAAAGACAAAATAAAGAAAAAATGATTTAATCTATGGTTCAAGAATCAAGAAAATAAATATATATATATATATATATATATATATATATATATATATATATATATATATATATATATATATATATATATATATATATATATATATATATATATAGTAAGATTGTTGACTGTTAGGAACTTCGAAAATATGAACACTTTACAGGGATCTAAAGTCTTTCCATGGAAAAATATATACGATTTGACAAATGTAGATAAAAAGATTAGTTTTATGAGCTGGCATAAATACCAATGTGTGTATTTATAATTTATTTTAATATCATGAAACACTAACCTGAACTAACCTTTTATAATTTAATAGTTTTTGTAGTTATATTTATTATTTTATTTGTTAGTAATCACACTCTATCAGATGCTGCCATCCGAAAACAGCTACTACAAGAGAATGTTTTCCGTAGATTAAATGATGTTGTCTTCAGTCAGCATTCGTTTGGACTTGTTGCCGGAAATAATCGAGACGCAGATTATTGGCAACGCACAGCCCGCGCTTTTTGTACTTTTAAAATACTAAAATCATTTTTTAACTTAATATTGCGATCAAAATAATAAAAACTTAATTACAAACTCAAATTTTTTATTAATATGATAATAATAATTATTAAGTAGATACACTAATAAAGGCAATTACTAAATAATTAAACATAATCATACTTACGCATTCATATCGCGCGGTTAAATTGCTGCTGGGCAGGAACGACACCTTCTGATGCAAATACGAAACTGTAAACAACTGTACAAAGAATAGCTTTGTGAACAACTGTTCATGAAGCGATAATATTTTTGAAGTGTTATAATGGCTTTGATTTTACGTTAAAGAGTAACCTAGCTATTACATAACGCATTCTTAAAAAAATGACTTGTTTCTTAAGTACACTTATAAGTACATTGTTATAGCAGAAATATATAAAAGAGTGACTTGCAGCTTATGTAAAATTATAATGTTTTTGTTACGTCAGTTTTACGTAAAAAAGTGACTTCTGATTATAAAATGTTATATATGATATATGTAACATTTAAGTCTAAATTATGACATCATACAAGAGTCAGATTTTAAGTCCGTATAATGTCATAATAAAATCACATAATATGACATCATATTTCGATCATGAAGAGTGTCAGTTTTATGTCAAATATATGTAAAATTTTATTACATACAAATCACCTACACGTGATGTCAATTTAAAGTCACGTGTTCACTGGGAACCGAACACAAACCCTAAATTTACTATGTAATCAGTAATATTTATTGATAACTATTTATATATAATACTATTTATCACATAATTAAAATACCTATTATCACACAAAAATACAATATAAGTAAATTTTAAATATCATCATCATCAAAATATATCCTTTCATTCTGTTAACTTTAACATAAGTATAAGAATAATAATAAATTGCTTCAATAATTTACCGGAAGCAATCACAACTCAGATCCTTAAGAGCGACTCTAGGACACAAACAGTTACAAACCCTGGGTCTGTAATTAAAACCAAAGAGATAAGTGCCGAGGGAGGTCTTAATATGTGGTATATGCAAATATCTCTAAAATGTATTAAAATATTGAACGATTTTCCCATTATTAGGAAACAAAAGAATGATGATATAAACTCACTATAATACAATATATTGTTTGACAACATGTACAAAGAAATTCGTATAGCCACTGTTTTTCCTGATTGCAAGAATAAATTATTTAAATACTAGCAAAATGAATAAGATGGCGTTCAAGTTTTTGTTCCGGTGGTTATGGATTTTTCTACTAGTTATAGGAAGACGTAGATTAGTTTGATTAACTGTTTTTATATATAAAAAAAAATGAGATTAAGACGCTCAGAGGCCAATTCGTGAATTAAGTATTCGGTATAGAACTGCTAACGCCCTCTATATTTCATGAATGCAATTGACGTCTACGGGGTTCCATGGGATGATATAAGTGCCACGTGGGGTACCGAGGGAATGCAATTTTGGCCTTTTAAGAAATAATAAACTTCAGTTGCGATCTGGGATTCGTTAAGGACTGTCGGTACGACATTTGGAACAGGTCTTAGAAAATTAAGACTCATGTATATTCGGTGGCAATGAAGGTTTTGTTTTGTTTTTCATTTAATTTGGGAAGTTAAAGGAATATCCTATATAATTTCACTTGGGAATTTAGTAACTTTGTACTATTTGTTCAAACAATTTAAATGGCTATTTTTTCGCGTTTTATTTTATTCTCATTTTATATTTTTAAAAGCTAATTACACGTTTTATGTTCTAAATTGGGTTAGTTACATCATTCTTGAATAATGGAACGACCAATAGGAGTAATTAGTGTAGTATTAGAAATTGTTAAACGTTACTAATTTTACGTTTCTCATTGTTTATAATTTTGTTTTTGTAAATAGATTTAAGTGTTTTGAGAAACTTTTTTTTTAGTTTATTAAAAACCTTCACGCGAATAAAGTTTTGAACGTATTTTTGATGGTATTTGGTAAGCCCTAAATAACCTGTAAATTTTTTAGTACTAAAACTGCGAGAACGAGCAGGAATTACCAGACCTCCAGATTGCCTTTGTCTTTGTGATATTTATATAAAGGTTTTTAGAATAGCTAATAATATGGGACAGCAGTATGATTGTAGACGGAACGGCCAACGCTACCAAAAATATTCCGTTCACAGGAATCTACGATCAAAAGTTGTCACAACGAGACTAGATCACCTGTAATTTTATTGATACCGGGAGCAGATTTGAAAATAGACCCATCAATTCACATAAAACAACTGTATTTACAGGTGTTTTATCTAAAAAAAAATCCATTGCATTTTGTGTACATCATGTAAAGGCATTATTCACTTATTTGGCGAAATATTTCATAATGTAGGATATTTGTAATAGTGTCCCCGCATCGGGTTTTACGGAAATTTTTGAGGTATACTTTAATTTTCACTCATTTCTTGTTTAAATATTGTGATGTTAAGGGCATAAATTACAATGTTTTCAATATCAGCCACCCAGAAGAGTATGTTCTTCGTATGTATTAGGGACGCCATGTTTGATGACAACGTTTCGATCTTCCGCAGAAGTTTTTTCTTTGAAACTGACGTCCATGTTTTCAAAGTATTTCGTCAAAAATTTGAAGGTCGGTCGGTTTTCGGGGGTTTCGTCCCAGCATTGCAGCATCGTGTTGTAGATTTCATCTGGTAATTCGTGATTTTTTGGTTTGCTCATTCTGTAGCCGCCTGAAAAAAAAAATAGAAATGTAATAAATTACACTGTTATGCATGAAAATTCCCCCCCTTAACCAATGTGTCATTTCGATTATTTCTACCTATGTAACCCTTACACTGACCTGTAAAATGTCGTATCATGTAGCAAAATTTAGAGAATATCAACAACGTTTTGATTGATTACAAAGCAGGTATAAGGATGTACCCATGCGATATATAAATTGTTTTAGCATATCGGGTTACGAGGATGCCAAATCTACGGTTTATCTAAGTTTAGGGAAATTGTGCACAATTTAGCAACACCGCATGGGGGCGTCTTGGGGAGTGACTACCCCATCTACGAAATCTTAACCCTTAGGGCTTAAAATAACGGAGATACCCATTAAATCTCATTAAAATCAATGTAATTCCAAATTTCACAATACCCCGTAGTCGTTGAAGGCTCAGCTACTTTCGAAGGGCCCCTGTGTACAGGAATTATGTCCTCGCTTCTGGTTCTCTCGATACCCGATGTTTCTAGAAAACACTAAATGTATGAAACGGGTATATAATAGTGATGGAAAGTTTAGTTACTTTTGAGGACTTGTAACAACTCGTTACTTTCGTCTCTAGGACTCGTTACTTCTGAATCGTTACTTTAGTTACTTTTATTCGAATAAGTAATACTGCAAGTGATATAACATATATACTTCAGGTCTTTGATTAAATAATTTATTTTCTATGTTAAATATGAAATTTAATACTGAACATTAAGTATATATTGCTTTCAATTATAAGTGTTAAAAGGTGTTTAAATTAAAAGTATTAAAAGTAATATATGGAATTATGGAAAAACATATACAAATTAAAGAATATACCGTTCAAGAATAACCAGATTTATTTAAACAGATAAAAATAAAACAAACATGTTTTAGAAAAAAACTCTTAAATCCGTATTTATCAAAAACAAATATATATATATATATATATATATATATATATATATATATATATATACAGGGTGATTCAAAAATCGATCACGAAACTTAAGGGGGTGATTCTACTTGACAAAATAAGGGTAGAGCTTCATATAATTTTTTTTCAAAATGTCATTCGTTTTCGAGTTACAAGCCGTCCAAGTTCAAGTTTTTATTTTTTGTTTTTTGAATTACTCTCTTACAGGAAAACCGATTTGACTAATATTTGAAAGATAGGCTAAGTCTTCTGCGCTTCATCATTTTAGTAACAATTCACATTGATTGTTTGCCGCTAGAGGGCACTTTACCTACATTGAAAATTGTTTTTTTGTCATAATTTTTTAGTGTTGACAGCTACAGTAGTTTTTGGCATAATTTCTGAAAGACTGATGCCAGGCCTTTAAAAAAGGTGCTCTTTATTTACATCGCTAAACCCAACGGTTTAGACGTAAATCACCCTTAAAAATTAAGTGGTAAATTTACTTTCCTCATTTCATTACCACCAGCTACCAGGTAAATAGCTATCAAAGTATACTAGAGCTGTCAGTTTAACATCAAATAAATTCGCTTTTTAAACTATTTAATTTATAATCTTAAAATAACTAATAATGGCTAATCACCAATATTCAAATATCGAATATTGTGATATCCATTTTTGTTATGGAAAAGCAAATGGTAATGCAGAGTTGGCAAGAAGATATTATATGGAGAGTTATCCGGAAAGAAATATCCCTCATGCTCAAACATTTTCCAGTGTGCACAGGAGGCTTGCGGAATGTGGTTCCTTTAAAAGTTATAATGGAAATAGGGGAAGACCTAGAACTGCTAGAAACGTGCAACAAGAAGAAAGAGTGCTTCAAATTATTGAAGATAATCCAGGTATTAGTACTAGAAAAATTGGGAATGAAGTGCGGCTCTGTCAGGCTAGTTCATGGAGGATACTAAGAGAAGAACAACTCTACCCGTTTCATTCAAAAAAGGTGCAGGCTCTTTATGACGATGATCGGCCGAGACGGTTGGAAATGTGCAATCAGATCCTAGCTAAGTATGAACACGATAATCGATTAATTGGCGTCATATTATTCACTGACGAAGCTGGTTTCACTCGTGATGGCATAACAAATCTACACAACATCCACACATATGCTTACGAGAACCCAAACAATGTGGTAGAAACGAAACATCAACGTAGATTTTCACTAAATGTGTGGGCAGGGATAATAGGAGATTACCTTATTGGTCCTCATTTCTTTGATGGCCCATTAACTGGTGACGTATACTTAGATTTTATCCAAAATCGTCTCCCATTGTATCTGGAAGATGTGCCATTGGAAGTAAGGGCCAACATGTGGATCCTCCAAGACGGAGCTCCGCCCCACTTTAGTATACGTGTCCGACAGTATTTGAATGCAACGTATCCTGAGCGATGGATAGGACGAAGTGGACCATTGGCATGGGCAGCGAGGTCACCAGACCTTAATCCTATGGATTTTTTCTTTTGGGGTCATTTGAAACAATTGGTGTACGATATTCCAGTAATCAACGTCGAGGATCTTCGCTTCAGGATAATCGAAAAGTGCCAAATTATTAAAGAAACACCAGGAATTTTTCATCGAGTTAGGCGACATTTTTTGAAGAGTGTTAGGAAATGTATGGAAGAAAATGGGGGACATTTTGAGAATCTTTTTTAGTTTGTTTAGTACTGTTTCATTAATTTTTATCAATTAAATGTATATCGCAATAATCCATAATATGAATATTTACTGATTAGCCATTATTAGTTATTTTAAGATTATAAATTAAATAGATTAAAAAGCGAATTTATTTGATGTTAAACTGACAGCTCTAGTATACTTTGATAGCTATTTACCTGGTAGCTGGTGGTAATGAAATGAGAAAAGTAAATTTACCACTTAATTTTTAAGGGTGATTTACGTCTAAACCGTTGGGTTTAGCGATGTAAATAAAGAGCACCTTTTTTAAAGGCCTGGCATCAGTCTTTCAGAAATTATGCCAAAAACTACTGTAGCTGTCAACACTAAAAAATTATGACAAAAAAACAATTTTCAATGTAGGTAAAGTGCCCTCTAGCGGCAAACAATCAATGTGAATTGTTACTAAAATGATGAAGCGCAGAAGACTTAGCCTATCTTTCAAATATTAGTCAAATCGGTTTTCCTGTAAGCGAGTAATTCAAAAAACAAAAAATAAAAACTTGAACTTGGACGGCTTGTAACTCGAAAACGAATGACATTTTGAAAAAAAATTATATGAAGCTCTACCCTTATTTTGTCAAGTAGAATCACCCCCTTAAGTTTCGTGATCGATTTTTGAATCACCCTGTATATATATATATATATATATATATATATATATATATATATATATATATATATATATATATATATATATATATATATATATATATATATATATACGCATTTTGAAATACAGACAAAAACGTTATAAATGTTTATTCTGGTGTAAAAACAATAATTTTCGACGTGTTTTACCTTTAAACGATTTTTTCGTTCGGTTATGACTTGACAGCTTTTAAAAAAACTCTTTCGCAATACTATAATTATACATAAATATATCCTTGCCGGTTGATCTAGCCAAGGGTATAGTTTTTCCCTGCCTTGTCATCAAACGAGAGGGTCTTTTTTTCTTTACAAATAAGCCTTGTCTGTGTATATGCGGATTTCTGCAATTGCTAAAGCGGTTAAACTGCTTACAGGTTCAAAAAATATAGAATTATCAAAATCTTGCCAAATAATATCGGTCTCGTTTACAACATTATATTAACTAATTCAACCTGAAGTTCGTCTCTCACTAGTTCCAAACAATCTTCTTTAACAAAACCCCTTGTTTTGAAATGAGGATTAAGAAAAATCGCTTTATTCATTGTTGTTTTTCTGGGTCTCCAAAACGAGAAGAAGAGGTATGTAGCGTCTGTTTTTCCTGATTGCAAGAAAGAATGCTTTAAATACCAGCAATAGGAATAAAAGGGCACTCAGGTTTTTTCATAGACGTTATATTATCTTATTCCTATAGTTGTAGAAATAAATAGAATAGTTTATTAATTGTATTTATATACAAATTAAGATTAAGATGCTCACAAGCCAATTCGTGAATCAAGCATCCGGTATAGAATAGCTAACGCCTTTAGCACGTAACGATCGAAACTTTCGAACTTTAAGGGAAAGAAATTGACGTTTACCGGGTTCCATCGGTTAATATGGGTACAAACGGGAAACAGAGGGAGAGGGGGTGTAAGATTCGAAGACACTCTTTTAAGGAATAGTAAATTTTAGTACCAATCTGAAAGTCGAATTAAGGTGATCGGTGCCGTTCTTTAAGTCCAGTGCCGTAGTGTATATTCGGTGGGAATGAAGGTTTTCTTTGTTGGATTTGTCTTTGTTTAACTTGGGAAATTAAGGGATTATCGGGTGTTATTTTAGTGGGGCATGTCGCGATTTTCATACGGTTCGATTAAGTAATATAAATAGCTTTTTTCGCGTTTTATTTCTTTTTTTTTTGTTTATTATTTTATTAAGCTAGTTATACGCGTTTTTTTCAAAATTGGGTTTTACGTTTTTGGTTAAAATAACGGCCGAGAAGAGTAATTATGTTAGTTTTTCGTAATTGTTATTAGTTTTAAGTTTATCATTGTAAATACTTCGTTTTTATTCAATTTAATTAAAACCTTCACGCGAATAGACTCACGGGCGCGCTGTTGCGAGACCTACAAAACAAGAGATGTCTACCGACCAACTAATTAGCAGCCTTTCCTGAGTCCTGAAGATCTGAGTCATGGTTGTGGTAAGCTTTAGTAACCGTAGTGCTTGGTACTAAAGCTGCAAGAGAGAAGTTGAACGACCAGACTTCCAGGGTGTCTTTATAACTGTGAAATTTAATTGTAGGTTATTAAAATAGTTACTAATTAATATGGGGCAAAAAATGAATATAGATAAAATGATTAACGCTACCTCAATATGTCATTGGCCAGAGTCTATAATCAAATTCTGTCACACTTCCCAAAAGAAAGTCACAGCTGCTTGGTTCTCATTTACAACGGTGGAATCTCTTACAAAAAGGAGCGAAAATTTCCACATTCCGGAAAAGGCAGTCTATACTGGCAGTCCTTTTCTCAATGGCAAACGACTTAGTTTACTGTCACGATATTTCATGTTTAATCAACGAACTTGGCCTTTCTTATAAACCTACCGCATGGTGACTCTTTATTGACTTTTCGAAGAAGTCTAAAGACAATTTTATTGTTTAATGGAAATGAAACGTAAGAGAACATGCGTAGATTACTTCAAACCAGCTACACCTAATATTAATAAATGATTTTTAAGTCTTGCTGACCATGAGTGCACACAGTGCTAACGTGCTAATTCCTCTACTTACTAGACATCACCTCTATGTAATGTTAGTGTAAGAGGCTTTTTAGCAGAATTCATGTTCTACATTTATTCTTGGTTTTCTGTGGATTTATATAACCAATGAAAAAGTCGAAGGAAAATCAGGGAAACCAAGAGACAAATCTAATCAAACCGTGTCAGGAGATTGAAGAACTGGACACAAAATATGACACATTCAATATGCTTAGAAAGGTTAAGAAAGCAGCAGGAATTTTTAAAAATAGGTCAGAAAATAGAAGAATGGGTATAATATATCCAAGAACTTTTCCACAATAGATCAAATGGTCCCCCATAGTTTGACACCTTAGAAGAATCACCTATATTGCGTCAAGAAGTGAAATGAGACATTCAACAAACTAAAAATAAAAGAGCAACAGGGTCTGAAAATATATCATCAAACCGTTGCACTAACGAGCATTTGGCCTCAAAAACCGGACAAAAAGGAGAAATGCAAACTATACAAGTAATCATCGAAATTTTTTTTTGTATACCTGAGTAACCGTACTGTCATAAAAATATGATAAAGTGGCCCCTCCCCGCCTCTATGCTCGGCACAGTTAATTGCAATCTAAGCTTCGTTCAATACGCACGCATTCGTTCTTAATAGATTTTTTTAAACTTGTGTTTGATGTTTGGTATTTTGGAGAGTGAATATTAAAAAAACAAATTTTTGTGATGGAATCTGAAAAACAAGGTATGTATTTAATTTTAATATATATCATTTCAAAATATAATGACTGTTTAGTATTCTTATGGACCTAAAACAATATGCAAAAAAAATTTCTATTTTTTTGTTTTTCTTTTTAACTAATTAGTGTTTTTGAAAATGTTCCGAGCTAGGTCGGGCTACAATTCTTTTTTTATAATAAACTATAGACATTAGCGATATCATAATAGTCAAAACATTTTCCACATGTTTCCACCTCTTAAAAAAACTGCTTTGAGTTCCACGGTTTTTTTCTTGCAATAATTTTGGTTATCTTTTACTTACATACATATTTTTATTCCTATAGGTACAGATTTGACATCAAATGTTATTGAAGTATATCGGAAAACACAATACATGCATTTTAAACAAAGCACATCCAGAACACTTGAAGATAAGGTATCATTTATGGAACATAAGCTCCGCAAAATGATGAAATATTCCCAAAACGAATGCCATACCTTAAGTCCCGATTTAAAACATTTTAATAGCGATTTGAAGAAGAGATGGATATCATCTAACTATACTGAAGAAAGATTAAAAAAAAACGAGAAATGGTTTAATACACCAATACCAATACATAACTGGGCCACGAATTCTACGGGACATCCAAGGAAGCATTTCCAAGAATTACATGATCGTAGTAACCTACGAAATACAAAAGAACTCCGCAAACAGGTACCTGTTGAGGCGCTTACCTATGCAATCAGCGTAAGTCAACGAATGTCTGGAAATGCCGCTGCCTCTAAACTTATAATAGATGCAACTTCAACATCAACAAGAGCCAAACGTTACAGGAAGGTAATAAATACTGCTCCGAAACCGAAAGTAAAAAATTATACACCTGAGCAAGCTTTGCAAAATCTTTGATGAAGGTGACTTTACAAGGAGGCAGTGGGAGTTGTTACACGATTCCGATAAGTGTATATTTCCTTGTTATACTCCAATTAGAGAAGCAAAAAAACTCTGTTATCTAAAACCAGAGTCAATCCGAGTTACGGAGACGTAACGGTAGAAAACTTTAGAATATCAAACTTTGTAAAAGATTTTTTATGGGAAAACGTACAATTACCCTAAGTCAACATATAAAACGATACCCATTACGTTTTTTTTAATATTACTCCCCTCCCCCTCCCCACTCTAAGTCAGCGCTCCTTCACCCGATTGGTAAAATAATGCCAGAAATGAAATTGGAGCACCTAAAAACATATAAAATGATATCCATTAGGTTTTTTTAATATTACTCCCCTCCCATCCTAAGTCAACGCTCCTTCATCCGATTGGTAAAATAATGCCAGAAATGAAATCGGAGCACTTAAAAACATATAAAACGATAATCATACGTTTTTTTGATATTACTTCCCTTCCCCTCCCCACCCTAAGTCAGCCCCCCTTTACCCGATTAGTAAAATAATGCCAGAAGTCAACTTAGCACCCTCAAAAATCCCCGGATACTGATTTTGACGCGTGTAGAGTCAAAAACAACGACGGTATTAATTTTGTCCGGTTTTTGAGGCCAAATGCTCGTTAGTGCATTGTATTGATTTTCAAAAGGCTTTCGACTGGCTCATACATGAAAAACTAATAGACGTTCTGATTGGATTAGATAGTAAAGACATTTGCTTCATTGATAACTTATATTGCAATCAAATGGTTAGAGTAAGGATTGATGACACGAAGCCACAGCAAATTATCATAAAGCGTGGAGTGAGATAAGGGTCCGTCTTGTCTCCGATCCTATTTAACGTATTCTTAGAAAGCATTTTTAGGAAAGCTTTACTGAGGAAAAAAGAGAGCATTATTGTTAATGGTGGGGTAATAAATAACTTGAGATATGCAGACGACACCGTTCTCTTAGCTACAAACTCAGATGATTTACAAAACTTATTAAACAGCGTCACTGCAGCATGTTTAGAAGCAGGATTAGAAATCAACATCAAGATTGATCAAAAGTAATGGCTACCAGCAAACAACCTGAAGTCTTACAAATGTAATAAGGACGTAAACTTTCGAATAAATTTATTATTTTAAAAACGCTAGAGTTTTTGAAAAATCGTTCGAACTTTGTGTTTTTTTTATACAATTCTTTTTCCTATATATTAAATCATACAGGGTGACTCGAAAGAAGTTGTGCTATAATCAATTTTGATTGTTTAAATAGTGATTTCTAATTTTTCGTACACTTTTAAACTCTCGTAGACACGATAGATGATACTTCACGTTATAGAAGAAACCAGTAACAACTGAAACAAGAGGTGATATTTCACGTTATAGCAGAAACCAGATCGAGCGCTACAGATGTGGACAAACTGGACACATGAGATGAAACAGTCAGGTGTATTTAAGGTCTAGTTCACCGTCCCCAAAGACTGCACAGAAGAGAACCAAGAAAAAACACAACAGTTCAATCCTAAAATCAAACGTAGATATTTCACGTTATAGCATTAACCAGTGCTACAGATATGGATGAAATAGACACATGAGAAGGGACTGTCAGATGCAATTAAGCGACCAGATACAGTGCTACAAATGTGGACGAACTGGACTCATGAGAAGAGACTGTCGGGTGGAATTAAGAAGGCTACATAAAGTGCTACAGATATAGATACAGAAAGACGCTTTCTTGAAATACAAAAGTAATCCTTCGGCTGAAGAATATCAAAAATACAAGCAAACGAGAAACAACATAAACGAGAGGATTAGAAGATGCAAGGAAGAATACTGGGAGCGATACACAAAGGACATGGAGCATGACTTATAAACGGTGCGCAGAAGAGAATATGGAGAATGATTCAGAAACAGAAAAAAAAATGTTAATGAATACATCAGTACAGCTCACATCAAAAAGGAAGAAAGGACATCATACTTTGAAAGACAATTTGGTAATACAAATACGATTCACACTAGCATAACAGCAAAATCCATAAATCTGAGCACTACAAAAATGCAGGTAACATCGGAAGAAATAGAATATAAAATACGTAATTTAAAGAATAGAAAATCTCCTGGACCAGATCTAATTACCAACGAATTATTGAAATACGCAGGCCAAATGCTTACCGAGGAGTTACAAAAGCTTTTTAATAAAATTATTAAAGAAGAGCAAGTACCGCAAAAATGGAAAACCAGCTATACAATTCCCGTACACAAAAAAGGTGACCACAAAAACCCGGACAACTACAGAGGAATTACACTTCTTAACTCTGCCACCAAACTATTTACAGCAATTATTCGTGACAAACTTGAAGAGAAAATAGAGATCTCGGAGGAACAACAGGGTTTTCGAAAAAACAGAGGAACCACAGATGCCATATTTATAGTGAGACAAATAATCGAAAAATCAATAGAATTTAACCACCCTGCATACTTATGCTTTGTTGACCTAACAAAAGCACTTGACCGCATCAAGAAGCAGCACATAACGGACATCCTAAAACAGAAAAATGTTTCAGCGGAGATCATAAACATAATTGATGACTTGTACACAAATTCCAGCACAAAAAGAATAACATCCGAAGGTCTAACCGAAGACATCAAGTTAAACGAAGAGATAAGGCAGGGAGACTCGCTAAGCCCCTTCTTATTCAATTTGATAATGGACCCCATAATAGAGGATGTCAGACCGAAACGCGGATACCCGATGGGCGGACACAATATCAATATAATATGCTACGCGGATGATGCGGTCCTACTCGCAGATAACGAAGACGACCTCCAGAGATAGATACACCTATTTAACGTATCAACTACGAAGTACAATATGCAGATATCAACGAATAAAACAAAGTGTATGGTAATTTCCAAGGAACCAAGAAGATGTAAGCTACAGATAGAAAATGCCATAATTGAACAAGTCATGAACTTTAAATACCTAGGCATTGACACAACAAGCTGTCGTAACCTTACTGGAGAAGTACTGTCACAAAATACAAGAGCCCTACAAGTGGCAGGATGCTTAAGAGATGTTATATTTCGAAACAGATATATGAGAATAGAGGGAAAAACAAAAATATATAAGACCATGATACGACCAATTCTAACTTATGCCACGGAAAGAAGAGCAGACACTAAGAAGACAAAGCAGAAAATGAGAACCACCGAAATGAAAGTACTGAGATCAATGCTGAACGTGTCAATCAGAGATAGGCTGACAAATACCTTAATCAGAGAAAAATGTAATGCGCAGGACGTGGTCAATTGGACAAAAGAAAGAAAAAGAGGTTGGAAAGAACACGTTGAGAGAATGAGTGAAGAGAGACTAGCCAAAGTTTGTATGTATGGACGACCAAGAGGAAGATTACCAGGATGACCACCAAAGAGATGGGCCCAGAGCTGGTTCTCTTCATCAGCAGAATAAGGCGGGTGTAGATAGAATGACAAACAGGGATATCCCTAGTCAACATAGAAGAAGAAGAAGAAGATATAGATACATGAGATGGAACTCTCAGGTACAATTAAGGTCTAGTTTAGCATCCAGAGACAGAACAGAAGAGAACCAGGAAAAACTGCAACAATACACTTTTAATATCAAATATAGACCAAGAAGACTGCATAACAACGCAGATACCTTTTCAAGAAGACCATGTAAGGAAGAATACAACCACTGCAGCCAAATAGAACAGAGAAACGGGGTTTCTATACGGACTACAACTCTGGTCCTCTCTTCATCCACGTTTCGACCAGCTAATGGTCTCGATCCGAGAGCAACATTCGCAGGAAACAACTGCTATATGAAATATAAATTCCAAAGTATGTCGTTAGGACATTATGTATTGGCCGGAAACAAACTGTTTGTATATATTCTTTCCTTTTCTTTGCTTGAACCCACACAGCACTAGACGTCTTATAGACGTCATTTTTATATCCAGATTATGTCTGAACATCTTAAGACATAAATAAGGTGTCTTATAGACGTTGTTTTAAAGATGTCCATAAGACGTCTATATACAACGTCTTTAAGATATCTTTTAAAAGTCTACATACTACATTTTATATGAAAATAAATACAGTTGTGTATAATTTAGTTGATAAAAACTAAAAAGCATTTCCTTCTCTATGGATTTTGTCGCAGTTGGGTAATAAGTTTGCAACGCCGCACAGAACTCAGCTAAATACAAGTTGAGGTTAAAATTATTGATTGAACGACAAATTTTTAGTAGCCTCACTACGACCTTGGTTAATAGAACTTTTGCATGATCTTTTTTATAAATACTTTGGTGCTTTTTGTCACAGACTATTTGATGTCACACATAAATATAACGCCAGTGAAACTATAACTTTAAAAAACCCGCCTTTTGTTTCTGTCAACTGTCATTTTTCAGTTTTGTATTTGTGTTTCGTCATTTTGTTATTCATTTTTAATGTTGTTGGGGTGCCGACTGTGAAAATTTAGCTTTTGAAAGAATTTTATTAAAATAGTTGATTTATCTATGTGCCTCTGAAAATCTTTTTTATTCGTGTTTACGTAATACTTAAGGTAAGATCGAAAATCATATGTACTTAGGAAAAACAGTAACGTTATTTATAGGTTGTGTTACAGGAAATTCCCGAATGCTTCACCACTTATATTTTTGTAGTAACTCTATGTTATTAGAAGTATGAAATGAAATCTTCAAAAATATTATCTGTGCGAAAAAGGCTTGCACAGCTCATCCAGACCCGGTCCTAAATATTACAAGAAATATTACTAATGAAGTGGAAGGCGAAATGTTTGTTTATGGAGTGCTCCACTGATGAAACCTGTAAGATTTATTTTGTTCCTGATGATTGATTTATATTTAAAGAACATAGAAAATAGAGTTTTGTTAATTACAAGAAGTAATTTTGTTTAAGGTTTTAGAAATTTCAAAACTGGGAGTAGGGAGCATTTATAACTTTGTAAAGCGAGCTTGTAAAATTACCATGTACAGTTGATTAGTACGAAAAGGAAAGAGAAAGTTCTACGATTCCAACTTGGCGAGACTTATTATGAGTAAGTTCTGTCTTTCATTATACATATTAACCTTGAAATAGCATAAGTCACGATTCTATAGTAAAGGGCAATTATAAAAATTCGCAAAAATATCAAAAAATTTACTCCCACAAATGATAAACTTTATCCTATAAAATTAAAATCAGTTTGTTATTAGGATCTACAGAGACAACAGGACTGGCAAAAAGTCGGAAGAATGAGGAAATTTCAATCCAAACATGGCTGAAAAGGGCATCGGACCAGATTTGTTATTCGACTAAATAAAAATTCTTGTTTTTAAAACTATTTAAAGATTTGTGTACTTTTAATTTCAATAAACTTTTATTTTGTTGATAGTCTACCTTTTAGAGTTATTATATTGAAGGGATAAACTAAGGCTTAAATTTGATATAGTTCGAACAGTAGTAGTTCTGAAAATATTTGCTCTTCTACCTCACTTCTTAAATTTCAAATTAAAAAAAGTTTACATTATGCTTAAGTTATGTATTTTTTTGTATAAAGAGATTATGCTGAAGATATTTTTTAAAGCAAATTATTCATGCGGAAATTGTAGTTATTTAAAATGGTAGTGTATATTTTGCTCTTGATTTTTTCTTAATTAAAGTTATTTCTTGGGCTTTTGAATAATTACGGTTTGACTTTGTAAACAGACAAACAAAAAAATTAAAGGGACCCTTTTTAATATACATAATTTTATTGGTGGAATGTTGTTTTAATGTTGGGAAGGGACGTCCATAAGACGTTGTAAGCAAATGTCTTAAAGACGTTACCTTTTGTAACATAAGACGTCTATACAACGTCTTATGGACGTCATTCGTCTTTTATGGACATCCATAAAACGTCCTGAATGTTGAGATCAAACGTTTTATGGACGTCTTTAAGACGTATTTGTGCTGTTTGGGAAAAGAGAATGCATATCAACAACTATATAAATACGGTAGATAGATTTCTTTATTTCTTACTGAAATTTTAATTTCTAAAAGTTTCGCACTATTCCAATGATTGTATAGATATCGTTGACTAGCGATATTTTTCAGTCTGGTATCGAAGTCGGCAGGTTTTTAATATCCTACCGACATACTTTGGAATTCATATCTTATATAGCAGTTGGTTCCTACGAATGTTGCTCTCGGTTTGATACAGCTTCACTGACGAGACCATCAGGTGGTCGAAACGCATATGGAGAGAGGGCCAGAGCTGTATTTGCGAGAAACAAACTGTTTGTATATATTCTTTCCTTTTCTCTGCTTGAAAGGATAATACATATAAACAACTATTTAAATACGGCAGATAGATTTCTTTATTTCTTACTGAAATTTTGATTTTTGAAAAACCCGTGGTTGCTTCAGAAACATGTAAAAAGTATTGGGTAGTAGAGAACTTACTGTGTCCCTAAGAATACGATTACTATCTTCTTCTTCTTTGGGTGCCATGTCTGTATTCAGACGTTGGTGGTCATCATGTTTACAATTTCCTGAAATCTTTCTCTATCGGCTGCTGCGCGAAATAGTTCTTCTACCGTGCAATCACACCACTGCCTGATGTTACGCAGCCATGAAAGCTTCTTTCGACCTATCCATCTTTTTCCTTCCACTTTTCCTTGTATTATAAGGCGAAGTAGCTGGTATTTAGGTCATCTAATTATGTGACCGAAGTATTCTGTTTTCCGCCTCTTTATAATGTTCAAGAGCAGTCGATCTGTATCCATCATTCTGAGAACATCCTCGTTGGAATTGTGCGAAATCCATGATATCTTTAGGATTCGACGGTAGCACCACAATTCGAATACTTCCAGTTTGTTTAGCGTTGTAATTTTTAGTGTCCATGTCTCGCAACCGTATAATAGGATAGACCATACATAGCATTTCAGGACCCTTTTACGAATATGCATTAATAGGTTTCCATGTCATAAAGGCCTTCCGCGATATTTCTATCCTAGCTATTATCTCTTCATCTGAGTCCCCATTTACATTCAACCAACTGCCAAGGTATTTGAAATGGTTTACACGCTCTATCCTCTTCCCATCGAGCCAAAGTTGACATTCATCTACAGTAACCTTTCCAACTATCATCCACTTTGTTTGTGAGATGTTGATTTTAAGGCCTCTTCGGCAGCTCGCTTCATTGACTAGATTTACTAATGTTTGGAGATCCTCGATGCTTTCTGCAAGAATGACCGTATTATCAGCAAATCTAATATTGTTGATTACTTCTCCGCCTAGTCTTACTCCTTCTTGTCTATCATCCAAAGCCTCCCTAAAGATTTCTTCAGAGTATACATTAAAAAGACAGGGTGACAAAACGCAACCCTGTCTTACTCCACGTTTGATGGGTAGGCTTTGAGTACGACTGTTTTCAATTTGGATAGAGGCTACTTGATTGTAATACAGATGTTTTAGCAGTCTTATATCGTAGTGGTCTAGACCTGCTGCTTGTAGGCACTCAAAAAGTTTATCATGTTGTACTCGGTCGAATGCCTTTTCAAAGTCGATGAAACAGACGTAGATGTTCTTTCGGAATTCACAGCTCTTTTGTAGGAGAACGCGCATACAAAATAGTGCCTCTCTTGTTCCTAGACCATTTCTAAATCCAAATTGCTTATCACTCACTCTATTTTCGCACAGAAGGAATATTCGGTTCTGTATAATTCGTAGAAGTATCTTAAGTGTGTGGCTCATTAAACTAATCAGCCTAAAGTCGCTGCATTTGGTGGGTCTACTTTTCTTTGGTAATGTTACAAACAGCGATTCTAACCAATCATCTGGTATTATTCCTTCGTTATAGATTTTATTAAAGACAGTAGTTAAGTAGGAAATATTTTCCTCATCTAGAAGTTTAAGCAACTCACTGGTCCAGGTGCCTTATTATTTTTGGCTTGCTGTATTGCTCTTCTGACTTCTGATTTCAATATACTGGGGCCCCTGTCTATCTCGCTGCTGCATATAGTATGTGTATGTGCAGCGTTTTCTCGAGTAGCATCGTCAAAAAGGTCACTGATGTATCTCTCCCATTCTCTGCACTGTTGTTCGTGATTACAGATTCTTCCGTCGGCGTCCTTGATAATTATTATTACTATGCAGCTACGTATTTTCAGAAAAGTTTTGGAGTGCCGTTTTTATTATCTGCAGGCATTTGGGTAATCTTAAAGTGCATATAAATATGCCGCGATACTCCTTTGAATTTTGCCGACTTCAATTGATATGAAGCACCTTCGACGGCTGGCGTCAAAAGAGATAATAAAAGCGCCTGGGATACGAACCAATTTTATCATATTTCTATTGTTCGCAAGCAGCACGACCGAGGGTTATAGTGATCTCTTTTCTATCGGTTTTTGGTGCGAAAATCAAAAAAAAAAATGTTTTTCTAGTTGTAGTAGTCCGCCACCGTGAGAAATTCTCGTGGTGTGCTCGACATCAAATGAAACGGCAAGATTCAAAGAAGGCTCGTCACAGGACGACTCGCACTTTAAATTTAGACCCGGTTATGCACAATAACACCTCTACATTAAATTTATATCAATGAGGTAAGTTAAATAGTCCAGATGAAATAAAATTTTATTTGAGTTGGGCCTGGATTTTCAAATGTACATATTATAGTTGAAACGCGGCGCCATTTACTCTTTATTTTTTTATTGATTTAGTTTCTGTTCTTACCTACGACTAGTTCCACCACAACCTTGCAGATCATTCCGGAATAAGGTGTTTCTCCATACGTGAACAATTCCATAAGGAAGATTGCATACGACCACACGTCCGATTTGATGGTAAACTTCCCTTCCATGATGGCTTCAGGAGCCAACCACTTTATTGGGAACTTTCCACCATTTCTTGCACAATATTCTTCGTCTTTTATGACCCTGGCAAGTCCGAAATCGCAAATTTTTGCAACGTTGTTACGACCGAGAAGAACGTTTCTTGCTGCTAGATCTCTACAAAAGTAAAATAAAGTAAATGCTAATTAATACCATATCTACGGTATAACTAAATAAACCAGGACTCGTCAAAATGAGTCAAAAGCATTGTCATCTGGACTATTATATTTTCTAAACCATTACCTGTGGATCAAAGAAGATTCTTCAAGATACTGCATACCACTGGCAACCTGGAAAGCTATGTAACAAAGGTCATCAAATTTTAAAGTAATTCCTTTATCGCTTCTTAAATAATCCAGTAGGCTTCCTTTCTCCATGTATTCTTGGATTATGTAAAGTGGCTCGCTGGTTGAACATACACCATAAAGCTGAACCTATTGAAAAAAATATATATATTTAGAGATGTTCATTTAAAATACTTTAAACGATACATTGTTTTCAAAGTAGATAATAATGTACATTTTTCTGCTGAATTTAAAGATCTGGCAACATCAAAAGAGTGACCTCTTATTCAATCCCAGTAAAACTACAGTAATAAAACCCTCTAACCTGATCTAACGATTGTTTTTCATATTAGTTTGTAGATAACAGAGTTAAAAAATATCCAGTTGTTTTATCTCCGTAATTTCAGCATCGAAGAATAAAAACCCCTGAGATACACTTTCTGTCCAGAAATTATAATAAAATTTGTATGCTGAGGATCTCTTCACTCAAGAATATTAGATGAACGAAAGAAAAATTAAATCTAAATTAAAAGGTGACTAAAGAAGATACCCCTTAGCACATCATAACTACAAGTTAGTTAAAACGATAGTGACATATGAAAGCGTGAAATGGACGATGGAAACCTTTGTCCCCTTCAAGTCACCTGGTAAAGATGATATATTTCCAGTTTTTTACAAAATTCCTTCGATATTATAATAAAACTGGTGAAACTATTCCGCTCAAGTTTGAGCTTGGGATACATATCGATGACGTGGAGGGAAACAAAAATAGTCTTTATTCCCACGGTAGGAAGAACAGACTACACAAATCTCAAGTCTTTCCACCCTATCAGTCTGACCAGTTTCTTATTAAAGACACTGGAAAGGTTGGTAGATCGACACATTAAGGAACGAAGAATGGTGCAGTGTTCCTTACATCCTTTACAATTTGCCTATCAGGCAGGAAAATCCACACATGTGCCGCTACATCGACTCGTCACAAGAGTCGAAAATGCGCTGTTGGGTGGATGATCTGCCTTACGTACCTTTATCGATATCGAGGGGCGTTCGACAACACGTCTCACGATTCGATATGTAATGCTCTACAACGACGAGGCTCTGAACCGACAGTAGTCGCATGGAGCAGAGCAATGCTGAGCTTAACAATGTAACTGTTAAAGCACTGCCAAGTAGGGGCTGTCCACAGGAAGGAGTTCTATCGGCTTTACTGTCGAGTTTTGTGGTGGATAGCCTGCTGAGTGAACTGATTGATGCTGATTTATATATACGGGCTTATGCCGAGGTCATTTTGTGCCCTAGTCGTGATATTTGGGACCTGTAGGGACCACAAAGAAGGGCTCGGAATAAACCTGGACAAGACCGAGGGGCACTCTTCATAAAAAAGATGAAAATGGGGAGACTTCCCACAATTACATTGGCGGGAAGAACTCTTTAATAGAAGAGAACAGTTAAATATCTGGGAGTAATTTTGGACTCACGACTAAGCTGGAATGATCATATTGAAGCTGGAACCAAGAAGTCCATATGTGCCTTCTGGGCTTGTAAACGAGCCTTTGGGTGCACATGAAGACTGACACCTAGAGTGTTATTTTGGATATACACTATGGTGATCCGCCCCATGATAACTTAAGCCGCTATTGTACGGTGGCGTAGTATAACAAAGCACAAAAACAGCCTTCAGCTTGACAAAGTTCAAAGGATGGCTTGTGTGGGAATATTGAATGCGATCAGGACTTCCCCCACTAGGGCACTTAACGTCCTGGTGAACCTGCCTACTCTTCACTTATACATAGAAAACGAGGCCCTGAGGACTGTTTATCGTCTCAGTTGCCTAAGGCATCTTAGAATTGGAACAGGCGGCTACTCAGGTGTCTGGGAAAGCACGGTGGAGAGATGTCCATCACTCCCCATGCAGACAGATTAGATGACGCTGCTTTTACATGCCAACCTCTCTCTGGAGATATTTCTGCCAAGTAGAGAGGATTGGGAGGGAGAGCAAAATCTTCCGAGAAATGGATCCTGGTGGATTTTCCGGAAAATTCTATTTATACACCAGAAGAGAAGAGGAAACCGGATTTCAATGTTGGATTTGTTACCACATAAGACAAGATTAATTTTCGTTAAACATCCAGAACGTTCAGTTTTGAGACTCAAAAGGTAGCCAAAAACGAACTTTACCATCGGATTTGTCATTAACAAAGAAGTCTAAAATCGAATTTTCGACAAAGTTCTAGAACATTCTATTTGGAAATTAGAAGAGAGAGTAAAAAACTGATTGCACTATAGAATTTGTCATCAAGAAAGAAGCTTAAAACTAAATTTTTGACAAAATTCTAGAATATTCTATTTGGAAACTAAAAAAGAAAGCGAAAACGAAGGTCACCATCAAATTTAACATCAAGAAGGACGTTTAGAAGTGAGTTTTTAACAATATTCTAGAATCTTCTATAGTAAACGCTAAACAAAAAAACAACTGAAATGGAGCAAATAAATAAAACATTGGCTGATTTTATGGAACATATAGAAAAAACGTCGCCTTCAAGGCAAACAAAAAGAAGAACGTCGCCTTAAACACAAAAAGAAAAACAACATCGTCTAAAATAAAAACAAGAAGAAGCACGTCACCAAAAAAAAACAAGAAGAAGAACGTCGCCAAAAAGATGAAGAACGCTACAAAAAAGAAGAACAACGTTGTCTAAAAGATAAACAGGAAGAAGAACGTCGCCAAAAAGAAGAACGTCACATAAAAGATAAAGATAAACTTTAAAAATAGATACAAGAGATTATTGTACAAGAACCAACGTAATCCAACATGAAATAAATATTAGCAGTGCACAACCAATACGCCAACTACCTAGAAGACTTCTCGTAGCAAAACGCCAGGAAGTGGAGTTACTTGTAGACAAAATGTTGAATGAGAGAGTTATAGACAAATCTTTTAGTACTTGGTCATCTTCTGTTGTTTTGGTAGCCAAAAAGAATACAAGTACTAGATTTTGTGTTGACTATAGGAAGCTTAACGACATCATCAAGAAAGACAGCTATCCGCTTCCTAGAATTGATGACAGTAACAACGTTGGCTGGGTTTCCTATTCGGAGAGTCACTTTTGATGTTGGTGCTCAGATGAGAAAAGACCAACTTGAAGACAATGATCTGGAGGATAATTTCTTCAACTTAAAAAAAATAATGAAAGGCGTCATAGTTAAAAAGATATCTCGGATAAAGAACTTACATTCAAGGTACTTTGAGCGCAATGGGACTCATTATTAATTGAAGATCTGTTGCTAAAGAGATCCTGAGAAAGTGCTGATGGCAAGAAAGTCAAAACTCAGTGGGTAGTACCCAGAAATAAATTCCAGTGGTTTTAGAAGAAATTCACGAAGTATAATGCTGGAATACCTATTGACACATTGATTACAAATATATCTTGGTTGCTATTGACTACTTCAATAAATGACCTGAAGTATTTGGCGTTCCTAATCAAGAGACCTCAACAGTAAAGAAAGTCTTAGTCAACAATGCGTTTAGCCAATTTGGAATTCTTTTGGAGTTACATTCTGACCAAGGACGAAATTTTGAATCCAAACTTTTTCAAAAGGTCTGCGAACTACTTAGCATTCGCAAAACTAAGACAACAGCTTTATATCCTGAGTCAGAAGGTATGGTTGAATGATTTAATAGGACCATTGAAGAACACCACTCACAGGTTGTGGATAGACATCAGAAAGATTGGGACACATATTTGCCGATCTTTTTAATGGCCTATCAATCCGCAATTCATGAAACTACCGGATTTAACACCAGCGAAAATCTTATTTGGAAAGGAACTTAGAGTGCCTTGCGACATAATGTCTGGTTCCTCAATTGATGAAAGTATGGAGAATGAAGACTGAGTGGATCCTTTATAAGAGAAATTGTGAAAAGTTCATGAACTAGTTAGAGAACGCATGGATCTGACCACAGACAGAATGAAGACAAGATATGACATCAAGGCAAACTCGTCAAGGTTCCACCAAGGTAACAGGAGTTCGATTATGGAATTCTCAGAGAAAGAAGGGCTAATCACCAAAGTTGATGCCATCATGGGAAGGACCATATACTTTTCTGAAGAGAATCAATGACGTTATTTATAAAATCTTCAACTGATGAAAGTATGGAGATTGAAGACTGGGTGGATGATTTATAAGAGAAATTGTGAGAAGTTCATGAACTAGTTAGAGTACGCATGGATCTCACCGCAGACAGAATGAAGACAAGATATGACGTCAAGGCAAACTCGACAAGGTTCCAGCAAGGTAACAGGAGTTCGATTATGGAATTTTCAGAGAAAGAACAACTAATCACCTAAGTTGATGCTATCATGGGAAGGACCATATACTGTTCTGAAGAGAATTAATAACGTTGTTTATAAAATCCAGCGAAGTAGCAAGGCCAAAATGAAAGTAGTACATCTCCACAGCCTGAAGCCATACCACGGAAGTATCAAAGCTGATCGGGACGATTAGAATTAAGGAAAATTACCTAAGTTGGTACCATCATGGGAAGGACCATACACTGCTCTAAAGAGAATCAATGACGTTGTTTTTAGAATCCAGTGAAGTATAAAGATCAAAATGAAATTAGTATATCTTCACAGATTGAAGCCATACCAGAGAAATATCGAGGCTGATCCAGTTGGTCAAAATTAGGAGAAGACAGTGTAACAAAGGACTAGGAAAGTTTTTGTATGCGCCCTTGTAGCAATATTATTTTGATCAGTCCTTATAGAAATATGATATTGAGAGAAATTGTATTCTCGTACATTCTAGTGGGTTTTATAAATATATAAATAGGGGCAGGATTTGAGTTTAAGTTTAGTTGTTTTTGGAGAGTGAATGTGTTATTAAAGAGTTGTTATTTATTAGTGAAAAGTGGTGTTTTATTTAGACCTAGTGAGCGAATATAAAAGAGAGAAAATCGTAACAATATGTTGACATTTGTAATGTAAGAATTTTTAATTGGAACTTTAATATACCGAGGCACAAAAAAGTTATGAACCTTTAGATGTAGACGAAGTACTACTATTGGCGTCTTCTGCAATGCACATCAGCACTGTAAACAGATCTTGATTTCCCACTCTAAAAAACCCAAAGTAACAAATTGACTGCAAATCAAGCTATTATTAAGATAAATATTTACAAAAATATTTTAAAAAATTATAACTTTGACATCCTGTATTTTGGAAACTATTAACTTTTGGAGTAAGATAAATCGGAGTCCTCGGAGCTTTTAAAAACACCCTATATATAGGTAAAATTCACTTGGATTTGGGCCTTTTTATCATTTCCACTTCCTTAAAGTTTGGAGGATTGGTGGAGGTGTAGCGCCGTCACTATACTGTATTTTTTTTTAATAAATAAATAAATACTTACTCAAATGTATTAATGCCGTGTCCAATGATTTAGCTTCTGGATGATGACAGGACATTAGCAAGCTGGTTTGTTATAATTCACGTATAAATGATTGCATGGTATAGACAAGATTATCCAACATGGCTGGTGTGGAAGATAAAAGCAAATTAAAAAAAATATAATTTTACATTTATAGGAAGCTTTTAGGCATTTTTAAGTTCTATTAAAAATTATGTACATGTACTAATTAAAGGCTAAGTTCTTGACATCATTCAAAAATTTTGTTATTGCGTAGCAAGGTCCAGGTTTTCCACCTGAATTGTAAAACGAGTAGTAAGTCACAAACAGTTAATATTTTTCAATATAAGAGGTGTGGCTATTAAATTTAGGGACTGGTGCTCCTACAGAAGAACTACGCATGCGCCGAAGGTCAACGACCCACAGCTAAGTAGCATGAAGCTTTATTTTTCGAAGGTTGCACCTCCCGTGTCTGTAGACAAATCAGCCTGGCTGTGGCCTTCGATTGTATGGGAATTGATTTTTAATGCGCTGAAAAAATAATAACAGTAATAATAAAGCAACGAATTGACCATCACAATATGAAGGCCAAATTGATCACCGAATTTGTCAGGAGGGTGAGGCGGGTGTTACGAACTAGTCTAAATAGTAGAAATTTGTTTAAGGCGTTCTATACGTACGCATGCCCTGCACTTAGCTACTCTTTTGGAATTGTAAAATGGAGCAGAACGAACGTCGAGAACCTGCTAAGGAAAATAAGAGCACTCTTAACTAAAGTACACAACACCACCCTCGGAGAGCTATTGAACGTACAATGCTTCCAAAACACCAAAGAGGAAGAGGATTGGTCGATATTGGTAAGCAGCTCGATCTAAAAATAATAAACTTACGTTCTTCTTTCAACAGGTTAGCAGACTCTTCCACATTACATCGAGTAATATACAAGGCCGACGATTCAACGCCGCTACAACTGAGAGAACGGAATATTGCTTCTCCCACTGGACAGACCAAGAGAAATTACAAGCCTAGCTCCAGAGAAACCACTTCATTGACTGCATCCAAATGAGATCAACCAGCGTCGAACTACTGGTTGATTTCAGGACAGATGTTTTCGGAAACGGAAGGCTTCTTGTTAACTATCCAAGATCAGGTTATTCCATATCCCTCAATAGCAAACAATCAATATAGAACATCAGAGACAACCCAGCACATAACTGGAGGATGCCAAGCGTTTGCCGCAACCGAGTATAGGGAAAGACAGGACTCAGCAGCTAAGATACTCCCAAGAGTTAGCAGATAAGTTAAATCTATTGTTGGTAGGAAAAGTGCCTTACTATAAATATAACCCGAAGCCTACTCTTGAAAACAACGAGCTCAAGCTATATTGGGATCGAACGGTTCTTATAGATCAGACGGTTGCTCTTAATAGACCACACATTACACTAACAGATAAAATTTCTAGGCGAACTACAAAGATTGACATTGCTATACCTAACAACAACAACTCAAGACCAAAATAAAATGAAAAGATTGCCAAATACAGAGATCTGGAGGTGCAAATTCAAAGACAATGGGCGTCACAGCGTCCAAACGATTCCCGTAATTTTATCCATAACTGGAATGGTACTAAAGAACCTCCTGCAGAACATCAAGGGACTGGGCCTAATTGAGAATCTTTATAAACAGATTCAGAAAGCAGTTCTCCTTGCAACCGCGCGGATCGTCCGAAAGTTTATAGGAAGTACAGCAGACCATGTCACCTAGGACTCGATAACATGGAAAGGGTCCCTATAAAGCTTCATACTTTTGATATCTTTGTATACCTGGGATGAGTCAATAATCCCTGAAGGAAGTGCGAAGCCGTTTGTAAGTCTATAAGCAACGAATTGTCGTGAAATTTCACACAAAACTTGGAAAACCCACTAATGAAACCTTATCTTTTATTAAAAGAAATGTATGGCAATGAATGTTTATCATGTGCGCGAATTTTTGAGTGGTTTAAGCGTTTCAAAGATGGCCGAGAAGACATTGCAGATGATGCACGTTGGAGGCGCCATTCCACGACAAAAACGGATGAAAATATTGAAAAAGTCGGTAATCTGATTCGATCTGACCGTCCGCTAACTATTCGTGCACCCGCTGAAACTGTAAGGCAAATTTTACATAACAATTTTAATATGTAAAAAGTGTATGTAAAATTCTCACAATCGAACAAAAAGGAGCTCGCGCTGACACTTTCAATGCCATTGAAAATGACTCGAAATTGTTGAAAAGAATGATAACATATGACGAATTTTATAATCCTAAAACTAAGTGATAGTTCATGCATTGGAAGCGCCCAACTTCACCGAGAGCTAAAATAGCTCGAATGCGCAAATCAGGATTTAGAGCGATGATGATTGTGTTTTTTTTTTGATATCACGAGATTGTGTACCTTTACTGAGTTCCTGGGGGTCAAACAATTAACCAACATGAGGTTCTTGCTCAATTCCATGAAAGAATAAGAAAAAATTACCCGAATTGTTGAAAAACAAGTCATGGGTTAATAAGAAAACATTATCCGAATTGTTGAAAAACAAGCCATAGGTTCTCCATCAAGACAACACGTCGGATCATTTTGTATTGTCTGTCAAGAAGTTCCCAACCAAGTACAATATCCGAGTATTAGACCATCCGCCATATTCACCTGACCTTGCACCATGTGACTTTTATCTATTCTTCAAGGTCAAATTTGGATTAAAAGGAACAAGATTTTAATCCGTTGGAGCTGTGGAAGAAAAAGCGGTAAGCGTTATGAAGGAGTTCACAAAAGAAAGCTCCTAACATTGTTTCACAATGGAAAATTTGCATGCATGGGATAGAGGAGGGATGTACAATATATTGAAGGTGATAATAACTAAATATGTATCAATTTAAAATAAAACGTTTTACAGTAATAGTATCGTTATTTTATAGCCACACCTCGTAATCACCTCTTTTTTTAATACATTTTTCACAGCGCTGTATGAATATTATCGTTAAAATAGTTCACATTCGTTATCGCTGTCAAGGGCTACGTTGCCTAGTTAATATTTTATAGTCTTTTTCATGTAATTTCTTCGAAATTTGCTTACTACTCCCTTTGAAAATGATTCAAAGAAGTTTTCCCATGATGAATTTATTAAGGCAAATAGTTTGAATTTGCCGAGAATTGACTGTTTTATGGTGGCCAATTTCTTCGCAACAAACAGTAACATTTGATTTGCTGAATTTAGAAATGTGAAGACTTCCACGTAAGTGAGTTACGAAGGATTCTTATTTCCGCAACCGATAATGAATATATAATAGTAATAATAGGTATTTATAAGCTCAAAAGTAAAATAAAACTAGTAGTGTCGGGCTAGCTAAAGTCACATTTTCCTATTATTTTACGAACGTGGAACGTGAATAAATAACTTTTCAGGTGTTTTAATTGTAGTACTTGTACACTGAGGCACTGAACAACACTTAAAATAACTTAGAACTCATCTTTTATCACAAAAATTACAAAAAAAATTATATATCCTTTTCAGTTGACCAGTGTGACGTAACAGTGGTCAAATGACAATTATTGCCGTTTTGAAGGTAAATTTGAAACGGAATTTTAAAGTTATGATTTTTAAAGTAATAGTTGTATTAAAAAAAATAATTTAAAAAGTTGATGCTGGTGTAGCCGTTACTATGTGGTAGTTAATCATCTTCGGGAAATGTTTAAAAAGGAACTACTATGTTTTATACCACTAAATTTATTAAGAAAACAGTGACTGCAGTTTCAACTCACAGAGTCATTTTCAAACTGAATTACAAAGGTAGACTAAGTATTCAATACAGAAACATGAGAAAATTTAACAATAAATAAAAACTACCTGAGAAATTACATTATTACAAAGGGGAGGTAATAACTTTTGGGAACTAATTATTATTTGGCGACAACAAATAACGGGGAAAACCCAAGTTCTGTCTGGTCATTAAGCAAATTTACATTTTTATTTTTACTATGTTTATATATTTCTAAAGATTCAAGAATATTTAACTTTTGGCCCTTTGTTGAATAATGTAATATGTCAGTGTTGCTTAAATCGGGAAAACTGTGGCTGTGTTCTAAGCAATCGTTGGCAAAGCTCGAGTCTGTTTTTTGTAGTCTATATGATCGGTGGTGTTCTGAAAAGCGAGTTTTAAAGCTTCTACCACTTTGTCCAATATACAAGCCATCACACTCTGAACATTTTAACTTATAAACTCCTGATTTATCAAATTTATTAATTTTATCTTTAGTATTGTAAAGGATAGTGGACAGATTGTGTTGAGATTTAAAGGCTACTTTTATGTTATGTTTGGAAAGAGTATTAGCTATGTTTTCTGATAGGGTACCACAATATGACAAATATATATAAGATGAACTATCTTTATCATTTTTTTATTTTGGGATATATTGAATTAAAAGCTAGTTGTTTTTGTTTTTTAGTTATTAATTTCTTTATGGTTTGTTGGGAGAAATTGTTTGATATTGCAATCCTTTCAGTGATATTATTTCCTCCTGAAGATCTTTTTCAGAGAGAGGCAAAGAGAATGCTCTTTGTATCATTGAATTGTATGCAGCCATTTTGTGTTGTAAGGGGTGAAAAGAGTCATTAGATATAGTATTACCTGTAAACGTTGGTTTTCTAAAAATTTTAAAATTACACTGATTTTAGAGGTGAGATATGGTGAGATCTAGAAAATTTATTTTATGGTTATTTTCAGTTTCCAGAGTAAATTGAATTTTTGGATGGCAATTATTAATGTATTGTAAGAATTTTTGAAGGTGTCTAGTAGTGCCTTTAAAACATGCTAGAACATCATCCGCATATCTATATCAAAATTGAACATGGTTTTTGCGTAAAGGGGAATTAAGAATTTTGTTTTCTATGTTTGACATGAAAATGTTTGCTAGGAGAGGGTTAAGAGGAGAATCCATTGGTAAGCCTGAATTTTGTAAATAAAATTTGTTATTAAACTGAAAATAGGTTTGTGATAGGCAAAGTTCAAAAGAGGACAAAATTTCAGTAATAACTATTGGATTTATATTTTGTTCCTGTAACATTTCTTGGATAAGTATAAAACATTCATCTGTTGGAATATTAGAAAACATGCTTTTTGTGTCAAAAGATGCTAGCATGGAGTTATCTCAGGTTTTATGTTTTTTAGTTTTTGGACGAGATCTACTGAATTATTTAAACTGTGACTTGGTTTAAAGTTGCTTATTTGTATGAAGAATGAATTTAGTTTCATACTGAGTTCTCTCGTGGGGCTATTTATGTATGAAACGACTGGTCGAATGGGATTTCCTGGTTTGTGATTTTTTATAAGGCCATAGAGTTTTGGTGTTTGTGGGTTCTATTGATTATTCTTTTTTTATCGAATTCTGAAAAAATGGCTGTTATGTTTGACAGAATTTGTTTCAAATTTGTTTGAAAAACTTTTCTAGGATCGCTTTTAATTTCTGTAATATTTTCGGATTGAATAAATGCTTCTATTTTATTGACATATTCAACTTTTGGTAAAATAAGTTTTGCATTTGATTTATCTGCTTTTGTTATTATTAGATCGTTATCTTTTACTTTCTCTCTTATACTTTTTACTGTGTCTAAAGCTGTATTATTGGATTTTAAATTAGTGGATTTTATATGTTTTTTAATTGTTCCAGTAGTTAAGTCAATATTATTGGTATGTTATATTTTGTTTAGAGCTAGAGTACTTTCAGATATGATGGAATCGAAAATATTTTTGTGAGGTGAAAATTTAGGGCCTTTTGACATTAGATCTATTTTTTTACTATTAAAACCTACGTTTGACAGATTTATGACTCTTTCACTAAAATTTTGATTGTACTGTAGTGTTTTGTTAGTTGTTTGGGAAAATTTACATGACTGTAAATGGTTAAGTATTTTAGATTGAGTTTCAAATTTTTTGTGGATAATTATGCTAATTTTTGATCTAATACTATCGTCTAAAATATCGAATTCAATGGGGTGAAGTTTATAAGTCAATTCAGAATGTAATACCTTAATATAGTTTTGTAGAACAAATCTTCTGGAGAAATGGTGTTTGCATTCTTGTTGAAGATGAATGTTTTATACTTATCCAAGAAATGTTCCAGGAACGAAATATAAATCCAATAGTTACTACTGAAATCTTGTCCTCTTTTGAACTTTGCTTATCACAAACCTATTTCCAGTTTAATAACAAATTTTATTTACAAAATTCAGTCCTACCAATGGGTCCTCCTCTTAGCCCTCTCCTAGCAGACATTTTCATGTCAAACATAGAAAACAAAATTCTTAATTCCCCTTTAAGCAAAAACCATGTTCAATTTTGGTACAGATATGTGGATGATGTTCTAGCATGTTTTAAAGGCACTACTAGACAACTTCAAAAATTCTTACAATACATTAATAATTGCCATCCAAAAATTCATTTTACTCTGGAAACTGAAAATAACCATAAAATAAATTTTCTAGATCTCACCATATCTCACCTCAATAATCAGTGTAATTTTAAAATTTTTAGAAAACCAACGTTTACAGGTAATACTATATCTAATGACTCTTTTCACCTCTTGCAACACAAAATGGTTGCACACAATTCAATGATACATAGAGCATTCTCTTTGCCTCTCTCTGAAGAAGATCTTCAAGAGGAACTAAATATCATTGAAAGGATTGCAATATCAAATAATTTCTCCCAACAAACCATAAAGAAATTAATAACTAAAAAACAAAAACAACTAGCTTTTAATTCAATATATCCCAAAATAAAAAATGATAAAGATAGTTCATCTTATATATATTTGTCATACTGTGGTACCCTATCAGAAAACATAGCTAATACTCTTTCCAAACATAACATAAAAGTAGCTTTTAAATCTCAACACAATCTGTCCACTATCCTTTACAATGCTAAAGATAAAATTAATAAATTTGATAAATCAGGAGTTAATAAGTTAAAATGTTCAGAGTGTGATAGCTTATATATTGGACAAAGTGGTAGAAGCTTTAATAGTCGCTTTTTAGAACACCACCGATCATATAGACTACAAAAAACAGACTCGAGATTTGCCAACCATTGCTTAGAACACAGCCACAGTTTTCCCGATTTAAGCAACACTGATATATTACATTATTCAACAAAGGGCCAAAAGTTAAATATTCTTGAATCTATAGAAATATATAAACAAAGTAAAAATAAAAATGTAAATTTGCTTAATGACCAGACAGAACTTGGGTTTTCCCCGTTATTTGTTGTCGTCAAATAATAATTAGTTCCCAAAATTTAGTGCCTCCCCTTTGTAATAATGTAATTTCTCAGGTAGTTTTTATTTATTGTTAAATTTTCTCATGTTTCTGTATTGAATACTTAGTCTACCTTTGTAATTCAGTTTGAAAATGACTGTGAGTTGAAACTGCAGTCACTGTTTTCTTAATAAACTTAGTGGTATAAAACATAGTAGTTCCTTTTTAAATATTTCCCGAAAATTATTATAAACATTTTCTGCTACATTAGATACTTATGCATGGTTTTAAGCACTTTCCCAAAAATACTCAACATCTCAATCGTAGATGTTATTGCAAACAAGAAATTGATAAAACCGATTAAAGGAAACCAATAAATAAAATACCATAAATCTGTCAAGAGTAGCACATGATTTATTTGTCTTGTATATACAAAAATGTTTATTATTTGCGACATATTTTTGTCAAATACAAAAAAAAAAGACGAATCGGCACAAAAATAACACAACATGCATGTTTGTGATGTAGTAAATAATATTTGTTTTTAATTTTAGAAATAGGTTTTATTCGGATTAAGTAATCGTTTTTCATTAACAGTTTGCGACAAAAATAACACAAGTCGATAAAATTTCGTCGATCCTCGGAACCAGTAACCAGACTATTTTTCCGAAGGTTTCCGCCATGCAGAATCCGAATCTGAAGTCAGAAGTGAACTGTTGTTCCGAGTTTTCGCGATATTTAAACCTAAAAGTGTGAAAATTATGGTATTTCGTTATTTTTGAGGTTATATAACAGGGTAAATTTAAAGTTTATCACTAAACTATATATGCTAGTTGAATTCCTAGTCTTCTCCTTCAAACCTGTTTTGATTTCTCCCGATATATTTTTTCATATCTAAGATACGGTCAATTGTTATTTATTATTTTGGCATAATATCCCATTAACGGTCAACCGTTCAATCTTGGTCAGACTGATCTCCATTTTAAGGAAGTTGATGTTGTCTCATCTCGAGGCTACCCTGGTTATTTTCAGAGATGCTCTTTTGATTGGTAGGATCAGGTCTTTCCTACAACCCATGAAAAATTCAATCTGGCGACTCAAAATTAAAGTTTCTAATCAGACTTTCAAACCCAGGCAAAAATATTGAATTCGAAAGCACAAATTTTAGTCGAGGATTTTCGAGATACGTCAAATCAAAATACAATCAGAATTTTAGAACTGATTCACAAGAAAGCGGACTAAAATTTTTGAAAAACCCAAATTTTAGACTAAAATTGTATACTTGGGAATTTCTGAGATCGCTGAATACAAAAATTAATTCAAATTTTCATATTTGAGATGGCGTATTCACTTCAGTTCATAATATGGCAGATTTCACTCTCGGATGAAGACTACATTAGTGCAATCGACCATCTTATGAATTGAAGCATTGACTAAATAAACACAAGACTGTTACTCCAATGCTATAATTTTGACGCTTCATCATTACAATGTTGCAAATGATTGAATATCAGAAATAAAATGTCATATACATGCCTTTGTAACGAATTTAAATTGTTAGATTTCCGTTCAAAACGCGGCAATGTTGCATATCCCTTCTTACCGACTAAAGAGAATAAACTCCTCCTTGTTACCGCAGGGTTGCCACTTCCTGGCGACTTTTTATTGAAATAACAACAAAAAATTCTTTGATTCTGAGCGTTTTTCAATTACCAGTCTTAAATAAAATTGGACAAAATAAACATTTAGTATGACTTAAATCCTATGTCTTGAATTTTAAGAATTTTTTTTTGATTCTTAATTTATGTCTCCAAAATATCGATTTTGAAAAAACTTGAGCCATGTACATTTTTAGTCTGACATATTTCATTCAGCCTATTGAGTTTGGAAAACTTACTTTTACATCCGTAATGTTCGTCCCGCCCCCCCCCCCCCAATTTTTGGAAGAATCCATCATATCCTTTCCATGTTAGGAATCCGTGAAAGCCGCATAAACCAATAAATAAATAAATAAATATATATATATATACATATATATATATATATATATATATATATATATATATATATATATATATATATATATATATTTCATTAGAAACTCCTTTTCATATTTTACATTTCCAAAAACTGAAGTATATCACCTGTTAAATCTAAATGGATAATATATAGTACTGTTTCATATCCATAAAAACTCTTCAATATAAATAAAAAATGATGGTCTGATTCATGGCAATATTTGCTTTGTAAAATTAAATGAATTATAAAAGAAGGGATTAAAACTTTATACCTGTATTTTAGACTTACTATCCAACACGGCAACACTGCATCTTTACATGTCTTGCTTTTTTACTACTATTTACTATAACAAAATTTATTGAATGAGTTGGATTTAATACTTGGAAATTTCTCATCTTCTGCTGTCGCCAAAAATAGTTGCCAAGGCGTCCATAAGCGGTGAAAGTCTTGTGTTTATTTAGTCAATGATTAAAGTGCATGCTCCATCTCAAATATGAAAATTTGAAAAATCTGTAAGATTAGTACTTTCAACTATCATATATAGTTTAGGGATAAAAATTAAACTTGTAACAACATAACCTCAAAAATAGCGAAAAATGGTAATGTTTGCACTTTTAGGTTAGAATATTATGAAAACCAAAATCCACAGGTCAATTCTGACTTCAGTTTCGTGTTCAGTGTGTTGAAAACCTTCGAAAAGGTATAGTCTGATTTCCAATTCTGAAATATGTCGACCTGTGTAATCCGTATCCCCCTTTAGCTTACTTTTTGTCACGAACTGTACACATTTAAGTCACAATGCAATCTTTTTTCCAATTCTGACTAGAATTTTCTAAGGGAAAAGTCCTATCTGTATCTCCAAAACTAAAAACTGATTTTAATATGGCTTCAAAGTTTACTTAACTTAAAAGGAATAATATAAAAAATATCTATAATATACATATTAATAATAGGTATGACTGTTTTTTCTTTTTAAAGTATAATAGTGACTTACTTAAAGATACGACTTAAATCTATCAATATAACATTACGAATATAACAAACAAAATAAATCGTTCACGTACACGGTGGAACACTAATAAACTTAAATACGTCATTTACAAAGAAAAAAGATAAAATTTTGGGTAAAATATCTAAAAAAAACGTTGAAGATGCTGAAAAATACTGGAAAATTGGTTCATATTATACCGGCTGCCATTAAAATATAAAATAACAGGTATTTCTGTATTCCTTATGCAATTTTCGACTCTAAATACACTACATCAGAATTTCCAGATATCCTAACCTCAAACTCGAACAATATCATTCTGTAATAAAGTACGAATATAAGTTTGTTCGAATCTGTAATTCAGAACTTTGAATTATAGACTTCGAAAGCAAAGAAAATTGATAAAGTCATCGACCTCCCTGTTAACCTGCAGAGGAAGGTTATAGTGATATTTTTTGAGGCAAAGCAATTGTTGAGAACTGAACGATCTCAAATTAGATCCAACCAACTTAATCTTCAAATGACCTTGAAATTTGTGGGATTTGGACTTTTGAACTGATTTTCAGGAAAGTTTTTTAATATGAGTCCCCTAGTATGTTAAAAAAATGCCTTCTTCGGATTTTCTGGTAAAGATATCTAGATCAGATAATGCTGCTCTATAAACAGAAGCTACCTCAAGTAATAAAAACCAATTAACCAGCATATTTTCTATCTTCGACAAAAAATAACAGAAATATATTACAAAAGAAGACTATTGCACGAAACAGCATGCAAAAATAGTTACCTACAGTCATCTACATATGACTACTGGCAGTTCAACCATGTCGTTCTCGTAATCAAATGAAAATTTAATTTGTAAATCGAGGACAAACCGAAAATTTCTTAGATCGAAGCTGTCGTATCTCCGATATCTCTAAATTAAGTAATTCCGGTCTGAGTACCAAACCATTTTCATTGGATTTCGAAAGCAACTAAGCCCAAGCTGCCTTTTATCACTGGTTGTCACCGAAGGAAAAACTTTCGACGACAACGGAAAAATATGAAGTATAAATCTATATACAGGGTGAGTTCAACAATTTTTTTGGCATGTCTTGAAGAACTAGTAGAATTTTACTGCACCCTGTAGATAAATTAACGTTAAAATAGATTAGGAAAATCGTAGAAAAGTACAGAAAATATAATTAACCAGTGATGTTACTTGATATTTTCAAGTAAGAAAATTGGGTAGTCAAAAAATTCTGTACGAGTTCCAGGTAAAATTGTATTATAAGTATAAGGGTAGGTTTTTTCACATCCAGTTAAGTTCCAATTAAATGAAATGAATGATAACATGTTGAATGAAGGTTATGCTAGATATAAGCACCTACATGTTATTTGGCAGACAAGTTATCGGAAACTTAGCCGGAAATGAAAATGCCAACATTAAGGAAATACTGTTGTGACTATTTTTAGTCTGGACTACAGGAGGAGTTACTTATATAATATAAAAAGTCCCTGTTTTAGTATTTGAGGAACTAAAACTAAAGTTCGCTTTCGAGAAGGTAGTTTTTTTAGAATTTTGGTCCTAAGGAGTCTAATTTTTAGGTATAAAACGAGTTTGTGTATTTTTCGAAAAAAATGTGAAGAATTTATAAAATAAAGAATTGGTTTTTAAATATTGTTAGCTTGTGGGTGTTGATTGATTAATATGTCCTCCCCGTTTACCCGATTTAAATCCTAGAGGCTATCATATTCAAGCTACATTGAAAAACCAATTATCGATTTAAATGACAATATTCTGAATGGATTTTTTGAAAATGTACAATACTTATTGTAAAATTTTAATAAAAAGCAGTCTTTTCTAATTTTTTTTTCAAGTAATACTTTAGAAAATGGCATTAAAAATCTTTTCTTTAATAGTGATAGTCAGACAACTGATGAACGTTTTGAGTTAGCTAAAATTTTGTAAGCAGATGCTTTTAAATATATAAATGGCACTCGTCTTGACAAAATTCCAGTAGACACTCAACAATTGAAAGGAACATTCATCAGCTCTTAGGCTATTTGTTCGCGATAAATCGATTTTAATTCAAACGTCCAAGAACTACTAGTAAATATTTTTTTCACCTTTTCAAAATTACATGGAAAAATGTTAACGATTTATGTGGTTTTCATGAAAAACTATAGTTCATTTCTCTCTCTATCAACTATGTGTGTCGAAGTAGCACTTTTCCTACCTAGTGTAGAAAAATATGACAATCTTTCAACGGAACTGTTTACAAATGTTTGTGCGGAAAAATTATTAGCATGGTAAAATTTAATCTTTCTTTTACTAAAGAATATTCAAATGTATTATAAGATAGGTAATGTAAAATACCTAGAACGTAGATTGTAGACGTTAAAAAGAACGAATAAGCTAAATATGGTTATGTATGTTTGGGTCAATACGTAAAGTAAAATATGCGTTTTTTGTACGTAAACAACCATGTAATTTAGATTTAGCGTCTGGGATACAAGAAAACAATTTCATCATATTTATCGTGTCATCGGTCTCCGTACAAAATATTTTTTTTTTTCAAAAGAGCACGCTATAAACTTGTTCAAGTAGATAAAAAATATATTTTTGAGTTCGCACCAAAAACCAATAGAAAATGGATCAATGTGAGCCTTGGTCGCAATGCTTGCGAACAATAGAAATATGACGACGCCTTTATTATCTCCTTTGGCGCTGGCAAAATTCAAAGAAGGCCCGTCACGGGCTCGACTCGCCGTATTTACACGGATCTTAAAACTCTTGCTTACCTGCATTCATCTGTACCCAAGAACAACGAAATCCGATTAGACGTTGTAGTTTTGATGGAAAATCTTCGGTTGAAATTGCAAATATGGTTGAATGTTCTGTTCAAATGGACGCAAATACTATTAAATGTCAATCCACCGCAAAAATACGCGATTGGAAACGAAAAATAACAATGATGAACACTTATTTAATTCAGACTGCAGTACAAAATGCTGTTGCATCAGGCAAACAAATTCAAGATGCTGTAGAGGTAGATGTTTCCCCTAGAACAGTTAGATGTCTGCAATAAGCCAAACTTTTTCTAGAAATCCCTTTCCAGGGAACGTCTGGAATGATCATTTTTCAAATGACACACTATTCTGGAGTCAGATGAGAGGAAAATTATTCTTTTTGATGATACAGGACATAGAATCTATACAAGATATCTCCAAGATACTGCGAATTCATCCTAAATATACCATAAATATTATCATACATTGGGATTTAAAACGATATGGGACTGTTATGGAGTGGGTCCTATATTTTAAATTTTGATAGCCAATATTTCTATGGATGTTTTGGCAAAAGATCAGGCTATTTTATGCATATTTTGAGATGCATTTCAATGCACGATATTGATTCCAAGTCTGTTCTGAAAGAACAGAAAAGTAATATCCTGGAGTGGTCCACTTAAAGTCCCGATCTAAACCCCATACAAAATCTATGGGGTGATATTAAAGATACGGTAATACGTGAAACCCCTAAAAATGAAGAGGAACTTTGGGTAATCTCTATTTATACTTATTTTTAATTAATTTAATTAATTAATTCACTACTTGATCTAAGTTTTAGGTATATATACATTTTCTATGAGATATCTGTCAGGGAAAGTTAACCAATCCCTGCCTACCGCAGATTCTAGGTGTTCTCTAATCCAGAGAGCTAGTACCTAATAGGGTTCCTTGTTCAGGGTTACGGATGAAGACCACATCGACAGTGAAGGCGGAGATAAAGGGAATCAGTATGGTAGATTTGAAGTAAATAGCAATCCAGTCCAATCCAATTCGAGACAACTCGGTAAAAGGCAGCAGTTTTACCATAATCAGGGTTTGGCGTGAGCAGAACGACTTCGAAGTGTTAAAAGAAACGAAACTCTGTTTCCAATAAAATCAAATAGCTGAAACTTGAATTTTTATGGAATTACTGGACGGCTGCGAATTCTGGACACTGGATGCAGTTCAAGAAAGAAAACTGGATGCCTTTGAAATGTACTTATATATACGTATGCTGCAAATATTATGGGTGAAAAGAATCACAAATGTCGATGTTCTTGCTCAAATAGTGCAATCTAAGGAATTAATGTTAATATTAAAGGAAAGACGAATAATATTTGTTTATATAAGAGAGGAGAAAGATATAAATTCTTAAGACTAATCATAAATGGAAGAGTTGAGGAGCAGATTAGTAGAACGTACTTCCTTGGATATCTTCAGAGCTGCAACGTCCAGAATCATGATAGTCAATTGGATCGTCAACCTTTGACAGAAAACGACAGCTTTAGAAGAAGAAGATCTAGGTTTTGTAAATGAATTGCGACAATATTAAAATTGTAATTATTTCTTCTATTTTCATAATTTTGTGATATTTTGAAGATTCGTACCCTTATAGGACTACGAGTCAAATTTCTCTAAGCTAAATAAAGGTACCAAGCTGAAACTCACCACTGAATTAACTCGTATATATTGTAATGGTTAAGAACTTAAAAATACTTTTTATGAATTTCGGAGGGCCGGAAGGAAAGTTTGGTAAAATTGAAAATCTTTTGTAGTCGATAATCTAGAGAATCGCTTCAAAGGGCTAGTTTTAAGAAATGTATAGCAAATATGTCAAAAGTGGCATAATTTGTTAAACATATTAGTGCAATTCTGTAGTGTCAGTGTTCTTTAGTCTTTAACATTTTATAATGATTAATTTTTTGTAACAAAATTGAGAAATGTTCGTTCGCTTAAATTAATTTTTTTTTGCAACATTTGCGACCAGAAGAAATATCATGATTTTTCTGTAAAATAAACTGCAATACTAAAAATATTTGTATACTATTTTCCATGCAGTTAATGAGAAGTGCCAATAGAAAGATCAAATGTGGAAATGAACAAATTTGAATAATCTCGAGGATTCTCTGTTCATAACGAAGCAACTTTTGATTTCATTATCACAGATTTTGTACTTTTTAGGGCACTTTTTACATTTTAAGAGCTTTCTATGTAGTTTTAGAAGAATAATTAGAAAACTGCCATCATGGATCACTCGATATTCTGATGATGTCTGGAGGAAGATAAAACTGTTGATCATGTCTTCAGAGAGTGTCTAGCACTTAACGGACTAAGGCAGGCACATTTCGAAGATACAATATTATAACCTGAAGCCATCAGGCAAGACCAGTTAACGAGGCTACTTAGATTACACAGGCCAACAATGAAAAAATTTGAATAATTTTAACTAATTCCCGTCTTATTTGGTGTGCTGATTCCGAATATAATAATAATAAAAAACTCGTATTACCCACCAATTTCTCACATTTTAATATTAAATAAAAATAAATTTTATTATTCAAAACGTATAAAAAATATTTTTATTCGTTTAAATATTATTAAGTTGGCAATACATTTTAGTGTTATAAGGCTGGCAATAAAATCAAGTCTACTTAATAAAATTTACGAAACTGGTGAATTGCCTGGAGATTGGTTAGTTTCCACCTTCATTCCTCTTCCTAAGAAAACAAATGCTACCAGATGCTCTGATTACAGAATTATAAGTTTAATGAGCCATGCGCTGAAAATCCTTCTCAGTATCATTCACTCTCGAATATATAGAAAACTTGAAGAAAACGTTAGCAATGTTCAGTTTGGCTTTAGAAATGGACTTGGAACACGAGAAGCTCTATTTTCTATTCAAATTTTGATATAAAGAGCTCGGGATGTAAACTGCAATGTCTATGCATGTTTTATCGATTTCGAGAAAGCATTCGACAAAGTGCAACATCACAAACTGCTTCAAATATTATATGAATCTGGTATCGATGACAAGGATTTACGCCTTATTAGAAACATTTACTCACAGCAAAGGGCAACTGTACGTGTAGGCAACGAAACATCACAAGAATTTACAATAAAACGGGGAGTTCGTCAGGGCTGTATTTTATCGCCGACGTTATTCAATACGTACTCGGAAATGCTGTTCAGGGAAGCTATCAGTGGAATGAGAGAGGGCATAAAAATTAATGGTGAAAGCATTAACAACTTAAGATATGCAGACGACACAGTTCTGTTGGCCGATAATGCAGAGGATCTGCAAACACTAATAGACCGCGTAATGGAAGCCTGTGAAAGATACGGCATGAAATTAAACTGTAAAAAAACAACAATCCTTATAGTAAGCAAAAATGACGAAATACACCACCAATTTGGAGCAAATAATGAAACTTTGGAAACTGTTGACAAAGTTACGTATCTAGGATGCAGTCTGAACAGGAGATTAGATGCCGCATAGAGAAGGCGAGAGCTGTCTTCAACCGCCTCAGAAAGATCTTGTGCAATATGCACCTGAACATTGATATAAGAACACGAGTCTTGAGATGTTATGTATTTTCAACTCTTCTATATGGAGTGGAAGCCTGGACTTTGACAGAAACCACATCTAAACGACTGGAAGCCTTCGAAATGTGGTGTTACCGCCGCATGATCAGAATTTCATACATCCATCATGTCACAAATAACACCGTGATGCAACGTATGAAAAAAGACCCAGAAATTATGCGCAATGTAAAAATCAGAAAGATGTCATAGTTAGGGCATGTAATGCGCGATGAGAAATACCAACTAATTCAGTTAATTTTGCAAGGTAAGATAGAGGGTAAAAGAACTCAGGGTCGCCGACGAACATCATGGCTGAGGAATATCAGACAATGGACAGGAATGACGACGGTACATTTATTTAGAACAGCTGTCAATAAGGTCATATGGGCCAATGTGATTGCCAACATCCACAGAGGATAGGCACCAACAGAAGAAGAATAAAATCAAATGTTATTAGGTAGGTAGTTCTGATAAATTACACAGCTGTTTGTTTTCCTCCAGTTAATATACACTGGCATTGCAGTGTAACCTATGTGCTTTTTATTCACACTTTAACATGGCTAATCGTGGTTGTAAAAACTCTCCTAACGCCTTTTGTTATATATGTGGTGAATTTGTAATTAAAAAACATCAAAAGAACAATAGTGACTTTGTAAAAAAGGTATACTTTGCATGTTTTGGTTTAGAAATCGGTAATCAAGACAAATGTTGGGTTCCTCACAAAGGGTGTTATGTTTGTGTCGAGGATCTTAGGAAATGGTATAAGAAAGAGAAGAAAGCTTTTAAATTTGCAATACCCATGATATGGAGAGAGCAAAAAATAAATCAAATGATTGTTATTTTTGCAGCATAGATATTTCTGGAATTAACTTTAAAAATAAGAACGTAATTGTCTATCCTAACCTTACTTTAGCTGATCGGTCGGTAGGACATGGACCGGGACTTCCTGTCTCTGTGCCACCTGAGTCTATTGATGACGTTTTACAGTCCAGTCCCGAATTTAATGAAAGTGAACCGAGTGATGATGAGTTCCAATGTTCTTGAGAAAATTTAAAACCAAAGTTGTTTACATAAACTGAGTTAAATGATTTAGTGAGAGATTTGGGTTTGACAACGGAGAAAGCAGAATTGTTTTGTTCCAGATTAAAAGAAAAACATTTATTGGAATTTGGAACATTTATTTACCATTATAAAACAAGAGATCAACAGTTTGCTCAATTTTTTAAGCAGGAAGAGGATTTGATTTACTGCCATGATATTGACAGTCTAATAAATGAATTTGGCATTGAGTACAAGGAAGATTGGAGACTCTTTATAGACTCATCAAAAACTAATTTAAAAGGTGTATTTTTACATAATGGAAATACTTATGCTTCATTGTCTGTTGCTCATTCAGTCCATATGAAGGAAACTTACTATATAGCTCATGATGGGATGCTGTATGGAGATTTAAAAGTTGTTTCCATGCTCCTTGGTCAACAAAAGGGATTTACAAAGTTTCCATGTTTTATACGTGATTGGGACAGCAGAGCAAGGTCTTTGGTCCAAAAAACAATGGCCCGTAAGAAAAACTTTGACACCCGGAAAGAAGAATATTTTGCATAAAACATTAGTAGATCCCAAAAATATTCTTTTACCATCACTACACATTTTTTGGGCAATGTGAAAGTTTCTAACTATGAACTTATCGTAGCTAATGTGACAGACCAGTTCAAAAATTTCCACTTCTTGTCCAACCATCTTGACTTTCTTCCTGAAAACTTAGGTGCTGTGAGTGAAGAGCAAGGGGAACGGTTTTATCAGGACATAAAAGAGACGGAGAAACGATACTAGGGACGACGGAATACCAACATGATAGGTGATTACTGTTGGTCACTTTACAGACAACATCAAAATGCATCACATCGGAGAAAAAGCTATGCAAAAAACTTTACAGAAAAACGAGAGAAGAAATACAAAAGAATAGGCTCATAATATTCGCATTTTAGTAATTAAGTAAAAACTGTAAGTAATTTTTAATTTTCATATATCAAGTTTTCCCTACTTTTTGAAATGTATAATCGATGTCATATTGTGAGAAAATTGTGGGTGAAGAAAAAAAAACTGATACCAAAAACTGTTTTTTCAAACATTTTCTTTTGTTGACCTGTGTTATTCACAAAGGCGACTGACCTTGACGACTTGCAGGCTAACGAGGCCTAATCATCGAAGATCTAGTATAACCATTTTTATTCGTTCAACTAATTCAATGCAGGAAAATGTATTCTAATCACCCAACCTTGCTCTTATATTACTGCTCACTAAAGAGAAACAGTATTTTCAATATTTTGTCTACAATCTACAATTATTAAGTAAAAAGTATAAAGAAAATTTGTTAAAACGGGCAAAGAATTAAAATGTTTGAAATAACTCGCGGTTTACCATACAAAATAATTTCTTCGTCACAATTACAAACTACTAACCTTACTTTTTACTCTAAATGACATTTTTCTAACCGTTTAAGAACAGTTACCCTGCTAGACTAGCTGAACCTTTGTTTACAACTAAAAAATATCACAATAATAGTGAATCAAAAAAAGAAGTTTTTTTTTCATGTAAAAGAAGAAAAGAATCACAAAAAGTGAATAAGTGGAACGGTTTTAGAATTATTGTTTTTTTTTACCCTATTTGAGATCTGTTTTCTTAGGAGGTTTTACGGAGTTTAGAAATACGCAATAGTTTGGTCATGTTCACTGTTAACTCTCTGGAAATACCATATACACATGTATATGATTGATACTGGATAGTATCATATTTGCCAAATTATCGTTAAAGTAACAAATGTAATGCTGAAAACAGTTTTTCCAAGTGATTACCCATCCCTTTCTCCCAAAACCCCCTCAAAAACATCCACCCACCCTCACAGAACCCCACCCACTACCTTACTCACATCACTTTAATCTGGTACTTCCCTGTAGGGCACCTCACTCGTAACATTAAATCTCTCAAAGTAATGAGTCAAAAATTCAAATGTGGGGCGAGCTTCAGGAATAGCATCCCAACATTTTAACATTATTTGGTAGATTTCGTCGGGAAGATCGTGCGATGTGGGTTTGGGCATTCTGTATCCCTGTTCAACGAGCTCTATCACCTCTCTACCGTGCATTCCAGGGTAGGGAACCTGGCCGTAAGTGAACAGCTCCATGAGAAGTATTCCGTAAGACCAAACGTCGGATTTAATGGAGAATTTTCCGTAAACTATCGCTTCTGGAGCTGTCCACTTGACGGGGAACCTAGATCCTTGTTTGGGGCAATATTCATTGTCCTCTATAACCCTGGCTAAGCCAAAATCACAAATTTTGGCAATGTTATTCTCTCCTATCAAGACATTCCTCGCAGCCAGATCTCGGTGAATCAACTGTTTCGATTCCAAATACTCCATTCCGCTTGCCACTTGGAACGCGATGTAAATCAAATCTTCGAATTCCAGAAGCTTTCCTTCGTCTTTTCGTAGGAAATCTAAAAGACTGCCTTTGGACATATATTCCTGGACAATATAAATCGGTTCTTGTTCGCTGCACACTCCGTATAGCGCCACCTGGAAGTAAGGAGTGTTTTGTTGATGATATATTTTGGAATTTTACATGCAATTGATAGAGCTGAACGAAACCACCACCAATATAAATAAATTCATGCTAAAACATGTTAGGCAACGCAAAAAAAACAAATTAAAAAGAAACATATCACTAACAGGCAGTAACAGTACACAAGCAATACCACCAAATGTTGTGAGAAGAAAAATAGTAAAATCCAGGAAAATAAACATTGAATAAAATATATTTCAAGTAATGTATTAAATGTTCAACATGTTGCTGTCAGATTTCCGCTCGAGTTTTAATCGTTTTCGGCAAAAATCCAGTTATATGTAGTCATTAAACCTCACTCCCCAATAATCTTATTACAAAAGTAGAGTGATACCGTCTTTTCTTCTTTATAGCGTATTCTGAACTCTTCCGAGAAATGTAAACCTATACCTTGCCACAAAATTTTTAGTTTATTGTGTAAACGGGTGTTATTAAAAATGTTGCTTATCCCTGGATATTAAAGAAGTGCACACGTGCTTTGAAGTGGCAATTTTGAGGAACATTTTTAGTTTCAATTTATTTCCTGATTAAATTAAATAGTACTTTATTAGGAACAAAATTTATAGCTGGCCATTGATGATTTTACCAACTTTAATCTCTCTTTATTTAATTAGTTTAGTTTATTGTGTAAACGGGTGTTATTAAAAATGTTGCTTATCCCTGGATATTAAAGAAGTGCGCACGTGCTTTTTGAAGTGGCAATTTTGAGGAACATTTTTAGTTTCAATTTATTTCCTGATTAAATTAAATAGTACTTTATTAGGAACAAAATTTATAGCTGGCCATTGATGATTTTACCAACTTTAATCTCTCTTTATTTAATTAGTTTAGTTTATTGTGTAAACGGGTGTTATTAAAAATGTTGCTTATCCCTGGATATTAAAGAAGTGCGCACGTGCTTTGAAGTGGCAATTTTGAGGAACATTTTTAGTTTCAATTTATTTCCTGATTAAATTAAATAGTACTTTATTAGGAACAAAATTTATAGCTGGCCATTGATGATTTTACCAACTTTAATCTCTCTTTATTTAATTAGTCTATATGTGGAAGAGGTACATGTTTCGTCTCTACTAGACTCATCAGGGTACCGACATGCACCTGGCTGTGCAAAGGACAGATCGGAAGGAAGCATGCAAATACTGAACGCGGCTTCGCCGACCTCCCGCCGGATGGCGTATATATATATGGTGGTACAGGTAGGCCATCATCTCGATGGTGGTGGAATAGGATAAATTGCGTTTTGTAACAATTTATTCTAACTGTGCAACCTCTAACATAGAAAGGATATGATGGAGAGAAGTTTGCATTTACTGTTCGCATTTTACTTCATTCATACACGGAGCTGAATATAGTTGTACGTTTGCTGAATGTAATTTCAGCACTACAACGGCATAATGTGGATATATCCACTGCTATTGCATCTCACACGGAGGAATCCGTGAAAACCGCATAAACATATATATATATATATATATATATATATATATATATATATATATATATATATATATATATATATATATATATATATATATATATATATATATAAAACGACTTGAATTTAATGTGTGGATTGTTTCGTTGGGTAATAGAATAATGGCCTACGAGATATATACATATATATATATATATATATATATATATATATATATATATATATATATATATATATATATATATATATGAAGGGAATTTAAATGCCCAAGCCTACCTAGATATTTTAGTAAGACGCATCGTCCCATATATGGATAATTTGCCTTTAGTGGAAAGCAACATATTGTATTTTCAACACGATGGAGTCCCGGCTCATAACGCGGGAATTGTTGTCGAATGCTTAACGCTAATTTTGCGAAGAAATGGATAGAAAACAATGGACTAGTAAGGTGGTCACCTGATTTATTTTTTTTTGGGATATAAAAAAACAAAATCTATCAGACAGAAATAGAACTGAAGAAGAATTACAAGAAAATTTTGGGCGGCTATGCGAAGTTTTACTTGATATTCATATTCATAACGCTGTGAGCAGAGGAGTGTAAAGAGATTGCCCACTGTGTCTGGATAACAATGGACAACAGCTTGAACATTTAATGTACTTAATTTAGTTTGGTATTGATATTTTTGCCTTTTGAAGTTTGATTTAAGTGTGTTTCTCATTTGTGTATTTTAACAACTTATTGGTCTTTTAAAATGTGTTAACATAGACATGCACAACTTGGTTCCTCTGAGCCGCCAGATCTTATGATCTAGTCTGTGAGCTTTTTCTTCTTCTTGCGGTGCCTATTCGTTCCGAATGTTGGCGACTAGCATGGCTATTCTTACTTTGTTGGCAGCTGCGCGGAACAGTCCAGTCGTGCTCATGTTGAACCATTTTCTTAAGTTTTGGAGCCAAGAGATTCGTCTTCGTCCTGGCCCCCTCTTGCCGTACACCTTCCCTTGCAGAATTAATTGGAGGAGGTTATATCGCTGTTCATTTCTCATAATATGTCCTAAGTATTCCAATTTGCGTTTTTTAATTGTTTTGATCACTTCGCACTCCTTTCCCATTCTGCGCAGGACTTCATTATTTGTGACTCGGTCGACCCAGGAGATTCTTAAGATGCGCCTATAGCACCACATCTCGAACGCTTCAAGTTTTTTAATGGACGCTTCAGAGAGTGTCCAAGCCTCTGTTCCGTAGAGCAGAACCGGAAAAACATAGCACTGCAGTATGAAGACCTTGGTTTTCAGCGGCAGATCACGGCCCTTGAAGACGGTGCTCATTTTTGTAAACGCTGCTTTGGCTTTTGCTATACGTTGTTTTATTTCCAATGAGTGATCCCATTGACTGTTTACATTGGTGCCAAGGTATGTATAGCTTTCAACCCTTTCAATTGTTTGTTGGTTGATGGTCAGTTGTGTGTTTAGGATTGGGCGTTTGCTGATGACCATATATTTTGTCTTCTTTGTATTTAAATCTAACCCATAGTGCTTACTTACTTCAGTTATGCTTGTCATCAACATCTGCAATCCCTCCAGACTGTCTGCGAATACCACTGTGTCGTCTGCGTATCTGATGTTGTTCAGACGTTCACCGTTGATTAGTATTCCCTCATCACATTCTTCCAAGGCTAGTTTGAAGATATGCTCAGAATAAACATTAAATAGCATCGGGGACAGTATACATCCCTGCCGTACTCCGCGTTCTATTGAGATTGCTTCTGTCAACTGGTTGTCTAATCTTATGTTAGCAGTTTGGTTGTAGTAAATATTTTTGATTATTCTCAGATCTTTATCATCTATGCTGATCTCTTCAAGTATTGATATAAGCTCGTCGTGTTTTACCCTATCGAATGCCTTCTGGTAATCCACAAAGCATGCATATATATCGCAGTTGACATCTCTGCATCTTTGGAACAAGACTTGGACAGCAAAAAGTGCCTCCCGTGTACCCAGAGCATCGCGAAACCCAAATTGTGTGCGTGTTAGTTGTTCTTCGCATTTTTTGTATAATCTCTTGTGGATGATTTTTAGGAAAGTCTTAAGTAGGTGGCTCATAAGGCTTATAATTCTATAATCATCACACCTTTTTGCATTTCGTTTTTTTGGTAAGGTCACAAATGTTGATTTCAACCAACTCTGGGGAACTTTTCCAGTATTATAAACATTATTAAACACTTTTGTGAGCCATATTGTCCCGTTGTCATCCATTAACTTTAAAAATTCTGAATAAAAGTTGTCAGGTCCTGTAGTTTTGCCATCCTTGGTTCCTCTTATAGCAGTTCTTACTTCCTCGATTGTAAATGGAGGCCCAGTTATACAATCTGTGTTTTTTGTGTCATTGTGTCGTTCATCTCTAAAGGTTTCCTCTACATATCTCATCCAAGTGTTTCTTCTCCGCTCTTTCCTTGAGTGTCAGTTAGGCGTCCAACTTGTTTAGGCTTATATAGGCCTGCCGCTTCTTTGACTTTTTTGTGGAGGTTAAACGAGTCATGCTTTTGTTGTAGTAATTGTATTTCGGTGCATTTTTTCGTTAACCATTCATTTTTTACATTTCTAATAGCATTTTTTATTTCTTTGTCTACTCTTTTATATGTTGCTATGTCACTGTTCTTAACCTTTCGTCTATCTTCCATCAGATCCAGAATCTCTTCCGTCATCCACCCCTTCTTCTTTACTCTTGTTGGTTTTAGGTGCTTGTCAAGTATGTTTTGAGTTATTGTGTGTAGTTTTCCGAGTTCTTCCTCTGCACTACTAGTGTCTTCCTCAGTATTTAGCTGTTCCTTCATATACTGTTGTGCGCTCTGTTTTATGTGTTCATTTTTTAGTTGTCTGATGTCGTGTTTGTTGGTCTTTGTTCGTTGCATTTTCTTTAACTTAAGTTTTATTATGCCTAGGAGTAAATTGTGATCAGACTTGATGTCGGCTCCTGGATGTATCTTGACTGATGTTATCGAGTTCCGGAATCTTTTGTTGATCATAATGTAATCAATCTGGTTTCTCACTATGTGATCTCAGGTGTCCTGAGGTGATTTCCAGGTATACAGTCTCCCGGGGGGAAGTTTGAAAAAAGTGTTGGTGACCACAAACTGTTCCTCCATCACGAAATCAATAAGCCGCTCTCCACGCTCATTACGCTCTCCGAGTCCGAAAGGTCCTACGAGATCTTCAATTTGGCCGTTGCCAACTTTGGCGTTAAAATCTCCCATAATTATTGTTATCTCGTTTTTGGGGAGTCTTCTTAAGGTGTTCGTTAAATCGTTGTAGAATGCTTCGATTATTTCGTCCGCTTTGTCGGCTGTGGGGGCATATATCTGTATGATGTTAGACTTTATGGGGATAGTATTAAGCTGAATGAGTAAAGTCTCTCCGATATTGGGATAAAGTTTGCAACGCATTCAGCAGTTTGTTTATTTAAAATCATGCCCACTCCATTCATATGTTCTCCGTTGGAATTTCCTGAATAATATATTTGATGGTCATTGATAGCACACTGACCAGAGTCTATCCACCGCATCTCGCTTACCCCCATTATTCCTATTGATAGTCTTTCCATTTCTTTTATAGCGTTATGGATTTTGCCAGCTTCATACATTGTTTTGACGTTCCAGGTTCCAATCTTAATGTTAAGGCCCCAGGTTCTCTTTCTATCTGCGTTATAGTGTTGGCAAGGGTTTCGCAGGCTGACGACCGAGGAGGCCCTGCCGTCTCGAGATTGTCCTCCCCTGCCGGAGCTTAATAAAAAAAAATTAAAAATATGTTTTTAGCCTATTTGTTGTCAATTTATATTGACAATATGATATATTCTTAAAGAAAATGCAAAAAAATATGTCAAAAAATACAGAGTGTTCCATTAAAAAAAATAAAACTTGATATTATATCTCCGTAATTAAAACTAAAATTAAAAATCTGACTACGACATTGGAGTCTACAGAAAAAAGTACCTTAATAATAGCTTATTCGTCTTATTGTAGTTGCTCTGATAAATAAAATATAGGACATTTTAGAAAATGGGAAAATTCGAAAATCGCCTTGTAAATCCGAAACCGATCGTGATAGCCGTAATTTATTACGCTATACTTTATTAGATTTTTAAAATATTTACGGTTTCCCAGATAACTTATAAAAACATCCAAAACGATTCACCCTGTACGTTTAGCTTATGTACGAGGATCAAATGGAAATTTTCCGGTGTGACAAAGAAAATATAAAAATTATGATATAAAGTTACTTTATTTTTCTACATGATATTCTTTTACGCCACCGGTGCTTCAGTCTTTGGATTTTTGGCTTTCGTCCAAGTCTGCAAAATAAAAATTCGTCCCTACGATGACTTTGGAATCGAATCCATACTTTTTCCAAGCAAGAAAATTTTTAACATTTAAGAAGAGGTCTATCAATCAAATTCCTTAACAGTCCAAAAAACAGTTGTCATGTCTTTCCTAGCAGATGGGACGCTATTTCTTTTATTTGGTGTTAATTCTCGAGTGCTAGTCGGCTGTTTTGATTGCTGTTTGGTTTCGCGCGTGCAGTGGTTGATCTAGGAATCGTTTACAATAACAAACCGCCGATACGATCATGCTTGGCAGTTTTTAGTCCAGAGTCAGCAAACATGGCACCCTCCAACTTGCTGACAATTTTCTCCCTGTCTTTTCTTTTGATATGTCAGCAATTTCAGCTATCTCAAACAGTTTCACACTTGCCGGTCATTCATAATGTTTGTGTGGACTTTTTGGACCACTTTTCTGGTTGTTGAAAATTTTGGGCTTCCAAAATGCTCAGCATCTTGAGTGTTGGCACGACCACGTTTAATATTCGAAACCCACATTTTTACAGTTATAAATGAAGATGCAGACTCCCGCAATGTACCGTATACCCCAGCCTTTATCTCTATAGGAGATAAAAAAAAATTCACGCCTCGCATTTTAATTGCTTCCATATTCCCCAAATTTGATAAAAATGCAGAATAAAAACAACACAAAACATATTTCGGAAACACTCAGGTCATACTAAAGAAAGATGACATTTCAAGGTAGCATAGTCTAAATGACGCTGCGGGAGCCATCTCTTGTGGATTACCAGAAACTTTTCAGTTCATTCTCTTATCCAAGAAAAAAATCCAATTAATTTAATTTTGAAATTTCATGGTTAGATTTAAAAACATTTGACAAGACGAGATTATTCAACTGATTTGAATAATTATTTTATAAAATTGTAGATAATATGTACTCGTAAATAAGAAAACGTTCTGTATGCTAATTAAAATTATTCCAAAATTAACAAAGATGTTATTTTGTGTCTCTTTTTCATAGTACGTATTAAGATATTCAACAATTTGGACAAAAAGCTTTTAAAGTATATACATATATTAGCTCGTTCATGATTAATGATTACACAAAGCTAAGGAAACAAAGCAACATCACAGCGATATTAAAATATACACGGTAGGCAAAAAAATGCTCAACATTACTTACATAACTTTTCTATTCTTTTAAGAATTAAGAAAATATTTTTTATCTTGCAATAGAAGGTCCAACACCAATATTCTGGTTTTTCTACAAAGCAAATTTTGGCACCAACAAACAAGATTTATGATGTTAAATGGTTAAAACAGTATGCCAACTAATCCCTAACTCACTAACCAATCCAAGAACTAGTACTATAGGTGTGGAAGAGGGAATTGCCAACTCTGCAGCTTGAGAAGTCCTTCATGAGGAACCCTTTTCATATATAAAGGTGCAAGAATTTTCATAACACTCATCAGTATTCTTATGAAAACCATCATGGAACTGCAAAATTGGCGCCAATTCTCTCTGAACGAATAGAGAGACCAACTGGTAGGATCTCATTTTCCCGATTAGCCATTAAATGATGAGCTTATTTAAATTTTCCGCAGAATGATCTTTCACAATTATTGGAAAATGCTCCCACTGAAACAAGGCTAATTATTTGGCTACTTCAAGATGGCGCTCCACCTCATTTTAATCTGTACATGCGGAAATACCTCAATGAAACATTCTACGACATGAGTAAGACGAAGGGGACCAATACTTTAGACATCACATCGCCCAGTAATGGATTTTTTTCTGGGGGCGTTTAAAAGCTGTCGTTTAAAAAACACCTATAAACGATATCGAGGGTCTTTGTCAAAAAATAATAAATGGATTCCATGTGCACGATAACGCACCAGAGCATACCGCGGTGACTAACGCTCAATTTTTGGCTAAAAAAAATGGTTCTTGCGCTCAGCCATCCACCTCTGATGGCACAGTAGAGAAACATTTTTATAACAGAATGATAGAAATCATTAAGCGTCGTCCTTGTGTCAAATATCAACTTGATAAGTTAAAAACTAACTGCACGAGTAAAAAATTAATTTTGACAGGATCAGGAAGTATCAAGTTTACAACTTTTTCTTGCATGATTTACTACATTTATTTGATTACGTAGGATCACCTCTCCAAATATCTCAATGTATTATCCGAACACCCTGCATAACAGAAATGACAAATAAGCAAAAGAAACCTGACCAACTAGAAAAATAACTTCTCTGACAAATCGATTCCATTTAAAACTTCAAATTTTTTGGTGAATGTGGCTGTGAACGTTTGGTTGTACACGAACAAGTTTAATTTAAGAAAATTAATTCGAGAACATTTTTTTAAATAATATAAATTGTGAACATTTTTTTACCCTCCGTGTATTTAACGTAAGTGCACTCATGCTGTAGTAAAAGTAGCGTGCCTTAAAAAAATGTACTCACCAATCGTTTGTGTCTGAATTTCTTCATGATGGCCGCCTCTTGTAAGAACGCTTGTGTCGACATCGTACCTTCCCGCAAGGTCTTCACTGCTACTTCGTATTGATTGTTCCATTTGCCGTAGAAAACTTCTCCAAAGTTACCTCTACCCAATCTAAAATTAAACACACATAAGAAATATGTCATATGGCATTTAAAAAATTGGTTGAAAGCGTCATATCTAATAGTTCAAACAGTGTAAATGGCCTTCGATATTTGAAATGTAGTCATATTCTCAACTTTTGTAGTTACACCGGCAAAATTTTTTGCTATTCTTTGGAAATAATATTTGTCTAAAATCTGGCAACAATAAATGATTCTTCAATACAAGCGGAGAGTTAAATACCCGGGAGTAATTCTGGATGCACGAATGAGCTGGAATGATCATATTGAGGCTGGAACCAAGAAGGCGATATGTGCTCTCTGGGCTTGTAAACGAGCGTTTGGGTGCACATGGGGGACGACACCCAGAATGCTATTTTGGATATACACTATGGTGATCCGCCTCATGATAAGGTACGTCGCTATTGTATGGTGGCGTCGTACAATAAAGCGCAAATACAGCCTTCAACTTGACAAAGTTCAAAGAATGGCTTGTGTTGGAATATTGAGCGTAATGAGGACTGTTCCCACTAGGGCTCTGGAAGTGCTGGTGAACCTGCCTCCTCTTCACTTATACATAGAGAACGAGGCCCTGAAGACTGTTTATCGTCTCAGTTGCCCAGGACATCTTGGAATTAGAACCGGCAGGTACTCAGGTGGCACTGAAGTTCAGTATCGTGCAAGGACGTACTGAATAATATGACAAGGAACGGTTGCACAATCAGACTCGTGTGGGCCCCGGGCCACTCGGGCATACACGGGAATAAGGAAGCAGATCGTCTGGCAAAATTGGGTTCCGCAACTTAATCCCCAACCAATTCCACCTGTCCCAATTGCTGATGACCAAAAGGAATTAAAATCGTTGCTGGAAAGCAAATTTATTGAATAGTGAATGGAAGCTCCTGAAATGAGGTGTGCTAAAGAACATATAACTGGACCTAGAGCACGGCGTACTAAGGAGTTTCTCTCGTTAGGAAGGAAAGAACTGCGAATTGTGGTGGAATTGTTGACAGGACATTGTCCCCTGAGGGGCCATCTTCATAAGATTGGTGCCGAAGACGACCCGACGTGCAGATGGTGTTTGGAGGAGGATGCAACTGTTGAACATGTCCTCAGAAAGTGCTCAGCACTCAAGGGACTGAGACAGAGATATTTCGGAGCTACAATTTTGTTACTGGAAGCAGTTAGACAAGTTGAATAACGAGGATACTTGGATTCGCAAAGGTGATCGGCCTCGAATGACTTGTAGCTAGAGTGAGATGTAAAGAGCCCGATACTAGACATCGATGATCTAGTATCACCAACCTTTGTTTTCATTCATTGATTCGATGGATGACGCCAAAAATCAGAAATTGAACTCGAAACTCAAGTATGTTTTGTATTATTTTATCACTATATCTTTTCTTCCGTAGCTTTGTAGAGTTACTATGTCCCTTTCTTATTTAATAACGTAAAACAACACTTTCTTTTGAACGTATTAGTAGTGGTTTACTTGTAACTTCGTCCGTGGTCTTATCTCCTTCGTCCATATACTTTGACAAAGTTTTTACTTCCAATTATTTCAACGGATGTAAGTAGGAAGTTACTAATCCAATGTTGCCAGATCTTTGATTTAATTTGTAGTAAAAAGAAAGTAACTTTGTGGTTGTTAAAAATTAAATTAACAACGATTCGATATTATTTACAATAATAAAATAATAATGTTTCCTGCTCAAACTTACTTTCTAAGTAGTTGAATTTCGCCCCTCGGTACCTCCCACTTGTCCCTGTAAGTGGGAGCCAGGTCCCACATGGTGGGTTCGGGTTTTCTGCATGGTTTCGAGAGGACATGGCACAGACCATAGGCATTTTCTAGAATGGAAAAAAGAGTATTGTTAACAATTAATCTTCAAATTAATTCTTAAAAACAAAATTTTTAATAGCTGATTATTTAGCTGTAACTTTGCAAATAAAATTTATCAACGTATTTTTTAGTTGTCAACGTTTTGCAAACTGAAACCATAGTATTGTGAAGGTAAAGTATATTTCAAGATCTATCGTTTGGCTCTTAAGGGTCGTTACCTAGGGCATTAAAACTCTTTTGTGGTGCCAAATTTAAATATAGACAACAAGGCAGGAGTATTTTTTAAAATCAGATTTAGGAAATATTTATAAAACAGTGTTCTTTAAATTAATTAACTAATCAGCAGATTATTAAAACATTAATATAATAAGTAAAAAATATTTATATTTAGACAATAAATTAAATATATCTAATATTAATTATATACGTACATAAATATAATAATACACTTTATTATAAAATAGAAATTTATAATAGAGAAAGAAAACAAATTACTTAAAAACTATAAATCCAACTCAGTTTCACTGTCGCCATCTTCACCCAACCTAATGATAAGGGAGTCTACAATATCATGTAAAGATAAACACGAATTTTCAATCTTAATAACGTATTCTACTGAATTTTTCCAGCTCTCTGCGTCTACGACGCTAGAGCGATGTTTGTGGAGCTTTTAGACGTTTTACTACTGGACGCAATGGACGCGCCATGATTAACTTCTTCCCATGGACGAAACATATTTCGAACTCAAATGTACTCTACACCAGACGAAAACAAATTGAATAACCTAAATTTAATAACCGCACTTTATAGTTTGTCGTTCACGTAGTATGATATAAGGATTATACTAAATTATTTAGAAGTTTTATCTACCTGAAAAAAGAAAAATTATTTTTACCTGATTAATCAAAAGAAGATAAAGCGTTAGTTAACGTTTAATAATCGAAATATATCAATATATACTATATACCTGTTGCAAAAACGATTGAATCCCGCCCTGATTACAATATATCACTCCGAACGAGCCCCAGGTATAAAACTATTAACGGGCGTCAAAAAGGAAAACGATAAAAGTTGAAGTACACTTTAACAGACCTTCGAGTACCTCCAGCTTGCGAATATAATAACCAAATCCTAGCCATATATGGTCATACGCTATGGTGGTCTGTGTATTTTAATTAGTGAATTTGATAGGAGCTAGAGTGTGATGCTATTTAGTAAATCAGTATGATGTATTTTTATCATAAAGATCGACATCAAAACGCAATCCCGTGCGAGTGTGATTTACGCGATGAGGATTCCATATCATACTGCGTGGCTATTCACTGTTATAACATCCATAGAGTTATACTACTTAAAATTATTGTTAAAAATATTGCAGCATGAGTTTGATACCACTAAACAAAGCGAGTTTCATATCTGTGAATGTTCTTAACCCGAACTAATGTTACTTATTCTTTTAAAAAAATTATTAAATTAAGTTTATCGAAGTCAAACTCTTTGTAACTGTTTAAGATAAACCAAAAATTTAAAAATGTGTTTTCTTAATTCTGTTATTTTAAAAATAATCATTCTTTCGAAAATTTAGAATCAAATTATTAGTGTAATGCAATTTTACAAAATTATCTGTAAGTATTTTATTTTCTTAAATTCCTCCTGGTGGTTTACCAACGGATCTTAACAAGACGAAAGAGGTGGAGAAAAATTCTTCGACAAGCGCACTTGAGTCAGAGAGTTTTACTCTCTTAGACATGGTGCCCCGGAAATTTATGCTAATCTGCAGTGTGGCTATCTCTGAGAGAGACACGAAGAGGAATAAGATGATAAACATATGCTCAGAGAGTAGGGGTGCGATATTGACAGTGAAGTCTAGTGTCGTAACTTCGCAACTAGTGCATGAGCGCACGGAGGTACTGATAAGGAACGGCTGCACAATCAGACTCGTGTGGACCCCGGGTCACTCTGGTATACACGGAAATGAGGAGGCGTCCCAATTACCGTTGGCAAAAGGGATTTAAAACTGTTGCCGGAAAGTAAATTTATTAAACTGTGAAGAGGGGCTCCTGAGACTCCTTAGGAAGGAAAGAAATGCTAATCGTGGTGGGACCGTTGACAGAATTTTGCCACCTGAGGGGCTATCTTCATAAGATTGGTGTCGTAGATGACTCGATATGCAGATGGTGTCTGGAGGAGGATTAAACTGTTAACAGTGTCCTCAGAGAGTGCCCAGCACTTAACGGACTGAGGCAGAGACATTCCGAAGAAACAATTTTGTCATCGAAAGCCGTTAGGCAAGTTCAATCAACGAGGCGGCTTGGAATGGCAAAGGCAATAGGCCTCGAATGATCTGCAGCTATGATGAGGTGTAAAGAGTCCAACAAGGCTTAGGCATTGATGATCAAGTATCGCCACCTTTTCTTAATGCATTCATTCATTCTTAAATTTTCATTATCTTCATTAACTTTCGTCATAAAAACCAACTTTTGCCTTCACGAGTATTTGTCTTCATTCCATAATGACACATTTTGTTTAATAGTATGACTTTGAGAGTCCTGTCACCAATGCATCCAACACAGATTCGTACATATGACTCGATGGAAACAATTTCGTTAACAGCAAATTTAAGTTGATTAGTTGGTTGGATAATAAATAAGACCTACAATCGCCGCTATAGTTTTCTCTATAAATTGTATGCATAGAAATTTAAGCTTTGGTAGTTTCAAAAAATTAAAGGATGGGAATTGGCTGACGAAGCACATTTTCAGTAATATTTTTAGTACAAAAAAAATTATATACTAAACTTTTCCCCCCAAAAATTCGCAGAAAGATATTTTTTAGGTTTTAACTACTGCTAATTAGTAAGCATGATTACCATGCCAAATTCTAACTTTCTATGTCAAACAGTTTTCGTGAAAAAGGGACTATAAAAGGCAAACAGACCAACGTGTTAGTGATGCTGTAAGGGTTCGTAATTCCATTTCGGGAAACAGAACTCCAGAAATGATCACGCCAGTTGACAAAATCTTTGGTAATGGTTTTTATGGTAACATTCAAATGGTAAACTGTAATTTGCATTAATCAAAGAGAATCTAGCAATTTGGGAATGAAATATTAGCACATTTTAGTGCTGACAGGCATTCGAACAAAACATTTTTCTCACACTTGGTTGAATATAACTTATTCTATTTTTAAGACAATACTAACACAAATTCGTAGAATGCAGAAAAAATATATTAGACGGGAAAACTGGACCGATGCCACCTGAAGGTGTGTAGCGTATCACGTAAAAACTGCGCAGGTAAAAATCCTAATGTGATTATCTAATATTAGTATTAAAAAAGTTGTAAGTAAAATAAAAACTTACTGGAATACGCAATAACTAATTCCGGGAGATTTTTGAACGTCTTATTTGTAGAAATATAAAATCCACCATTGTCCAGTGGTTTGATCTTATAATGCTTCACGTGGTATCCTCGATCGCCTTCCCAATCTTTCACCGACAACGAGTATCCGTTGGGGTTGTGCTCGGACGGACGGATGAGGTATGTTCCTCGGGGTTGGCTCTCGTCGCCGAGCAGGAGTTTCTCGGCTTCTTTTCGGGAAATGTTTTCAAAGAACCAGCTGAAATAGAAAAACGAATTAGATTTGTAATCTTACGATTTTATTGTAAATTGAAAAACATGGCTACGGTCAAATAATATAAAATAAAATGTAATGAAAAATACAAAAAAATGGAGTTTATTTTTTTCTACAATTTTGATGTTTTTAATAGATAAATTTTTTCCACTCCTGATACAAAGTCGTAATATTATTACGTTTCTTACATCTTAATTATTACCTTGAATTTATTCTGCAAGATAGAGCAAAAAATTGAAAATTTTATTTTTACTTTGTAGATATTATACTTGAAGCTGGCCTTCGCTAGTGATGTGAATTTGCGAGTGTTCGGTTCGAGCCCCAGTTTGGCATGGGTATGAATGGGGATGAATAAATGTTAGTGTGATTTGTCCTAAAGGCTTTCGATTCCCGCATGGGTGTATACAGTGTGTTCATTGAGATTCCGATATTTTTTAAACGACTCACTGCTTCCGTGAGTTTCCAGATATCTTGCATATACCTTGGCTGAGGTAAATTTGTAAGGCCAAGGAAAATATATATATATATATATATATATATATATATATATATATATATATATATATATATATATATGGGTTTTTTATCCAGTGTTTCATATATTTACTTGTTTCATATTCAAACCACATTGGTAAATTTTTTAATAATTGTAGGTTAGGTTTAATACTTTGTAATTAATATTGTAGATATATCCTGAAAAATAAATTCTCGAAAGCTTGACAGGATCAAAAAAGGTTTTTTTTCCTTATCAAGGCCTTCTCCTTCAAGTGCCATATCAGGTCCCCCTGACGTTGGCAAGTCTTTCACGGTCCTGCGCCAGCTGGAATAGTTCCCCCGCGCTACGTATACCTGTCCATTCACGAATATTCCTCAACCAGGAAGCCTGTCTCCTTCCTACCCCTCTACGTCCCTCTACTTTACCCATCATGATTAGCTGAAGAATTCTATATCGCTCCCCTCTGAATATATGTCCAAGTGTTTAATAGTAGACGAGTTGTGTCGGCCCTATTGAGTACCATTTCGTTGGTCTGCCTAGCTGTCCAAGGTATTCTCAGCATTCGCCGATGTAACCACATTTCAAGAGCCTCCAACCGATTAATCGTGGCAGCCTTAATTGTCCAGATCTCTGCCCCATATTGTAACACTGGCTAGACGTATGATCTCATCATTCTCTGTCGTAGTTTTAGTTTGAGGTTATCATTGCAGAAAAGTGGTTTCATTTTTTGAAAAGTTGCTCTAGCAGTCTCTATTCTACACCTGTCTCTTTATCTGGGTTTAAATTTTCGGTGATATAACATCCAAGATATTTAAAATGAGTCACCCTGTCTATACTTTTTCCTTCTAGTTGTATTGAAGCGTTAAGATGAGGTTGTCTACTAAAGACCATAAATTTTGTCTTTTTGATATTTTGTTGAGCCCCATTTCTTGACCCTTAGTGTTAACACAGTTTAATAGATGTTGCAGGTCTTGTAGTTTGTCGCTTAGGATAACAGTGTCGTCAGCATATCGTATTGTATTTATATATTCTCCATTGATTTGCACTCTCATTCGTTGTCCTTGAGTGGCCCGTTTAAAGATTTTATCTGTATATTAAAAAGCCGTGGAGATAGTATGCAGCCCTATCTGACGCCTCGCAGAATTTTACTTTCTTCTGTGAGTTTTCCATTTAGCCTTACTGTTGCTTTCTGCCGCCAATAGAGATCTTTAATAATTCTTACGTCTCTGCTGTCTACCCCTACGTTATTTAAAATGTCTATGAGTTTTCTGTGCTGTACTCTGTCGAAGGCCTTCTCGTAATCGACAAAACATACGAATCTATCCTTGTGTTGGTCCTGGCATTTTTGCAGAAGTATATTTAGAGCGAATAAAGCCTCTCTAGTACCTAGGGTGTTTCTAAATCCGAATTGGGATTCATCTAAATCTGCTTCGCATTTAGATCTTATCCTGCTGTGGATGATTCTGAGAAAGACCTTCAAAGTGTGGCTCATTAGACTTATTAGTCTATACTCACTGCATCGCTTTGCTCGCTGTTTTTTTTTGGGATTGGGACGAATACAGACCTCAGCCAATCTTCCGGTATATCTCCAGTCGCGTAAACGGTATTAAACAGTTTGACGAAGATTCCTATATTTTCCTCATGGATCATTTGTAACAGCTCGGTTGGGACATTATCAGGCCCGATGGCTTTCCTGGTTTTTGCAGATCTTATGGCAGATAGAACTTCACTGTTTAGAATTTCCGGTCCCATGTCTATATTAGCGTCTATATTAGCGAGATCATCGGAGTTGTGTGCATTCGGTCTGTCATCATCAAATAATTCTTTCACATATTTAACCCATGTTTCAAAAATTTCTTTTTCGTCCAAGATAATTTTACCATCAGGGTCCACAAGGGTATTAGTGGTATTCTTATTATATAGACCTGCTATTTCTCTGACCTTTTTCTACATGTTGAATGTGTCATGTTTCCTTTCTAGATCTTCCATTTCGATACACTTGTCTCTCATCCAGTTCTCTTTGGCTATCCGAATTTTCTGTTTAATTTCTCTTTATCTTCTTTTATATTCCACTCGATTTGTTTTCGACTGTCTCCTTTGTTCCATGCGGTCCAATATTTCTGCTGTCATCCATTTCTGTTTTTTCGGTTTGTTCTTCCGTACAGTATATATCAAGGCCTACAAATTTAAATAGACTGTACTACTACATGTACCTCTGCCGTATCACTGAAGCGTGGAGTGTAAGTTTTGACTTTCTTCTCGATATGGCGGTACGGGTAGGCCATCATCTCGATGGTGGTGGAATAGGCTGAATTGTGTTCTGTAGCAATTTATTCAACCTGTGCAACTTCTAACACGGAAAAGATATGATGGAACGAAGTTTGCATTAAATGTTTGCATTTTACTTCATTCATACACCGAGTTGCATATAGTTGTACATGTGATTTCAGCACTACAACGGCATAATGTGGATACATCCACTGCTATTGCACCTCACGCGGAGAAGTCCGTGAAAGCCTCATAAACATATATACGCCATCAGGCGGGAGGTCGGCGAAGCCGCGTTCAGTATTGCATACCTCCTTCCGATCTGTCCTTTGCACAAATAGGTGCATGTCGGTTCCCTGATGAGTCTAGTAGAGACGAAACATGTATCTCTGCCGTATCACTGTAGGGTGGAGTGTAAGTTTTGACTTTCTTCTCGATATACAGGTAGGCCATCATCCCGATGGTGGTGGAATAGGATGAATTGTGTTTTGTAGCAATTTATTCAACCTGTGCAACTTCTAACACGGAAAGGATATGATGGAACGAAGTTTGCGTGTTCGCATTTTACTTCATTTATATACGGAGTTGCATATAGTTGTACGTTTGCTGAATGTGATTTTAGCACTACAACGGTATATATATATATATATATATATATATATATATATATATATATATATATATATATATATATATAGTTTAAAAAATAAAAATAGCAAATCTCTCGGCTGTACGGATATGGATTGTCAGTGAGCATAATCCTCATATTAAAAAATGCGGACAACTTCAAGGCAATGGAGATGCTCCGGGTCCGAAAAATGACGACAGTGCTGTTTCATTCTCATTGGGACTCATCAGGACATTCTATCCGGTACAATCCGTCATATCGTAGTTGTGCCCTATCTTATATTTTAAACTGAGAAAACAATAGACAAGACAAGAACTGCGACATCTGGACGGATCACTCAATAACACAAGATAGATAGAACACGATTCTGCCGCGCAAAAGGAGCAGTATTGGATATAACTAAATTGGCGTAAATCGACCTATTTTGACGTCAAGGGTATGTCATCAAACGGTGTATACGTATTTTCGGACACTATCTATCTATCTATATATATATATATATATATATATATATATATATATATATATATATATATATATATATATATATATATATATATATATATATATATATATATATATATATATATATATATATATATATATATAGTGTGACCAGTAAAGTCAGCGTCATATGGGATTTTTTCATTAATAGCTTTATTCGACTTTGGCATCAATTTCTGCTTCGATCGAGATAAAAATTAACCAAAAAAATAGTAGTCATTATCTGTCAAATTTAAATTTTTTTCCAAAAAAAAACCTCTAAAGTGGGGTTATATCTGAAAATATCGAAATGTTTTTCTAAACGTAATTTTTAGCCCATGTGTAAAATTTCAGCTGTATAATACAATGAAGATTTTTTGCCCATTTTTTGTAAATTGCACCACTGTTGCGAAATAAGACTCAACGCAACCTATATAACATTTCTTAGATTTGAAAATGTTTATTCCAGACATATTTTGTTTAAAGTAGCGCCATATTAAATGTGTGTTTTTCTACAAAATCCAAATAGGGCTATTAAAATTTGATCACATGTGATGCAAAGTTTATTTGTTTTTGACCCTGTATAAGGTAACCTCATAAAATAACTATTTTTGAAAACCTAGTTTGTGTCTAAAAGTAATACATATCATAATTAAGACAAACAAGTATACAGTGTCATCAGTAAAGTCTGCATTAGGTGGAAAATAAATTTTTATTTAACTTTACGTAAAGTTTCTCTAGTTTCAACAAGTCTTTTCAATTAAACTATTTTCTTAATATTAATGTGTATTACTTTTAGACACAAACTACGTTTTCAAAAATAGTTATTTTATGAAGTTATCTTATACAGGGTCAAAAATAAATAAACTTTGCATTATGTGTGACCAAATTTTAATAGTCCTATTTGGATTTTGTAGAAAAAGACACTTTAATATGGCGCTACTTTAAACAAAATATGTCTGGAATGAAGCATTGACAATGCTAGAAACTAAGAAGTTTAATGTAGGTTGCGTCGAGTTTTATTTTGCAACAGTGGTACAATTTCCAAAAAAATCGGCAAAAAATCTAATTATTTTATACAGTTGAAATTTTGCATATGGGCTAAAAATTGCATTTAAAAAAATTAAAATTTGACAGATAATGCTAATCACGTGACTACTATTTTTTTTTGGTTAATTTTCATCTAGATGGAAGCAGAAATTGTTGTCAAAGTCAAATTTCGAAAAAAGCTATTAATAAAAAAAATACATATGTTGCGGAGTTTATTGGTCACACTGTATTTAGTTTATTTAACTCATACCCACTTTTGAGTTAACAATAAAAACATTTAGCAATCGATCATTTATATTTATTTTTCATTAATTTAATCAATGATAAGCGGTTTCAAATATTGTCGTCCCTACTCTCCTTTTTTTAAATATTGACGACTAATTAAAAAAATCCTCACAAATTAAAACAAAATGCATTGTTATGAGATATTTTTCAAATTCCATTACGTTGTTCGCCTGCAAGGTCGAAAATTAATTATTATTTTTAATGTTTTCTCTACTAATTACCATACGATTGATTATAAGCTTTACGGGTGTGGATAATGATTCCGTAATTAATTATTTCCCAAATATTTCGATTGCCTCCGACTTTCATCAAAATTTACAGCATGATCTAGATTTCGCGAATAAATTTCGACAACAATGATACATACATTAAAAAAATAACATTCCTTTTTTATATCTGCACTTTATTAATTATTTCTTATGTTTTCATGATTTTTTTAAGATTTTATTTACTATTTTTTCTTGTATTTTCTGTTACTACAATTCACTTGCTTACTAAGAATTTTATAAGTGTTAGTAAATAATTATTTTATAATAGTTTATAACTTTCATGTTTCAGTGGTGTAAATAATTGACGCGATAATTAATCTTGTAATTAATTTTCTCTTTCTAAGCCAATCGTAACTATAAACATTTTTGTTTTTAACAAGTATTGTAGTATGATGCAAAATTTAAATAAATTAGAACAGTATAACAATTTTTAACTAATTGCTTAACGTTTATGTGATATAAATAATATTCATTATTAACTGTTTGGCCCGCTGGGAGGAATTCTTGCTAAACCACGTCTTGATAACACTACGCAACAAATTTTAGTTTATTTGTTGTATCTTGTATTAAAAGTGCATTTTTTTGTTAATTTTGTGGTGCTGAACAAAAAAATGATAATGAAATTAAAAACTTACTTGCAATTTTCAAGAACAAGGTTTTTAACTTTATTTTTAACAAAATAATAAAAAATACATACTCTTACACTTGTAAGATACACTAAATATCCTGCCTTTTTGCTTTTCTGTTGTAAATTGTTTCTGGAGCATCTCTAACAAGTCTAAGAGTAGTCAACCGGCATGGAAGCATTCCACTTTCCCTGGTACCTTTTCTCCATTGTTGATAGATCCCTGTGGAAGCGTTTCCAGTGCTCAACACTTACAGCTCCGCAGTTGTCAGGAAAAAAGTCGAGATGTGAGTGTAGGAATGGGATCTTTATGACAGCATATTTTCAACAAGAGTAACGCAATTGTCAGCTTTTATATTTCCGAAGAAATTGGCGACCACGAGGCACAAGCCATTCCAAGCATTTTTGCAATATCTGATAGAGTGCTGTCAACATGTTTGTCTTTCAGTATATTTCTCATCTGTGGCCCAACAAAAATATCTTCTTTAATTTTTGTTTCACTTAGCCTTGGGAATTTCTGACGCAGGTATTTAAAAGTTGGTCGATCTGTATTCAGTGTATTACCAAAGACTCAATTTGATATGCAGTAGTGGCAACAAAATCTTTCTTTTCTCTTGTCATGAAGTGGCTTTGTCCGACTCTCCCATGCACACAAAAAACAGCAAAACTTGGTGTAGCCTAACTGCAACCCAAGTAAAAGTATAATCACCTTTAAGTCGCCACAGATCAAAGAACTTGGAAGGGATAGGAAAACTACAAAAATAGGCTAAATGCCTAAAAAAGTGTTCCACCATGCAGAAAATAAATGTCATAAATTGACATCGACTGGCTATGTGGAGCAAGCGCAAAAAGAAATTTTGTAGTAAATTTGTTGCATGAAGTTAGCAATGTGAGAACGGAAAACCAGGGCTGGGTTTGCGACACGATCGGCGTCCCGGCGTATTCTTTATGTTTAATGCGGTTGTTTGTCATCGTCCTCGACGCTTATTTTCTTTGTTGTGCGGTGCAGTATCATTAGTTAAATTTCGGAATTTATATTTGTGTATGTTGTCAAGACATTTGTATAGACTTTAATTTATAACAATGTATCAGTGTATGGTACAGTTTTGTAAATCGCGTGGTTCGATCCCGGAAATTCATTCTTTTCGGTAAGTACCTACGTTTTTGGTATTACATCAATATGTAAGATTATACTTTTAATGGATCGACGAATTTAAAGTTTTGTTTGCGATAGTGTATAGTTTTTATCATTTTTTTCATTTCATTTTTTTTTTGATCAGAAATTAATTATTTTAAAGTTTAGAAGGTACATGGAAAACACTTTACTTAATAATAACATCAAGGAAGAGTAACATATAGTTAATCCCTATGGCCAGATCCTTTTTAACATTGTAGATAAGATAATATTTTATTTCGAATTATGTTTAAATTTCTTTTAAGGCAATGTTTATTTAATTAGTCGTTTTATAACCTGAACTTTAAATTGTAATTTTTCAATATAACAACATAAATAAGAGGTTTTTCAAATCCAGCCCTGTCCCTTGACCTACTGCGCAAGTGCAGCATAGTCACATTGATGGGAGTACAGAGTTACATAAGGAACCAAATTTAGTTTAGGGTATTCTCCTTTCTTTTACCCCTTCCAACTTCCTTGCCACAGATCTACCATTGGTGCTCATCGTATTTTATACTTGTCAATAGGTACTTCATATTGTCGTATGATTCTTTCATGTAAACTGCATATTCAAGAGGAATGGATAGTCAAATATTTCCTATATGCAATGGTGCTGCTTTTAAACTCAATGTTGAACTGTCTATAAAAAACCTCCATTCCTCTGGCTTGTAATTTATATTTAAAGCATCCCATAAACCGTCAATGTTATTGCAAAAACCAAGTTCTTTTCCATGTTAAAAAATGGTGCTAGGCCTTTAGGGCGTTTACATCATACTGGGGAGTAATTTCTGGATATCTTCCATGCGGTGTTGCCAAGTTGTACAAAATTTCCTTAACTTGGGGAAAACGTAGATTTGGCAACGACCAACCCCTCTATTGTTATAACAATACAAATATATCACGTACATTCTTGCGGTTACATTGTTAATATATATGGAGATATGACATCACACCTACGGCAGAAGGTCTAGAAACCGCCAAATTACTCCTTTTTCTTATTTTTATTACACCAAGTATTATGAAAATCCTTCTAGAAAGATGCTGAATCTTCTAATATCCAGAAGAAAGGTATATAAAGAGTCCAGATCGGCTTTCGGAAACAGTTTAATTTGGGAAGTCGTTAATGCAAGTTGAATAGTTTGACAAGTGTCAGAACTGAATTTTTAATAAAAGGTTATTAAATAATACAATGTGTATAAAAACCGACCGTCCGGAACAATACCATTAAGACTTATATTCCGCACAAATAAACCTACAAACTCAAGAAAAATAGTAGAATGTGGAATCGGAAGATATTCCAAAAATGAAAGAGGAGAACGTTGTTTATGCCTTAAAAAAAGTTCTAGAAGAAATAATGAAGGGCTAAGTATGACATCATAATTTCAAGTTAAAGTTTCGGTTAGGGTACTCGTAAAGAAATATGTTAGGATATAGACAACCCATGGAGTGCACGCACCGACCTCCACAATAAACCGCGACTCTTGTAGGCTGTTTAAGCCAAAACGGTAAAAGTGTGTTTGTGCACAGCAGGAGCCAGTTATACTTTTGAAATGTCCCTACATATCAGTATGCGCATAACCGATTTCTTGTTATCGATCGCTTGGTTTGATAGCGTCTCTTAAGCTATTTTGATTTTTATGTTTTTGCCTTGTGAGTTACATGCAATTTAAGGGAATTTATAGTATTTTAAATGACTTATAGTCTATCTGACTAAACTTTTTCTTGGAAACCATTAACAGCGCTAGTTCGAATACGAGTAAGTAGCGTGACCCCTCCCCTGAAATGCTTTGTACAGGGAGCCTTAGTTACACTTCAAAGCCGTGTTTTTGTGTTCGCATCCAAAAAGACTCACAATGACATACAGAGAGGCTACCATATTCAGGAAGAAGTCAATACATTTGTTAGTAAGCGGATGAAACACTACTCTGATGTAAAAAATGTCGATGATCTACCGGATCATGGCTCCATGCAATAAACGACAAAAAAGGAGAACAGGATGATTTTACAAATTATTCCAGAAGAATTCTCTCCTATCATTACGTTGTGGACAAGCGATTTTCCTTACAAAGGGTCTAAATGTGCCGTGTAATACTATAAGAAGACGTTTACTGGCTAATGAAGTAAAATTTCGAAGCCCAATAAGACCAAATTCTCACTATAGGGCCGCTCTCGATACGATCTCGATAAGCTCTCAGTCTGGTAAAATATTCTTAGAGGAGAAACAATGAACCTATTCACACTATTTACGATATCGAAATCTCCGCGAAACCGATAGTGTGAATCGGTTCGTTGTTTCTCCTCTAATAATATTTTACCGGACCGAGAGCGGTCCTATAGTGAGAATCTGGCCTAAAGAAACCGCTATTGTCCGAAAAACACATTAAAAAGAGACTAACTTGAGCGAAGAAATATTTGGATAGCAGTTGGGACAACATAATTTTTTCGAACGAAACTTCTTTTCGGGCACGTTCCTCCATCACTCATACCTAGTGTACCCAAGCCAATAAATTCATCCGTTTGGGGCTGTTTTTCAACACAGGGATTCGGCACTTTGTACATCTTTACAGATAATTTAAACGCAGCTAAAATGGTCAAAATATAACAGAAAGCTTTATTACCATCTGCCCGAAGGTGGTTTTAAAAAAACAAACAAATATTGGCTATAACAAGAAGAGAATAACCTGCAACATATTGTTACGAACGACAAAAAGAAATTTATTCATACGCCCTCGTATACAAATATTCCGATGTGATGAGTCATGTTTATTATAATGTTCCGAAAGGAATATTATATCGATGAGACATATTTCTAGATAGACAAGGTATTTGAATAGTGCAGATATTAAGTAGTAGTAACAAGATGATTTCGTTGGGTTAATATAAGTGTTGGAAGTATTAGTAAAATATGTTGTGTTTTATTCTGCGAACCCAGTGAGCGATTTTTAAAGAGATGAAATCGTAACAGTTGGTGTCAGAAGTGAGGATTATCAACGGGTTTCCAGAAAATTATATTGGAAATTAGAAGAGATAGAGAAAAACGGATTTTACTCTTGGATTTGTTATCAAGTAAGAAAATAAGATTAATTTTCTATAAAGTTGTAGAACGTTCTGTTTTTAAACTCAAACAGATATCAAAAAATAGACTTCACCATCGGATTTATAATTGATAAACAAACTTAGAATCGAATTTTTGACAAAGTTCTAGAACTTTCTATTTGAAAACTAAAAGAGGTAGCGAAAAACGGACTTCACCATCGAATTTGTCATTAAGAGAGAAGCTTAGAAAGGAATGTTCAACGAAGTTCTAGAAAATTCTATTTGGAAAATAAACGAGATAGCGAAAAACGGACTTCACCATCGTATATATCATTAAGAAAGAAGCTTAGAACCGAATTTTCGACATAGTTCTAGAAAATTCTATTTGGAAACTAAGACATAGCAAAAAACGGACTTCACCATTGGATTTATCACTAAGAAAGAAGCCTAGAACCGAATTTTCGACGACATTCTAGAAGATTCTATTGTAAATACTAGACAGCGAACAGCCGAAATGGAGCAAATAAATAAAGTCTTGGGTGACTTTATGAAAACTATTGAACAACGTCACCTTAAAGGCAAACAAGAAGAAGAAGAACGGCGCCAAACAGCGAAGCAAGAAGATGAAGATCGCCGCCAAAAAAAAACAAGACGAAGAACAACGTCTTCTAAAAGAAAAACAGGAAAAATAAGCGCGTCGCCATAAAGAAAAACAAGAAGATGAATCACGTCGCCAAAAAGAAGAAAATCTTCGTCAAAAAGAAAAACAAGAAGATCACCGCCAAAAAGGAAAACAGGAAGAAGCACGTCGCCAAAAAGAAGAACATCGCCTAAAAGAAGAACAATGTCGTCTAAAAGACAAACAACAAGAAGAAGAACGTGGTGTTAAAAGTGAAGATAAACTTTGCAAGTGGATACGAGAAATCATTGTACAAGAACAGCAAAAATTCGATCAAATTGTACAAGGGCAAAAAGAACGTAACAGTTTAAGAAAGAGATAGGCGAATGGCAACAAGAAGTGAAAGAAATCGTAAATGAGATAATACAGGAGATGTACGCCAAGAAATGCGACAAGACATAGGAGAAGTGCGACAAGAAATGAAAGAAATCGTAGACGGGATACAATCACAGGTACGCCTAGAAGTAAAATCTAAAATAAAGGACCTTCAGAGAGAAGTCAATAAAATAAAGAAGCATGGCCCTTCTGGTAAAGTAATAACAACCGAACATCACATTTAACCTCCAATTTACGATGGTAAAACATCTTGGATAATGTACAAACGACAATTTGAAGCTGCCGCTAGGGCAAATAACTAGAATTATGAAGAGATGGCTTCTATATTAGTAATTACCCTTCGTGCACCAATAACCCAACAAAAAGACTATGAGATCCTTAGTGAAGCGCTGGAAAGAAGATTTGGATCGGCGCCCGTTATACCAGTTGCAACTCGAATCAAGAAATCAGAGAAACGGCGAAAGTTTACAAGAATATGAAACGGATGTCCGACGCCTTATTCACCTGGCTTATTCAGGAGCTACAAAAGAATTTCGAAAAAAGCTTACAGTCCAGTATTTTATTGATGGAATAAGATATCAGGAAATACAGCGTATGTTGCGTATAAGCTAGTTTAATTATTACAGTGAAACGTTGGATAGGGCCCCATAGAGAAAAACAAGGATTTGTTGAACCAAACAACGGAGAAAATCTTATCTGAAAAAATTAGGAAACTGGTCACATTAAGTGATACTTCACGTTATAGAAGAACTAAGCACAAAGAGAAGGGTTTCCTATCTGGGGAGTCACTTTTTGACATTGATCCAGACTCAGATGAGAAAGGACCAGCTTGAAGATAATGATCTGGCGCCATTCCTTCAACTTAAAGAAAATAATGATCCGCCTCCTAGTTGGGATGAGATCCCGAATAAAGAACTCACTTTCAAGGCACTCTGGACTTAGCCGGACTCGCTATTGATGGAAGACCGATTACTAGAAAGATCCTGCGAAAGTGCCGATGGCAAGAAAATTAAGACTCAGACAGTGGTACCTAGGGAGAAAGTTCCAGTGATTTTAGAAGAAATTCATAATGTGAAGTCTGGTGCTCATTTAGGAGTTAACAAACTCTAGACAAACTCCGAAAAGATTTTATTGGATTAACTATCGTCAAGACGTAAAATCATGGGGTAAACAGGGCCCTAAACGTGCAGCTAGCAAAGGTCCAAGTATTAGATCTAGCAGAAAAATGAAGAAGTATAATATTGGAATACCTTTTGAACGGATAGCTACTGACATAGCTGGACCATTCCCAGAAACAGATAAAGACAATAAATACATCTTGGTTACTACTGACTACTTCAGGAAATGGCCTAAGGGATTTGCCATCCCGAACCAGAAGACGTCAACAGTAGCTGACAACAATGTGTTCAGCCGATTTGGAATTCCTTTAGAGCTACATTCTGGACAAGGAAATAACTATAAATCCAAATTTTTCAAAAGCTCTACGAACTACTTAACATCCGTAAAACCAGGACAACAGCTTTACATCCTCAGTCAATTGGTATGGTTGAACGATTTAATAGGACCATTGAAGAACACTTCTCAAAGGTTGTGGGCAGACATCAGAAAGAGTGGAACAAATATTTGCCAATCTTCTTAATGGCCTATCGATCCGCATTTCATGAAACTACAGGAATTACACCAGACAAGGCCTTATTTGGAAAGGAACATAAATTACCTTGCGAAATAATGTTCGGTTCTTCAATTGAAGAATGTATGAAGATTGCAGATTGGGTGAATGCTTTACAAGAGAAGTCGCGAGAAGTTCATGACCACAGATAGAATGCAGATAAGATATGACATCAAGACAAACTCGGCAGGGTTCCAACCTTGGTTGTGGAATCCACAAAGAAAGAAGGGTAAATCGCTTAAGTTGATGCCATCAAGGGAAGGACCATATACTGTTCCAAAAAGAATCAATGACGTTGTTTCTAGAATTCAACGAAGTCGCAAAACTAAAATGAAAGTAGTACATCTACCCAGGTTGAAGCTATACTATGAAGATATCGATGGTGATCGGAGCGATCAAAATTAGGGGGAGGAGGCAGTGTTACGAACGACTAGAAGAAATTTATTGATAGATACACCCTCGTATATAAATATTCTGATGTGATGAGTAATCTTTTTTATAATGTTCCGAAAGGAATATTATATCGATGAGTCATAGTTCTAGATAGACCTTAGCTTTTATGTTCTAGATTTATATAGGGGCACAGGTATATAAATAGGGATAGGATAAGCATAGTATAATGAGGTGTATAACTGGATTTCTACAGTGAAGATATTAAGTGGTAGTAATAAGATCTTTGGAATTTCGATATCAATATTTTGTGTGTTTTATTTAATATAATGGATTACTCAAAGTTTATGCTTGCGTTCTGCGAAAATAAGGGCACAGAGATTTATAGTCAGCTGAACATTTGTAGTGTGTATACCAAAAAGTACGGTACAATTTTTATGTTTTAAAATCGCAAATTTGCCATTTTTGTGATTAAACTCTAATATTTATTTTTGTCTAGGAGTGCAACTAATGCTTTAAAGAGCAACCTCAAAAAAATTATCCGTCTTAAAAAATCCTACTGACTAGTTTTTATGCTATTAACCGTTCAGCTAATGAATAAATTAATTAAACTTCCCACACCGAATGCATAGACACTCCATTCTTATTAGCGGAGGCATCACTATTGAAGTTTCCATTTTAACCTAGTTGATAAAATTATTCAGTAACCTTGCAGAACGGAATTCCCTCATTAAAGCGATGAAGTGATTCCCTTAATGATTTTTAAATGAAACCCCTTTTACATAGACGAATAATTATCCGAGCAATTAAGTTTTTACGATCTCTTGACAAAACGAGGCACTAAAATGGCGCTGAGCGGAGGACGACCTACTTATTTCTTACTTTAGAGTTACAGAAGTTTTAAGCATAATTTAACCGACGTTAAAACTAGCTTGATAGACAAAATATTTGATTAAAATAGATCATTTAAACTTAATCTGTCATAGATAAAATTGTAAAATTGTGATATCTTTAATTACTTATTTACCAATGTTTTGAAAAACCAATAAATCCATAAACGTGAATTTTGAAGGGTATACTTCTTTCCTAATGTAAGTGTCCGAGGACATTTTTTAAATTGGACCCTTAAGAGAAAAAAAATGGGCAAGTGCGTATCGAATATGCATTATGTTAAGGTGCGTATAAATATGGCAAGCCAAGCGCGTGACGCGTCCGTGATGACCTTGCCTCGAACTTGCAGCGAACCTTCTTTTGATGTTTACCGGTTCGATTGAACCATTGTACTTTCGGCGGCTGCTGTCAAAGGAGATTTTTAAAAACGTTTTGGCTGTGTAAACTAACAAAGGGTAACAATAAATAAAAATATATTAATATTTGTAGACAGGTATATTTATCAGGATTTGCAAATTTTGATAATTTGAAATAGGTAGCGTTTTCGCACCAAACATGATCAGGTTTAAAGTGATTTCTTTTTTTAAATCGGACTTATTGGTGACGAAGAACAAAGGGCAGCCTTGTTTTGATTGAAGTGGAGCACATCATACAAATTTCCACCGAACGTTTCAGTTAATACAAAGTAAGCGAAGTACACGACAGGAACTATCCCCCGAGAAATGTTAACATCAACATTCATATGTTTACCAAAGAAAGCAAATTCAAAAGAATGCAGTCACTATCGAACAATCATGTCACATACTTTGAAAACCCTTTTAAAAATTGTACACGCTAGAATACATTCCAAATTGGAGCTGGATATTAGTGACACACAGTTTGGCTTCTGGAACGGGGTGGGTACAAGAGAAGCATTATTTGCTTTTAATGTGCTTAATCAAAGATGCTTAGATATCAATCAGGACCTCTATGTCTGTTTCATAGATTACAACAAAGCTTTTGATAAGGTCAAACATGACAAACTGATAGAGATTCTCAGAAGCAAAAATTTGGATGAAAGGGATTTAAGGTTGACATCAAATCTGTATTACAATCAGCGAGCGGCAGTAAAAATTGGACAAGAAATATCCGGAGATGTGGAAATACAAAGAGGAGTCAGACAAGGGTGTATATTGTCACCTTTACTATTTAACGCTTATTCTGAAGAGGTCATATTGGAGAGTCTTGAATCTGAAACAGCAGGGATAAAAGTAAACGGAGTTTTAATCAACAATATTAGGTATGCAGATGACACCGTAATAATAGCTGATAGTTTGAAAGGCCTAGAAAAGATAATGAATAAAATATTAAAAGTTAGTGGAGAATATGGACTCTCTCTTAACACGAAAAAGACCAAGTTCATGATAATTAGTAAAAACAACACCAATAATAATGAAACCCTAATGGTAGAAGGCTAGCATATAGAAAGAGTTAAGAAGTACACTTATTTGGGAACCCTAATAACAGAAAATAATGACTATACCGTCGAAATAAAAACCAGAATCGAGAAAGCACGTGCCAATTTTATTAGAATGAAAAAGGTTATCTGCAGCAAAGATCTAACGTTAGCCCTGAAAATACGACTGACTAAATGTTACGTATATAGTATTCTATATTATGGAATCGAGAGGCAATGAGAAGACTTCTCTTTTGAAATGTGGACCTATAGAAGAATTCAGAGGATTTCGTGGGTGGATCGAGTTACGAACGCCGAAGTGTTGAGAGGAATGGGGAAAGAAAAGGAATTCGAGATAACGAAACAGAGAAAACTGCAATATTTCGGACACATTATGCGAGGAGAAAAGTACAGCATCTTACGGCTCATAATCCAAGGCAAAATAAGTGGCAGAAGAGGCGTGGGACGACGAAGAATTTCATGGCTAAAAAACCTAAGGGAATGGTTTGGATGCAGTTCAAAACAACTATTTAGAGCAACTGCCTCAAAAATTAAAATAGCTATTATGATTGCCAACCTCCGTAATGGAGAAGGCACTTGAAGAAGAAGCGAAGAAGATAGACCTGCCCTGCCATGTCTAACGACGACGAATATACGGCTGCTTTGTTAAAAAGTTTATTAAATAAAAACGAAAACTTCGGCGATAATAGCGCACCATCTTGAATAAAAAAAGGTCAAGATTGAAAATTCTAGCAACTTTATAGCTTCAACATATTAGTGGACTATACAGAAATTTCACCGGAATCACTCAAATTTTGAATATTTGTTAAACAAAATAGAGCCAGTCATTTCCAAAAGAGAAGTATATTTTCAGCAGCCCATTTTACCATTTGACAGACACTCAAAATTTTCTTTTCGCTGGTCTCTGCAAATATCTGACTCAGTTTCATTTCACACATCCACTTCTTTTCATTTTTAAAATTTTTGTCCATAACTCAAAAATTTTGGAATTTTTTGCATGGTCTCCTCTAAATTCAACATATTTTCTTCGGACCACTCCATATTCACTTTTAATCAATGTCAAGTGCTAAATAAATTTCATTCCATTAACAAAAAAATAAAAAAATCTTGTATCATCAGTGTCGTTGCAAAGTATTTTTTTTCGAAAGAGCGTGGCATAAACCCGTCCCACCAGATAAGAAAAATCCTTTGAGTTCGCACCGAAAAACCGACAGAAAATGGATCACTGCGAGCCTCGGTCGAGCTACTCACAAACAATAGAACTATAAAGAAAATTGACTTCTTGTAACCCAAATGCATTTATTATCTCATTTGAAACCTGCCTCCGAAAGCCCTCGACATCAACAGAAATCGAAAAAACTTAAAGGTGTCTCGCTGCAAGTTTGCAGCATACTCGTCACGGGCGCGTCACGCGCTCGGCTCGCCATATTTATACGCACCTTTAGAGATTCGTAGGAGTTTTAGTGTTGCTATTTTTTCCAGAAATTTCGTTGCACGTCTGTCATTGAGTTAATTGAAAGTATGTGTGTGCAAAATTTTTGTCACAAAAAACGTACTATTACTTTATCGCCCGGTTACTTTATTTATAAATTGACCTACCGATCAGCTTGTTTTACTAGTTCAAATAATATCATTAGGAAAGGATAGCATAGGATTGGTGTGGGTACCAAGAAACGAATATAAATAAAAATATTATCACGTTATTCAGTACTCACACAACGAGTCCTACTTCTGAAAATTTTACGGAGAGATGCGTTGGATTAGACCAGCGTTTCCTAAGCGGCGGTTCGCAAAGCCCCAGGGGTTCGCCAGCTTCATAAAGGAGGTGCGCGAAAAAAATATTGTAAGGGAGGAATTTTAAATTATACATTGCAACAGGTAATAATCTGTAACGCGATGAGTCGCTACGGCGCTGGCGATGCGAGTAGATTCTCGAACGAGCCGACAACTTTTACTTCGGAGAACCAAGACTTTTCCCGAATATAAAAAAAAACACGGCAATCACATATAAGGAAGACTAAAGTCGAACTGAATTGTGATGAGCTTACGAATCTCCAATAATTTCAAAAAGATTAATGAGTTGTAGTCCAAGCCATAGGTAAATATAGTCACATAAATTCCGAGATGAATGAGACCTACCCGGGGTGTTGTAACAGTTGTAACAGCAAAAAATAAGTTGGGTCCAAGAGGGGGATCTAAGTTGGTTTAAAAATGTTTTTTGAATCTACAAGCCAAGAAACACATTTTGGAAAAAAAAGTTTCAAATAAAAGTTGTAGATATTTTAAAAGTCTACAATTTGAGCTTTTGTGCGATCATTTTTATTAATTCGTTATTGCCAAAAAGGCTAAAAAATCTCCAAATCGTCCATTTTTTTTCATATCAAATATTTATTGCAAAATTATCTTTTTTGCACTTTTTTGCTTTTAAAAGGGAAGCTCTCGTCTTTCTGAACAAAATATTTTATAATGGTAATCGTATAATTTGTTGCTGAGATATTGCTAATTGTTTATCCCAACACGCAAATTGTTGAGTGCACGTTTTGACCTCCACAAAAGTTCAATCCCTTCGTGAAGGCCTAAACTTTCATATCTTGTTTCGGGAAAATGAAAAAATTAATTTTTAACCTTTTAAATTTCGCTTTAAAAAATGAGGTTTTTTTATAAAGAAATAGAGCTATCGCGCGCGAGAAAACTGAACTCGCAGTTTCAAATCAGCAGGTCTCGAAAAAATCGCCGCATTTCAGCAACGAATGGACCAATTTCGCTGTTTTTTTTTTTAATCTAGGGTGGCTTGAAAAATTATGAATATGGCACATCCCCATTTTTACAGCAATATTTAAAGGGTTGAAAATTAATTATTTCATTTGTCCCTAACAAGATATAAAAATCTACGCCTTCACGAAGAGATTGAGCCTTTGTAAAGGTTAAAATATTCACCCCAAAAAAAGTTATAGCAATCAACATTTTGTGTCTTGGGATAAACAAACAGCAATATCTCAGCAACAAATTATCTAATTTACTATTATACGAGGGTGGTTCGATAAGTTCTCGGCCTGAAACAGAGAGGTCGCTAGCAGGATCAAATAACTATAACATTTTGTAAGCATTAACCTTGAGATGACGCCCTGCAAAATTTCAGATGTTTGCGTTCAGTTGCTTGTTTGTGGCGATCGAGTGAACACATAAGGTTCGATATTTTGTGAAAGATGGATAAAACTGACGTTCGAGAGGTTATAAAGTACTTTGTTTTAAAGGGCTTAAATCCTACGAACATTAAAAATGAGTTCGATTCTACTTTAAAGGATTCTTCTCCTTCGTTTTCGACAGTAAATAAATTGGCTGCTGAATTTAATGGTGGTCGTACATCAATTCAACATGATGAGCGCTCGGGACGCCCAAAAATCGCTACAACTGACGAAATTGTCACAAAAATTCACAATGTCATACTTCATGACCGCCGACTGATAGTACGAGAGCTTGCTGGTATAGCAAACGTCTCGATAGATTTGTGCGATGGGTGCCGCGTTTGTTAACAGTCGACCAAAAACGCCTTCGAATGAACACTTCTCAAGACTTGTTCAGACGCAATCCTGCTGAGTTTTTTTCGACGTTTTATAACCGTAGATGAAACATGGATTGGTCATTACATGCCTGAGACAAAGCAGCAGTCTAAACAGTGGGTGGGGGCAGGTGAAAGTGCGCAAAAAAGTAAAAACGGTTCCGTCTGCAGGAAAAGTCATGGCAACAGTTTTTTGGGATTCACATGGCGTGGTGCTTATAGACTATTTAGAACAAGGCAAGATCATCACCGGGGAGTATTACGCTTCACCACTGGACCGTTTGCAGCAAATGGTTAAGGCTAAACGTCCACATCTTGCCAAAAAAAAGTGCTCTTTCATCAGGATAACGCGCCTGCACACAATCTATGTTAGAACATCGTTGGTCTAAATGTATTGAAGTACAAGGGGACTGACTATGTTGAAAATAAATTAAAACATTTTCAAAAATCTTTTGTTTTCTTTGTCAGGCCGAGAACTTATCGTACCATCCTTGTAAAATACCAGTTCAAAATGACGAGGGGTTCCCTTTAAGATCAAAAAAGTGCAAGAAAATATAATTTTGCAGTAAATAATTGATATTCAAAAAACGGCGGATTTAAAAGGTTGACGAAAATGATCGCACACAAGCTCAAATTGTAGTTTTTTAAAATCTCTACAACTTTTATTTGAAACTCTTTTTCCAAAATGCGTTCCATAGCTTGTAGATTCATAAAACTTGTTTTAGCCAACTTTTATCCCCCTTTTAGCCCCAACCTATCTTTTGCTGTTACATTTTATGTAGGGTTTGATCCAGGCGCGGATCCAAGGGGGGGGGGGGGGGGTCGCCAACAACAACTGTATTTTTATTATTTTTAATTTTGGCATAAAAACCGTTTTAGGCACATTCAGACTAAAACATAGCCTTTTTCTCTTAAAAAATTCGAAGTTATAATTTAAATACTTATAAAATACCCATCGTCAAATATACAAGAAGTTAAACATAAATAAAAAAATAAATTTGTCCATATAATATTAAAATTTTTTTGTGGCAATCAGTTATTTTATTATTAATTAAAAACATTTTTAGGATATTTGACGTTTCAGTTTATTTATTTCTTAAACCCTCTGCAGAATTATAATTAAACACTAAAAAGGGATTTAAATGTAATCAATTTTTATATATTACAGAAAATTTAAGTAATAAATTGTGTTTACGCTGGTAAACATTATATATATATATATATATATATATATATATATATATATATATATATATATATATATATATAATTCATAATCAAAGTCAGTGAAGCTATCTTCGCTCAAATTAATTATAATTGGTTCCTCTATCTCACCGATCATGAAATCAAGTTTCCACATTTTCTTATATTTTTTTATTGTATGGATTTTTCCAAAATTTCTGCACTAACTTTATTGGAGGTTCGCCAACCGATACCGGTTTTTGGAAGGAATTCGCAAAAAGGAAAAGGTTGGGAACCGCTGGATTAGACTGTTCGAGATATAACAAAACAGTGTTCTGCAAATAATTTCACACTAAGGTATGTCTTTTAGGTTATACAAAAATATATTAAAACTTTTCTTCTTAAAGTTTCATCTCGTAACGTGTACGTGTATTTATATATTAATAGTCATTGCAAAGAATGCGAAAAAAAAAACAATAATTTTTAATGTCAGGTGACAATAAATGGCAAGACTTGTATTAACATCTTATCTTTTAGTAAATATTGATTTTGAATAATGAAATTCCTTCGTGAATCCTTGAAAACCCCCCATTTCAAAGTCGATTCTATATTTTACTAATTTACATAATTTTATGTGCATTTTTTACATATAAAACAGTTAAGGAAATGGTGGTTTTTATAAACTTTGTGACTGTCGTATATGGTGGTTTACATATCTAAATCAAAATGACAAAAAAGTTATAAATATTCGATCTTTTTATACACAACAATGCATCTAATTTGATTAAATTTTTTCGATGAATTTCCCCCGATACTATATGAGGTATATCAAATAAGTGGCCTATTAGAATGTAGAGAATTTAGCGAATTTACAGAGAGAGAAAATATTACAGCCCTACAAAAACATGAAATGAAACACAAGCACACCTTTGATGATGAAAATGCGAAAATCTTAAAAACTGAAACAACACAAAGGAAAACGAGAATTTTACGAAAATCTACTTCAACATATTAAAATAAACCAATATAATGGAAATTCTAAAATATACAAAATGTTAAATAAGAATAATTCTCCGCTTTCAACTTTTCTAAATTGGATCACGATATTTTTTTTTCAGAAAGATATTACTTCAATAAAAAGACCCAAACCTTTTATTCCACCTAAAGCACCTAAAATATACACCATCTGGTTTCCACATTTCAGTCAAGTTAATGCAGTTATAGGGTTAAAAATATAGTGTCCACTCTCCCAATTGGACTTTTTAAAAGTTAATATAGAAGTATAAGAGAGTGCGTGGTTATAATTATTGTAATAAATTTTTTGTTTAAAACAAAAATCTCCGTTCTTAATGGTAAGTTTTTAACCCGTTATTTATTATTCCATAGAAAATAAAATTAATATAAAATTAAACATTTTTGTAGAATCCTCCGATACACTCAGTTGAAAAAGATTCGAAACGTTCTGAAGTATAAAATATATATAATAAGTATGACTACTTTATATATGTAGTTTGAATATAAAAATGAACCATATATCCAAGAAAATAAGCAACTAAAAACATATTTGAAGGTTCAAGAAAAATTAATTCCTAATATATATATATATATATATATATATATATATATATATATATATATATATATATATATATATATATATATATATATATATATGTATATATAATGTTATGTCGGACAAGAGTTATAAGGGAAGCCATTGAAATTGCAAAGAGGCCCAACAACTTAAATAGCAGAGATGATAGCCAGTAGTAACGAAACAGATTACAACTCGGCAAGGCGACCCCAAACACTGGCAACAGGGCCGATGACGCGCAGCAGGTCTCGCAACCTGATTAGCCAGAACCATTCGGAAAACGAACGGGTCCGACGTACACACGGGACCGACAGCACCCGAGTCACAGGCGTCAGTTCGATCGTTGACGCCATACAATGAGCTTTGAAAATGGTGAATGACATTTCACCGAAACGTCAGCTGCCTTACAGTCCTGAGAGGGACTCAGCACATACACGGGATGTGGATAAACGTTCAATTATAATATATATATATATATATATATATATATATATATATATATATATATATATATATATATATATAACAAAAGACCTGCCGAAACCTTGCTAAAAGTCTGTAGGATTTTAGGTTTATTTTCTACACGTCCCTAATTTATTTAATTAATTTTATTTTTGTTAATATCCTCATAAGACCTCTATGAAAGAAGGTCTGGAATTTTATAGAAAATTATGACATGGGACGCCTATGATAGAAAATCGCAAAATCGATAGATTATTCCTTTTTCTTATTTTTATTACACCATGTAGTATGAAAAAAAATCTAGAAAGATCCGTAATTTTCTGGTATCCGGAAAAAAGGTATATAAAGGGTCCATATAGGTCGTTGAAGTAACTTCATTTGTTGAGTTGTCAGAATTGGGAGAAGAAAAGGTTATTAAACAATACAATGTATTTAAAGACCGGTCGTCACTAGCATCATGGCATTTCTCGAAAAATTAATGGCTGTGTTAATTATTCCTGGCAAATGTCAGCGATTTTTGGCAAATCGACAGCTTCGCCGGATTTCTTCCCTTCAAAATAATCATGCACCTACCTGAAGTAATTTACAGTTTCTTTTCAATTTCATTTCAAAATTGAAATATTAATTAGTCAATCCGATGCAAAATTTTACAATAAAAACGCATGTGATTTTGAAAAGATCCGATCGGAATGATGTAATGGAAATAAGACTTATATTAAGGTCAGTGATAAAAGCCAGGAAACCACGAACTTTTCCGTAGAATTATTATATTGTCAGTATTAGTGCCCGATGTGTAGCCAGTGAATCTAGTGAAAATATCTTTATAATTATTTTAAAAAGTGTTGTTAAATAGTGGCAGAGTTCTTTAATTTCTTGGTACAGACGCTAATAAAATGCCGTTCTATTTTAATTGCATTATCTAAATCAGGATAACCTGTTAATCAATACATCAACTGGTGAATAAAGTACCAGGATAATATAATAAATAGGTGCATTTTTTATTATCTAAATTATGATATTATTTTCAATATGTAAATAATCTATAATACTTACCGATAAAAAAATTCGTGAAATCCTCTTTTGATTTAAATTAATTGTTAACTTCGCAGATTGTCTGGTCATTTTTAACACTTTAAGGGCTTATTTTAGAAGATAGTTTTGTACTTCTGTTCTGTATAGAGGCGACCTCTAGTATAAACATGTGAACTAATTGTGTAGGACAGATATATTACCAAAAATGGTGGCCTTAATATATCTTTTAAAATACACAAAGGAGTCACGACAAGCAAAAAGAAGAAGAAAGCAAAATTAAGAAGAATTATTTATAACATTAAAACACCTGCTCCCTCACCGACTTTAAACAACAACCAAACATACTTGTTGTACTAGTGCGATCAAACCGGGAAAAATTGTTGTGAAAGAGTAGGGCTCTGCTTAATCTAAAACGATAAAATGAGTATATAGATGCTGATAATTCTTATAGAGTTTTCTATTTTCTTCAATATAATGGAAGTTCTTGAAAAACATTTCCGAGTGTAGACTAGAAGCTTTCCCCGTGAAAATTGCATATATCTTTATTAACCACTGTCCGTTGCTGGTACATTTTATATCTTAACATGTATGGGCTTTTGTTTAAGAACTAGTTGTCTACAACTTAAGCTTCAGGGTTAATTTTTCGACTAGGTACATCATAGTGAAATATTTTAGAACAATATGGAATTAAGCACCTAATCTTTCAAATTTTATTGTCCAATTTGTTGTTCAGACAAGTTCCCTTCTAAAATTCGTCGGTGGTAGAAAGATTTCCGAAAAATTAACTTCACACAGGGGCCAAAAACTGACAAACTGTCAAGCTGACAAGGAGAAATATAAAATATTTTTTTTTGTAATTTTTGTAATAAAAGATAATGAGTTCTAAGTTATTTTAAGTGTTGTACAGTGCCTCAGTGTACAAGTACTACAATTAGTATACCTGAAAAGTTATTTATTCACGTTCCACGTCTGGAAAATAATAGAAAAATATGACTTCAAATTATTTTTCATGTAGGAAGCAAATTTCGAAAAAATTGCACGGATATCACTATAAAATAATGTTGCCCAAAGAACGTAGCTTTTGACAGCGATGATGTTTCCGACCAAATGCACTTTTATTGATGTTCCTTGTCACGTAACTTGAGAGTGATTTAATTACATTTTGATTATTAAATACAAATTAGATTTCTTAAAAATAAAGAAAAACATTGTGTTTTTTACGATTTATATTATGGAAACTATCGTTTCGCGGTAAAATTATATTTTTATTTGAATACAGTCAATATCCCTATTGCTTATGGTTTGTGTTGTTCTTTTCTTCTCTAAAAACTTATGGGTGATAGGTAAAAATCGAGCTCATACTTGAATGCAGCACATTACGATAAACACAAAACACCCAAAAAAATCAGGGTGCGACCAAAAATTTCAAAATGCAGAACAGTGATATTTGATAGTGAGATGTTATGAGATATCTTTTGTCTTTATCCTTCGCTATATAGAACTATAAATTGTGCAGCTTCAACTTTGTGACAATGTCTAAGTAGTAGCATAATTTTTTAAATCGAGAACAAAGCAAACGCGAATCCTCAACCTTCATTTATATTATCATAGATAACTCAATGCACTCGAATTTTTAAATTATTTTAGGAACTTTTATGATAAAATCAGCCAGAGACAATAAACTTCAACATATTTAGAACAAGTGGATATATCCACCTACTAGCGATAAAAAAATATTCGATAATTTTATCCATAGATGCAAATAAATACTTTGCAATAGAACTATATTATTCCGTAGTCCCATAATAGGTACATCTATAGAAGCAATCTTGCCAACCGCAAAGTTCAGTTTGTCAATAATGGAGATTAATTTAAATATCTCGGAAACTGTAAGACCTACAAATATCACTGCAGTCTTCTTGTTAATTTTAAGTGTAGTACTGGTACCATTATTCTATATAACACAAAATTGTTTTTAAAAAATCAAAATTTCAGTAAGAAATAAAGAAATCTTTCTGCCGTATTTAAATATTTTATTATATGTAATTCTCCTTTCAGGCAGAGAATATGAAAAATATATATACAAACAGTTCATTTCCTGCAAATATCGCTCTGGTCCTCTCTCCATATGCGTTTCGATCATCTCATGATCTCGTCAGTGGAGCTGTATCGGACCGAGAGCAACATTAGCAGGAAATAACTGATATATGAACCATAAATTTGAAGGTATGTCGGCAGGATCTTGCACCTGCCTGCCTGATTTTTAAAAAATTTCACGTTACTCCAATGATTCATACATGTCGTTCGACTGGCGATATTTTTCAGTCTGATATCGAAGTTGGTAAATGGCAGGTGCAATATCCTGTCAAGATACCTTGAAATTTATGGTTCATATATCAGCTATTTGCCGCTAATGTTGCTCTCGGTCCGATACAGTCCCACTGACGAAATCATGAGGTGATCGAAACGCGTTTTGAGAGAGGACCAGAGTGATATTTGCAGAAAATAAACAGTCTGTATATATATTTTTCATATTCTCTGTTTGAAAGGAAAAATACATATATAACAAACCACAAAATTGTTTTGCAATCCATCCAGCATTTTCCAATGATATCCCACATGACCCGCTATAAAAAAAAGTTTTTGAAACTACCAAACTTGGTCCCCCAGGACATTTACACAAAAATATTTTAGTTCTAACAGCCCATGGGTAAGAAAACATTATTGTGCCAAAGGACCTCGCACACAGGGGACTTTGTATCCCCTTCGAATTGGCTGGAACCAATTTTCTTTGACAGCTTTTGATCTCCTGGTAAAAAATTCTCATGGACGTAAGTCACGAAAATACCTTTTTAGGAAGCTGAAAGAGATGCTATGGCGCCAAAACCAAGCGTGCAAAAAGTATCGAAATAACATTAAAACCTAAGAATGATAATGTAACATGGTAAATATAAAAGACGTAGTAAATTAAAAAAGGCATTTCGTGGCAACCCTAAACCTTAAAAGTGACGTTAAACCCATGTTCACGGCAAAGTGATTTTTTCAAATAAAACCATGTATTTTTTTGTGACAGGATACAAGTATAGGATTAAAGCACATGGCTGGATATCAGCCTTGCCTTAACTGACCGGATTCTAGCTTTGCTTTCAATGACCTGGTTCCAGTCTTACCTGTCCTGTCCAGGGTCCAGCCGTGTCTTTACTGGCAAGATTCGAACCCTACCTTCATTGGCCGAGTTCCAACCTTGCCATCACTAGCAATTTGGCACCGCACTCGGTCCACAAAAGGGTTTTAATGTCCCAGGAAGCGACCCTCATTATTGACGCCAAGAGCCAAAAGATAGAATGTTGAAATATACTTTAATTGTTAAGGTTGACGTCATGGTTCCCATGAAATGCTTTTTTTCACTTCACAAATTAACTATGACTTTTATATTTAACGTTTTGCCTTATCATTATTACTTTCAAGTTATGTGCTCATTCTCTTACTTTTGCACGCTAATTTTTGGCATCATAGTACCCCCCTCACTCCGTTAAAAAGCATTTTCTGGCGGTATGCCCACGAGATCTTTTTATCAAGAGTTGACCTCTTTATGAAGAGGTCAAAAGCTACCGAAAAAAATTGATTTCAGTCAATTCGAAGGGGGCCCGAAATAAGACATACATTTCATATTTCTGAGAATGATCAACAATATTTTTCTACAGGGCGTCTCAAAAAATCATTTGTTATTAGTGTAAATTAATGTAATATTGAGGACATCCATAGGAAAATATTTCCTTAACAAATTCTAATCTATAAAAAATAAGATTAACGAATCCCTAATGGAAAAAAGTATGTTTAACTATGTCTTTGAATTTTATTAGTTTCAATTTGTAAACAATTTGCAATATTTTTATAGGTTTAGGATGTAAAAAAGTTGTAAAAAATATTGATCCTATATAAGACATTTGCTCTGTTCGAAAACCTCGGTCATAGAATCTAACATCATAAAGTTAAGATATTGTTTCCTGAGCTGAAAACAATTTTCTTGTTTATGAAAAGAATCGGAAAGATAAAACACAATTGGTAATCAGGTTTTATCCCTAGATACCGGAGATATTTTTCCAATTAAAACAATCTAAACCCACAACAATTCTTAAAATAGATATACTAAGATTTGTTGTCTATTCTTAATCAATAAAAACTTTATTTTAAATGATACTTCTTCTGGGGTCAAATAATTACTTTGCTTGCTAAAATTGATGATTTATTTAGTAACTCTAGTCATAAAGCGCAAGGTTTACCTGTCTATATATAACTCGATTATGCTCAAAAAATATTCATATAATTTTCATCGTTACAAAATAAATAAGAAAGTAATCATGAAATAATAGAGTTTTTACCTTTTTTTAGTTTTGAAACGAAAGTAATATTTCACAATAAAATTAAAATATTTTGGGAACAGTGGAATGTGATATTTTCATGCGTACATAAACTGATATACGTGCACCGAAGCTTCTATGCCTTTGTACGGGGGTGGGCTGGTAAGTCCCGGGTCTGACATACAGAGGGCGACAGCAGGTGCAATTTTGTGCTGGCACTCTATATTACCATACTTAGCTAGTTTATCTATAAAATTTAAGGTAAGTAATTCGTTTGACAGCTTTATGACCAAGCCAAAAATGGAAAATTTGAAAAAACGCGAAGTTATAAAGTAATTTTATTTAAAAAAGAAGAAATGAACAACACACCAATACAACCAAAAGGTGGATTTATGATTTGAAGAAGGATCGTACGATCAATAAAGATGTGCCACGCTCTGGACGCCCCATAGAAGTGACAACTCCTGGAGCGGAGACTAAAAATTTCAAAAGAACGAGTAGTAGGTAATATTTTGAATAATTTTTTGGGAATGCGGAAGCTCTGTGTAAGGTGAATGCCGCATTTGCGCATTCCTCAGTCGCTGCAATCGCTGAAATTGACGAATTAAAGGTCAAATTGTTTATTTACCCACCTTATTGGCCAGATTACAATCCAGCGACTACAACTTGTTCCCTAACGTCAAAAATATCTTGCTGTAAATATTTATTGTAAAGAGCTCGACATTTCCCATTATAAGGATGTTATAATTAAATTAGAGCAAATGTATTAGTCTTTCTGGAGATAATGTTGAAGAACAAAACAAAAAAAAATTTGGTTATCAGGCCCGAGACTTATCCACAACTACCCCTAAACTGGTATATTCAGATTATTCTTATATATTATTTTCAGTTTAAAATGAATTCTAAAGTATGTACTCATCTATAAAAATTAATATTTTGTATTTATTATCCGCAGCTTATTGAATAAAGATAAGAATTATACCGTTAAATTTATTAGTATAATAATATTAAATATACATATTTGAAATTGACAATATCAGTTAAAATTGGTCTTAATTTAATCTAATCACACTGATATTATTTTTGTCTTTTTCGTTTATACAAGGTGTCTCACGGTGACCGTTTATTAGAATATCTCGGGAAGTAATGCGATTTAAATCCTGCAAATTTAAAAAATAGAATTTTCGGTGACGCTTTCTTTAGATGAAGTAACAGCGATCTTACCTATTTTAAATGTATGTTATATTTTTTGTATTCCTTTCTTCATTCATCCGACAACTTTTACTCAAAGTTTTTTTTTGCCCTACTCCAACCAGGGGCGGATTCAGCCCCTCTCTTTGGGGGGGGGGGACAAAAGTACAATATGGCAAGCGAAAGCAAATTTTCGACGGCGGGGGGGGGGGGGGGACGACACCAGCAACATTCCCATTTCTAGTGTAAAAGGCAGAGTCGGGTCTATTTTTCTAAATTTGAAGCTCTTGGAGAGGGGGAGGGGCGATCACAAGAAAAACAAGTTGCCGACAGGGGGGAGGATGCGAGCAGCATACACATTCCTAGTATAAGAGGCAGAATCGGGTCTATTTTCCTAAAGCTCTTAGGGGGGGGGGGGGGGGCTATAGCAAGAAAAACAAGTTGTCAAGCCAGTGTCAGCAGCATACACATTCCTAATATAAAAGATAGAATCGGTTCTATTTTCCTGAACTCAAAGCTCTTGAGAAGGGGAGGGGCGCAAGCTTACACATTCCTATACTCTATCCCAAAAATTGAGAGAGTAATAAAACTCTTACTGAAACCTCCAACGTACCTGCTCCAATGCCGCAGGTAACTGAGGACTGCCGTAAATCTAATTATATTTCATTATATTTAAATATATTATATAAATTTACTGCAACATAGAATTTCCGATAGTTTAATTGAATTTCTGTCAGTGAGCAAAGTACAACTTACAGTTTTTTCTTAGTAATTTATCTTGTTTGCGCTTTTTTTATATATTATTTGAAATTAGTGAGATACCCAAAAGATATGGCTTCTACATCTATATTTATTCCAAAATCGTTAAACCAGTGCATTTTTTCCTCAACGAAAAACTTATTACGATGAATGTTTATGATGTCGTAAGATATCAATATCTCGATAATAATGTTAAAAGCTCTATTGAGATGTATTCCACCATGACAGGAATTGGAAAATCTACTATGTACCGAATACTGAAGGAGATAAAAACGACTGGAATTGTTAGTACTCCCAAGCCACATTTTATCACAGGCAGACGAAAAACCTCGTTGGACGAAAAGATGTAAAATGCAATAAAAGAAGTTGTACATATATTTTATTATGAGAAGCAGATCCCAACCGTCGACAAAATTCTAACTAAAATCAATGAAGATCGAGATTTACCTGGAAATTGCTCAGACAACTTAATTTTTGCTGGGAAAAACCAGTTAGGAAATCTGTTCTTATAGATCATCCGAAAAATTTCCATTGGAGAAGGAAATATCTCTCTCATGTAAAAGGTAGAGTTACTAGAAATAACACAACTTACAAAATTAGTAATTTAACTGAAGTTACCGCAAAAAATTGGAAAAAATTCATATAATAAAAGAATAAAAGAAAATGTGGAAACTCGATCTCATGATCGGTGAGATAGAGGAATCAATTATAATTAATCTGAGCTAAGATAGCTTCATTGACTTTGATTACGAATTAGATACTTAATGTTTACCAGCGTAAACACAATTTATTATTTAAATTTTCTGTAACATATACAAATTAATTACATTTGAATCCCTTTTTAGTGTTTAATTATAATTCTGCAGATGGTTTAAGAAATAAATAAACTGAAACGTCAAATGTCTTAAAAATGTTTTTAATTAATAATAAAATGACTGATAGCCCCAAAAAAATTTAATATTCTCTCTCTCTGTAGCTTTACAACCCTTCGTGGGTCCTCGCTGCATCCACGACCTGCCTCCATTTGCTTCGGTCCATCATGTCGTTACTCCAATCTCGTACTCCCAGTACATTTAAATCTTTTGTGATGTTATCCCTCCATCTTAGTCTGGGCCTACCTAAGGGTCTCTTTCCGGTCGGGTTCTCTTCCCATATTCGTTTGATGAGACGTTCGTCATGGGCCCTATGAACATGTCCTGCCCACCTAAGTCTTTGGGCTTTTATTTCGTTAATGATACCTGGCTGATCATACAAGCTCTTTAATTCTTCATTTGTTCGGATGCGGTATTGTCCCGTTGTTTCATCTACTCTAGGCCCATATATTTTTCTTAATATCTTGCGTTCGAAACGTCTTAATAACAATTCGTTCTGTTTTGTGATGGTCCAGGTTTCTGAGCCATATGTTATTACCGGTCTAATAACTGTTCTATATATACGGATTGATTTTGGCTGATCTGGACAGCAGCTTTGATTTTAGTATCTCCTGCAATGCATAAAAGCACTTAAAACCTTTTTGTATTCGTGTGCGTATTTCACTGCTCACATCATTGTCGTGTGTTATATTGGCCCCTAGATATTGGAATTCTTTCACACATTCAAAATTGTATGTGTCCATAGTTATATTCTGTCCTATTCTATCCCTACCTGCTCTTCGGTTTACGTGCATGTATTTGGTCTTCTCTTCGTTGATGTTGAGTCCTACTTTTTTTGTTTCCCTTTCCATTCTGATAAACATTTCCGTTGTTTTAGTTGTGCTATTTCCTACGGTATCGATGTCGTGAATACTTCCAGTTTTATGTTAGCCTCTTTGATGGCCATATCTAACACTATGTTGAAGAGTAGTGGCGATAAGCCATCGCCTTGTTTTAAACCACTGGCAATAGAGAATATGTCCGTAGTGTGCTTACCGATTCTGACTTTCGCCCTTGCATTTTCTATACATATTTTAGTCAGATTAATAATCTTCTTTGGCACGCCTACCTTTTCCATGGCGATCCATACACTATCTCTTACAATGCTATCATATGCTTGGCGGAAATCAACGAACAGCTGGTGTACATCTTTGTTAAATTCCCAACTCTTTTCCAGAAGCTGCCTAATAGTAAATATTTGGTCAACAGTTGATCTTCTTGGTCGGAAGCCACATTGGTAGTCCCCGAGGTTTTCTTCTGCGTAAGGGGATATTCTGGTTCTTAGTATGTTGGATAGCACCTTGTAGGCAACGTTTAGTAACATAATTCCCCTGTAATTTTTACATACTGATCGGTCTCCTTTTTTATGTATTGGGATAATTATCCCTTCGTTCCATTCTTTTGGAAGTTCTTCAGATTCCCATATCTTCTCCACAAGGGTTTGTATTGCTTCATGTAGCTGATCTCCGCCATATTTTATAAGCTCCGCGGTTATGTTGTCGCTCCCGGGTGCTTTATTGTTCTTCAGTTGGCTAATTGCTTTTTTGATCTCTGTCAGTGATGGAATTTCTACCTGTTCCTCTGCTCCCTGGTACATTGTATTTGTGATGAGAGCTGTGCCTTTTATATTTAGTAAGTTGTCAAAATATTCGTGCCAGGTTTGTAGGATTTCTGTTATATCTGTTATGAGATCTTTATTTTCTTTCTTTAATATGCTGGTCCGTGGCATATACCCTTTCTTTATGTTCTTGATCTCCCTGTAGAATTTCCGGCTGCTCTTTGTATTTGATTCCTTTTCTACATTTGTTATGATTCTATTATAGGCTTCTCTCTTCTTCCTTCTTATAAGTTTTCTTGTGTCCGCTCGCAGTGTGTTAAATCGCTGGATGTTATCGTCATTTGGGCACTGCAGCATTTTTAATCTAGCTTTGTTTTTATTGTCTTGTGCTAGTTGACATTCCTCGTCATACCACTGTTTTCTTTTTATGGTTTTATTTTTGTCTAAAGTTCTCTTCGCTGCATTCTCTATCGATGTCTTAATCTTGCTCCAGCATTCATCTACTCCTGTTTCCCCTTGTATCTTATTCTGTTCCAGTTGTGATTTTACTTCTGCTTGGTATTTCTGTCTGAGTGTTTCTTCCCGATTCAGTATCTCGGTGTTCCATCCTTTTCGTTCCGATTGTTCTTGCTTTCTTATATCCGTTTTTATCCTGGCACGTACTTTCACTCTCACCAAGAGATGGTCTGACGCTGCATCTGCTCCCCTTTGGCTCCTTACGTCTAGTATGTTTCTTGAGTACCTTGCGTTTGCTAGCACGTGGTCTATCTGGTTTCTTGTTTTTCCATCGTTGGATACCCATGTTTCTTTATGAATGTTTTTGTGCGGGAACATTGTTGACATTACTATTAGATTACTAGCCGCTGCCAGGTTTGTTAGACGTTGGCCATTGTCGTTAGATTGTTCGTGTAAGCTGTGCTCCCCTATGTGCGGTTTTAGTGTTCTTTCTCTTCCAATTTTCGCATTGAAATCTCCTAGTAGTATCAACATGTCTTGCTTTGGGACTAGGTCTATGGTTTGTTCAAGCTGGTCGTAGAATTCATCTTTGATGCTCTCCTCCTTATCTTCTGTTGGTGCATGTCCTGATATGAGTGTGTAATTATGCCATTTTCCTTTAATTCTGATACTACTTATTCGGTGGTTTACTGCTTTAAAGTTTATTATTTGTCCTATGAAATTTGTGTTTACTGCGAAGCCCGTTCCGAACTCATGTTTGTTGTTCATGGTCCCTCCGTTAAAAATTGTGTAGCCGTCCATAGTCACTGTGCCCTCGTCTGGCCATCTAACTTCTTGAAGGGCTGTTACGTCTATTTGGTACTTTTTTAGCTGTTGTATGGTTCTCTTAGCAGCACCCGGTCTATACCAGCTAAGTACATTCCATGTTCCTAAAGTCATATTCCATGTCCGTTGCTTACGTCGTCTCCTGTGGTCCGTCCTATTCCGAGGCTTGTCGTTTTGTTTCATAACTTGTCCTTTTTTTTCCGGTGTGGGGTAGTTAGCCCCACGACCAACCCTCCTCCTTTATCCGGGCTTGGGACCGGCACTGGCAGTTGTTAAGCTTCTCAATTCACCCAACCCTACCAGCGGCGAACGAATTTATTTTTTTTTATATGTTTAACTTTCTTTTTTTTGACAATGAGTATTTTGCAAGTATTTAAATTATAACTTATAATTTTTTGAGAGAAAAAGGCCACGTTTTAGTCTGAATGAGCCTAAAACGGTATCTATGCCAAAATTAAAAATAATAAAAATATTATTGTGATTTGTGCTAAATATATCAAAATTATCTACATTTTCTAATGAATGTGAATTATTAAGAAATCTTTTTAATTTAAGTTTATTACCGAAATAATATTCTATCCCATAAATACTTGATAAAATAAACCTCCTTTCGGTGCCTATGACAAGAATTAAAATCCTTTTTAACACTTCACACATCGAAATATCTATTGTTATCCAACGCAAATAGTCCATTATTATAGACAGGTATTTTTGATTATAAAATTTCTAACCCACGCCTATGAAAAATATACGCGTATTTTGCCAAAAACACCGGACTAAAAAACACAGGTATTTTGCGAAGAAAAAAAGGATAAAAGATGATTTACTACTCTCTCTAGTTCTTGAATAAACTATAGTATAAGAGGCAAACTCGGGTGTATTTTCCTGAACTCAAAGCTCGTGGGGGAGGGATCGCCCCCCCCCCCGCCCCCCCCTTGGATCCGCGCCTGACTCTAACTGTGGTTGAGGAAAAAAATATTTTTTTCTAAATTTGACATTTAACAGAGTGTCGCCTAAAACTGAATATCGTTTTAAAAATAAAATAGTGAAACTCGTAATTTTAGCTGTGGCTTTAGATATTATTGGGCTCGGTAATGAATTGTCTGAAAATTACATTACAAGGAAGTGAAAGCGTAACTGATTCTTAATGTTAAATGTTTACCAATTCCAGCGCCCCCCGCAAAATGGGAGAAAGTTTTAGAAATGTATGATGATAAGGCAAAACTCGATAATGTGTCAGAAAAGGATGATTCTTATTTTCCCGAAAGTTAAGGAAAAGCATCCCACTTAATTGAACAACTTGAATTAAATGATCTAGTTCGGGACTTCCACTTGTCCAAAGAGCATGCTGAAGTATCAGGGTCTAGATTACAACATTGGAATTTACTAGCCACTGGAATCAAAGTTACAATATTTAGGAACCGTAACCAGGAGTGCCGCGGGATTAGCCTAACCATTTAAGGCGCTAGGACTGATAGGGACGACCACGGCCAAGCGCGAGTTCAAGCCCCGTGCACGGCAACTGATTTAAAAAAGTTATCAGACCATTAGAGGATAGTCCTATTAGTCGGTAGACACTTGACCGACAAAGAGTGAAAACTCGCGGTTAGTTGAGTGTCGAGGACCGTGGTTCGGAACCCACGTTAAAATGTAGGTCCAGTCGCTAAATTGTCTCCGCTTCCGATGCGACTTTAAGCCCAAAATCTTTGACTTTTCGTAACCAGGAGTTATCCTCATTGTTTACTCTGCAGGATAAAATGTGTGTTTGTGTTAATCCAAATAGTGTTATGGAAAAATTAGGATTTACACATAACAAGGACGAATGGCGCTTATTTATAAATTCTTCTAAAATAAGTTGAAAAGCAGATCTACTTCATAATGGTAACAAAAGACCGCCTATTCCTCTTGCACATGCAGTTGCCATGAAAGAAACATACGAAAATGGAATAAGCTATGATACGTATAAGTGACCTAAAAGTCATAGGACTATTACTAGGACTTCAGGGTGGATTTACGAAGTATTGCTGTTTTCTTTGTCTTGTTCCAGGTCAAGCTAACGTAAACAGTATATCTCTTGTTGATCCCAAAAAAGTACTGTTACCTCCATTCCACATTAAAATGCGATTGATTGAAAATTTCGTTAAAGCTTTAGATATAGAAGGAGATGCGTTTAAATACCTTAAAATTTTTCCTAAATTAAGTGATGCTAAGCTTAAAGAAGGAATATTTGTTGGCCTATAAATTAGAAAAATACTAAGGGATCAACAGTTTGATCACAAATTAAGTGATGTTGAATTAGCTGCGTTGAGTTCTTTTAAAACAATTGTATCAGAGTTTTTAGGATATAAAAACGTAGAAAACTACGAAAAATTTGTAGAATCACTTGAAAGCTATGAGGATGGTTCAATAAGTTCTCGGCCTGATAAAGAACACAAAAGATTTTTGGAAATGTTTTTATTTATTTTTCAACATAGTCCCCTTGTACTTCAATACATTTAGACCAACGATGTTCTAATATTTTAACACCCGTAGTATAATGCGATTTGTCCAACTCGGCAAAATAAGCGGTTGTCGCTGCTCTGACCTCATTATTTGAAGGGAATTTTCGTACAGCAAGCCATTTTTTCAAGTTTGGGAAGAGAAAGTTATCGCTGGGAGCCAGATCCGACGAATATGGCGCATGTGGAAGCACTTCGAAACGTAGGTCATGAAGTTCTGCAGCAACAACCATAGATTTGCGTGCAGGCACGTTATCCTGATGAAAGAGCACTTTTTTTGCAAGATGTGAATGTTTAGCCTTAATCACATGCTGCAAACGGCCCAGTAGTGAAGCGTAATACTCCCCGGTGATGGTCTTGGTTTGTTCTAAATAGTCCATAAGCACCACGCCATGTGAATCCCAAAAAATTGTTGCCATGACTTTTCCTGCAGATGGAACCGTTTTTGCTTTTTTTGGCGCACTTTGACCTGCCCCCACCCACTGTTTAGACTGTTGCTTTGTCTCTGGCGTGTAATGGTGAATCCATGTTTCATCTACGGTTATAAAACGTCCAAGAAACTGAGCAGGATTGCGTCTGAATAAGTCTAAACACTCTTGCGAAGTGTTCATTCGAAGGCGTTTTTGGTCGACTGTTAACAAACGCGGCACCCATCGCGCAGAAAGCTTTTTCATGCCAAGAACACCATGTAAAATGTAGTGGACACGATCTATCGAGATGTTTGCTATACCAGCAAGCTCTCGTACTTTCAGTCGGCGGTCATGAAGTATGACATTGTGAATTTTTGTGACAATTTCGGAAATTGTAGCGGTTTTTGGGCGTTCCAAGAGCTCATCATCTTGAATTGATGTACGACTACGATTAAATTCAGCAGCCCATTTTTTTACTGTCGAAAATGAAGGAGAAGAATCCTTTAAAGTAGAATCTAACTCATTTTTAATGTCCGTAGGAGTTAAGCCCTTTAAAACAAAGTACTTTATAACCGCTCGAACTTCAATCTTATTCATCTTTCACAAAATATCGAACCTTATGTGTTCACTCGATCGCTACAAACAAGCAATTGAACGCAAACATCCGAAACATTGCAGGGCGTCATCTCAAGGTTAATGCTTACAAAATATTATAGTTATTGGATCCTACTAGCGTCCTCTCTATTTCAGGCCGAAAACTTATCGAACCATCCTCGTACTGCAAAATGGGCTGGCGCATGTCTTAAAATACACTTCTTGCACGCCCAATTAAATTATTTCACAGAAAATTTGGATGCGGTTCGTGAAGAGCAAGGAGAAAGGTTCCACAAAGACATATTAACAATGGAGCAACGTTCCCAAGGCAGATGAGATTCAGCAATGATGGAAAAGTTCTGTACAAAAGATTTACTATAAATGTTTTTTCATGTGTATTTTTGTATATAAATCCCATTATCCTTAAAAAATCTTGTTTTTTTTATTGTTTTGAACTTATGTATAAATATTACATAAAAATCTCCTTCTTCTTCTTCTTCTTCTAGGTAGAACCAAGTTCTGTTATCTATACAATGCCTCATCGATCCTCGTTTGAGGTCGAAATCCAGCTGTCTCTCCATCTTTTGGGGGGCCGTCCAGGTGGCCGTTTGGTGTTTGGTTTCTCTCTCATCACGGTTTTTGCTAGTCTGTCATCGTCCATTCGTTCCACGTGATCTCTCCACTGCCTACGACGGTTTCGAACCCATCCCCCACTCCGCTGTCCTCGCGTATTTTTGTGTTTCTTATTCTATCTCTTAAACTTGTTCCGGGCAAAGGAGGAGGGTTTGCGGGACAGGTTAGCAGCCTACCCGCAATAAAACACCAATGTAGCTCATAGTAACATACATGCCTTACATAAAACTGTTTGTATTAAATAAAAATTACTGATACATTCTATAACTCAAAATCTATTCGTGGTGGAAAATTTTCGTTGTCGAGTTCGCAAAAAGGATGCTTTAAACACCCACGGACAGCAGTTATAACAACATTCGCAATTTTTTTTTTGTATTTGTTGACTAGTGTAATTTTTAAATCGATTCAGTAGTTTCGGAGATTACCTTCAGCAAACAAACAAACTTTGTTTCTATATTAGTTTAGAATTATATTTTAATTTTTCCATATACAAATGTAGGTACGAATCCATTTTTTTAAATCTTAATCAGATCTTAAAAATGCAAGTAATATTTCAAAAAAGGTTAAAACCATAGACATAGTAGAGAATGGACCAGGCTAGTCATTCATGAATATGAAATTTATAAGCGCCAACATGTTTATAGGCCAGGGGTTAGAGGGGTGTCATAGCTCACAATCTATCATACGCCAGCGGCGTAACAATTTTAAAACGAATAAAAATATCAATTAATATTCTATGATGCTTTTATTTGCAGAATTGAAATAAATATTTTTTCATAAGAAATAGTTAATTACTCTATCAATATGTCGTGATACGGAAGTTGTTGTACTTGAACATAAGTCAGTATTCAATATACAAATAATCGTAAAATTCATATCATTTATCTTTTACGACATTAATGACTTGAAATAACCTTTTTTTTTTATCCAAGGCACTAGTTATTATTTAAAACAGAGTACCATGTAAGAATTATCCAAGTCCAAAGTAAAAAATTGCGTAATATTTTGCCGGATTTTAATTAAGTGGCTAATTAATGCCCACAATTCTAAAACCGACAAAAACTTTGTTTCTTGAACATTACTGTGATTGAAATTTTTTTTCTAAATTGTATGGACTCGCTGTCTATTTTTATTATTCCTATCAACGTGTCTATGCCGTACAGACACTCGCATATGAAATTTAACGTCAACCATGAACATCGTAAAAAAGTAGTCTTACAAAAGTTCTAATGTCTCAAATATTGAAGTGCAATACTGAATAAATGTAACGACGTCGCGGTATGCAAATGACTACTTTGACGTTTGGTTAGTATACCAATTATTTGTAAAAATAATAACACTTGTACAAAATTCCTAAAACGAGAAAATGGAGATATTTTTTGTAAGTTAATAAATGAAGCAAATTAAAAATGGAAATATTTAAAAAATATATATTCGACGGTGTATGTGTTCAGGAGAAAATAGAGTATTTACAACTTCATTTTCAAGAAATAACCTGTTAATATTTGTATATAATTTCAATTATGATTTGGAATATATATGATAGACTGTTTCAATTTAGGTATTAATCTGAAAGACTTGTTACAGTTAAACCTGTTTTACTGAACAGTCCCCAAACTCCAATCATAAGAAATTGGTATATAAAGAAATACAATAAAACAAATTAATAAAAATAACTATTAAATTTGTTTGCCCATTAAGTTTTGGCAGTACTATTGTTGAAAATTTTTAATATCTCGAATCGACAATCTGTCATGTGTTTCTAACGGAAATTATTTATTTTAATATGATTAGTGTATTTCTTGATTTTCACTGTTTCTAGTATCCTAAAATATTTATGACAAAATATACCGATAAGGATGGGATAAAAATAAGTATATGCTATTATTAAATATATTACTTGTTGGTCATATTACAATTATATATATATATATATATATATATATATATATATATATATATATATATATATATATATATAAAATAGGATAACGTACAATAAAATATACTTTTTTTCTTACTTACTGACTATCTAATTTGTGTAAAGCAAATCTGAGACTATGTAACTATCGGACATCGAATAAAAATAAATAAAAATTGCAGAAATTGAAGTTTCATTTCTGGACTTTTCACACATGATAGTTATTATGCAAGTCATATATTTATTTATAACGTTTATGAGTTTTTTTTGCAGATTTTGTAATATCTTGGTTAAATGAAAATTTTACACTTTTACAAGTAATAGGGAAAACAAAAATTAAGGAAAAAATTGTAAAAAGATAGGAAAAGCGGTACTATTTGGTGTAATATTACAAGGGAAATGTTAATGAAAAATAATAGAAAATGGTGGGCTTCTATTATGTTGGTCTCACTTTAAAACACGAACACCATCAAATCGATAATAGAAATCGTTTGGGCCAAAATGTTCACTACAGATACGAAGTGACTTGGGCAAGATTTTATCTTGTAGTCCTAATATATTAATCCAAAGGTCTCGGCGGTTAGAATCACTGGGAAACCTATAAAAAATCACTGATAACAAAATCTAAAATCCCAAGTTACCCGCCTATGATACCAAACTTAACCTAACCTACCTGTGAAAAGTTAAATTTGGAAATAAATAATCCAATTTTCGGTAAACTTGGCAATAATTGACCATTTTGTCACTAATGAATAATTAGTCACTTACAAAAACACTTTTGGAATCACAAAAAATTAAAAAACGATCCAAGACACACAACGTCAACCACAAAAATGTCATATGCCAAAATTTTTATGAATGGACCGGATTCAACCTTGATCGTACGATAGCGTAAAATAAATTTGCGAGGTTGCCAGATTTCATAGTTTATCGCACTACTTAGAAATCTTGAATTTTCTGGGAGTTAAACTGACGCATTATAAATCATACTATTTTAAAGATATTAGTTTACTATTGTAACAATAAATTGTTTATAAATATTATATGAAATATATTATCATAATAATATTTTTTTTTTCATAAAAATTGGGTATTAACAAATTATATTGTTTTCCCTTATTTTTTTCCAAAACAGTTGGCAAATTACTACTGATTGTGACCCATTCGTGGCGTGTTGTTTTTGTAAACATTCCATGTCCAGACGTCCATGGTTAAAACGCAGTATAAGATATAATAGAGATGGGTTAGATTCATTTGAATCGGAAAATAAATATATAAAGAGTGTATTGTGATATTGTAAACTTCAGCTAAAATATTTGTAGAAAGTAGAAAGCTATGGCTTAAGATGATAGTAACTTCTAATAAGCCATTTAAGTTGATGCAGCCCGTATGAACCTGTGCATTTCTAGAGAACTTTTAACTAAACTTCTTTTGGAACCTCACATAACCTCTCTTTAATTACAGACGAAAAAGATAAATCATAACGAGCTATATCGGGATAATAAGATGGGTAAAAGAGGTAAACAATCGACAGTTCAAGATCAATCTGGAAGGATACTACAAATTCAGCAACAATACTTACTCTTCACTTTCAACACTAAGTTCTGGTGCCACAAAATTTCCTGGAATATATCCCTTTTTCCCAGTAACCAAATGTTCCACTAACAACCAATCGCCTTCCGATTCGTCCAACACTTCCATACGGTCCCCTTTTTTAAAGGGAAGGTCCTAAAAATTAAAAAAAAAACATTTTAAATAAACGAAAATTACAAACTTTGCGAAGTATTTGCGGTATAACCGCAAATAGTGATTCCCTATGATAGATTTTTTGATTACCTGTGAATCTCTAGCTTCATAACTGTACACACCGACTACTATTTTGGGCTTATTGGGTGTAATGGGAGTGACGGACGGCGGTGATGGAATCTGAATAGGAGGTTTCAAAAAAGGCGGCTGGACCTTGTTCGGTGGTAGCCTGAGATCTGGCGGGTGGAAGGTATTTCGTACTGAAACAAAATAGAATAGTTAAGTAAAAGAGCATTTTGTAATTAATCAAATAGGAGTACATAAATTTTTATGAGACTATCAAAATATGACTGAAGCAATTCCAATATTGGATCGGTGGATAGGACTGGAACTGACAAATAAATAAATAAACATATATGTTTTCGTAATGTACAATAAATGGTAAACTTTAATTAAAAATCCGTCTTTATATTTAAAGAATAATTTAAAGATAGTAAATATCACTAAAGCTAATATATCGTTTAAAAAATGCACGCCGCCAAAATAATTTTAAATGTCATAAATCCCGCGGTCTTTATTGGTTATAGATATTTTGAAGTCACCAATAGCGTTCTCCCGGCTCGCAGTTGCGCATTAACGAGTCTTAAGACTTACGGGAATTTATATACTATAAAAATCTGTAAAAAAAATATACACTAAATCTATAAAAAAACAAATAACTTAAGATTTATGTTTACGCTAAAATCCCATACTCTCTCATGAACAATTGAGAGATCAAAAAAAAAAACAACAAAAATTTCGACTTATGATCATCTCAGTTTGTTTATAATTGTTCAAAATCATTTCCTATTATTTAATATCTTAGGCTAAACTTTTTTCTTTAAAATCAGTCGTATGATGAAAAATTTTAGAGCCGAGCTACATTCGATTTTGTTAGAGCCCTGCGCACGGATCCCATTCTCAGCTTTTTATTAACTTTTTTAATTTTGAAAATAATGTCATCTTTGTTTGAAGGTTGTAGACAATGTTGAAGAATGACTAAAATGTGGTCGGACTTGCATTGCAGGATTTTGTATTATTTATTTTTATTCTTACGACGTTTCGATTAGGTTGTATCTCTAATCGTTATCAAGTATAAACTGAATGTTTTGTCTTAAGACTACGAGCTTATATAGGGACTGTGTCCATTGAAGCGCAACGTTTCGCTTCACTGTACACACCTCAATGATTTGATGTTACAAAGTAGTGGTTGCCAAAGATTAAGTATCTCAACACTCGGTTTACTGAAGATTCCATTATTATTTTTAATGTATGTTGCTTCCATAAATTTTCTGTTTTTCATATTGAGTTCCATATATATTGCCGCAGCCTCAGACCATTTTATATGGTGTTGTTTATCCCAGGAGTGTTCTGCAATACCTGATCTCGACGTTTCCCCTTTTTGTGTATGAGTTTTATGTTCCTTAATTCTAACTTCTAGCGGTCGTTTGGTTTCTCCAATATGCATTTCACCACAATCACATGGAACTTTGTAAACACATTCTTTCTTATCGGTAGTTTTAGGTTTTGTTTTTGTTAAATGAGCTCTAAGGGTATTTTCTGATTTAAAGGCTGTTTTTATATTATAACTACTGGCAATTCGTCTTATTTTCTCCGACGTTCCCTTAATGTACGGAATTGTGAAGAAGGAATGTGTTTCTTGCTGTCCAGTGTTCGTTTTTCTAAAACTTATTTATAACATCGTCAATTAGTTTTGATAATATAAAAACAGCCTTAAAATCAGGAAATACCCTCATTTAACAAAAACAAAACCTAAAACTACCGATAAGAAAGAATATGTTTACAAGGTTCCATGTGAGTGTGGTGAAATGTATATTGGAGAAACCAAACGACCGCTAGAAGTTAGAATTAAGGACTATAAAACTCATACACAAAAAGGGGAAACGTCGAGATCAGGTATTGCAGAACACGTCTGGGATAAACAACACCATATAAAATGGTCTGAGGCTGCAGCAATATATATAGAAAATTTATAAAAGCAGCTTATATTAAAAAAAATAATGGAATCTTTTGTAAACTGAGTGTTGAGATACCTAATCTTTGGCAACCACTACTTTGTAACATCAAATCATTGAGGTGTGTACAGTGAGGTGAAACTTTGCGTTTCAGTGGACACAGTCTCTATATAACCCCGTAGTCTTAAGACAAAACATTCACGTCGTAAAAATAAAATAAAGACAATGCAAGTCCGACCACATTTTAGTCAGTGTAATCTTTGTCAATAATTTTGAAACAAAATGGTATGGGATCTAAAAAATGCAAAAAATAAGAATCGACTATAAAACTCCCTGGTCTTAATTGGCCACAAAAACACTACACCATATAGTAGTAAATTTACATCTCGGTTCCTAATTTTATTGGACTGATCTAGCCATTGACTAGTTGCCCTTTAATCTCTCTGGTCTGGTCTGTGATGTTTGTCAGCCATGTTCCCAAATATCTGTAGAACTTCACTTTTTCCATGTCTGTTATTCATCCAAATATTCTGAATATTTCGTGATTTCGACAAGATCATGAATTTTGCTTTTTTTTAGGATTTATCTTTAAGTCAAAATTATTGAAGCTCTCATTCAGCTGTACGAGCAGGAAAAAGTTTTTTAAGCTTTCATCAGAGAATTTTTATATTATTCAGGGTTTCACCGTTTATTGTTAGGCCTTCATTTGCTTCCGACAACTCCTCCTGAAAAATCCGTTATATGTTCCACTCTCACCCCAGATCTTTGGTACCAGTACAGATACAATATACAGAATGTCCTGATCATCAATATTTTTAGATATCCAACGCCTTTTCAAAGTCTATGAAGGAAATAACGCAACATGGCTCCGTATGGTATAATATTTCTTTCTAGTGTTGGATGGTGTGGAATTATAAAACATCAAGATCGGTTAAAATTTTGAAATTGAATTTGTTAACAAGTACAACACTTTTTGGCTCCCGGAATCGGTTAAAGGTCTAAAAAAGTATTCTCATATGCAGAAATTAAATGTCATAAATTAACATAAAAATGAGCTATAAGGATTCAGGGCAAATTTCATAGTAATTCTGCTATTAAAATTACATGAGGTTGGTAAAACAGTAACCGGAAAACCAGAATATGCTCTGCGGATGTGGCGGCATCTCGGCGTAGTCTCTGGTGTATTCATTTCTTATTGTTAGTTAGGTCCTCGACTCTTATAATTATGTTGATTTCTCTTTATTATGCCGTGCAGTACCATTAGTGGAACTTTAAAATTAGTATTTATGAATGTTAACAAAAGTGTGCCGAGTTTTCCGTTTAAACAATGCATGAGTAAATGAAATTGTTCTGTTAATCCCGTGGTATGATTCCAGGAATTAATATATTTTTAATAATTAATTTTTTTATATATTATTAATAATATCTAAGATTATCCCGATTCCAGAAGTTTAACAGACCTACGAGACGTTATTATATTTATATATACACATATATATATATATATATATATATATATATATATATATATATATATATATTACGTTAAAATCACCTCCTGCATCTGTTGCGAACTTTATCATTCAGTTGTGTCTTCGTCGTTTTATTTTCATTTTGCTTTATCTCACACAGACCGACAGCATATCAACATGAACCACCATCATATTTGTCTATTTGTCTTCTCAAATTACTGTTTAATATAAAGAAATATAGATTTTAGAAAACCTACAAACGAGAGAGGCAATATTTATTTTGAAAAATGGAGATTATAAGGGACAATCAGTATTTAATATATATATATATATATATATATATATATATATATATATATATATATATATATATATATATATATATATATATATATATATATATATATCAGAATTTCTCAAAGACGCCTCGTACAAACAAACCAACAGAGATCCAACAACATACCTTGAAAAAACTACAAAAGCCAAGATTAATGCCTCAAAACTAGACCCAGAAACTGAAAAATCTATAATACCAAGAGAAAAATCAAGCAGATGTCCAAAACTGTATGGCTTACCATAAATACACAAAACAAATGCACCACTCAGACCAATAGTGAGCACCGTGGGATATCTCCTACACAAAAACTGGAAAAATCTCTAACAAGTATCATGCAACCAAGGGTCGAACTGGCCGATTCCTTCGTGAAAAACTCCGAACATCTGACTAAAATGATCAAAAACATTCACCTCGAATAAAATGACATCTTAGCAAGCCTCGACATAAAATCGCTATATCCAAGCATACCACTGAATGAAACTTTAGACAAAATCGCCATGAACAAAGATTTTCCAGCCTACATAATTGAACTTGCAGAACACTGCCTAAAGAACACATACTTCATGTTCAATAACCAAATATAAAAACAAACACATGGCGCACCTATGGGATCCTCGCTTTCACCAGTTATAGCCAACCTTTTTATGATATATTTCGAACAAGAGGCACTGCAAAAGGCACTTTTAAAACCGAAATTTTGGAAACGCTATGTTGATGATATTTTTATAATATGGCCACATGGAAAAGAACACCTGGACGATTTCCTCATATACCTGAACAATATCCACCACAGAATCCAATTCACGCTAGAAATCGAACAAGAAAAGAAACTTCCTTTTTTGGACATGCTATTAACTAGGAAACTCAACAACACCCTGGGCTTTAGCGTATATCGGAAACCCACACATACTGACCGATATCTCAATGCAGCGTCACATCATAATCCCTCCCAAAAGCAGGCAATAGTCAACACACTAGTATCAAGATCTCTCCGCCTAACAGAACTTGACACAAAACAAGACGAAATAAAACACATTTCAATAGCTCTAGAACGGAATGGTTTCTCACAATCAGATATAAAGAAAGCCATAAAAAGACAAGAGAAGACTACAACAAAGACCAAAGACCAAGATCAAACAAGGAACAAAGCCATAATACCATACATAAAAGGAATAACAGACAGAATCGGAAGAATCTTAAGAAAACAAAACATACAGCCCATATTTAAACCACAAAAAACAATAGCTAACATCCTGGGAAATCCCAAAAATAAGACCAACCTTGAAAATCATGGCGTTTACAGCATTCCATGTGCAGATTGCCATCAAATTTATATAGGACAAACAAACAGGCGCATATCAGCAAGAATTCAAAAACACAAAAATAGCCTCAAAAACAAACAGACAACCTCAGCTCTATTTCAACATCACCAAACAACCGGACATACCATCGACTTCGAAAAAACAAAAGAAATAGCACCAGTACAAAACTACAAGGTACGCGTCATAAGAGAGGCCCTAGAAATCGAAAAAAACGGGACAGCTAAATAAACGAGACGATGCTATAAATTTTCCAACTACATGGAAAACATTAATAAAAAATCAAGACAGAAAACAACAAAAATCAACTAGTACACGAGAGACCAGCATACAAGAACAAAATACATCGCACCCGGCAGAGGTGAGGAGCCTGCGAAGCCGCTCATCCAATCAGGAAGCGAGCCAGCTAAACAAAACTCGAAATTCATCAGAGGCCTCCATCAGTTCTCAGCGAGTTACGAGACGAACCGCACTTGAAAATGCCAAATGAGAAACTTCGTGAAAACGATTTTTTAAACGAACGGATTGAAATCCGGAATAACCAAACCATTTATATATATATATATATATATATATATATATATATATATATATATATATATATATATATATATATAATCATCGGCTTATCATGTTAAAGATTTGAATTCAGCAATTCAAAATACATAACTTGCATGGAACTTAATCGGTCCCGAAAACCCTTGGGCGTCTATACTGACGATTACGAATGTTACATTCCTACGTTTTCTCAACATCACTTTATGGCATGGCAGGCGTGGTTGTTAAAACGGGAAAAAAGTACAAACATTGGCGCCTTGTAATGTCGTTTTATCAGTGCATCCTGAGGGTATCATGGATGGATACAGTAACCAATAACAACTACTCTAATGTAAAGGGCACAATGACGCCTAATCACTGATGATCAAGTTTTCCACCTTTTCTTTATTCATTTAACAATTAATCTCATATGAAGCATTAATAAAAACATGTATTGTTTAAAGCAACAGATAATAAAAATTTGCAAATTAAGCTCTTAGGTGCCGAATCTATCACCTTTTCCCCTAAATAAAAACATAAACCTAAATATCTGATAGGTGATGTTTCAAAAATTAATAAACTTAAACAAAACAAAGAACTGAAAGGAGTTTCATTAAAATTATTGATATTTGAGTCAAAATGTTAACTTTCGCAATACTTAAGATTAAATCGGACGTGAAAATTGATGACATTGATGAATAACGTCCTTCAAATAAACTTAATTAATCACATTGGTTTTTTTGTATATTCATTAGTATCAAAACGGTATAATTTATGACTGAAATGACATTTTTAATTGCCCTTTTCTTGAAAACTGCCAATTCTGTGATGCATGCTTTATTAAAAATAGCAATGTTAAGAGCGCGCATCCAAAATGTACGTCTCAATTGAAAAAAATTGGTCAAAATCACATCAAAACTTTCGTAGAGTCAATATTCGACATCAGTAAGCTTTCACTATATCATTTTACTTCTTCGTGTGTTGTCAAAAAGAGATAACTTTTTGTGCTTTTTAAACTTTTTAAGGTTTGTGTCCGAGTTTTGACTCATTCGCAGAAAATTAGCTATGTGAAGTCATACTTCGCTCCCTAATATTCCCATCGAAAAAATAGAGTGGTGTAATTTTTCCGTCTTCAAAATATGTTTCAATTTAAACCCATCTGTCGGTTATCTATGAAACCATATTTTTAGTTTCAACCCCATTAATTGCCTGTACAATAAGCATATATTTATTCCATTGGTTTTTATTTGTCGTTTGAATACATCCCAATCCAGCTACTTATTTCAAATCATCACATCATCTAGAGTTAGGTCGGCCTCTTGCTCTCTTACCTGTATATCGCCGCTACTTTACAATGTTGTCGTCCCCTCTTTCACCGTTTATACGTACCATACCGTCCTATTTGAACTGTGGTGCGTTCTCGAACTTGCTGATTTCTGACCTTGTCTTTCAATGTGAGGCCCAATATTTTTCTTTCCATAAATTTTTGCGCTAGTTCCGATTTTGTCACTAATCGTCCATTTTTGCACTCCGTATGTTATCACAGGCATCACACACTGATCATATAGCTTTCTCGGCAGATGCTGGGAAATTTTCTTGTTTACTAAAGTAGGTTTAAGATTGTGAAAACTACCCATCCCCGTTTTACTCTTCTTTCAATTTCTATATTTTTATTTCCTTTCCGAGTGCTAGTTTCTGTTCCAAGTGTGTGTATTCGGTCACGTTTTCCAGTATTTTGTGATCCATTATTATAATGGTATTCTCAGGCACATTTTCTTTGTCTTTTCCATCTTTATGTTTAACCCTCCTGCTCTAGATTAATTCTGTAAGCATATTCTACCAAACTTTTTCATTGTTTATGAATAAAACCATACCATCAGCGAACCTTAAGTCATTTAACATTTTGCCATTTACATTAAACGACTGAGCCAATCAACAACTCCTAGAATACACAGACACAGCGCTGATTCGTGACGTCATCACCCGGCAACCATTAAATCAACACGTTACTCTCTATCTACTTTTTGTTGGGTTTATTTTTTTTATTATTTTTAATTTACTTATGAACTGTAGATTTTTATTGTTTAAATATTTTAAAAGTACATTTAAATAAATTACATAATCATAATTTTAAACACAATACCCTAAAGATTTTATGTATCATCAAACTGTAAAATTTCTCAAAGATTTACAAGTAACTAGGTACTGAGAAAACTTTTGTTCGTTTTATCATTTGTCTACACATATACTTTTTATTATACAATATGTACAGTTATTTTGTTGATGTATTTAATTTCCTTTAATGACCTTTGCCTAATTGATTATCTTTTCTGAAACGGTAATTTTTAATAAAAGTATTGGTATTACTTAAAAGTAAAATGTCAATAACTGTTTTTACTGAGTGTGTATTGCAATCATCCAAGTATATTAAAAATTTTTGTTTAAGGATCTAAAGGGTGTTTTTTTATAGAGGTATAGAACTTTTAAATAGAATAAAACAAAGATGAATTTTTTAAATTGACATGAAATTTACTTTATTCGAAAGATATATGACCGCCACGGCTGGCTCGGACGTAGTCTAATCTGGAGGTCCAATTTTCGATGACTTTTTCCAACATTTGTGGTCGTATATCGGCAATAACGCAGCTAATGTTGTCCTCGATGATCAATCGTTTCGGGCTTATCGGCGTAGACTAGCGACTTCACATATCCCCACAGAAAATAGTCTAGCGGCGTTAAATCGCACGATCTTGGAGGCCAATTGACGGGTCCGAAACGTGAAACTATGCGGTTACCAAACGTTTCCTTCAATAAATCAATTGTGGCACGAGCTGTGTGACATGTTGCGCCGTCTTGTTGAAACCACAGCTCCTGCACATCATGGTTGTTCAATTGATGAACGAAAAAGTCAGTAATCATGGCTCTATAGCGGTCACCATTGACTGTAACGTTCTGACCAGCATCGTTTTTAAAGAAGTACGGACCAATGATTCCACCAGCCCATAAAGCACACCAAACACTCAGTTTTTCTGGATGTAACGGTATCTCAACATACACTTGAGGATTATCATCACTCCAAATACGGCAGTTTTGTTTATTGACGTATCCATTCAAACAAAAGTGAGCTTCATCGCTAAACAAAATTCGCTTATGAAAATCGGGATCAACGGCAATCTTGTTTTGGGCCAATTCACCGAATCTACGCCTTGCTAGGTGATCGTGTGGCTTCAATTCTTGCACGAGTTGGATTTTGTAAGCACGCAAACCAAGATCTTTCCGCAAAATCTTCCATAAAGTGAATGGACACATATCCAATTCCTGTGCACGATGGTGGATAAACTCATTCGGGTCTTCCTCTACGCTACGCTCTACAGCAGCAATGACTTCTTCTGTACGCACTGTACGACGTCTCTATGGGTGCGTATTATCTTTTAGAGTAAACGTGGTGCGAAAACGTTCCATAGTTAATAGAATTAATTGCTCTGATGGATGATTATGTTGACCGTAAAATGGACGTAGTGCGCGATACGTATTTCGAACAGAACCATAATTTTCAAAATAAATTTGCACAATTTGGAAGCGTTGTTAAGGCGTCAGTCTATTCATGTTGAAATGCCAAACCAAACTAAACATAAATCACTTGACAGCTGACAAAATGGCCGCCAGTTAAAAAAGTGTTGCCAACTTAAAGTTCTATACCTCTATAAAAAAACACCCTTTATTTAAATATAATTTTTTGGAATAAAGTATGTGAAATAATAACTATTTTAACTAGAGGATCTCGAGGATATTGCAGTACGCCTCTGCAGTCAACAAGGAAATTTCTGGTATTAGGTTGTCCACATCATCTTCGTTGCAAGTATTTTTTAGTATTTTTCTAATTTCAATAGAACAACTTTCAGTACTGTCGTGTTTGTCACATTCACGTGATAATGGGTTCGTCAAAATTTTGCAAATTTTCAATCGCAAAAGAATTACAAATTCTCAGTGCCAGTTTTATATTTTGTCTTTCCGAGATAGATGGCTAAGTATTTTCGACAACTGGGAAATATACTTGATGCACTTTGTTCGTTTAATCGTGGTATATCTAATTTAAAAAAAAACAATCTCACTTGTTTCGGAGTCGTATTGGGATATCTGCCAAATAAAATCTTTTTTACTTATTATACTAACAATCTTTGCTATTATCGCTGGATATCGATGAATAACTTTACGCTACTTTAATCGGCTCGTACCGTCCGACCGTTTGTATAATTTCCCTTAAAACCGTGTACATAATATTTATTCATCATCTTAAAAGTATTTAAAACATTTTTTAAACTCGTAAAATATGAATAAATACAAAAAAATCAATATTTTCAAACCACGATCGACAAACGTGATTCCACCGTGAAAACCAACAAAAACTGCAGATCAGATAGGACTATTGACAAATTATCGATATATCAATATTATTTTTTGAAAATATGGATATATACGACTAATATTTTTATATTATATATATTATTTTCCGGTCGTCCTCGTCGATTATTTGAACTATATTATTGTAAATTAATTAAACTATACTATCCCTTCAAAATCATGGTTCTTGGGTTTAGACCGTGTCAAATTGGTATTATTATTCGACGTTTCGCCTACGATTGCTTTAGGCATCTTCAAGAATCCTTACTCCATGAGATTAGAACAGATATAGAGATCGATTAGGGACGTATAGACTACTAGGTCTTTTAGCGTCCATTGTTTTGGTGTTCTTGCTATGTGTGTTCTTTGTTCTATATTAGGTCATAAAATCCAATATCCTTAATAAATATAATAACATTATTCGAATTTTGATAGAAGAGGAGGGCATCCATTATTGTTTCCCTGCAACTGGCGGAATGGATGATGCTAATATTTTTTATATGGGGTAATAATATGTTTGACTGTTACGGTGGTTTGACAAGTTTCGCAGTAAGAAGCAGGGAATTTGTTCAAGAGGTGTTCATGGGTTAGCTTCGTGTAGCCAATTCGAGGTCTCGCCATTATAGTTAGTTCTTGTCTTGGTAGATTAAGGGGGAATACCAGTAAAGAAAGTCTTTTTAACTGGATCATGGAGGTCCCGTTCTAATTGGATGAGGTTTCAAGATATGTGAAATAAGGAGATTTTAAGGTCATGGGGGTGGAATATTTTGCTTAATTTATTAGGTGAGTTTTGATGGCTAGATGCAAGGGCGTCGGCTCTACTGTTCCCCGGGATTTCAGTATGACTTGAAACCCAAAGGAAGGTGAAAGATTTATTCTTGATATGAGAATACTTTATTAGCGTTTTAATCTCATGAGATATTAGATAACTAAGGTTATATCATTCAATTAGTTTAAAGGAGTTGAGAGAATCTGCAATATTGTATGGCTTTAAGAATCGCGAATAACTCGGCAGTAAGGATTGAAGAGGATTCATGAAGGAAGAAAACTGTTTCTGCATTTTTTGTATAAGATGATGCGCCAACTGAATTATCTTTCTTCGAAACATCGGTAAATATGAATTCATGATTGCTGTAATTTAATTATATGATTTGATGGTTTTTTGATTGGAGTATTCTCGGGTTAACTTCTTTTTATGTTTAGTAATGAGAGTTCATAGTTGTAACTGATGGAGAAATGATTCCAAGTGGGTGTTTATTTCTTCTATTGAAAGCAGAATTATTGAGAGACGTTTCCTGATTTCGGGGAAGTTAGTATGGATGAAAGGGGATACTTGTATGTGTATGGGCGTAGAGTTGGGAGTTTGTACACTGCGACTGGGTAGATCTATTGTGCCCCCCACTCCTGCCCTGTCGAAAGAGTTACCTTATCGATTAGAGTAGGTCCTCCAGTCCTATTTCCTTCAGGAAACTCAGGATGTTGGATGGGGGGCGGGATACTTATTCAAAGGGGTGCGGATCTTAGAGGGGTTGAAAAAGAATTTAAAATACGGGATGTATGGACAGAAGAGGCGTGAGCTCACAGAATTGAATGTAAGCTGCGTCCTTCTATGATCTAGGGATGATATTTCAGATTCACAATATAGGCTTTTGATTGGACTGGTGTGAAATGCACCTATAGAGAGGCAATGGATATTGCTCTGAAGATATAAGACGTTGTGTTAATAACTATAAAAACTCAATTCCTCAACAAAATGTCATAAATGAACCTCCTGTGGACAATGTTGTCTTACCTTACGTACAAGAAACCACCGACAAGATTGCCAGATTGCTCCGAAAATCAAATATTTAGACAATTTTCAACACATGTAAGAAAGTTGGACAATGTTTGAAGGACGCAATTCCATTTCAAACAGAAGGCGTTTACAAGATACTTTGCTCTTGTGGTAAAATGTAGGTTAAACAGGACGCCATAGACTTAAGGAACATGAAAGATGTATAAAAAAGGAACAAATTGTACAATCTGCAGTAGCTGAACACCAGCATTGCTCAGGTGGTAGTTCTAATGTGAAAGAAACTAAGGGCTAGCATCACTGTCTGGTTTCTTTAAACGTAAAATTAGAGAATCATCACATCACAGAGAAATCGATTGTAACGCTGGATCACGGTTCGCTGAGCACCAGTCGGGTATAAATACCGGGCTGTTGCTCCTCGATAGTCATTTAATGTTCTAAATCTCGTAAGAAAAGATTCCTTAAGATCTAACGTGCAACCGTAGGCGAAACGTCGGATAATAATTCCAATTTGACACGGTCTAAACCCAAGAACCATAATTTTCAACTTAACCAAAGCCGTGAAAGCTTTCGTTCTTTATACTATCCTTTTTTAACTCTATTTTTTATTTGCCTATGTATTATTTTGAAACTATTTTAAGATTACTTAGTTCCTCCAAGCTTTACAGAATCGAAAGCCTTTTCATAATCCACGAAGGCCACGCCCAATGGTAAATTATATTCTGTGTATTTTTCAATTAAGACTATGACTGTGAAGACATCATGGCAAATGGTAATATATATAAAATTACATACATTTCTAATTGAAAACAGGCGCGGATCCAAGGGGGGGGGGGGCGGTGGAGGCGATCGCCCCCCCCCCCCCCAAGAGCTTTGAGTTCAGGAAAATATACCCGATTTTACCTCTTATTCTATAGTTAATTCAAGGAGAAGAGAAAGTAATAAATCATTTTTTACCCTTTTTCCTTCGCAAACTACCTGCGTTCTTTAGTTCGGTGTCTTGAGCAAAATCTGTTAGATATATATATATATATATATATATATATATATATATATATATATATATATATATATATATTTCCTAATAATGGATTAGAAATTTTATAATCAAAAATACCGGTCTATAATAATGGACTATTTGGGTTGGATAATAATAGACATTTGGAAGTATTAAAAAGGATTTTAATCCTTGTCATAGGCGTCGGAAAGAGGTTTATTTTATCACTAAGTATTTATGGCATAGAATATTATTTCGGTAATAAATTTAAAATAAAATGTTTTTATATTATTATTTTATTTCTTATGATTTCTTAATAATTCACATACAGTACAAAATACAGATAATTTTGACATATTTAACACAAATCACAACTGTATTTTTATTATTTTTAATTTTGGCATAAAAACCGTTTTAGGCACATTCAGACTAAAACGTAGCCTTATTCTTTCAAAAAATTCGAAGTTACAATTTAAATACTTACAAAATACTCATTGTCAAAAAGAAAAGCAGTTAAACATACATAAAAAAATTAATTCGTCCATATAATATTAAAAAAATTTTTGAGGGCTATCGGTCATTTTATTATTAATTATAAACATTTTTAGGAAATTTGACGTTTCAGTTTATTTATTTCTTAAATTAAACTCTAAAAAGGGATTCAAATGTAATTAATTTTTATATGTTACAGTTAAAATTAGGTCTACTTATTTTTATTTCTATTGCACTGGCATCTTAATTTAATTTCCTTTATTATATGAAATATCCGATAGGCTTAAAAAAATTAAATAAACGTGTTAATTCTACACGCTTAAGAAAAATACACAAATATAATAATAAAATAATAAAGAAATTACGGCTAATTGGAATTAAACATATATAAAATTAAAGAATGGGACACACTAAAATAAAAATATATAAAAAAATAAAAAAAATATATATAAACAACATTAAACAATAAAATACAACAAAAACAAATTATGTTTACACTGGTAAACATTACGTATCTAATTCGTAATTAAATTCAGTGAAGCTATCGTCGCTCAATTAATTGAGTTTCCACATTTTGTTTTATTCTTGTATCATATGGAGTTTTCCCAATTTTCCGCAGTAACTTTGTTCAAAAAAATCTTTCAAAAGTTCAGTTAAATTACTAATTTTGTACATTGTATTATTTCTAGCAACTCTGCCTTTTACTTGAGAGAGATATTTCCTTCTCCAACGGACAGTTTCCGGACGATCTATAAGAACAGATTTCCTATCTGGTTTTTTTCCATCAAAAATTAAGTTCTCTGAGCAATTTCTAGAGCTCAGTTCTTTTAATTTCAGGTAAATCCCCCCCCCCCCCGCAATAACTTTGAGTTCAGGAAAATAGACCCGATGCTGCCTCTTATACTAGGAAGGTGTATGTTGCTGGCATCCCCTCCTCTCCAAGAGCTTCAAATTAAGAAAAATAGGCACGACCCTGCCATTTACACTAGAAATGGGAATGTCACCGGTGTCCCCCCCCCCCCCCGTCGACAACTTGTTTTTCTTGCCATACTGTACTTTTGTGCCCCCCCCCCCCAAAGAGAGAGGCTGGACCGCCCCTGATTGAAAATATTGTTTGAATATGTAGCACACTTCTTAATATTCTCTTTTAACAACGGTCCCATCGGAGGCGCCTAAACGTATTTAAAAAAAAAATAAAAAATAAATCTTTAATATTATTTAATGGTAATAAGATCCCCTTCCAAAAAAAAATCGTCAAGTAATAATTATGACTAAATATAAATGAACTAAGTACCATTCTAAACTAAATACATGAGTCATTCAAACTATATTCTAAATAACTTTTATAAGGTGTAAATCTCTGGATTAGTAGTAATTTGGTCGATACCCGGTATACGTTAGTAATGAACAGTTTAGGAGTAGTATTTCATTACAATATCCTTTTATAAGCTAACGTCACTATATCCGGGACATGAAACGTAATGCCATGTATGCTATTATTAAATTATTAAGTAGAACTGCTTAGAAGTTAAATTACTTTAGCAGTTTTCAACTCATTGGCTCCTAATAAATATAATACCTATTTACAGCCATATAATATTCAGATATAGCTTATTCGCTATGTTTTTGAAACGAAGTTAGTCAAATGAAGATATCAGGTTTTTTGTATTAATATTTTTGGGAAACCTCTAAGGAATTAATTACATAAACATCGAAAAACGAACGTCGAGAAATACTGACGCAATTAAAAAAATTATTGGCATTGTTAAACGGTATAATCAACTAAAATTTTTAAAATTAAATTTATTGAGAAATTGGGTCATACAGATAGTAGCATATAGATCTATTAAATTATCTATTTTTCCTTGGAGTATTGTCTACCGGCATAAAATAAGAAGTTCCCTTGGGGACAAATCTGGTTATCTGGATATATATATATATATATATATATATATATATATATATATATATATATATATATATATATATATATATATACATAAAGTAAAATGCGAACGGTAAATACAAACTTCGTTCCATTATATCCTTTCCGTGTTAGAGGTTGCACAGTTTGAATAAATTGCTACAGAACACAATCCATCCATTTCCACCACCATCGAGGTGATGGCCTACCTGTACTACCATACCGAGAAGAAAGTCAAAACTTACCCTCCCCGCTACAGTGATACGGCAGAGGCACATGTTTTGTCTCTACTAGACTCATCAAGGTACCGACATGCACCTAGCTGTGCAAAGGACAGATCGAAAGGAAGCATGCAAATACTGAATGCATTTTACTTCACTTATACGCGGAGTTGCATATAGTTGTACGTTTGCTGAATGTGAATTCAGCACTACAACGGCATAATGTGGATTTATCCACTGCTATTGCAACTCACACAGAGGAATCTGTGAAAAGTCGCATAAACATATATACGCCATCCGGCGGGAGGTCGGCGAAACCGCATTCAGTATTTGCATGCTTCCTTTCGATCTGTCCTTTGCACAGCCAGGTGCATGTCGGTACCCTGATGAGTCTAGTAGAGACGAAACATGTGCCTCTGCCGTATTACTGTAGCGGGGAGGGTAAGTTTTGACTTTCTTCGCGGTATGGTAGTACAGATAGGCCTCATCTCGATGGTGGTGGAAATGGATGGATTGTGTTCTGTAGCAATTTATTCAAACTGTGCAACCTCTAACACGGAAAGGATATGATGAAACGAAGTTTGCATTTACTGTTCGCATTTTACTTCACTTATACGCGGAGTTGCATATAGTTGTACGTTTGCTGAATGTGATTTCAGCACTACAACGGCATAATGTGGATTTATCCACTGCTATTGCAACTCACACAGAGGAATCTGTGAAAAGTCGCATAAACATATATATATTTAAGCAGCCAAAGCCACGTGCCGCGCCAAACGATCCCACCATGTTTGCTTGCCGGTACCGAAAAATGCGACCCCTATCCGTTGGGCAGCGCGTTTCGTGTACTCGATTTTACATATTTCTGTTTTAATTCACCGTCGCGTCACTATATGACGGTTCTTTTACAAACTTTGTTAATCTGTGTGGTTCTTGTATTATCAAGTGGACCATCGAGATGTCGCCTTTGTCATCTTATTTGCTGTGTTTTGATTATATATTCAGCTTTATACGATGCAAAGGCGAGATGATGGTTTGTACCGACTGCGGTGGCCTGACGAGTCCCATATTAGGACGAAACAGCGCTGTCGCCATCTGTCGGACCCGGAGTTTTTCCATATTTTGGAGTGCTCCGTACTTTTTAATACGAGAATCATGTAGATTGACAAATTTTCACGTCCGCTTCGCCAATATTTTATTCTATTTTATTTTAAATTACACGGACAAAAACTTATCTACATATTTATTTACTTGTTTGGCTTTTAAATACGCTAAACGATGCTCTCATGGTGGGATCGTTTGGTGCGGCACGTGGCTTTGGCTGCTTAAATAGCGGTAGGCTTGCTTGCCAGTACCGAAAAATGCGACCCCTATCCGTTGGGCAGCGCGTTTCGTGTACTCGATTTTACATATTTCTGTTTTAATTCACCGTCGCGCCACCATATGACGGTTCTTTTACAAACTTTGTTAATCTGTGTGGTTCTTGTATTATCAAGTGGACCATCGAGATGTCGCCTTTGTCGTCTTATTTGCTGTGTTTTGATTATAAATTCAGCTTTATACGATGCAAAGGCGAGATGATGGTTTGTACCGACTGCGGTGGCCTGACGAGTCCCATATTAGGACGAAACAGCGCTGTCGCCATCTGTCGGACCCGGAGTTTTTCCATATTTTGGAGTGCTCCGTACTTTTTAATACGAGAATCATGTAGATTGACAAATTTTCACGTCCGCTTCGCCAATATTTTATTCTATTTTATTATATATATATATATATATATATATATATATATATATATATATATATATATATATATATCATAAGTTTTCACGGATGGTGGAATGTGCACTGGTGTTTTTCCGGTTTCAATCCGTTCGTCAATAGAAAAATCTTCGCGACGTTTCGCCAACATCTCAGCTAGCATTTTCAAGTGATGCTTCCTCGACGGCTGCTTGAAAACGGGAAAAACACCAGTGCATATATATATATAAGTTTTTTCTTATTTTTCTTTTCTTGGATTTTTCTATTTGTATATTTTTTAAAGTTTTTGATTTTCTTGGGTGTAAAATCCGTTTTATTAATAAAACTGCATATGTTTTATTTGTTATGCATATCTATTGACGTTTCAGTCACACTTGACCTTCTTCAGAATGATTTTTTATAACTATAATAGAAAAAGATTTTTTTTGCTATATTATAACATAAAATTAATAAGTTAAATTTTAAAACATACCTTATATAAGTTTTTGCCGAGGATCACAATTTAGACTACATATTGTTAACACATGGTTCACTTTTTGACGAGATACTACAAAAACCTTCCTTTTGTGTGTTTAAACTTAGTTTAAATAAAGATGCGACACAAAAAGGAAGGTTTTTGTAGTATCTCGTCAAAAAGTGAACCATGTGTTAACAATATGTAGTCTAAATTGTGATCCTTGGCAAAAACTTATATAAGGTATGTTTTAAAATTTAACTTATTAATTTTATGTTATAATATAGCAAAAAAAATCTTTTTCTATTATAGTTATAAAAAATCATTCTGAAGAAGGTCAAGTGTGACCGAAACGTCAATAGATATGCATAACAAATAAAACATATGCAGTTTTATTAATAAAACGGATTTTACACCCAAGAAAATCAAAAACTTTAATATATATATATATATATATATATATATATATATATATATATATATATATATATATATATATATACATATATATATACATATACATATAAATACGTATTTAAATATTAATTTATTTTATGAGAGATAAAAGTTTCTATACCTTTAGAAAGCCAGTTTGAGCACATGTTTCTTACTCCCGCCCCACTACTTTCATGTTAACGGTTACATTTTAAAGCATCATGCTCTCATCTCCAAAAATATTATATCTTCAAATATTTGTAGAAATATTGTATTACTTATAACTTAAAAACTATTAAGTTTTCATATATGATTTATATACAATAATTATTTTATTTTTATCGGTGTTTTACGAATAAAATAATTTAAAACCAAAATTTTTTTCAATTTGTTTAAACAATAATTGTTTAAACAATTTTAATAATTAAAGTAAATACATATCGTTATAGTATGCTAATTATATTAATAAACAAAGATTCGCTTGGAAAGCATATAGGGTGCAGTATGCTGTAAGTACGATGCATAAATAATGTCATTTGTTTATAACAAAATGAATGCATGATGGGCACATGGCATTGTGATATGTAAGCTCCATTATTCGCGATATATCGGTTTAAAAAAATGATCAAAATCGCTCCATTAGAAGCCGAGAAAACGAAAAATTTTTTCAGACATGTATTTTGAAACTTCGAATTCAATTTTAAAATGAGAGCTCCCCACCCTTTTTTTCATTTTTTATTAAAGTTTCCGATAATATAAACATTTAAATATTTGTATCAAGAAAGAATTCGGCAAGTCAAAGTTTTTGGTTAAAGAATCAGGTCTGTATTGTTTATAGATTCACCGTAACAGGCTGTCAATTTTCACAGATTGTATCTCGGAAACCAATTGACGGATTAAAAATTTTTTTCCGCGAAAAGAAGCGTCTCTCCAAGAACTTTCAAACCATGTATTGCAAAAGAAATGCAATGGAAATTTAAATGGTCGAAAAAAATTGATTAAAAAACTGCTTTTTTAATTATTGCTATTTTGCAATAAGGGAAATACATTTTGAGATTTCCGACCAACCCTATCTTATGGTAAATTTCATTACGGAGCTTTTTTTCCTTTTTAACTTTCCTCTAAAATGAATACCTTCAAAGTTACACGAGAAGTTGGAAAAAACGTTTTTTTTTTCGTTAATTTTATATTTTTATTAATAAAAACAATGTTGCCCAACCTTTTGAATTGACGCATATCAAATTTATCATTATTCAGGTTATTCTGAAGGCTCTCAAGCAAAAATCTCTGTTCCATTTCATATCCACGAAACCCCAATATTTTACAGATAAGCCCTGGTCTAGTTAGTAAATTGTAGTTATCCATTTTTGTGAACCAATTTTTTTCACGTAATAATAATAATAAAGTAAATTGGATATATTTGTAGATTAATAATGCAAAATACTCTTATCTTTACCGCTCCATTTTCAAAATTATTGTCAACACATAATGTACAATTTATATTTAAAATACCACATGAATCTATTAATTAGGCCTGACAAATTCAATTAACTATAACTTAGTAGATACTAATAACATTTGGAAAAAATTTGTAAAGCGTGAAATGATAGGAAAATGACGTTTTTTTGAAAAAATTTTGATACATACCCCCTATTTCGAGGTCGTAGACCACGATTCTGACCTCGGTTTTCCATAATTTTTTCTCAATTTTGCAGAAAACAGGGAAAATAACTTTTCACTTTAGGTTCAATTTTTTTCACTAAATCGTAAAACTTTTGTTATAACAACGAATTCCACAGTGATAGAAGCTTCTGCATTATATAAAAATTCAAAAATAGGCACTTTTTTATCGAAAAAATCCGAAAATTTACCACGACAAAAATCACAACAAAATCAAAAGAAAACGGCCGGCACCAAAAAATAATAGTTTGCATAGTTCGCTAAAGATGGCGTACTGTTGAAGTCGGCGATGTTGCCAGATTGCAAAAAAAAGATTTCTTTATATATTCTTCTCTTTCTGTTTGAATTGGAAAGAAAAGGTTCCAAAAAGAATGTTTTCCTTTCCTTTGATTATTGAAGTACTATGCCTTCGATGTGCGATTTTGACTCTAAATAATAAAGGTTTTAAGGATTATAGTTGCTTTTGTTCGTCTCCCTCCAAATACCAATACTTTGATGTGCGATTTTGACTCTAAATATTAAAAGTTTTAAGGATTATAGTTGCTTTTGTTTGTTTCCCTCCAAATACCAGTAGTTTTAATCGGATAATATGAATTGATCATATAGCTTATGTTCGTTAGCAGAAAGTGTCGAGTGGCAGAGCTTATCCCGCCTCCACGTGGTTTCTGCTGGACAATGACATTTTTTAATTAATAAATCTAGGTCAATTTAGGTTAGTTCAGGTTAGTTTAGGTTAATTTCAGTTTTTTAAAGTAACCAACACTAATGTTAACCTGTACTTACCAGAACTAACCAAAAATTTTGGAAGGTTAAGATTCATTGTACCCCTTTTTATATGTTACAAACATTAAACTATGTTGTCAACTGTAATGGGTAAATTTTAAAGTTTATATCAGGAAACTTTAAATCTAGGTTAATTTAGATTAGTTCAGGTTAGTTTCTGTTTTCCAAATTAACCAAAATCAAACTGAACCTGAACCAACCTATCTTAACCAAAACCAAGCAATAATTTTGAAGGGTTAAGATTATTTTTACTTAGAAACTGTTCTGAATATTAAAAAAAAATTAAACTATGTTGTTGACTGAGAAGGACAAATCTTATAGTTTATATTATGAAGAAATTTTACATCTGGCAACGTTGCACCTTTTTACGTGATTCGGCGGCCAGTTTAGATAGTCTGACCGTTGATGACGTTTTCGAGACGTGTTTTTGATTTTTCACTGAAAATATAAGTTTTTCTAAATTGGTTTGCTAAAATTTGTGCAAAAATAATTGAAATATATTACGTATAATATTTTTTAACTAGTTCCATTGAAAATAAATACGTAAATTCGGTTTTTAACTGAAAAGAAAGTGCTTTGTGAAGTGACTATTTTCTTTTTTGAGTTTTCCGGGAAAATGAGGAAAAATAGTGAAAAATCAAGGCCAGAATTGTGTTCTAGGACCTCGAAATAGGGGGTGAGTATCGAATTTTTTTCAAAAAAACATAATTTTCATACTTTTCACGCTTTTTAAATTTTTACCTAAGTTAAGTTGTTAGTTCCTTTTAAATTAAGAAGATAAAATAAATTGATAATTATTTTTATACATGCGATCCAAAGTTTAACATTTTGAAGTCGAAACTTCTAATTTATTCATATAGCTAAGTAATTTACCTCTAGCACAAATGTTTCCCATATTTTTGAAAGTGTGATTCTAACAAGTTAAAAATCCAACAACATACTGCTTGGTTTTGTGTTCACATATCACCTTTGAAAAACCATATTACAGTAAAAACCCGATTATTCGGACCTTACTTGGACAAATTTACGAGTATCCGGATCGTCGATTTCACGCGTTCTCGGTACAATTTGCGCGTGGTGACTGACAACGGTTTTATCAGAAAAAGGCAATAAAGAATACATTCCACAATTTTAATTTTTGTTGGAAGTGGGCAAAATATTTGGCTAAACACATCTTTATCTATATATATATATATTTTTTATTATCAAACAGATCTTGATAAATTTTTAATTTACTTTTATTTCTTAGAAAACAATCAGTTTACAAAATTTCGCATGGGATTTTTTTATCTCTAAAGAGGCTATTAAAACTACAGGATATTCAAGATACCTAATAAGGGTGGCTCCAAAACAACGGAGGGAACTGGAATAGAAGTGTATGGACCCGGCACCAGACCAGGGGCGGATCCGGCCTCTCTCTTTGGGGGGGGGGGGGGGTGATATCACAAAAGTACAGTATGGCAAGCGAAAGCAAATTGTCGACGGGAGCGGGGGGACACCAGCAACATTCCCATTTCTAATGTAAAAGGCAGGGTCGGATCTATTTTTCTGAAGTTGAAGCTCTTGGAGAGGGGGGGGGGCGATCACAAAAAAAAAACAAGTTGTCGACAGGGGGATAGGATGCGAGCAGCGTACACAATCTTAGTATGAGGCAGAATCGGGTCTATTTTCCTGAATTCAGAGCTTTTAGAAAGTGGCTATCGCAAGAAAAACAAGTTGACAACTGGCGGGGGGGGGGGGGGGTGCCAGCGGCATACACATTCCTAATATAAAAGGCAGAATCGGTTCTATTTTCCTGAACTCTGTTGGAGGGGAGGGACGATCGCAAGCATCCACATTCCTATACTCTATTCAAGAACCAGAGAGAGTAATAAAACTGTTTCCGTAACCTCCAACGTACCTGCTCCGGTGCCGCAGGTAACTGAGGACTGCCGTAAATCTAATTATATTTAATTTTATTTAAATATTATAAGCTTTTATAAATTTACTGCAACAATAAAATTACTGATAGTTCAATTTAATTTCTGTCAGTGAGCAAAGTACACCTTACAGTGTGTCCTTAGTGATTTATCTTGTTTGTGCTTGTTTTTATATATTATTTGAGATTAGTGAGATACATATGTATATTAATTCCAAAATAGTTAAGCCAGGCCGTTTTTTCCTCAACGGAAAACCTATTACGATGAATGTTTATGATACCTTAAGATATCAATATCTAGATAGTAATGTTAAAAGCTAGGTTGAAATGTGTTCCAACATGACAGGAGTTGGAAAATGTACTATGTACCGAATACTGAAGGAGAAGAAAACGACTAGAATTGTTAGTACTCCCAAGCTACATTCGACCAAAGGCAGACGAAAAACCTCGTTGGAAGAAGAGATGAAAACTGCAATAAAAGGGGTTGTACATACATTTTATTATGAGAAGATTATGAGAAGATCCCAATCATCGACAAAATTCTAACTAAAATCAATGAAAATCGGGATTTACCTGAAATTAAAAAAACTGAGCTCTGGAAATTGCTCAGAGAACTTAATTTTTGCTGGGAAGAACCAGTTGAAAATCTGTTCTTATGGATCTTGCTAGAAATAACACAACTTACAAAATTAGTAATTTAACTGAACTTTTGCAAAATTTTTTTGATTAAAGTTAATGCAGAAAATTGGGAAAAATCCATATAATAAAAGAATAAAACAAAATGTGGAAACTCGATCTCATGATCGGTGAAATAGAGGAACCAATTCTAATTAATTTGAGCGAAGATAGCTTCACTGACTTTGATTACGAATTAAATACGTAATGTTTACCAGCGTAAACACAACTTATTATTTAAATTTTCTGTAACATATAAAAATTAATTACATTTGAATCCCTTTTTAGGGTTTAATTGTAATTCTGCAGAGGATTTAAGAAATAAATAAACTGAAACGTCAAATGTCCTAAAAATGTTTTTAATTAATAATAAACTGACTGATCATCCCCCCCCCCCCGTTGTATCCGCGCCTGCTTCAGCGTCTTACTTTTTATTTTGTGCTCGTGAATTTTGATGGTAACATTAAATGTGAATGTTGATTTTTTTTAGTTAATTATCTCCTTGTGTTTTTTTTTTGGAAGTGGAGACTGCAGGAAAAGTCCCGCGACCACCTTTGGCAGCTTGCAAATCAGCTGGTTTAGAACTGCTGGCGCACTAATTCCATCCTCTTCTCCTGAGTAACCGGTGGTTTGCTGACTAGACCAAACTGCGTTTTCCTGCAAGGCCACTTTGTATTATAGTATCTTATATACCCGCTGCTTTTACACAGAGGGAGAGTGTAGCAGAGTCCTCCTCAACACTACGTTCCACAGCACCAATAACTTTTTCTGTACGCACTGTTGGGCATCTTTGTGGATGCGTATTATCAACCAGAGTGTACGTAGTGAAAAAACGATCCATAGTTTGTCGAACAACTTGCTCGTATGGACGATTATGTCGACCGTAAAATGGACATAGCGCACGGTTTGGCGATTAAACCATGATTCTTAAAATAAATTTGCACAATTTGCAAGTGTTGTTTTAGCGTAAGTCTATTCATTGTGAAGTAGCTAAAGGTACTGACTACAAATCAACTGTCAACTCTCAAATTTACAGCCATTAGAAATAGTGTTGTCATTAGTTTTATCTATTATCACTCTAAATAGTTTAGTAGATGTCATATTTGTCCACTGTAGTAAGTTTTTAACCAGGAGTTGCGGCGTCTTCCTGGTCCTGTTTTACAGATTGTTTTTTCTTCAACTATGCGTTGTAAAAGTTCATATTTTTGGTTCCTCATAATGTGGCGAAAGTTTGTACATTTTCTTTCTTTAACATCCGTGATTAATTCTCTTTCATTTCTCGTTTGGTTAAATATTTATAAGTTTGTGATATGTACTGTCCAAGCAACACGCAACATTCAGCAATAGCACCCAATTTCAAAAGACTATTCTCTGTTTTGGTGTCTCTGAAAATGTTGCACTTTACCTTACATGATCAAGAAAACGTATCATCTTAGCACTACTATTTTTGTTTTTAAATTTAGTTTGCAACTGCGCGTTTTGTAAAAGGAGCTTTGTGCTTTTCAATTCTAGAGCGTATTTCAAAACAGTTAGTATACGAGGTTTGTCCCAAAAGTATCGAGCCTTCCTTCATATCTCCGCATTGGTGTTATTCTTTATCATCCGGTGAGTGACATCCTTCAAAGTAGTCCCCATTTAATTGATTAACACGTTCTCAGCGGTGTTTCCACTTCCTGAAGCAGTCCTGGAAGTCAGTTTTCGGAATGCATTCGTCGCATTAGTTTCAACCGTCTCTTTGTCATCGAACCGGTGTCTTTTGAGCGGCATTTTTAATCTGGGAAAGAGCCAAAAGTCGCAGGGAGCTACGTCGGGACTGTACGGAGGCTGGCGAAGCTGTACGACTTGGTGCTCTGTTAAATATTGCTGCACAAGGTTCGATGAATGTCCTGGCGCATTGTCGTGGTGAAGCAGCAAATCACCGCTTGTCCAAATCTGTGGCCGTTTTCTTCTGACTGCGTCAAGCAATCTTTTCAATACTTCAACGTAGTATTCTTTAGTGATCGTGTAACCTCTCGGAGCATATTCGTGGTGCACAACACGTCATAATCAAAGAAAACAGTCAACTTTGTCTTCACTTTACTCCGACTTTGACATGCTTTTTTTGGTCTTGGCAATTCAAAATGCTTCCACTGTGAGGACTGTCGCTTTGTTTCTCTAAATGCCTTATTCATCATATTAATTGTTTCCGCGCAAGTTTTCCCAAGATTAAAGCAAAACTTGATGCAAATTCGTTGATCTAATTTTTCCGTCATTTTTTACAATAACAAAATGCGACGAATCAAAAAGACACTGTAAACAAACGCACACCGTTCACGAACTAACACGTCGAGTCAGTAACTGCGCACACCAACGAGTTCGTGAAGACTTATTGGTGACGTTCATGCCCCACAGAGGTCGCTCGGAAATTTTGACGCGGAGATATGAATGCAGGCTCGATACTATTGGGACAAACCTCGTATTTTAATGTTTATATTTCTACTGGAGTTCCTACTACCCACCATTGTTCTTTTTCTTGTCTGTACTCAATTTCATACCATATTCCTCAAATCTTTTAACAATCCTGTTCATGAGTTTAAGTAGGCGTTCTTCACTGTCGGCTAGAATGGCACTAGCATTGGCGTAACAGAGGATATTTATAGACACACCAGTGATCACTATTCCATCTGTCGCGTCTTATAAAGCTTTACTAAAGATTCCTTCCGAATATACATTAAATAACAAGGGTGATAAGATGCATCCCTGGCGTACGCCTTGTTCTATTTTTATCTTTTTGAACACACAATTTTTATTTTGATAGTCTGGTTCCAGTCTAAATATGATATTTATAGATCTTTACCATCAATGTTGCAGATTGTAATGTTTCTATAATTTTCTCAAGATTTACCATATTAAAGGCTTTTATGAGCCGCAGATCACTTTATCACCTGGAACTTAATCACACCGTATATATGGTGCTCTGTTACATGTCTGGACGCATCTTCACAGTATGGCTTAGTTCTCCAACAAAATATATTTTTAGAGCAACTTTATATTAGTTGGAAAATTATTGTAAAAAAATTATATATATATATATATATATATATATATATATATATATATATATATATATATATATACAGAGTGCGGTATTTATCTTGAGACAACGGAATATCTTGGTGGGATCACATTTTTTCGAAAAACGTTTTATACAAAATTAATAGGAGCTAACTAGGAGGGACCTTGAAAGTGACCTTGATTTTGCGCTTCAAGGTCATTCGAGGGTCAACTATAGAATTTCAAATAGAACCCCCCCCTCCCAATTTCGATCCCGGGATTAAAAAGGGTGGGAAATTTTGCCATCAGATATGTCCCTGTCCTCGAGCTGAAGACCAAATATAAGGTCATTTCAAGGTCAAAATTAAAAGATCGCTGTATTTCGTACCTTGGTCTTCAAGGTGACTTGGTGAGGAATAGTTGATAATACTAAGTAATGTTATAGCAACTTTACAATCTTACAAGTTTAATATGAAACAATTTATAAAATAATGACGTTGAATATCTTCGTTTGACCTTAATATTAGACTTTAATCTTGAGGTCAGGTTCATATCTGATGACGAAATTACTGTGAAACTGATCGGCCTTTCCATTTTTTGGAGTCAAATTGGGGTTTCTTTTCCAAATTTTGAAATTGAGCTCCAAATTACCTTAAAAGCTACGGTCAAGGTTATTTTCAAGGTCACTATTACTTTGCCCCCGTGCCGCCTAACAACTTTTGTACGAAACAATTCACGAAATACTGCGATATTTTTGTTTTGACCTTGAAATGAACTTCACCTTGAACTCAAGGTCATGCCCGATGGTAAAATTTCCCGCCGCTTTCATTCTCGGGGTCGAAATTGGAGAACTCTCATCTAAAAATATGAAGTTGACCTTCAAATGACCTTGAAGGGCAAGGTCATTTTTAAAGGTCGCTGCTAGTTAGCCCCCTGCCACCCTATAATTTTTGTACAAAACATTTTTCGAAAAAATGTGATCTCACCGAGATATTCCATTGTCTCAAGTTAAATGCTGTGTCCTGTATATATATATATATATATATATATATATATATATATATATATATATATATATATATATATATATATATATATATATATAGTTGGTTATTTTCTTGGGAATATGGTTCATTTTTATATTGAAACTACATATATACAGTAGTCATACTTATTGTATATATATATTTTTATTTCTCAGGACGTTTCGATTCTTTCGAATCTTTTTCAACTGATGCGGATGCTACAAAAATGTACATTTTTAATATTATTATATATGGACAAAGAGGTTAAAAACTTACCAGAAACAGAGATTTTTATTTTAAACAATAGTTAATTACATCACATTTACTTAAAAGCAATTTCAGCAAATTAAAAAGTGACATACCAAAAAACAGAAAATCAAATATTGTCTACCAAATACCCTGCAAGGACTGTCCATCGAATTACATCGGCCAAACTAGTCAGTATCTGCAAAATCGTCTAAATGGACATAAATATGACAAAAAAAATATTACAGCCCTAAAAAAACACGAAATGAAACACAAGCACACCTTTGATTATGAAAATACAAAAATCTTGAAAACTGAAACTAACAAAGGAAAACGAGAATTTTACGAAATGATTACAATAAAAAAAAATCCGAATGCCATAAACGATAAAACAGACATCAATAATTTAAATCAAATTTATTTCAACATATTAAAATAAACCAATATAAGGGAATTTCTAAAATAAATAAAACAATAAGTAAGAATAATTCTCCGCTTCCAATTCTTCTAAATTAAATCACGATATTTTTCAGAAAAATATCACTTCATTAAAAGACCCAAATTTTTTACGCCACTTAAAGTGCCTAAAAAACATACACCATCTGGGTTCCACATTCAGTCAAGTCAAGACAGTTATAGGGTTAAAAATGTAGTGCCCATTCTTCTAACTGGCCTTTTAAAAAGACTTTTAAAAAGTGAATATACAAAAGAGTGAGTGACTACAATTGGTTTGTGATGTAATTAACTATTATTTAAAACAAAAATATCTGGTTCTGGTAAGTTTTTAACCTCTTTGTCCATATATAATAATAAAAATGTACATTTTTGTAGCATCCGCATCAGTTGAAAAAGATTCGAAAGAATCGAAACGTCCTGAGAAATAAAAATATATATATACAATAAGTATGACTACTGTATATATGTAGTTTCAATATAAAAATGAACCATATTCCCAAGAAAATAACCAACTAAAAATATATTTAATGGTTCAAAAAAAAATTAATTTCTATATTATATATATATATATATATATATATATATATATATATATATATATATAAGCTAAAAGAATATAGACATAGAATATAGTATCCCACAAGAAAAATCATTGGCTTTAGAACATATTCTGGGCAAATATGACCTTATTCCTATCCTTGTATTATTCGCCCTATTTCAGTTGAAAGTCAAAACTGAACGAATTTTTTCACAATTTCTTAAAGTTTTTATCTTAAATTACGAAATATTTTTACATTTGTGCAATGTTGGTAACGCAGACCGAAATTAAATTTGAATTATACGGTGGATCACCAGATTTTTTCAAAATATATTCAACACATTTGGAGCTTACTGTGATTTGTTTAGTATGAATGTATTGTTTATTTTTGAATCAGTCATGACCATACAGACAAAGAAAATTAGTCACACACTTTTGGATAAACATGCATATGTAAAACAAAAAACCACATGATTTTACAACTGTTCAAGCATAATCTTGAATATATAAGCCAGGGCAATTAGCTCGGCACAGAAAATAAATTTGCTTCGAGGGGAACCTGGTGCAACTGAGTCCGCCACTTTGGATTTTGTAATTTTTTGGAAATTAATGTAAATAATTTAAAATATCAAAAAAAAATTAGAGATAATTCTTGTTGAAAACTAAAAACTACATATAATAGTATTTGTTGTACATAATTAGTGCCTATGGGCATAGAATATATTTAAAAATGAATATGTAAATGTCTCTACACTAAAATTAAAACAAATGTCCTTAATTTTCAATCTCTTTTCGTCCACAAGTTAGTTTTTAGTAAAACGGAGAAACAAATTACAATGATAAAAAATATATATATATTTTATGTCCAAACATCGCTAAGGTTAGTGACATTTCCACAACACTTGCCATTGCAGTAACCATACCAATTTAAGCAGAAAATATTCGTCTTTCTGCAATAGTAGGACTTTTTACATAGACAAATTTGGCATATTGCTTTTTTCCAGAAACACTCCTTTTTATCTTCTGCCAACCTTACTGTCGGTTCTATGAGACTAGTGATGGAAAGTTACGATACTAATCGTTACAAAATAACCGTTACAAACCAATAACTAAAAGTAACGAGTCCTCTATTTGGAAAAGACTCGTACCTTGGCAATTCGTTACTATACCGAAACACCATTAGTCCGGGACGAGAACCGAAATAACTAAAGAAATATAACTACTATTTTATTCTCGCGAGACCAGACCGGCATGGCGGTTTTTTATAGTCACGAAACCGCTAACTAGGGGATAAGATACTGGATTATTTTAACTGTTTATTAGGCATTTGATGTGTCGGCGATTTCGAAATTTGCGTTGTTTTCCGAGCAGCAACCCACAGGACAGAAGCGTTTTTTATGCTTAGATGCAGGACTCGGCAGATTAAAAGAATTTCGCCGAAATAAGATAAGAAATAGTATTGCTAATAGAAAGAATAGATCTTATTCCTTATTAACGGTCTAGCCATTATCATATATGATAGTTCAGTCTTGAATTTAGTACGTTTTACGTCTGTCCCTTTACGTTTGTTGTTTACTTGCTAGTTATTTCAAGTGTGGCATATATAAGTAGGCAATAATATCTTGAAATTTTTCTAACTAGATAGGTAGTAAATAATAAATATATTCTAAATTTACTAAAAATAGTAATGCCAAATATGTTTAACGCATGATAAAATATATTGAGCAGATATAACAAAAGCATTTTTAGGGTTGAGAAATGGAAATACAGAAGAGAAGTTCTCTTTGGATTTATTTTATGTTATTATTTAATGCCAAAGCAAAATGTAATATTTGCAAATCTATAAATTCTTATAAAAACGGCAATATTTCAAATTTAAGGAAACGTTTTAAATCGAAACTCCTAACAAGATCATGAAATAAGCGCTGAAAAACAAATCACTCTTTCAGAAGTTATCCTCGTAGTTAAAAGACTCATGTCAACGTTGGAGGGAATTAAACTTAAATTTACAAGTCAAATGAGAGAAGATTTGATATTTTTTTTTAGATTCACTTGCTGCTCGTTTTGGAGACCCAGAAAAGTAACAATGAGTAAAGTGACTTATCTTGATCCTCATTTCAAAACAAGGGGTATTGTTAAAAAAGATTGTTTGGAACTAGTAAAAGACGAACTTCAGGTTAAATTAGTTAATTTAATAAAAAAGGAACATAGACAAATTGCTGCAAGTCAGAGAAATCGAATACAAATATCTGAAGAAAAGACAATATGCGAAGATAGATATTATTTGGCAAGATTCTGATAATTCTATAATATATTTTGAACTTGTCAGCAGTTCAACCGCTTTAGCAATTGCAGAAATACGCATATACACAGAAAAGGCTAATTTGTAAAGAAAAAAAGACCCTCTAGTTTGGTGGCAAGGCAGAGAAAAAGTATACCCTTGGCTATCTCAACTGGCAAAGATATATTTATGTATAGTTGTAGTACTGCGAAAGAGTTTTTTTAAAAGCTGATCAAGTCATAACCAAACGAAGAAATCGTTTAAAGGCAAAACACGTCGAAAATTATTGTTTTTATAGCAGACTAAACATTTATAACATTTTTATCTGTATTTCAAAATGAATATATATTTTTTGTTTTTGTTAAATACGGATTTAAGAGTTTTTTTTTAAAAATCTGGTTATTCTTGAATGGTATATTCTTTAATTTGTATATGTTTTCCCATATTTCCATAAATTACCTTTTAATACTTATAATTTAAACACCTTTTAACATTTATAATTGAAACCAATACATGCTTAACGTTCAGTATTAAATTTCATATTTAACATGGAATATAAATTATTTAATCAAACACCTGAAGTATATATATCGTATATCACTTGCAGTATTACTTATTCCAATAAAAGTAATTAAAGTAACGATTCCAAAGTAACGAGTCCTAGAGACGAAAGTAACGAGTAGTTACAAGTCCTTAAAACTAACTAAACTTTCCATCATTATATGAGACTACTTATGTTGCAAAAACATTGAAAACGCATTATAGGTAATAATACATAGAATAGATATAATACAACCGCTAAGGTATTTAAAAATTTTAAATATAGGTATTTGGCCTATATTTATTTTTGTATTTACTTGTAGGAGGTACGTTACTCTACACTGAACTTTTTTAAGATTTTTACATTTACTTCAAAATAAATTCTGAATGAATGTCAGGTGTTAATTGTTATTTAATTGTATTTTTTAATGAAAGAAGGGAGTTTGTTGAAAATACACAATAAGACATAGGTACTGGTAAACATTTTGTTCGAAATAGGTTTTAACATCCCCTTATCTCAGAAACTATAGAAATTTTTAAGTACAGATATTTTTTTATTTCATATAATTCAAGATATACAGGACGTTCAAGTCTTTTGGGAAACGATGTAAAAACGTAATTAAATTTAAATTGAACACAAAAATTTTGAATTTTTACCAACAACAAAACAATATGCGAGGATGTGTCGGTTTCAAATAAATTCTATACCGAAAGCGCTCAAAAAGTAGTTAGAACAAAAATCAAAATTACTTTTAAAATTGAAAAAAGTAAACTTCTTAAGACACAACGGTACCCAACCGGAAAAATTCTATAAAGCTGTCTTCTACAGCTTTTAAGTTTTAAGATAAAACGAGGTTGCATCTTATTTCAGGCACTTTATACAAGATGGTTCAAACTAAACAAAACACAGAACATCTAACACTGTGAGTTACTTACTTTTTCCATTGGAGTCCCCCTTATAACCACTGCTGGGCAAATGGTCTGGAGGGGGGTGATTTCTAGAACAGCAACAGCAGCTGTTGCCCATGGCACCTGGGACGGACTAAATTTTTTAAGAGAGATGTCACAAGCCGGCCCTGGAGTTACTTGTCATACTTATGTGAAGCCTGAAACAAAAAATATAAATGAATGGTGAATATTCATTAATGATGTCGGACGGTTAAACTTTTTGAAGCATACACTTACAGAGATGGGTGTGAGCACAATACATGTCTAAACGTAAAATTTCCTGTTTATTAAAAGAAAAAGTTGACTTGAAATGACTTTATGGTCAAAGATAAGGTCACTATCAGATTCCTTGGTCAAAACCTTACAAGTTTTATCTGAAACATTTGCTCTGAAAATTATTTGGCTGTCCCGGTATTTGGTTACACCCCATATATAAATAGAATGTTTTTCTAGCAAGTCTATTTACACCAATGATGCCCGATCGCAAAAGCTCTGCGTTACTAGAACGACACCAAGTTATAATTTGTTTAACAGTTTGGATTGTGTCGCATTTTCTCTAATTATATCTTTATAGCTATTTAAAAAATTTTGCCCTAATTAATTAAAATAGTCAAACTTTAAACTTGTTCTAAGTATCTAAGTTGACAATAAATGGTTCAAATTGACAAGTCAGCCAAAAAATATAGAAATAAAATGATATTCTTCTTTCTTTGATTTAGCCATAAAATGCCCGTTTTTTCTTCATCCCCTCCACCTATTCAAGCCTCAAATTGTCGCTCCATCTATTTCAAGGTTACCTTACACTTCTGAGACCTAAGGGTGATTTGTCACGTGCTACCCTAACTAACAATAGTAACGAATCGATTTGAGAAAAAACTTGATTTCTACCAACAAATAGAGCAAACGGGGTTTCGTACTGGGTTTGGAACAAACGATCACCTACAGAGCATCAAACGGTAATAGAAAAAACTAACGACCACTCGTTCTGGCTTTTATGGATTTCCATAAGGCTTTTGATACGGTAGAGCTTGAGAAAATTATGGAAGCATTACAAGCATGTCGCATTGATTATCGATACACAAAGTTAATTTACACTATATACAGGAATGCAACTATGTCGGTGAAACTACACAGAAACACGGATCATATCCCAATTGGCAGAGGAGTGCGACAGGGTGATACCTTATCGCCTAAACTGTTTACTGCAGTACTAGAATACGCCTGTTAAAACTTAACTGGAAAAAAAGAGGCCTGAATGTAGACGGCCAAAGATTGACAAATTTGAGGTTCGCGGACGACATAGTTTTGTTTTCCGATAAGGAGATATGTACAAGTTACATGAACTAGTGTGCGCCAATGTGGGTCTTAAAATAAATATATTAAAAACAAAATTTATGACCAATTTGGCACCTAGTGGAAATATCAATATTGGAGACAACGAAGTGCAGCTTGTGGAAAAATACACATATCTTGGACACGAAATAAAGATCACAAGAGATAATCAAACATGCGAGCTACGGAGAAGAGTAACTATAGCATGGGCGGCCTATGGAAAACTTAAAGACATCTTTAAAAGCGATATATCAATTTCTTTAAAACGTAAAGCATTTGACCGATGTGTGTTACCGGTTATGACCTACGGTGCTGAAACTGACATTGACAACAGCAACTTCTAAAACGCTACAAATAGCTCAGAGAAAAATGGAAATGTCAATGCTAGGTATATCGCTGCGAGACCGAGTTAGAAATGAAGACCTGAGACGAAAGACAGGAGTTACCGACGTAATTTTCCGAATTGCCACACTCAGATGGAACTGAGCCGAACATGTCGCCCGAATCGGTAATGGAAGGTGGACAAAGAGATTACTCGATTGGAGGCCGAGATTAAACAAAAGAAGTAGAGGAAGACCTCCTAGTCGTTGGACTAATGATCTCAAGAGAGTTGCAACAAATTGGATGCAAATCGCTCAAGATAGAGCACAATGGATAAGAATGAGGGAGGCCTATGTCCAGCAGTGGACGTAAAGGGCTGGATAAAGAAGAAGAAGAAGAAGATCCTAACTATTCTCAAGTCATTCAGTAGTGTTCCATCCCATTTATCTCTTGAATATTCAGTCGTTTACATTATCCACTGCACAGAGTTCTCGGATGTTCTCGCTTAGATGTTCATCCATAACGGGATATTTCTATCCCTGATACTTAAATTTCATCTCTTGTTAAATGATTTTTCCATCGACCACAAGCTTACATCTTAGCGGAGACTTCGGGGTGGTCATGCATTTTGTCTTAAAAACAGATATATCATATTAAGGGATTTTGCTGTTCGATACTCTTCGTAGGTCTTCTTCATTTTCTGCAACCAGTACAGCGTCATCAGGATCTTAATCTCGTGGTCATTCATCCTGTATCCTCTCAGTTTGCGTACTCTCATTATTACCTGATCCGTGATAATATTAAAGAGAAGCGAGCTTAAGGAGTCCCCTTGTCTAATTCCTCTACCAACTGGAATCGGATTTTTAAGTTCTCCGTTGATTCTGGCTTAAACTTGGTTGTCAGAATATATATTTTCGATAGTTTTAATTTGGTTATGTGAGATTTGCCTATCATAGAGAAGATGTAATATATCTCTAAGCTGGACGCGGTCGAAGGTTTTTTCCAAGTCTATAAAACATATATATGCTGACCTGTTGCATTCGACTGATTACTATTATTTGTCTTAATACAAAAACCGCATTGGTGCATGACCTACCCGATCTGAACCCTCGTTGTTCATCTGATAAAATAATGAAGCTATTAATGTTATTTGTTATGATGTTCGTTGTTAATTTTAGGGTTGTATTAAGCAAATTTATTCCTCTGACCTCAAACTTCACGAATTTTGGCTAGTACCATGACAGAGTTCGCCTCTAGCATGCCATGTGTCCATGACTTTTTCAGAGGATAGGATGCTCTTCGTCTTTTCAGTGTTGTTCTTTCTTACCTGTCCAGTGTTTTGATTGTTTTTTGGTCTTTTGTGTACAGTAGTGACAAAAAGTCTGTTTGACTCGTAGAAAATCAAACACTGTTCCGATACGATCATGCTTACCCTCAAGATATCAGTTAAGACATGATGTTACCCTTTCTAACAAAATGCCAGCAATTGGAGCTATTTCCGTCAGTTTCAGTAGACATTAATTTTTGTGGATATTCTGGACGATTTAATTATTAATTTACAATAGGGGTGTTGACTATTTTTGGAAAAGTATTTAAAACCACGCGTAAGTACCTAATATAGCCCAAAATATTTAATAATATTTCTTTAATACAACTAACGCTTAAAAAATACTGTATTTTAAATTATGTTTCAAATTTCGCTCCAAAAAGCCAATACTTGTCACGTGACTGCTGTGACTATACATGTTCCCAAACACTGGTAAACTGATAATGTGATATACAGTTTCTTCGTAATTTTTGTAATAAATGAGTTCTAAGTTTTATAATTGTTGTACGGTGTCGCAGTGTACAAGTACTATAATTAAAACACCTGAAAAATTATATATCCACGTTCCACGTTCGGAAAATAATAGAAAAATGTTACTTCCATTAGCCCGCAGGTATCTGACACTTGTGTCTACACAATCTAAAATGTATTTTTGTCAAGATTATTTTGATAATATTTGTTTATTTTTCTTATATTAAAAGTTATAATTTTTCAAGTTTTCCAAAATGAAAATTGAAATTTTGTGGTTAGAAATAAAGTAATCAAAGTTGGGTAACAATGTTTTGTACTTGTTTTATTTTAGATGCCAAATGATATGGAGAACTATACGGAATATCATTTGATGGGCTCAGTATCACAGGTCTGAATGAGAACAGGTTCGGATGTCAACCTGATAAACAGAAAACGTAAAAATTCGACCATTAGCAGTCAAAAGGCAAAGATTTGAAACAATAGCGGAATGTGAAAAAGATATAGAACAACCTTACTCTACACAAAGTATTTTCATGGCTAATATTCAAGCAGCTTCAAGCTCAGGTAAACAATATACTTATACCATATACTTATAAATATAGTATTTTTCTTATTTGCTGCAAAAGAAAAAAAAATAGTGTACAAATAGTAGTAGAAATATTGTATAATATTGGGGATTTAAGTTAGAAATTACATTTAAAGGGTGTTTTTATAGAGGTATAGAACTTTTAAATGGAATAAAACAAAGATGAATTTTTTAAATTGACATGAAATTTACTTTATTCGAAAGATAACCTTCTGGCATGTATGATTTAAATATGACTTCTGGCATATGACCGCCACGGCTGGCTCGGACGTAGTCTAATCTGGAGGTCCAATTTTCGATGACTTTTTCCAACATTTGTGGCCGTATATCGGCAATAACGCGGCAAATGTTGTCCTCCAAGTTTCGGGCTTATCGGCGTAGACTAGCGACTTCACATATCCCCACAAAAAATAGTCTAGCGGCGTTAAGTCGCACGATGTTAGAGGCCAATTCACGGGTCCGAAACGTGAAACTATGCGGTTACCAAACGTTTCCTTCAATAAATCAATTGTGGCACGAGCTGTGTGACATGTTGCGCCGTATGGTTGAAACCACAGCTCCTGCACATCATGGTTGTTCAATTGATGAACGAAAAAGTCAGTAATCATTGACTACGTAACGTTCTGACCAGCATCGTTTTTAAAGAAGTACGGACCAATGATTCCACCAGCCCATAAAGCACACCAGTCAGTTTTTCTGGATGTAACGGTGTCTCAACATACACTTGAGGATCATTATCACTCCAAATACGGCAGTTTTGTTTATTGACGTATCCATTCAAACAAAAGTGAGTTTCATCGCTAAACAAAATTCGCTTATGAAAATCGGGATCAACGGCAATCTTGTTTTGGGCCCATTCACCGAATCTACGCCTTGCTAGGTGATCGTGTGGCTTCAATTCTTGCACGAGTTGGATTTTGTAAGCAAACAAACCAAGATCTTTCCGCTAAATCTTCCATAAAGTGAATGGACACATATCCAATTCCTGTGCCCGATGGCGGATAGACTGATTCGGGTCTTCCGCTACGCTCTACAGCAGCAATGATTTCTTCTGTACGCACTGTATGACGCCTCTGTGGATGCGTATTATCATTTAGAGTAAACGTGGTGCGAAAACGTTCCATAGTTAATAGAATTAATTGCTCTGATGGACGATTATGTTGACCGTAAAATGGACGTAATGCGCGATACGTATTTCGAACAGAACCATGATTTTCAAAATAAATTTGCACAATTTGGAAGCGTTGTTCAGGCGTCAGTCTATTCATGTTGAAATGCCAAACCAAACTAAACATAAATCACTTGACAGCTGACAAAATTGCCGCCAGTTAAAAAAGTGTTGCCAACTTAAATTTCTATACCTCTACAAAAAACACCCTTTACCATAAACTGGGCAATACTAAAACAAACATTTCTTTTCAGATATACTTCAACCAATAGTGTGTAAACCAATAACAACAGATAAATCAATACAAATGTCCATATGTTATAAATTTAGAAGTAAAAGCGCACAGACTAAAACAAGTTGTTTAATAGAAGACAAAACATAACCTCAAATCATACAATTTTTTAAAAATAATCCAGTTAAATCTTTTGAGTTTATAAATACTTATGATTACTATTTTGTAAGCGGAGCAGAAGTTACTGTTTGTTGTGAAAAAATTGACCACTATAAAACAATCAATTATCGATAAATTCGAACTATTTGCCTTAATAAATCCACTTCCTATCGTGGGAAAACTTCTTAAAATCGTCTACAATCGGAGTAGTAAGCGAACTTCGAAGAAATTGCACGGATATCACTATAAAATAATGTTAACCAAACAACGTAGCCTTTGACAGCCATGATGTTTGCGAATCAGTATGGCCATGCACATTGATTGGTGTTCGTTGTCACGTGACTTGATAGTATTTAATTGCATTTTGATTATTAAATAAAAATTAAATTCCTTAAAAATGAAGAAAAATATTGTGTGTTTTAGGATTTCCATCATGAAAACTGTTGTTTCGCTGCAAAATTATATTTTTATTTGAATACAGTCAACATCCATATTGTAAAAAAGTGGGTAGCGAAGGTCAAAATCCCTCCCAATCGAAATTAAAAAGTCCACAAACACATTATGAATGACCACCGACTAAAAGTAACAAACTAGCCGAGGTCATATTCTAACTAAAGAAAAAGAGAGATATTGTGTATTTCGGTGTATATTTTTTGAATTATCGACCTAGCTCTTTCGGCCTTACTTAGACCATCTTCAGGGCTCAGACCATAGAAACAAGAGAATATGGTCATAAATAAGCTCTCTCAGTACTCACCAACACACTTACTCGTCAAAGGGCACACTTTAACCTTGCCATTTGGAGAACAACGCCAGCGCAGCCTTTACACAGTACAAATCATGTACACAGTTAAAACGTCAATCCCAATTTAAAATTAAAATTTTAATTAAAAACGGTTATAACAATGTGAATATCAATACTATTACAGACAGCTTTCCCATTAACAACTTAAAAAATAAAAATGAGGTTATGCCACACACAGTCATAGCTTAATATAGCAATTAGAAGAGTCTAAAAATCAAAATACATACAAGTATGTGTGAGCTTGAGTAGAAATTCTCTGTGAGTTCTTTAATTCCTGGTTTATTACATTTCAATCACTATTCACTAATAATGAAAAAAAGAGCACAAAGGAGGTTAGTAAAAAATGTATTGATCTACAGGGTTACTGTTATCGGCTATTCTGTGATATATTTCGAACACTTGGGTACAGCGGCGTGAAATAATTTTTATTGGAGTGTTGGCTATTAATATATTTAGAATGAAATGTCTAAAGCTGGAAAAGGTGATCAGAATTATAATATTGCACCCCACTCAATGAAAACTATTTCACGCCACTAACCCAAGTGTTCGAAATATATCACAGAATAGCCGCTAACAGTAAACCTGTAGATCAATAAATTTCTACTATCCTTCCTTTCTGCCCTTTTTCTCACTACTAATACATCATAATAGTGATATGAAACGTAATAAAAAAAGAATTTAAAGAACTCATATAGAAAATTTGTACTCAAGCTCAAATAAATTAGTATATATTTTGATTTTTAGACACTTCTAATTGGTTTTATTATGCTACGACTGTGTGGCATAACCTCATTTTTATCTTTTAAATTAATATTAAAGTTGACTGTTTATAACAGTATTGATATTCACATTGTTGTAACTCTTTTAATTTTAATTTGGGATTGTCGCTTTAACTATGTACTTGATTTGTACTCTGTAAAGACTGCATTGGAGACTGTTTTCCAAATGGCAAAGTTGAAGTGTGTCCTTTGACGAGTGAGTGTGGTTAATATGTACTAAGAAAGCTTATTTACTTACCGTGTTCTCTTATTTCTAGAGCCTGAGCCCTGAGGATGGTCTAAATAAGGCCGATAATTAAAAAATATACACGATATCTCTCTTTTTCTTGATATCTTCGGGGTACAACCTGTTATATATATTTATATATTATTCATATTTTAACTGACATATTGGGGAAAGAAAAAAGGGCATCCTGTTGTGACTCCAGACTAAAAACTGTAACGCATGAATAAATCAGAACAGTGTTGGGCTCCTGTGCCGACCATCCTGGACTATAAACATTTTTCTAATGAACCAATGACAAATTTTTTCGGTCTATCCAAATTAATTAGTTAAAAAATTAAACCATATGGATGGAATAATTCAAAATATACGTATAATCAAAGCAGATTTTACATTGAAAATAGATGCTATTTTAATGGATATTTACGTGAACAATAGTAATTCCGGGTTCAAATTGAATAGAAGCGAATATTCCCATCATATTAAAAAGTAACGTCGGAAGGTCTGCGTAAATAAAATTAAAATCAATATAAAATTAGTGAATGCATTTTTACATTCCCCTGCATACGCTGTATTAGTCTTTTACAGCAGGATTTATAAAAGATTTAATAATTAAACACAATTTAGTTGCTATGGGGGTCAGAACTTTGAGTTAGTCAATTATATTTTCTTTAAATTGATAAATTGGATTTTGTGAAGCAAAAAGACAAGCGGGTAGTCATAACTTTCAATGCTGAATTCTAATCTGGCTTCAAAATTGCTACATCACGTCATCAGAACAAAATCAAAAATAACTATTACGTTATCATCACAAAAATGCATTCACAAAATCGCTAGATTTTCTGTGATCTAGTAAAAAAAAGTATTTTGGGGCGAAAATATAAAAAATTTTGTTCGACGTTTTCCCAAAACGTCTCTTTCAGGAAAAGAGCATCATCAGAAATGACCAACATGAACAAGTCACGTTTGGAAATAATTTTAAAGGGCAATAAATTTAGACCAGACTTTATATATATATATATATATATATATATATATATATTTAGTTGGTTATTTTCTTGGCAGTATGGTTCATTTTTATATTGAAGCTACATATATAAAGTAGTCATACTTATTGTATATATATTTTTATTTTTCAGGACGTTTCGATTCTTTCGAATCTTTTTCAACTGAGGGTTTCGGCGGATGCTACAAAAATGTACATTTTTAATATTATTATATATTGAATAAGAGGTTAAAAACTTACCATTAAGAACAGAGATTTTTATTTTAAACAAAAATTAATTACATCACAAACCAATTATAATCACCCACTCTTTTGTATATTAACTTTTCAAAAGTAATTTTAAAAGTCCAGCTAGAAGAATGGACACTACATTTTTAATCCTATAACTGTCTTGACTTGACTGAATGTGGAACCCTAATGGTGTATGTCTTAGGTGCTTTAAGTGGCGTAAAAAGTTTGGGTCTTTTAATTGAAGTGTATTTTTCTGAAAAAATATCCTCATTTAATTTAGAAGAATTGAAAGCGGAGAATTATTCTTATTTATTGTTTTATTTATTTTAGAAATTCCCTTAAAATCTTGAAAACCGAAACCAACAACCTTAAAAATCTTGAAAACCAAAACCAACAAAGGAAAACGACAATTTTACGAAATGATCGCAATAAAAAAAAATCCGAATGCCGTAAACGATAAAACAGACATCAATCAAGACAGTTATAGGGTTAAAAATGTAGTGTCCATTCTTCTAACTGGACTTTTAAAATTACTTTTGATAAGTTAATATACAAAAGAGTGGGTGATTATAATTGGTTTGTGATGTAATTAATTTTTGTTTAAAACAAAAATCTCTGTTCTTAATGGTAAGTTTTTAACCTCTTATTCAATATATAATAATATTAAAAATGTACATTTTTGTAGCATCCGCCGAAACCCTCAGTTGAAAAAGATTCGAAAGAATCGAAACGTCCTGAAAAATAAAAATATATATACAATAAGTATGACTACTTTAAATATGTAGTTTCAATATAAAAATGAATCATACTCCCAAGAAAATAACCAACTAAAAATATATTTAATGGTTCAAGAAAAATTAATTCCTATATATATATATATATATATATATATATATATATATATATATATATATATATATATATATATATATATATATATATATATATCTTTTCTCATCAGTTTTTGAGTATAAATTCTCCATGTTTTCCTTGTTTCAACAATTGCTGCTTTTCTTTGGCTTTTATTTTCCTATATTCTTTGATTTTTTTTTGCGACATTTTCAGCAACCTCTATAATTAATGTTATTATTTCATTTGCTTCATTCAATAATTTTTTTATTTAGATTTCTTTGGTTATTTTCAAAGTTTTCGGTAATCCTGATTGTGATCTTTATATACTCGTATATTGAAGACGTGGCAGATTATTTTAGTCTCGGAATTTTTTTTCGTGGAGGATACTTTTGAATAATTATTTAGAATATTTTTGTTATAATTTTTGGAACATGTTTAAATATTTAAAAGAAAGTTTAATTTTTTATGGAGTTTCGTAATTTGTTATAAATTCTTAGGTTAAACAGCTTTTCTGAATAATATTTCCATGTATATTTAAACATAAAGGCACTTCGTTCCTAGCATTTTTCACATTTTTTAATTTCGTAACACCCTGTATATGAAGTCTACACAATTTTGGGTTTTTTTATTAGCATTTTTAAATCAAGCAAGAGTTTTTATGAACAATAAATTTTTTTCTGAACTCTTAAATAAAAAGTTTTTCCACTTTGGAACTCAATCTGTGAACACAATGTATCGTGATCACCAATTAATTAGGATCAACATGAAACCACAACTGTAACTCAAAATATTTGTACAATTAATTCCATAAAAACCTGTTGCGGCGAATTTGAATACGATACTTGTTTGGGTTTGTTTACTTGATACGTCCAACACTCGATGCTCTAAATTACTCTACGCTCTGCTTATGAGGTGCTTGATATTCGTAAAGTCTATCAGACATTTTACAGCTCAAAATAAAAATTTTGAGCTTTGGTAGACCTCTTTAAGTCTTTTTGTTGCAGAGATATAGCAGTTTTAGAATGCACATGCTATATCTCGGCACTAAGTAAACTTAGAGAAGTCTACTAAAGCTCAAAATTTTCGTCTTGAGCTGTAAAATAGTCTTATGAAACATGCTCATGCATAACATTGACCGATTATCATTAAAAATATATAGCAACAAACTACTCGCGATTTTTTAACAAAAAATCCTATATCAAACTAACGTAACCTTTTTATAAACGATGCAAAAGGAATTTCCCAAGCTGATAACTTTATCTTTAAAATGAGCAATTTCCGAGTCTATTTCGATAACTAGAAGTCGAGTAATGAGTGAAAGAGCTCATACAACGCGCAATATTTCAATTTTGCAACACTATATATGCAGTAACTTCGGCCGAAATTAATATTTTTCGATAAACCTTGGACTAGGGAATTTCTGTTGAGTAGAGGAGTTATCGAGCTGACGTGAAAAAATTATTGATTCATATTGCTAATTATTTTCTACAGCGTTTCAAATAATTAATTTGTTAATAACAAATTACGGCCCATTCTGGTGGTTGCCCTTGTTCGAAATTCGGGTTTAGCAGATGAAAATTAACCATAAAACCCCATAGACGGCCACGAAAACCCCCGGGCTTCTGTACTATATATCCTGAACACAACAGATTGGTCAACGTTATTTTTACTGATAAATCTTCATTTCAAAGTAGATGAAGCTGTTATTCGCATCGCGAAAAATCCTTTCGTGTTATTAAAAGAAATAAAAAAGACGTTCCTGCGCAAACTAGTTTTTCTCAAAGCATACGAAGACGCCTTGATAAGGCTGAGTTGTGTAGTATAACACCAAGAAAAAAGATGACTCTGAAGTTTGCATCGTTGCCGGCAACGAAATTTATTAATTTCCAAAATCATAATTATCTTTCAATTTCACTTTTTCCCTAACAAAAAATGAAGAAAAAGATAATGGAAATATAAATCTCTAGAGAGTTGAGCACCCGATCCCGCATGACATTACCGACGTTGTCCAGTCGTAGAGCTGCACAAATGTTATAAACAAATTATGTGTCTTGTGTCTTCAATGAATCATTTAACATATTTTTTATTTTTCGGTATCGCCTTAGAGCGGGCCTAGAGGGTGAGAAATTGTTCCGCTATGGTGCAGTGACTACCTGACACACGCGTTATAAATAAATTATGATATGTCATTGTTGTATGTTCAATGAATCATTTAACATATTTTTTATTTTTCGGTATCGCTTTAGAGCGAACCTATAGGGTGAAAAATTGTTCTGCGTACCTTGACGCTATGGTGCAGTGACCACCAGATACAAATGTTATAAACAAATTATGATAGTCACCTTTGATTCGCTTCTTTATGTTTAAAACATATGTCGGGTGGTTACTGCACCATAGCGTCAAGGCACGCGGTACAATTTCTCACACTATAGGCCCGCTCTAAGGCGATACCGAAAAATAAAAAATATGTTAAATGATTCATTGAAGATATAACAATGATATAAAAAATAAGGAAGCGAATCAAAGGTGACTATCATAATTTGTTTATTACATTTGTGTCCGGTGATCACTGCATCATAGCCTCAATGCACGCGGAACAATTTCTCACCCTATACGCCCGCTCTAAAGCGATACTGAAACATAAAAAATATGTTAAATGATTTATTGAAGATAAAAGAATGACATAAAAAATAAAGAAGCGAATCAAAGGTGACTATCATAATTTGTTTATAACATAACAATTTCTCACCCTATACGCCCGCTCTAAGGCGATACCGAAACATAAAAAAATATGTTAAATAATTTATTGAAGATAAAAGAATGACATAAAAAATAAAGAAGCGAATCAAAGGTGACTATCATAATTTGTTTATAACATTTGTGCAGCGCTACGCTGGACAACGTCGGTAATGTCATGCGGGACCGCGAGCTCAGCTCTATAGAAATTTATATTACTATCATATTTTTTTTCATTTTTTGTTTGGGAAAAAGTGAAATTGAAAGATAATTATGATTTTGGAAATTAATAAATTTCGTTGCCGGCAACGATGCAAACTTCAGAGTCATGAAAAAAGTCACTTTTAACAAAGAAAAATAGAACGCAATTGATATTTTTTGATCTAATTTTAATTTTTAAACATTTAAGAATAAACTTCTGCAATTAATTTGTGAACATATCTAGATATGGTTGTTTTAAAATTTTCCCGTAAATCAACCTACAATATTTAAAAGTTTAAGCATATAATGACCCTAAAGAGTAAAAATCAATTCCATAATGTAAATTAAAAACCAAAAGTTAAAGCAATGGGTCAGCCAACCCATCAATCTAGGTAATATTTACCTAGAAAAGCCCATTGTTAATAAACTTTTAAATACATTACAAAACATTTGCAGCTCATTAGTATGCGACACATGGAAAATATTTATATTCTTTTTGAATTCACCCCAACTTTGCCTGTGGAAATATTTGTGGCGGACTATTTCCTGTCTGCGACTGAAAACAGAAATGAACATAATATATTTTTTTATTAACGGTTATCAAATCTAGTCAAATTATTATAAAATAAAATTTTTTTTAAAAAAATTGAACCGACTTCTAAAAATGCGCTAAAAAGTGAAAAATAACTAGAAATTTTTATATGAAATAGAACTTTTTGAAGTCGGCGCCAAACTAATACCTGACAAAATGTGATTTGCATAAACAGATTAAAAATAATTTATTTGTAATTGCTTTCTTAATATAATTTGTATATATTAGTAGTTATTTATTTCATTTACAAATAATTTGGCACCGACTTCAAAACGTTCAATTTCATATAAAAATTTATAGTTTTATTAGTTTTTTAGCGCACTTTTAGAAGTCGATTCAATTAAAAAAAAAATATTTTTCTATTTTTAGCTTTAGAATTCATCATGTTATCCTTAAATTATTTGAACTAAGTACTAATCGAGATTAGTGTATCTTGCAAGGTGGCAAGTTGTAAATCACGCTAAAATGAACCACTAAAAATTCTTTGGTTCTTAGAATTTTCCAAATACCAGTAAAATTGTGTCAAACAAATCTTTAGTATGTCATAGTAAATCCACTATCTTAAATTTCAAATTAATTTTAGATTGGTAATATAGGCCCCAAAACCTTCCAATATCGATGTTTAAAGAACCTGAGATGTAAGTTTCTTAGCTAGATATATTTTATACTGTATATTGAGTTTGTATACGCCTCAAGAACCCCACAATATCAAATTTTAATACTTAAAGAACCTGAGATGTAAATTTCTTAGCTAGATATATTTTATACTGCATATTGAGTTTGTATACGCCTCAAGAAACCCACAATATCAATTTTAGACAAAATTGGAATATGTAAATTTTTCTGTCCCACATATTGTATCTTATCAACCTAATAGTTGTAAAAATTAACTCCATATTCGAATACACGACCCCGAAAACCCTCTAATACCAAATTTAAAAAAAATGCGAATAAGGTAAAATTTTTAACCCACCATATTGCAGTCGCTATATTGAATTTCAAAAAAATTGTTTTAAGTCTTAATCTAATCTAAATCTAAACCCTTCAAAGCCCCCTAGTACCAATTTTGGATGAAATCCGGAAATTTAAAATTTCTTGACTTATATTCGCTATTTACATCCTCAAAAACGATTCAATCCCACCTTTGAACAAAATCGAAAAATGTAAAATTTTTAGTCCGCTATCTTCGATTTGTCATATTGAATCCTGAAAAATACTTTTAAATTCATAATTTACCCTCAAGGACCCCCTATATCAGTTGGTGAGAAAATCGAAAAAAGTAAAATTTTTAGGACACCATATTGAATCTGCCAGATTGAGTTTTTCAAAAAATATTTTAAATTCATAATTAACATTAACAAGAATACCCCAATACTAATTTTGGACAAAATCGGGAGATGTAAAATGAATTTTTTGAAAATAATTTCAGATTGGTTATGTGCGATCCCGAAAAATCCCCAGTACCAATTTTGAAGAAAATCCGACAAAATTGATTTTTTCGTCCACCATATTGGATCCGCCATATTGAATTTTTAAAAAATATTTTGGATCCATTATGTGCGACCCCGAAAACTCCCCCACACCAATTTAGGAGAAAATCAGACAAAATTAAATTTTTTTGTCCGCCATATTGAATTTTTTAAAAGTAATTTCAGATTCGGTGTGTACGACCCCAAAAATGTCCCATATCAATTTTGGAGAAAATCAGACAAAATTAATTTTTTTGGCCGCCATATTGTCAGCGCCATCTTGGATATTAGTGCACCAATTTCGTCCAAAAAAATATGGAACCACCGCAGTAACTTCCTGAACATAACGTAAAAAATTTCATTCAAATCGGTGCCGTCGTTCCGGAGTAATCGGTGTACATACATAAAAACAACATACATACTCGACGAATTGAGAACCTCCTTTTAGAAGTCGGTTAAAAATGGTATACACCAAGTGTCCATTCATTCGCCTTACTAAATTTGTATCTTTTCCAGAACTACGGTTTCCATTTAGGTAAATTCATTAAAATTTTATACATATTTACTGAGAGAGAGGTGGGGTGATAACACTTGTCAACAAATACAAAAAAAAAAAATTGCGGCTCATGTTATAATGGCTGTCCGTGGGAATTTAAAGCATTCTGATTGCGAATTCAACCACTAAAATTTCCACCACGTATAGATTTTCAGTTACAGAATGTATCAGTTATTTTTATTTAATGCAAACATTTTTATATAATTTTTATACATCAATACAAAACAATTAAAAAAAAAACAAGATATTTTAAAGATAACAGGATTTAGTTACAAAAATACACATGAAAATACGAGGGGAGACTCAAGAGTAACGGGAATTGGGCTGCGGTGGATAGGGAGAGTGGGGGAACCCATTGTTCGACCAGGTGTCCGTTAGGGTCACGCCTCCTGAGTTGGTGTGTGAAGTTGTGTCGCTGTGAGTACATCGGTTCGCTTGTGAGAATTTTTTTAGTACAACTTTTTCCTTTTCGCCGAAAACGTGATGGCAGATTGTCGAGAGCCACGAACGGCTGTGAAATTTTGTTTCCTATTGGGAAAATCAGCCGCGAAAACTATTGTAATGCTTAAGACTGCTTATGGAGATGCTGCCCTAAGTAAAACCAGAGTCTGAGAGTGGTTTTCATGCTTTAAAAATGGAGAAATGTCAATTGAAGACCAACCCCGTTCAGAACGCCCCTCAACGTCAAGAAGTGACGAAAACGTCGACAAAATCAATGCCTTCGTTCGTGAAAACCGTCGCCGAACCATTGATCAACTTCTGTGAGATGTCTGGAACATCATGGAATGCAATTCAGGTAATTGTATCCAAAAATTTGTACATGAGAAGGGATGCAGCTAAAATTGTCCATCGCCTTCTCACAGATGAGCAAAGGAAGCGTCGACCTCAGGCACGTTTTGAGCTTCACAACCAGCTCGAAGAGGACCCTGAATTTTTTTCCAAGGTGATTACTGGTGATGAATTGTGGTGTTATGGATACGACCCCGGAACAAAGCAGAAATCAAGCCAGTAGAAGACAGTTGACTTTCCTCGCCCCAAAAAAGCTCGACAAGTGAAGTTAATAATCAAGACAATGCTCATTTGTTTCTTCGATTGCAGAAGTGTTGTGCAAGTGGAGTTCGTTCCCCCGGGTTAAACTGTCAACCAGAAGTTCTACTTGGAGGTTTTGAAAAGAACGAGGGAGAGTATCCGGAAGAAAAGTGCAGATTTTTGGCGCACAGACGACTGGTTCTTCCATCATGACAACGCGCCAACCCATACTGCCCTCTCCGTAAAGCAGTTTTTGACGAAAAACGGCATGACACCAATTGTCCACCTCCCCTACTCACCGGAATTAGCCCCCTGTGACTTCTTTTGTTCCCCGAACTCAAAAGGGGCATGAAAGGAAAGCGTTTTGCCACAGTGGAGGAGGTAAAACAAAAATCGCTGGAAGGCCTAAAGGACATCCCGACAAGTGAATTTAAAAACTGTTTTGAACAATGGAAGAATCGTTTGAAGAAGTGCGTTGTAGTCAATGGAGAATACTTTAAACGTGATCAAAATTTGGTGTAAAAATATTAAAAAATACAGAAGTTATGACGAATTTCCCGGTTTTTTGGGTCCTCCCTCGTACATTTATAAAAAGTTTTTTTACATAACTTTTTATAAATTTTGACTTTCGTTTATATTCCTGATCGCTTTCTCTACTAAGAAACCAACAATAACCCCCCATCATTGCTTTTTTGGGATCAACAAAAGGTATATTCTTTACGTCAGCTTGACCTAGCAAATATTGATCTCTCAGAAGTCATTCTTTTACTTGCTAATGGCTCTGTATTGCTCTACTGTCCCAAAGACAAAGAAAACAGCAATACTTTGTAAATCCATCCTGAAGCCCTAGTAATAGATATACGACTTAGATCACCACATATTTGCCACTTATACGTATCATAACTTATTGCATTTAGAATAAGTGACCTACTTCTCTCTTTCTTACTCAACATACCAAACGTCACTCAAGTTTCCGATCTAACTAACAAGAAAGTGTTAAAAGGATGAAAATTTATAAAAACTGCTTACATTAAAAATAATATGGGAATCTTCAGTAAACCCAGTGTTGAGATACATAATCTTTAGCAATCACTACTTTGTAACATCAAACCATTGCGGTGTGTACAGTGAAGCGAAAGTTTGCGGTTCAATGGACACATTCCCTATATAAACTCGTAGTCTTAAGAGAAAACATTCAGCTTATACTTCATAAGGATTAGAAATATAACCTAATCGAAACGTCGTAAAAATAAAGACAATGCAAGTCCGACAACTACATTTTAGTCAATCTTCAACATTGTCTACATCCTTCAAACAAACCTTACAAACGGAATCACACACTATTTTCCTTTAATGAAAAACTTACCTTTACGTCAATATTGGGGGCGCCTACAACTTACGTTACGAGTAATAGTCTGAGCTACACAATTCCACCACAAGTTCCACATTACTATAGTATTTAATTTTCGAAATAGCGCCTCGTATTTTGTATTAAATGACTAAATTTTTTATTCCTTTCCCGGTGCCCTCCTTACCAATATAAAGTTATTTTCCAGTAGTGTCAAGGCTAGTGCAATCTCAACGAAGGATTTATGTAAATATATTAAGCTGAAACGATATCACTGATCATGGTCAAGGACACATGTTACTTTAACACACGTGGCTTTTATACAACGCAACGCCACTACCACTATTTAACAAATAAACAAAATTAAACGAATACTCGTATTCCAATTCCCAGTTTGTCCCTTATCTGGCTGTACAAATAACAGCGGGATCATGCAGCCTACTTTAGGAAGATATATATAAGCATTCTAATGTTATGTTTAGATAAAATTGACGCCGAAATTATCGTACGATCTGAATTGTCTATTAATGTAAACACCCATAAAACGTAGAAAAATACCTAAATTACTGCCAAATAAACCTAAAAATTTGCACAATGTATGTATCTCCACATAATTGTGTGTATACATACATAGTGAACCAAATTTGTGAATTTGATCATTCACAGAGGTGATAGTTGACAGTGACCGTATTGCTCTGTGATCATGGTTTTCTCATACAAAAGAGGAAAAGGCATGTTTATAACATTTGAGTTTACAAATATACGCTTAAATGGCAACTCTAACAAAAAATATATTTTAAGCGTGGCTGTCAATTTCATAGATAACATGTTATAAATTGACTTAAAAAGGCTATATGGATTCAACGCACAAAGAAATTTCATAGTAAATTCTATAATAAAATTGCATGAGGTTGGCAGCACGGTAACCAGAAAACCAGAGTAGGCTTTGCGGATGCGGTGGCATCGCGGCGCCGTTATGTTGATTTTTCTTTATTGGGCCATGCAGTGTCATTAATGAAACTTCAAAGTAAGTATTTATACAGGGTGTCCAGTATAACTACCTCCTAATTTCTCGGAAGCATACAGGGGAGGTCAAAATAACCCTACTTCGTCATAGAAAAATATTTAATTTATTTCCGTAAAACTGGCGGTTTTCGAGATAAATCGGTTTTTATACGATAAACTCAAAAGTTACTAATGCTAAACACAAACAAGTAAACATCAAGTTGTTATTGTCAATATCTACATAATGAATGAATAATATTGCCACAACTTGTCAAAACCGCCTTCAAGTAAAACTGGAAAAATATTGTTATGCAGAGTATGCTGATATGTATTTAATTTATGGTGAAGCACTGTCAAATTCTTCGAAGGCAAGAAGACTTCATGCTGAAAGATTTCCAGCTCGAACATTGTCAAGTCCAAAAACCTTTCAAAGGGTTGAACTAAGCCTAAGGGAAACAGGTAAAAGATGATTAGAAAATAATTATTAGAATTAGCGAATTAATTTTTGACATGTTTTATTCAAGGTCATTTTTGCCGCGACTTGGCGGTGAGGGCCCTCCCAAGAGAGCACGAGACCCTCACATAGAGGAACAAATTTTGCAAAATATTGTCGACAACCCTTCAAACAGCATAAGAAAGCTCGCGATACAAAGCAATGTTACAAAATGGAGTGTACAATCAGCCCAAAAATGTAAAATTTGACAAAGTAGGGTTATTTTAACCTTCCCTGTATGCTCCCGAGAAATTTAGAGGTACTTATATGTGCGTGAAGTATTTATTATTTATTTCTTAGACCTTCAATAAAATATCTTTTATTTGTTTTGTTTCTCTTGGGATTATGGTCCGTTAAAAATGGGATCAAAATGTAATAGTGGTGTTATATTTTACATTTTTTAAATATTAACGTTTCAATAATTTATTTTACCTTCGTCAGAATATACAGTGTGTAACTAAAACAATAGAGTATTTTGTTGATATAACTATCTAAAATGCAATGCGTTTTTGGTTTTAGAATTATATTTTTTAGTTATAATAAGATTGTTATATATACTGCTAAGTTGATTGTTATCAGCCTTGGCGTTTACTTTTTTGTATAGCTATCATTTCCAGAATTTCTCATTTTTTTTAAGTGGTTTTCGGTTTTTAAGATTTTCACTCTCTCAAAATCAAAGAAATGTTGGTTGTTCATGCTATGTGTTGTTAAAACCGTTTTATTTTATTTTTTTGTTGTTTTTGTGTCTGTTTAATCGGTTTTTTAAATGTCGGCTTGTTTGACCTATGTATTCGCCTTTGTAGTCTTTACAAGGAATACTGGGAACGACATGTATTTTTTTATTTTTTGGTATTTCAGATTTTAGTTTACTATAGCAATTTTTTAGGACTTATGACCCTTATAGCTAACGGTTATGTTATGTTTCTTAAACGCATTTTGGAGTTTTTCGGAGAGTGTCGGGACATATGGAAGTAATATGAGTTTTTCATTTTTCTGTTTTATTTCAGAGTTTGATGAGTTTTTGTTATGAATTATTTTTTAAAGATATTATTTATTATGTTGTCATGGTAGCTGTTCATTTTTAAGGCTTCTTTTGCTTTTTGAATGGTCTGTTTACTGTATTCAGGATCCGATAGCTTAATGCTGCGATCTGCGTCATTACATTTGAAATGTAAATACCTTAAGGACCATGTTTTTTTAGTGTACTATTCTCTTTTCAAGGTATTGTTAATGTGGTATAAGGTTAGGTCCAGGAAATTGATTTTATTTTCTTTTTCTCTTTCGACTGTGAACTGTAATTTAGGGTGCTAGGAGTTAAATTTCTTTAATACTGAGTCACATAGATTTTGTTTCAGTTCACAATAGAAAGAAAAATAGAAAATTAAATCAATTTCCTGGACCTAACCTTATACCGCATTAACAATACCTTGAAAACAGAACAGTACACTAAAAAAAATCCTCAAGATATTTACATTTTAAATCGGAACACCTCACAAAAAAATATTATTATAGGCCACGCAGATCACAGCATTAAGCTATCAGATTCTGAATACAGAAAACAGACCATTCAAAAAGCAAGAGAAGCCTTAAAAATAAACAGCTATTCTGACAACCTAATAAATAATATCTTTAAAAAAAGAATTTATAAATTTTATAACGAAAACTCATCCAACACTAAAATAAAACAGAAAAATGAAAAATTCATATTACTTCCATATATCTCGCACTCTCCGAAAAACTCCAAAATGCGTTCAAGAAACATAAAGTAACTGTCAGTCATAAAGGTCACAACCTCCTAAAAAATTGCTATAGTAAACTAAAATCTGAAACATCAAAAAATAAAAAAACACATGTCGTTTACAGTATTCCATGTAAAGACTGCAAAGGCGAATACATAGGTCAAACAAGCCAACATTTAAAAAACCTATTAAACGGGCACAAATACGACAAAGAAAAAAAACGGCAATAACAACGCATAACATGGAAACCGACATTCCTTTTATTTTGAGAGAGTGAAAATCTTAAAAACCGAAAACCGCACATAAAATCGAGAAAATCTGGAAATGATAGCTATACAAAAAAGTAAACATGCAGTAAACGCCAAGGCAGACACCGATCAACTTAGAAGAACATAAAACAATCTTAAAAAATAACTAAAAAATATAATTTTAAAACCCAAAATGCATTGCACTTTCGAACTAGACCCCTTAAACCCTCAATAGCCATAACAATCTTTATTACCTTACAAAAATCTCATCTGACCCTATCTGTGCTAAACTAACTTCAAGATGACACATGTGGTCATCTTTATTTTGTTTTTTACGAAACTACATTTTCATATAATATAATACTCAATTGAGTTACACACAGTGAGAGCAGTATTTGTTCTTGAATTATTGTTCAAGATAAATACACAACATGTAAAATATTTAGAGCCGTTGTCAATAAAGTAATATGGGCCAGAATGATCCCCAACGTCCACTAAAGATAGGGCACAGGAAGAACGAAATAATTTCATAGTTATATCAACAAAATAATCTATTGTTTTAGCTACACACTGTATATTCTGACAAAGGTAAAATAAATTACAGAAACATTAAGCTTTAAGAAATGTAAAATATAGAAAATATAACACAATTATTACATTTTGATTCCATTTTTAACGGACCGGACAGAACGGTCATTAACCATATATACAGGGTGATTCAAAAATCGATCACGAAACTTAAGGGGGTGATTCTACTTGACAAAATAAGGGTAGAGCTTCATATAATTTTTTTTCAAAATGTCATTCGTTTTCGAGTTACAAGCCGTCCAAGTTCAAGTTTTTATTTTTTGTTTTTTGAATTACTCGCTTACAGGAAAACCGATTTGACTAATATTTGAAAGATAGGCTAAGTCTTCTGCGCTTCATCATTTTAGTAACAATTCACATTCAATGTTTGCCGCTAGAGGGCACTTTACCTACATTGAAAATTGTTTTTTTTGTCATAATTTTTTAGTGTTGACAGCTACAGTAGTTTTTGGCATAATTTCTGAAAGACTGATGCCAGGCCTTTAAAAAAGGTGCTCTTTATTTACATCGCTAAACCCAACGGTTTAGACGTAAATCACCCTTAAAAATTAAGTGGTAAATTTACTTTTCTCATTTCATTACCACCAGCTACCAGGTAAATAGCTATCAAAGTATACTAGAGCTGTCAGTTTAACATCAAATAAATTCGCTTTTTAAACTATTTAATTTATAATCTTAAAATAACTAATAATGGCTAATCAGTAAATATTCATATTATGGATTATTGCGATATACATTTAATTGATAAAAATTAATGAAACAGTACTAAACAAACTAAAAAAGATTCTCAAAATGTCCCCCATTTTCTTCAATACATTTCCTAACACTCTTCAAAAAATGTCGCCTAACTCGATGAAAAATTTCTGGTGTTTCATTAATAATTTGGCACTTTTCGATTATCCTGAAGCGAAGATCCTCGACGTTGATTACTGGAATATCGTACACCAATTGTTTCAAATGACCCCAAAAGAAAAAATCCATAGGATTAAGGTCTGGTGATCTCGCTGCCCATGCCAATGGTCCACTTCGTCCTATCCATCGCTCAGGATACGTTGCATTCAAATACTGTCGGACACGTATACTAAAGTGGGGCGGAGCTCCGTCTTGGAGGATCCACATGTTGGCCCTTACTTCCAATGGCACATCTTCCAGATACAATGGGAGACGATTTTGGATAAAATCTAAGTATACGTCACCAGTTAATGGGCCATCAAAGAAATGAGGACCAATAAGGTAATCTCCTATTATCCCTGCCCACACATTTAGTGAAAATCTACGCTGATGTTTCGTTTCTACCACATTGTTTGGGTTCTCGTAAGCATATGTGTGGATGTTGTGTAGATTTGTTATGCCATCACGAGTGAAACCAGCTTCGTCAGTGAATAATATGACGCCAATTAATCGATTATCGTGTTCATACTTAGCTAGGATCTGATTGCACATTTCCAACCGTCTCGGCCGATCATCGTCATAAAGAGCCTGCACCTTTTTTGAATGAAACGGGTAGAGTTGTTCTTCTCTTAGTATCCTCCATGAACTAGCCTGACAGAGCCGCACTTCATTCCCAATTTTTCTAGTACTAATACCTGGATTATCTTCAATAATTTCAAGCACTCTTTCTTCTTGTTGCACGTTTCTAGCAGTTCTAGGTCTTCCCCTATTTCCATTATAACTTTTAAAGGAACCACATTCCGCAAGCCTCCTGTGCACACTGGAAAATGTTTGAGCATGAGGGATATTTCTTTCCGGATAACTCTCCATATAATATCTTCTTGCCAACTCTGCATTACCATTTGCTTTTCCATAACAAAAATGGATATCACAATATTCGATATTTGAATATTGGTGATTAGCCATTATTAGTTATTTTAAGATTATAAATTAAATAGTTTAAAAAGCGAATTTATTTGATGTTAAACTGACAGCTCTAGTATACTTTGATAGCTATTTACCTGGTAGCTGGTGGTAATGAAATGAGAAAAGTAAATTTACCACTTAATTTTTAAGAGTGATTTACGTCTAAACCGTTGGGTTTAGCGATGTAAATAAAGAGCACCTTTTTTAAAGGCCTGGCATCAGTCTTTCAGAAATTATGCCAAAAACTACTGTAGCTGTCAACACTAAAAAATTATGACAAAAAAACAATTTTCAATGTAGGTAAAGTGCCCTCTAGCGGCAAACAATCAATGTGAATTGTTACTAAAATGATGAAGCGCAGAAGACTTAGCCTATCTTTCAAATATTAGTCAAATCGGTTTTCCTGTAAGCGAGTAATTCAAAAAACAAAAAATAAAAACTTGAACTTGGACGGCTTGTAACTCGAAAACGAATGACATTTTGAAAAAAAATTATATGAAGCTCTACCCTTATTTTGTCAAGTAGAATCACCCCCTTAAGTTTCGTGATCGATTTTTGAATCACCCAGGATATATATATATATATATATATATATATATATATATATATATATATATATATATATATATATATATATATATATATATATATATATATATATGTTTAATGATCGTCCTGTCCACTAACTTGATAGATGCTTTTCGGGTAGTACAGCTTCACATGCCCAATCGAACTGATTTTAGGGTAATCTCGTTACTAGGCAATGAGTAGTCAGTTTCTAGTATCCCTCGTATATAATATACGATATTTTTGCTGATATGCTAATCTGACTAAAGTCGAGCACAAATTTTAATAACAAAGAAATTCATAAGGTTTACTTTATTAATAACAAATATTTTGCAAAAGAAAAACTTTGGATTTTTTATAGCAAAAAAGAAGTTTTTAAATAACGGCCAGGGTAAATTTTACAAAAAGGTAAAAGAATGCCTTTTTTGACTTGCTTTACTGCTTTTGTGTGGGGAATAGAGAAATACATGTATAAAAATCAATTCTGCAATTCCGAGCCACCCTGTACACATGTACATATTATTGTGTGTTAATAATTAAAGTGATTTTAATGATGAAAGTCCTTGACGCGGTTATTTCCTAGAGTTTAATTAGTTAATCAATTTCAATGAAGTTTCTTTTCGCAAATAAAACAAACATAAAAAACTATTAATAACGTAATTAGCAGAAGATTTATTAATTAAGTGTTTGTTTAAGATCATGAAGAATTCACTTCCGAGATATCTCTTTGGTTTTTTTTTTTTTGAAAAATTCAGGTTCAAATCGGGAAGTTAAACTTGTCCTAAAATTAACAAGAATATCAAAACGTAAAAAGGTCAGGTAAGTACTCCTAATTTGGGGATTTTGATTTTATTGTTAACCGACTTCATAAAAGGATGGGGGTGAAATATTTTGTGTTCGATTTCAGTATACTGTAAGAAATTTTTTTGGAAGTCCCGTAGAAATTACACCGAGTAGATTTAATACAAGGGGGTGAAAACCTTAAAAAAAAACAACGTTTTTACTTATAATAATGAGATATTTTGATGCAGTTTTTCAGTTTTTAGAACCACCCTGGAAATGAAAAGATTTTTACAAGATCTCCTTAAGAAGGTCTTTTACAACACGCTTCGAAATATCTGACTTCTCAGTCATGCATGATCAAATATGTGTACTATTATATTAAGAAGAAGGGGGGTTTTGTTTGTCATAAATAACCGAAAAACCTAGTTACCTAATCGAAACCAAATTTTAACTCTTGTTTCATGATGTAATTGGGAAGGTTTAAAACTAAATTTTATCTCGAAAAACAAATTTCCATTAAAAATAACGTTAAAAAGATAGTGTTTTAAAGCGTAATAAGTTTGCTATCCGTTTGAAGGCGGATACGCTGTCTCGTGCGACACCAATGATAGTAGACCGAAATTAACCACTAAATAATGTTTTTCTTTCTTTCCAGGCTCGTCTATTCACTTCTGTTCATAGGCGTCTCCCAAATTTCTCCATATTTCTTTATTTTATGCGAGTTAATACCACTTTTTTCCAGTTATCTGTTTAATATCATCCAATCAACTTTTTTGCATTGTATTTCTCAAATTAGCGAAATACGTGAGCGGCCAACCAATAAAAAGAAGCATATTTTTTTCTTTTTTAACATTATTTTTTGGATTAATACTGAAAATAACTATATTAATAGTAGATGTGCACTTTTTATAATATAAATAATAATAAATATTATTAACAATCTTTCTAATGATGGACAAAAAAACAGATATTTTGCAAATAAGTGCCCACGGCTACTGCAAGCAAGCTCATAAGTAAATCGACTCCATGAATCGAGACTCTTCATCTCAGCCGAAAACCAGGGAAGTCCCTTGTCGACCACGTGGGAAACCTAGGCCATCCAAGCCTATTTTAACAATCAAATTGTATAAAGTAAGCCAAGATTATTTAAAAAGAACTAAGTTAAAATTAAAAATGAGTGGAAGGAAAAAATATAATATTTAGGATTATTTTAAAGAAAAAAAAAACAAAAAAGGAAAGACTGGTAGTAGAGCAATCTGTAGGAATTTTAAAAAAGAAATGTAAGGTCTTGTTAAAAGATTAAAAGACTATCATGGAAAGTGCAAAACGTTAGGTGTTGATACAGAAGTCGCTGAAGTAATTAACGAATAATTTCATTTAATTGCAGGTATGTAATGTGATTTATTTTGACCTTCCTGATATGTTTTCGGAAAAAATGTTTTTTAGATTCCATGCAAAATGCATGTTTTAGATGCCTTTAAGTTGATTTATACTGTTGCCTGTTTCAAAATTAAAATGTTTATATCTCCGTTATTTACGGACAGATTTCAACTAAATTTGAATGATTATTCTACCATGACAATTTAAATTCTTATATTTTTTTTCCTTTTTTTACAGATTTTCTCCGAAAAAGTGGTTATTTTAAATGCATTAAAAATGTACACTGGTTTTAAAATTGCTGTATTTTATTTTTGACATTAATAGCTATAAAACTTTAAATGCATATATCTCTTTCATCTTTATATTTTACCCCATTTTGACCAAATTTAAGATCTTTTACAAAGTTGAATGGTGGAATTAAAAATAGCTGTAAAGGTTTGTATTTTCGTACTTTGTATTTTATATTTATATTTTCTTACAGAAAATGGAAACTCAAGCAACGCCAATATTGCAAGCAGTACGGCTTTAACAAGTTTCACAAGTAGTTATCAAAAACGATCTTTTTCAAGCAAAGATTTGTCTGCAAGTTTATCATTACCCGAGGCAATCTTATTTCCTGATTCACTAATTAACTCTAAAAAAAGAAAAACCAGTTCCTCAGCAAATTTAGAGAAGTTCGTTGTGCGAACACCTGCAAATAAAAAGCAAGAAATAGACATACAAAATTGCCAAAGTTGTATTTGCAACTCACAGTAGCATTAGATGTGTCAATAATCCGCACGTAAAAAGGGTATTCGAAATGTTACGACGTTTATGGTACTTCTTCAGGAAAAACAATTTCTACAACCCTTTTAGATCAAATTGATGATAATGAGAAAGCCAAATGTTTTGGAGATCTTTCTAGACAGGGCGTTAACATGTCGATTGATGGTTGGTCTAAGGCACATAATGAACCTGTAGTCTATGCCACAATAACTACTGGAGATGCACGTGCATTATTATATGAAATAATAGATGTATGTATGCGCGTAGAGTTGGGGGTATGTACATTGCGACCTGGTACATCTATTGTGCCCCCCTACTGCTGACCAGTCATAAGAGTTACCTTATCGGCTAAAGCAGGTACTCCAGACCTATTTTCCTCAAGAATCTCAGGAGATTGGACGGCTTCAAGGTGAATAGCTCCCCTTCTTCGATTTGGTGTGCTCCCAAGAACCACATCCTAGGGTTTTCTAGAGCTCTGCGCTCTGCAAGGATATGAACAGAGGATTCGTCTTCCTCACAGAATCTGCACTCTTCTCTTTCTACCGGTACGAGTTTCTTAAGGTGTCCCTTCAGGTCGCAATGCCCCGTCAGGACCACTGTCAGAACTCTGAGCTGGTTTTTACTCAAGCTTGTGCCTCAACTTTGTGCTGAAGTTTTTCACAAAGTTGAATTTCTTTTTCATCTCATCTTGAGGCATGTCCCAGATTTGTTGATTTCTGGATGAGAAATTGGGTCTTCGTTTTATGACCTCATCTCTCATCATCCTATAAATCGTCCTCTTAGTCATGTTCTCTAGAAATATATGTAGAGGTGTGAGGTTTAGAATTACTTCCATGGCGGCCGTTGGGCAGGTTTTCATTGCCCCGCTTATACATGCACAGGCCAGTCTTTGAGCTTTCGAGAGATTAGCTCTCGTATTAGCCAGACTGGTTATTTTGCTCCAGATCACAGCTCCATATGTAATGATTTGTCTCACTATTGCAGTGTACATCCACTGCAGGATTTTTTGGTTTATATCCCAGCTTTTTCCCGCAAAGTTTCTAAAGACGATCAAGGCTTTTGTAGCCTTGTTCATTACTTCCTTTTTCATGCTTATTCCAGAGGAATTTGTTATCTAGTGTCAGTCTCAAATATTTGACCTCTGACTTTCACTCAGTAACATTCCCATCCATTTTGATGGTTTTCAGATTTTTGGTGGGGTTGATGTTTAGTCCCATCATCTGGCACCATTCCCTAATGTACTCAAACCCTCTTTGAACTACGTCACAGAGGGTCTTCTCGAATTTGCCTCTTGTGATCACGACCACGTCATCGGCATATCCCTGACAAGATATGCCGAGGTCAATCAGATCCCAGCGGAGCTGGTCTACAATTAGGTTCCACATACATGGAGAGACTACTCCCCCCCTCCCCCACTGAGGGCATCCTCTGGTGGTACAGAGGGCGATAGTGTCCTATCCTATCCCTGTCTCTGCTATTCTAGTGGAAAGAAGTCGTGCTATCTATTTGGATATCGTTCCGTTCACTCCTCTGTAGTTGAGTGCTCTTTTGACTGCCTCACGTGGAGTGTTGTCAAAAGCTCCGTCTGTATCTAAGGAAGGCACATATATACAGTTTCCTTCCTGTTCAGTGCTTCTTCAATCTCATCTGTTAATTGTATCAGTGCGGTGTCCTTAGACCTACCCACTTGATACGCATGTTGATGAGGATGCATTGGCGCCTGTACAAGAATTTCTGTTTTGATATAATTATTTACTGCTTTTTCCATCGTTTTTAAAATAAACGATGTGAGACTGATGGGTCATAGGAATTTAGGGTGTGTAGTGTGCTTTTTTTCCGCTTTCGAAATGAAAGTGACTCTGGCCTTTTTCCATATTTCCATATAAGCCCAGTTTCAGGCTGTTTTGACTGATAAGTAATATGTGGGTAAAGGTAAAATCTCTTCCTACTCTCGTTGGAGCAGGACCGGGATTATTCCACCAACTCCTGGAGTTTCAAATAATTGAAAGGTGTTCATTGCCCATTTTAAACGACCATATGCATATATATCAGACTAATGCTGTCGCTTCTCTGGTTGGCCTTTCGCGATGTTGCACCACATCATTCGCGTTACTAGGCAATAGATACTTCGATTATTTAACTCAGATTTCTTCATTTGATTTTATCTTGTCAATCTAAATACAACTGTGACCTTAAATCTTTTGTAGCAGATAATGCGGCGAACATGACAATTATAAGAAGAACTATAGAAGACAACTTAGACATTAGTGGAAGAGTCATATGGATGCTCAGCTCACCTTCTAAACCTACTCTGCAAAGACGTTAAAGAACATATTACATAAATTACTAAATATTTCAGAAATAACCACTTGACAGGAGCAAAGTACAAACAGGAAAAGCACTAGTACTTCCGAGGAACGTAAAATGGAACAGTATTGTCTAGATGTATATGTGAGCCAATGAAAGAAAAATTTGTGATGAAAATAAAAAAGAAATAGGCTTGACCATACGAGGCTTGCCCAAAAAGTATCGAGCCTACCTTCATATTTCCGCATTGGTGTTATTCTTTACCATCCGGTGAGGGACATCCTTCAAAGTAGTCCTCATTTAATTGAATAACACATTCTCAGCGGTGTTTCCACTTCCTGAAGCAGTCCTGGAAGTCAGTTTCCGGAATGCCTTCAGTGCATTCGTCGCATTAGTTTCAACCGTCTCTTTGTGATCGAACCGGTGTCCTTTGAGCCGCATTTTTAATCTGAGAAAGAGCCAAAAGTCGCAGGGAGCTACGTCTGGACTGTACGGAGGCTGGCGAAGCTGTACGACTTGGTGATTTGTTAAATATTGCTGCACAAAGTTCGATGAATGCGCGGGCGCATTGTGGTGTTGAAGCAGCCAGTCACCGCTTGTCCAAAGCTATGGCCTTTTCCTTCTGACTGCGTCACGCAAACTTTTCAATACTTCAACGTAGTATTCTTTAGTGATTGCATGACCTCTAGGAGCATATTCGTGGTGCACAACACCTTCATAATCAAAGAAAAGAGTCAACATTGTCTTCACTCTGCTTCGACTTTGACGTATTTTTTTTGGTCTTGGCGATTCAGAATGCTTCCATTGTGAAGACTGTCGCTTTGTTTCTGAATCATAGCCGTAAACCCACGATTCATCACCAGTAATAATCTTCTTGAGTACATTTTCATCATTAGAAAACATTTCCAAGTGGTCCTGAGCGATTTCAAAGCGAAGATTCTTCTGCTCTGCCGTTAGCAATTTTGGAATGAATTTCGCACACACGCGAGCCATTGCCAAATTCTCGGTGAAAATTCTCCAAACAGTAGTTTTTGGTATTCCAAGATCACTTTCTAGTTCGCGTACAGTCAACCGACGATTTCCTTCAATTGCAAGTCGCACAAGCTCGACATTTACTGATGTTATTGCGCTCGAAGGTCGGCCAGAGCAAGAATCACTGTCAACTGACGTGCGGCCATCTTTAAACCGCTTGTACCACTCTTTTATTCTTGCTTTACTCATACACTCCTCTCTAAATACATCATATTAATTGTTTCCGAGCAAGTTTTTCCAAGATTAAAGCAAAACTTGATGCAAATTCTTTGATCTAATTTTTCCGTCATATTTTACAATAACGAAATGCGACAAACGAAAAAAAAACACTGTAAACAAACACACGCAGCATATCCAGTCGGTAACTGCGCACACCAACGAGTTCGTGAAGACTTATTGGTGACGCCCATGCCCCACAGAGGTCGCTCGGAAGTTTTGACGCGGAGATGAATGCAGGCTCGATACTTTTGGGACAAACCTCGTAAATCAAAAGTTTCAAACATTGGTCTTAAAAGATCAGCAGAGGGATAACCGCAAATCTTGAAACCTCTAGCTGTGGCAATTAATAAATTACAAAGAAAAAATTGTTTTCTATCGGACGCAGTAGAAATATGGAAGGAATTGAGTAGTATATTCGAGGACGAATTAGAACTATCGTTATCCCAGCTTGATATTGTTCAACAACGATATAAATAGGCACTTACAGACTATCACTTTATAGCTTATATTTTAGATGTAACTAAAGCCAAATATAAACTGTCTGATGTAGAGAACAACCAAGCTTTAAATACTGCGAAAAAAACGTATGAAAATATTGGACTTCTTCCATTTATTATAAAAACATTTTCAACAATTATGTTTTCAGAGGAGGTTTCATCTAATCTTAGTTCCCTACAGTGGTGAGTCTCACAAAAAAAAAATCATTTCTGATGTTGACCATTTTCTCCCAATTCTGAAGCAGATTTTAGGTACTGTCTAGTCATCAGCTTTATTAAAAAGGGTGATTTCTACATTCAGACTCATTAACTCGCATGTTAGAAATAAATTAGGAATAGAAAAAGCAGAAAAATTAGTATTTCTTTACAGATATTACAATGAAAATTGAAAATGTGTGTTATTATTCATAAACTACCTACCTGTTTTAAAAATACTTTCTTATTTATGATTATTTTGTAATATTTTATGTTTATTTTGTATTAAACAAAGTTTACACCTATATTTTTAATTTTGATTTAAATCATGGATTAAAATTTTTAAAAAAATCACGTGATTTAAATCGTTCATTAAAATCGTGATATAAATCAAATTATTTAAATCGGTTGAACCCTGCTTCACATCTGACTTTGGGTTTTTTTTTATTATATTCCCAGGTCCGTCCTAAAGCCGGGTGTACTGCGACCAGAGTAGGCCTATTGTGCTCACCCTAGACATTACAGCCACTCTGTCAACCTAGCCCCCTGGCTCAATCTGTACAGTCCTGCTAAGGAGTGAGTGAGTATTTCTCTCGGTTCCAATCTTACTGACCCGAAAGTTTGTTGTCTAAATCTCACCAGTGACTCACAGTCACATATGATATGCTTCACCGTTTCCTCGGCTTGTCCACATAGTCTGCAGCCGAGGTTTCCGTTATATAGATTCATTCTATTCAGATGTACTTTGACGGCCATGTGTCCCGTCATTATACCCGTAATAGTCCTTAATTGGTTCCTACTCATTTGTAGTAATTTCCTTGCCAGTTTCGAGTCAGGATTCCCAATAAATAGCTTGCTGTGGTTTAAACCCTGCCTAGTCATCCAGTGGTTTTTATGTTCTCTTTTGATCCATTTTATGACTGCTTGTCGGGCCGCGCGCCGCGGCACCCCAAAGGCCGGTTCTGGACCCATGTATTGAGATGCCGACCCTGCTCTAGCCGGCTCGTCAGCTTTTTCATTTCTATGTAAGCCTTCATGTACCCACTTTAACATAACTCTGCCAGAATTTCCAGCTCACTCTGACATTCCCAAACCAGCCTCGATGATACCTTTTGGCCCTTGAGGGCTTTTAGGGCTGCCTGGCTGTCAGAGTAAATGTAGATTTGCTCCCCTTTGTAAGCTCTCCTGTTTATCTCGTCTGCGCACCGTAAGATTGCGTATATTTCTGCCAAGGGGAAGAGTTAATTCCTTCCCCAGTTATAGCCCATATATCCCAGCTCCAGTACCCTCACTAGTTTTTGAACCGTCAGTGTACCAGATACTTGCACCCGAGAATGTTTCCGGTTTTTCTCTTTTACTTGCCATTCGATCCTCTATTGTGACTTCAAACGGTATATTATAACGGTAGCTCAAGTTCATATGGTCTGTGTCCATTTCCAACTCAGGGCTCCTGATTTTTTTACATATGTTTTTGTGTCCTGACAACGTCCTTTGCGATTTTACTGTTGAGTGATTTAGTCGGTGGAGTCCCATTCTTGCCTCTGCCTGAATCACTATGTGTAGCGGAGGCAGATCCAGAATACACTCCATTGCCGAAGTGGGGGTTGGTTTCATGGCCCCAGTAATACACAAACCCTCTGTATTCCACTCAGCCTTGTCATGGTTGTTCTCTGCATTACCTTGGGCCACCAGACCCAGGCTGCGTAAGTGATGGCTGGTCTCACAACACTGGTATATAACCAATGTACCATTTTCGGTGAGAGACCCCATGTTTTCCCACATAATCTTCTAACAGTCATAAGAGTTGTTTCTGATTTTCTGGTTATGTTTTCCACTTGCTTGATCCAGGTCAGCCTGGAGTGTAAAATCACCCCCAGATATTTTACTTCTTTGGAAAGTGGTATTGTGTTTCCTTGGAGGATGATGGGACCGAGATCCTCTATCTTTCCCCGTTTTGTGAAGGGGATTAGGACAGTCTTTTGGGGACTTATATTGAGTCCCTCCTGCCTTACCCATCTTTCTACAACTTTAAGAGCCCTCTGCATTCTCTCTCTTACTGTTGTATTAAATTTTCCTTGGGTTAAGATTACCAAGTCATCTGCATATCCCAGTACAGAGAGACCTTCCCTACTCAGGGTTCGCAGAAGCCCATCCATTACTAGGTTCCAAAGCAGTGGGGAGAGGACCCCCCCCCCTTGCGGACACCCCCCAGTCACCCGTGCCATCAGCGACTCTCCAAGCAGTTCTGTATAGATCACCCTGTCTTTTAACGTATTTTCAATCCACCTACAACAGGTCCTTCCAGGTTGATGTTCCTTATTGCAGTGATGATTGATTGAAAAGACGTGTTGTCAAACGTCACCTCTCTGTCTAGAAATGCTCCTAGAAGCACTTCCCCATTTTCCACAGTGTTTCCCACCTTGCTAACCAAGTCGTGGATCGCTGTCTCTGTAGATCTCCCGGTTCTGTATGCATGCTGGCTCTGATAAAATGGACTGTTTACCATTAATTCATCTCTGACATGCCTGTCCAACAGCTTCTCGAGAGTGACTGACTTTGGGTTAATTGAAGCCATATTTCTGCAAGGTTTTATCGCGAGGGAAGAAAAATAATAAAGTTACAAAGCTGTGATATGCAGACAGACAGACATGACGAAACTGTAAGAATTTCTAGTGACACGGAAATATTGCTTCTTAAATACCAACTTATAAGTAAACATTTAATAATTAAAATGCATTCCATGTCTTCGAATAAGCACTTTCAATAATCGATTCTTAGAAATATTTTGTAGGTACTTCCATTTTTGTTGTTTGTTCCGTTAAAATGAGTAAAACCGTATTTGCATCATTCCAATTGTTTTTTAAAATTAATCCTATTTTCCGGTATGCAACTAAAAATAGCGGCAAATACGAAACAAGCTATATTATGTCAATTTATGTAATCAACTTAGGAAAAAAACCATTGAAAATCGTTTCGAACGGATGCTGGTGCAAATGTTAAATATTTACTTATTTTCAAATGCTTATCTTCTAAAGTACATGTATTTATTTACTTATACGTATGCTTTTTATTTCATTTTAGCCATTTTAAAACTATAAAAAAAGCTTTAAAACTTTTAACTTACGTCGATGTTTAAATTTTAAACCTGTTTTATCGGTCCGATTATTGTTGATTTCCTTTAAAGCAAACCTGTGTCTCGGTATTTGTTATTTTAGTTTTTGGTTATTTTGAATACCTTCTAACATTTAAGCAAACTGCAAAAGAAAATAAAAACATTCCACCAAAAACACAAATGTAATTAATTTTTTTTAATTGAAACTCCTGCAAAAATAGCCCCAAAAAGCTAACCTTAAGAACCTATCTGACCATCCGATATTCAATCTTCCTAACTGAGTTAGGAACTGAATTCAGTTCGGTGAAGAAATAGCATTTAGGACCGTTAGAAACCTAATTTGGACCCAGGATTTTACCAGTGACCATAGAAGAAGTATACTTCGTATATGCTGTCACCCATCAGCAGATTTCGGAGATTTTTCACTTTTTAATTTCTAGTAATTTTTTGTTTTGTATGGCCTGATCTCGAAATTAACCTCGCTCATATTAATATCAAAAGTACAAAACAAAAAATTACTAGAAATTAAAACCCTAGTGAAAAAACTTTGAAATCAGCTGATGTGTCACAGCATAGACGAGGTATACTTCTTCTATGGTCACTGGTAAAACCCGGGACCCGCGGTGGGCACCCATAAATGAGAAAAGGCCTTTACACAGTTAATATGCTAATTAGAAAACAATTTAATGTGGTCTAATAAGAACTATTAGACCACAGAAGGAAGATAGAGTATGTGCGTAGAGTTGGGGGTCTGTACGCTGCGACCTGGTAGATCTATCGTGCCCTCCTACTGCTGCCCAGTAGTAAGAATTACCTTATCGGCTAGAGCAGATCCTCCAGTCCTATTTCCCTTAGGAATCTCAGGATGTTGGAAGGCTTCAAGGTGGGTAGCTCCCCTTCGATTTGGTGTGCGCCCAAGAACCGCACCTAGGGTTTTCTAGAGCGCTGCACTCTGCAAGGATATGAATAGAGGTTTCGTTCTCCTCCTCACAGAATCGGCACTATTCTCTTTCTACCAGTCCGACTTTCTTGAAGTGTCTCTTCAGGGGGCAATGCCCCGTCAGAACTCGTGTCAAAACTCTAAAGAGTTCTTTTTTACTCAAGCTTATGAATTCTTTGATTCTCTTCTGGTCGTAGTTCCCCAGAAGTGTCTTCGCTTGTCTCAATCTTTACACCTCCGTCTAATAAATGGATTTGCTACTTTCTTCTTCTATCTTTAGTTCTTCCAGCATTACGCTGCTACTAATTCCACAGAAAGGCTCTGGCATCAGAAATGGTATCTCGGCCCCTTTCCTCGCGAGCATGTCCACTATTTCATTCCCCTCCATCCCAGTATGTCCCAGTACCTACATGAGGATGACTTTATTATTCTTACTCAAATCATTTAATTCCTCTAGGCATTCCCAGCCCATCTTGGAACTGATAACTTGAGAGCTCAGCGCACTTATGGCTGCTTGACTATCCGTCATGATGATAACCTCTTGGCTGTGATAGTTTTTCTCTTTGTTAAATTGAATACACATCCTAATGACATGTACTTCTGCCTGGAAAATGCTTGGTGACCTACTTAAGCTTTCGTATTGTCTAGTGTCGGGTCCATACACTCCTTCCGTTGTTTTGGAGCCATCTGTATACTATATAGTGGATTTCTTGCCGAGTTCTTCAATGGTGTTTCTGTCCCATTCGCACTTGTGACTCAACTTTGTGCTGAAGTTCTTCACAGAGTCCAATTTCTTTTTCATTTCGTCTTGAGGCATGTCCCAAATTTGTTGATTTCTGGATGAGAGATTGGGCTTTTATGACCTCATCTCTCATCATCCTATAAATCATCCTCTTCGCCATGTTCTTTACAAATATATGTAGAGGTGTGAGGTTTAGGATTACTTCCATGGCGGCTAATGGGCAGGTTTTAATTGCCCCGCTTATACATGCACATGCCAGTCTTTGAACTTTCGAGAGGTTAGCTCTCGTAGTACCCAGACTGGGTCTTTTGCTCCAGATCACTGTCTCATATGTGATGATTTGTCTCACTATTGCAGTGTATATCCACTACAGGATTTTTTGGGTTTGTACTCCATCTTTTCCCGCAGATTGAGGTTTCTTTTCCTTGTGAAGGCTACTAGGGTGGTTGTGGTGAGGTTGATGTTTAGTCCCATCATCTAGCACCATTCTCTAATATATTCAAGTCCTCTTGGAACTATGTCACAGAAGATATTCTCGAATTTGCCTCTTGCGATCACGACCACATCATCGGCATAGCCCTGACAAGATATACCGAAAGTCAGTTAGATCACAGAGGAGTTGGTCTACCATTAAGCTCCACATAAGTGGAAAGGCTACTACTCCCTGAGGACATCCTCTGGTGGTACAGAAGGCGATAGTGTCCGGTCCTGTCTCTGTCTATGCTATTCTAGTGGAGAGAAGTCGTGCTATCCATTTGGATGTCGTTCCGTCCACTAGCCTGTCGTCGTGTGATCTTTTGACTTACGGAAATATATGGCTGCATGTAAGTGGCAGTGTTTCGCCGAAAAGAAGGGAAAGATAGAAGACATTTCTTAATTTTTCTTCAATAATGAATGTGCATTACACAGCTCTGTACACAGTGCAGGTAAAATACTGATCAGTGGTAGACTAAGCTCGTCGGACGGCCGGGGCAGTAGAACTAAACGAGACGCTTAGAAATTAATGTATTTGTAGTGTACGTTTTGATCCTGTTGTTTTTGCAGAGGTCAGTTGTCACTGACTGAACGGTTTGAGATACATCAAAACAATGTATGATGAGATTGTAGGTCTTGTTCTAGAAACAAGTCTGCAACAGCATACACAGTTCAGTCAAAAACTTCTAGGACTAATTTTGTATAAAATTTACAACTAATCCTATTTCTTACCCGACGGCAGAACATAATATCATACCTGAGTTACCCACAGTGGAGATGTGAGTGCTGTAACTTCATTTATTTGCCAGCTGTGTTCGTTTGAAGTAGACGTGATTTTGCCGCTGTGTCATGATTCTTGCTATGGAGCAATGCGCCGCAATCAAATTTTGTTTCAAATTGGAAAAAAGTGGTTCGGACACATTCGAGTTATTGAAAACTGCGTATGGTGAGGATTGTTTAAGCCGCAGCAAGATTTTCGAGTAATATGCGCGGTTCAAGAACGGTCGATACTCACTGGAAGACGATCCAAGGGAGAGGCGCCCTTTAACTTCGACTACCGATGAGAATGTCGCACTGTGCGCATCGCACTGTCTCGTAATCGGCGAATTACGATTGAAATGTTATCAGAGGAATTCAACATCAGTGTAGGAAGCGTGCACCACATTTTGCACGATATTCTCGAAAAAAAAAGTGTGTGCAAAGTTCGTTCCGAGCTTGTTAACGGAAGAGGTGAAAGAGCGCCGTGTGGAAGCTTCACGCGATTTGGTTAAATGGACAGACACGCAAAATTTTTTAAATAAAATTGTAACCGGCGAAGAATCATGGTGTTTTCAATATGGTCCATCTACTAGCAGCCAAACCGCGAGGGCGAAGGGCCACCCACCAATGTTCGAGCGAAAATCAAAATGATGCTCATTTCGTTTTTCGCTTCTTGAGTAATTATGCATGGCAAATTCGTGCTCCCGAGCCAAAAAGTGAACGTACAATTCTACAAGTGTCCTGGATCCACTTTGGAGCGGACTCGTTGCGTGAGATCGGAATTGAACCGCACCGGTAACTGGTTTCTGTTGCACGACAATACGCCAGCCCATTCCTCAATACTCATCCCACAATTTTTGGCCCAAAAGTCGGTTTTCATGATTCATCACCACTCCAACTTGCCAGATCTGGATCCAGCAGTCTCTTTTTTATTCCCGAAATTGAAAATGACGATGAAAGGAGAACGTTTTGAAGACGTTGAAGCAAAAGAATGTGACCAGGACTCTTAAAGCTATTCCAGAAGAGGCGTTTTCCAGGTCGTTCCAGCGGTTATATGAGCACAGCAAAATTTGTATAGAACGAGGAGAGGATTATGTTGAAAACTAAATAAAATCTTTTTTCTAAACACTTGTTTTCACTCGTAAAAAAAATTAATTCCTGAACTTTCTGGATGAACTGTGTATGTATTCCTTTTAAGGATGACCCAAATATCTCTCGTTTAAAAATGTATAAAAAAAAAGACACAAGGACCCATACAATGCAAGTTATTACTTTTTGATATATACATGTATTGAACCATCTATAATATCTTAAGCTCGTCAAATATAATATTTAATATCATACTTTAAAAAAAGTTAATAAACAACCTGAAAAATCATTTATATTGTAAAAACATAAAAAACACTAAAACTGCCACTTTCATTGAAAGATTTATGGACTTGTAATGTATGATTATAAAATTTAAGAACAATATACCTCGGATTTTCCTGACCCACACAATCTAGAGAAAGTTGGTGTCAACACATTTCTATTATGGGTTTCATAATGATAGTTTTACCTTTCTCCAAATATCAATCTTTTGTTTTCTATACAAAAGTAGAAAATACACAGGTATCAAAATCCGCGCTTGTTAGAATATTTGTCTAGAGGGCGCTCTTAGACGCACAGAGCATTATAATATAATATACAATTTAAATAAAAGAAAAACAGAATATTCATCGTTTGTTTAAAGATTGTAGACAATGTTGAAGATTGACTAAAATGTGGTTGTTGGACTTGCATTGTCTTTATTTTTGTTTATTTTCACGACGTTTCGATTAGGTAGTATCTCTACTCGTTATCAAGTGTAAACTGAATGTTTCGTCTTAAGACTACGAGCTTATATAGGGACTGTGTCCATTGAAGCGTAAAGTTTCGTTTCACACAAAGTAGTGGTTGCCAAAGATTAGGTATCTCAAGACTAGATTTACTGAAGATTCCATTATTATTTTTAATGTAAGCTGCTTCTATAAATTTTCTTTTTTTCATGTTAGGTTCCATATTTATTGTCGCAGCTTCAGACCATTTTATATCATTTGTTTATCCCAGGCGTATTCTGCAATACCTGATCTCGATGCTTCCTCTTTTTCTTTATAGATTTTATGTTCCTTAATTTTAACTTCTAGTTATCGCTTGGTTTCTTCAGTATACATTTCGCCACACTCACATGGAATTTTGTCAAACACATTCTATCTTAACGGTAGTTTTTGGTTTTGTTTTTGTTAAATGAGCTCTAAGTGTATTTCCTGATTTAAAGGTTGTTTTTATCTTATAACTACTGGCAATTCATCTTATTTTCTCCAAAGTTCCCTTAATGTATGGAATTGTGAAAAAGGAATGCGTTTCTTGCTGCCGAGTGGTCGTTATTCTGAAGTTTTTTAAAACATCGTCAATCAATTTTAAAAGATAACATATATATATATATATATATATATATATATATATATATATATATATAGTCTTCTTTGGAAAACAAAGCACTTGATAAAAACAGTTGTAAATTATTATGCATCATGGCTGTCCATGGCGCACTTGTCATAAGTAAATAAATTATCCAGTATTTTGCTTAATAATATTTAATTTCTGTTCTTATGTCTAATCCAATCGCAAATAAATTAGTACCGTTAGATTCGTCAAAGAATGCTTTTTTCGAAAAGTAGTTGTCAAAAAGGGGTCGCCATTTGAAAATTAATAGTTAGAAATGAAAACGTAATTTTGTCAACTTGTCTTATTCCTGTCTTTCATACTAGTAACTAAAACTTTGCGATTGTATTTTTTGACATCACCCAAGGCCCTTAGATTAATTTGCGTCCGATCATGGCCACCTAGATGCAATTTTAAAAGTGGCTCTAAAAAAATGAAGTAGACGTAAAAAGTTTTCAAAACGTCACATTCTGATCTAGAATTGTCTCAGAAATCCAAAAATGTTAAAATATACAGGGTGTTCCATTTAAAAATTCAAAACCGGGGCCATTTCCGGTGAAACCGGAAGTGGCCGGAAAGTGGGAAATATGCGGAAACTCTCCCCTTCACATACCATTTACCTGTACCAATTCTCATTTTGATACAAATAATACTCTAGAAATTATGACTTGTCTAATAGATTCGTTGACACCCGGTGTATATATATATATATATATATATATATATATATATATATATATATATATATATATATATATATACGAGGTTTGTCCCAAAAGTATCGAGCCTGCATTCATATCTCCGCGTCAAAATTTCCGAGCGACCTCTGTGGGGCATGGGCGTCACCAGTGAATTCGTTAGCGTGCGTAGTTACCGACTGGAAGTGTTAGTTCGTGAACGGTCAACGAATTTGCATTAAGTTTTGCTTTAATCTTGGAAAAACTTGCTCGGAAACAATTAATATGATGAGCAAGGCATTTAGAGAGGAATGTATGAGTAAAGCAAGAATAAAAGAGTGGTAGAAGCGGTTTAAAGATGGCCGCACGTCAGTTGACAGTGATTCTCGCTCTGGCCGACCTTCGAGCGCAATAACATCAGTAAATGTCGAGCGTGTGCGACTTGCAATTGAAGGAGATCATCGGTTGACTGAACGCGAACTAGAAAGTGATCTTGGAATACCAAAAACTGCTGTTTGGAGAATTTTAACCGAGAATTTGGCAATGGCTCGCGTGTGTGCGATCCAGAAACAAAGCGACATTCTTCACAGTGGAAGCATTTTAAATCGCCAAGGCCATAAAAAGCAAGTCGGGGCAAAGTGAAGAGAATGTTGACTGTTTTCTTTGATTATGAAGATGTTGTGCACCACGAATATGCTCCGAGAGGTCACATGATCACTAAAGAATACTACATTAAGTATTGAAAAGATTGCGTAACACAGTCAGAAGAAAACGGCCACAGCTTTGGACAAGCGGTGATTGGCTGCTTCATCACGACAATGCGCCAGCGCATTCATTGAACCTTGTGTAGCAATAATTAACAAAGCACCAAGTCGTACAGCTTCGCCAGCCTCCGTACAGTCCCGACGTAGCTCCCTGCGACTTTTGGCTCTTTCCCAGATTAAAAATGCCGCTCAAAGGACACTGGTTCGATGACAAAAAGACTTTTGAAACTCATGCATATGAAGGTAGGCTCTAGGTAAAACAATTATTATTTCTTTTAATAGATTGCGGTCAAAATCTTTAGAAGAAATTAAGTGAAACTAAGCATTTTTGTCTTTTGACTAACGTTTCGGTTTATTTTCATTAAATCATCTTCATGGTAATTTTTTAAAACTTAAGAATATTTACTTAGACACAAACTTATTTAACAAAACTAACTATTTAAACTAATTATTGTTACGTTTTTCTTAGGTTAAGTATTTATTTAAACTACTGCCTGTTGCGTTGCTCTAGACAGACTTATAACTAGAGCCCAGGTACCATCAAGACATTTCAAATATGGAAACATATTGTCAGAGTAGGTGGAGTCCGAGAATATTGGCCGGATGCTGTTGGACAACCGAGAGGGGCCAACCGGATGCCAAATATTTCAGAAAATCGTAAATCTTCAATTTATAAAGTAGATCTTTCTCGATAACGATTATTTTTTCTTTAAACTACATCCTATATGATAAACGACACTAAAAAAATTCGTGTAAAACAACGAATTTTAAATTTTGTTAACCAGTGTAATTGGTCCTGCAAAAAATTACGTTAAAATCAGGTCTAGTAAAGGAACGCAGTAATACCCGCGGGGATTGTCTAAATTTGAAGTTTTGGGGCTCCATTCGGATGCCAGGCAGCACCCTCATAGTTGTCGAATTAATGCGGGGGTGATCGATATGTTTAGGGGATTCCGTTAAAAGGGTCGCGTAGGTACTTGGGAAGGGTGTGTTCCTAATTTAGGAAGATTATATTTACGGCCGCAAAGGTCCATTTAATGGTAGAGTTCAAACGATGTCAATTAAAACCGTTATAAAATTATTTCAACCAGTAATGATTACTTTAATCTTTTTTCATTATTTTTTATCGGAAAGCATAATGAAATATCGGAGATTAAATTATAAAAATCAATTACGACACAATTTTAATAACTTATCAATTAGGTTGGCAGCAAATAACTGCTTATTTTAGTGTTATACTCCATACTTGTTTAGGGCTCTTTTTTGACATATAACAACAGATACATAAAATTGATGAGCTGTCACAAAATCCGTTCTAGTTTTTGATCTATTATATTATCACTTGTATTTAAATATTTACAACCAGATTGACTAAAAATGTTTAATAATAATGCCGGTTGCACACGTATCCAGAACAGAAAGCCAGGCCAATTTAAACCGAAGTCAATTTTATGCAATTTAATTATTACTGTCATTCATGAACTTCGAGATGGATCCAAAACGCAGAATGCATTTATCACTATTAACGAAAAAGGCCCGATTTTTATTATTAAATGAGGTTGAAGAAGTGATTGAACAAAAAATTTGGGTTCGCCTATGGTTGTCTATGAGACCAGAATTGGTTATTCTTCGTTAATAACACTGGACAATACACAAAATGTATCTAAAATAAAATCGACTAAATCTTACCATTTGTGGTGTGCTGAAACCGAAACTAAACTTATCTTTTTAATATAAGTTTTAAAGATACGTGTTGTCATCTCTCCCAATTTATTAACAATGTAACCACAAGAATGTACGTGGTATATTTATATAACAATAGAGAGGTACGACGCTGCCAAATATACGTTTTTCCCAAGTTAAATTTTTTGCACAACTTGGCAACACCACATGGGGGATCTCCAGAGATAACATCATTATCAGCCCATTTCTGTCCATTGCTGAACATAGACCTCTTCAGGAGATTTCCATCCTCCTCTATTCTGAGCCACTACGATCCAGTTTGTTGCTATTCTTTTAAGGTCTGTCTGTCCATCTGGTCGGTGGTCGTCCTTGACTGCGTTTATCCGCTCTCGGTCGCCATTCGAAAACTCTTTTCATCCATCTGTTGTCCCCTATTCTAGCCACATATTCAGCCCATCTCCACTTTAACCTTGCAATGCGCATAATGACATCATATACCCCCGTTCTTCTCCTAAATTCCTCGTTTCGGACCCGATCTCTCAGGGACACCCCCCAGCATGGATCTCTCCATTCTGCGTTGTGTTATTTGCAGTTTCTTAGCAGATGTTTTCGTCAATGTTAGTGTCTCCGCTCCGTATGTTAAGACTGGGAGAACACATTGATTAAAGGCTTTCCGTTTCAGGTTTATGGGTATATCTGTCTTGAATATATCCCTGAGTTTTCTATAAGCAGCCCATCCCAAAACTATTCGTCTGGATAGCTCACTCGTCTGGTTGTCCCTTCCAATCCGAACTTCGTCACCAAGGTAGTTATATTTCTCGGTAATTCCGATGATTTCATTTTCTATTTTTATAGGCTGGCTTGGTACTAAATTTGTCATAATTTATCTTCAGACTTGCTCTTTGTTTTGCCTGTTGTAGTTCTTCTAGCATTTCTCTGACTTCTTGAAGAGCGTCTGATATTAGGACTATATCGTCAGCGAATCTAAGATGACTCAATCTTTCCCCATCTATAATAATGCCTTTCTCTTCCCAATCCAAAGCTTTAAACGCATGTTCTAGCACTGTCGTAAACAGTTTTGGGGATCTTGTATCTCCCTGTCGAATCCCTCTTCTTATTTTTATTTTCTTCGTCATGGTGTGTAAGTTAATTGTTGTTGTTGCGTTTTTATAATTTTATAAATATTGTAGGGATACCCCCCCCCATATACGAAGTCCCAACCCCCAGGGCTTAAAATAAGAGCGATAGCTATTTAAACCCATGTAAATCAACAAATGACAAACGCCACTATTGCAAATGTTATGGAATTGAATAGAAAATTCTCGAATATTCTCAAAAAATGTAGAAGGCGTATTTGGGTATATAAGCAGCTACAAAGCAGAGGGGTTAGTCAGTCGAAGTTAGTGAGTCGAATCGAATAGTTGAGATTGTAAGATATCTTCAAAGTTTGTAAACAATCCAGATCACTTCTGTTATGTTTGTGGTGAGGTGACTTTTGCGTCTCAGAAGCGGTTTATTATCCAATTAATAAAAAAGACATGTCAGCTTTATTTCAGTTGCAATATTGGGGTCAAGACAAACAGTGGGCGCCACATATCTGGTGTAATACATGCGCTTTAAGTCTGAGAAACTGCTTAAATAGTGAAAAACGATCTATGCGGTTTGTTGTCCCAATAATCTGGAGAGAGCTTTTAAATCATGTTAATGATTGCTATTTCTGCATCATACCTCATGTTGGACAAGACACAGGTATATCCAAGAAGAAAAAGTCGGTTATCAACTGTCCAAATATACCATTTGCCATGTATGAGATCTGTGTCTCATAGTGACGAACTTCCTATTCCAGAACCCCCAGAGACATGCACTTACGAATCAGGTAATAACGATACAATGATTTCTCAAGAAGAAGATATGCCATCAACATCAAATAATTCTGATTTTACACCTAGCACGTTATGCCGCCAACCGCACAAAATAACCCAGTCAGAATTAAGCGATCTTGTGAGAGGCTTAGAACTTCCAAAAAGTGAGGCAGCGTTACTAGGATGTGTTTTTCCTAAACGCCATAAACGTCTAGTACCATTTTTTAACATGGAAAAAAACTCTATTTTCTGCAATAACATTAGCGGTTTATTGGCGGCTTTAAATATAAAATATAAGCCAGAGGAATAGAGATTGTCTATAGACAGTTCCACAATGAGTTTACAAGCAGTACAATTGCATATAGGAAATATTTTACCGTATATTCCTGATGGATATGCAGTTTATATGAAAGAACCATACGACAATCTGAGGTACCTATTGACAAGTATAAAATACGATGAACACCAATGGCAAACCTGTGAAGATTTAAAGGTGATCGCCCTTTTACTTAGGTTGCAGCTAGGCTACACCAAGTTTTGGTGTTTTTTGTGTAAAAAGAATGTACTACATATGCCATTGGTAGACCCCAAAAAGATTTTGTTGCCAACACTGTATATCAAATTGGACCAAATGAAAAATTTTGTTAACGCACTGGATACAGATGGGCAAGCTTTTCAGTACCTGCCTCAGAAATTCCCAACGCCAAGTGAAGCAAAAATTAAAGAAGATATTTTTGTTGGGCCACAGATTCGAAAAATTCTGACAGCACTCTATCAGATATTGAAAAAATGCTTGCAATGACTTTCACCTCGTGGTCTCTAATTTCCTCGGAAATAAAGAAGCTGACAATTATGTTACTCTTGTTGAAAATATGCTGTTATCGTATCAATAAATTGGCTGCAATATGTCTCTAAAGATCCATTAGGATATATCAACAATGGAGAAAAGGTACCAGGGAAAGTTGAATGCTTCCATGCTTGCCAACTACTGTTGGACTCTTGTTAGACATGCTCCAGAAACATCTCACAAAAGAAAAGCAAAAAGACAGGATATTTAGTGTCTCTAGTATAAAAATATGTATTTTTTAACGTTTTGTTAAAAATTAGATAAAAAAGCTTGTTCTTGAAAATTGCAACTAAGTTTTTATTTCATTGTCATTTTTATGTTCAGCGCCCCCAAAATTAACAAAAAAATGCACTTTTCATATAAGATACAACAAATAAACTAAAATTTGTTGCACTGTTTTTGATACTGACCCGAAATAGCTTACATATCTCTCCTAGTAGTGTTTCTTTCATAAAAGCTTCTACGTATCTCCGTCAAAAGTTCTGTCGCTATACAAACCTGAAACAAAATAAAAATAAAAAAATTATTTACTTTTTATTAACTATAATGCCTGCATTGCAAAAAAAAATTTAAATAACCTATCACAGGGTCCCCCCACGGAACTTTTACGTATTTATTTTAATTGATCTATCTGTCTTATCTAATAAGATAAATAACATTTATCAATCGAAACACATACGAAGACTTTCAGAAAATATTTTAAATAAAATAAAAAAAAATTGAACCAACTTCTAAAAGTACGCTAAAAAGTGAAAAATAACTATAAATTTTTATATGAAATTGAAATTTTTGAAGTTGGAGCCAAATTAATTCTAAATGAAATAAATAACTACTAATATATACAAATTATGGTAAGAAAGCAAATACAAATAAAGTAATTTTAATCTGTTTACGCGAATCACATTTGGTCAGGTATTAATTTGGCGCCGACTTCAAAAATTTCAAGTTCATATAAAAATTTATAGTTATTTTTCATTTTTTAGCGTACTTTTAGAAGCCGGTTCAATTTTTTTAATAAAAATTTTATTTTTCCATTTTTCGTTTTTAATTCATTATGATATCCATAAATTATTTGAACTAAGTACCAATCGAGATTAGTGTTCAAGGTGACAAAAAAGTACCCACTTTATCAAAGTTGTCACCCTAAAATAAACCACAAAAAATTCTTTGATTCTTACAGTTCTCCAAATACCAGTGAAATTGTGTCAAACAAAAATTTAATCTGTCATAGTAAATATACTATCTTAAATTTTAAATTAATTTTAGATTGGTAATAGGCTCCAAAACCTTCCAATATCGATATTTAAAGAACTTGAGACGTTAATTTCTTAGCCCGATATAATTTAAAGATTTTCAGTACCTCATATTGTATCTTATCAACCTAATAGTTGTAAAAAATTAATTTGATATTCGTAATACACGATCCCGAAAACACCATAATACCAAATCTAAACAAAAAGCGAATAAGGTAAAATTTTCAACTCACCATATTGGATTCGCGATATTGGGTTTCAAAAAATGATTTTAACGTCTTAATCTGATCTAAATCTAAACCCTTCAAAGCCTCCTAGTACCAATTTTGGATGAAATCCGGAAATTTAAAATTTCCAGACCGTCATATTTCATCTGACATCGAAAACGATTCAGTCCCACTTTTAAACAAAATCGAAAAATTTAAAATTTTTAAGACGCCATACTGAATCCGCCAAACAGAGTTTTTCAAAAAATATTTAATTCGTAATTAACACTAACAAAAATCCCCATATACTGATTTTAGACAAAATCGAGAGTTGTAGAATCTTTAATCCGCCATCTTGGATCCGCCATATTAATTTTTTTTTAAATAATTTCTGATTCGTAATGTGCTATCCCAAAAACTCCATATTGAATTTTTTTAAAATAATTTTAGATTCGTTATGTACGACCCCGAAAACTCCCCTGTACCAATTTTTGTGTCCGCCATATTGGATCCGCCATATCGAATTTTGTAAAAATATTTTAGATTCGTTATATGCGACCCCGAAAATTCCCCCATACCAATTTTCGAGAAAATGGGACAAAATTAATTTTTTTGACCGCCGTATTGTCAGCGCCATCTTGGATTTTACTGCACCAGTTTTGTCCAAAAAAATATGGGACCATCGCAGCAACTTCCTGAACATAACGTAAAACATTTCATTCAAATCGGTACCGCCGTTCCGAAGTAATCGGTGTACATACATAAAAAATTACATAGTCGACGAATTGAGAACCTGCTTCTTTTAGAAGTCGGTTAAAAAGGAAAACTGACGCTATTTGATGTTCATGACAGGAGTATTAAGAAGAAGAAAAAAAATTTAAAGAGATTCCTTGCTTACTGAGGTATGCTTACGCATTAAAAAATGTTATGCGCCTAAGTTGCACTACATGTTCGTCCTCCTTGTTTGGAATATATGTTGCTAATGGGATAGAATACTTGGCGCTGATGATATGTATAGAAATTCTGTTTCACTTCGAACTTAATTTGACTGTAACTTTGTCATGTAATATGATATGTTGCGTGGCGGTGCTGCGTTATAGCGTTCTGTTGCATGTTTATACGCACTTTTAGATACTTCACAAGGATTTAAAAAACATGCAAAGAATTAAATAAAACCCTATAAGATTGATTTAGGAGTGAATTTATAAAAAATTATTGAGGTTGAATGTTAACTGGAAGGAGCTCAAATAAATTCAGTCGAGGGTACACAATAAAATATTTATACTTTCTCGGATGCAATCCATTTATTGTCTCATTAGTACATTACTTTATTAAAGATAAAACGTCTAACAAGAAACCGCTAAAGAAAAATTGACCATACGTGCACGGAAAAGCTTTAAAAGAGCACAATATTGACATTCTAATCCAACCCAACAGTTAACATTGCAAATAATGAATTATTCTAGGAACGTAGTCATGCAAGGGGAGAAGTTAAACATTGCTAAGGGTGGAATAAAACGCCAATTTTCGTTAATCCATGCCTGGGGATATTTCTTATTAAACGTCGAGACGTTTTACTAACTAAATAAACACCTAGATAAATTACAAAGTGAAACACAAACGTCTGATTTTTGAAAAATTCATAAAAAAATTTATAGCCATTGAGTGTATTAAACAAGTTGCCTTTTTTCCTTCAGATCGTAAAAGGAAAAGCAGATAGTTTATTTCCTGAAAATTGGACTTTCTATCTCTCCCTATACGCGTAGAGCTATATCGAACCAAGAGTGAAAATCACAGAAAACAATTGCCTATTTAAAACCTTTATTCCGCGATATGTTGGTAGTATGTTACATCTGCAGATATTTTTGCTACCAGCCTGTAAAACATCAATGGTCAAATAACACGATATACATACCGAAGAGTGAGAAGCTTGAACAATTAAATAAAATATAAAGAATTTTTATTGTATTTTAGACGGTTAAAGAACAGGTAGACAGTTTATTTTCTTCTGACTCTATAAGCAGGCCAAGGAAAGGTTATATATATATATATATATATATATATATATATATATATATATATATATATATATATATATATATATATATATATATATACATATATATATTAGAAAATATATATATATATATATATATATATATATATATATATATATATATATATATATATATATATATATATATATATATATATAAGAAAATAAAATATCAGGTTTGTGGTCTGAAAAATATGCTAACTGTATTTTCTATGTAACGAAGTTTTATCAAGAACACGTTACATATTTGCTGATAGATATCCAGATAGAAACCATTACGGAACAGTGTTAAACGGATATATATATATATATATATATATATATATATATATATATATATATATATATGAACCATGTATCAATATATTTTTTTTTGTGCATTCTTGGAGTCAGGTTCATACGTTCATCCTCCCAACAATAATGATACATTGAAAATTATTGCCTTGCCGTATACAAATTAAATATATTCTGAACCAACATAATATCGTAGTCTGACACAAAGCTCAAAATAAGTTAAACTCTTTTTTTACCAAACTGAAAAGTAAAACTCCTTAAATGAATAACTCTAATATTGTATACTCAATTCCTTGCACCAATTGCCCAAAAAGTATATAGGAATCACCACACAGTTACTGAAAAATAAATGGACACAAATTTACTAAGAATGCTACGACTGCATTAAACATGTACGAGAAACAAGCCATTCCTTCAACTATAACAATACAACAATGCTGGAACGTGACCATAATTATAATAAATTAAGTGTAAAGGAGATGATTGAAATAAAAAAAAAGAAAAACGTAGTTAACGACAGAACGAATAAGGGTAACCTAAGCCACATTTACACAAATCTGATTAAAAATTAATATACCCTCTTAAAAGTCAATAGATGGGAATATCCTCTTAGAACATTTATATGTTTTTTAATATAAAAAAAGACCCAAGACTCCATAAGTAATGATTTAAAAAATAATGTAATAAAAAAGGAATTTTAAATTTTAGGTTATTAAATTAAAGAAATAAAAATAAAAATAAACTTGAAAACGCCTTAAACAAAAGGCGAAACGTCAAAAAACGTTGTTTTTTCAACATCCACGTATGAACCTGGCCTCAAGAATACACAAAAAAAAACATATATTTATATATATATATATATATATATATATATATATATATATATATATTTAGTTGGTTATTTTTTTGGATATATGGTTCATTTTTGTATTAAAACTACATATATAAAGTAGTCATACTTATTATATATATTTTATTACTTCAGGACGCTTCGATTCTTTCTAATCTTTTTCAACTGAATGTACCAGAGGCTTCTACAAAAATGTACCATTTTTTATGTTATTATATATGGAATAACAGGTTAAAAACTTTAAGATTAAGAAGGGAGATTTTTGTTTTAAGTAAAAATTAATTACAACAACTATAACAACGCACTCTGTTATATATAACTTATAAAATGTATTTTTAAAAGTCCCACTGGAAGAATGGACACTACGTTTTTACCTCTATAACTGCATTGACTTGACTGAAATGTGGAAACCAGATGGTGTATATTTTAGGTGGTTTAAGTGACATAAAAGGTCGAAACTATCGAGAAAAGTTATTAGAAAAAGTTTTACTAAATGCAATTTTTAGCAAATATGAAACATATCAGCTGTATATAAGACAATTTAAATTTTTTGCCCATTTTTTGTAAATTGCGCCACTTGTTGCAACCTCTCATAAAACTTTTTTGTTTTGATAATGTTTTATTCCAGACACATTTTGTTTAAAGTAGCGCCATATTAAATGTGTGTTTTTCTACAAAATCCAAATTAGACTATTAAAATTTGGCACACATAATGCAAAGTTTATTTGTTTTTGACCCTGTATAAGGTAACTTCATAAAACAACTATTTTTGAAAACGACATTTGTGTCTAAAAGTAATACACATTAATATTAAGAAAATAGTTTAATTGAAAAGACTCAAATTTTCTAATAAAAACATTATAATATAAAAATTAAATGCATTTAAAATCCCACCTTTTTAATTAATAACAAACTATTTTTGGTATTTGAATATTAAACTAAAAACAATTCAAAAATTTAAAATTACATTTCTGTGTGCCTGCCATTGCGTTCAATACAAACAATTGTTCTTCTTGACACATCTTTAATGGAGTTTCTGATATTAAAGGGCCTTATTTCTAAAATACAGTTTCAAATCATCGTTTCCAAATGATCAACATTACGGAAAGGTCTTTGTTTGTAAACTTTTTGTTTTGTGAAACTGCACTTAAATAACAAAATACTATTTTAACTTTTTTAATAACATAGCTTCATAACAAATTTTAATAATGGAGTTTTAAATTAAATCCTTGAAACTAGATAAATTTAAACCAAAGTTAAATGAAAATTTATTTTCCACCTAATGCAGACCTCACTGATGACACTGTGTACTTGTTTGTCTTAATTACAATGTTTATTACTTTTAGACACAAACTACGTTTGTCTAGTTATTTTATATACAGGGTCAAAAAAAAACTTTGCATCACATGTGGCCAAATTTTAATAGCCCTATTTGGATTTTGTAGAAAAACACACATTTAAACAAAATATGTCTGGAATGAAGCAATGTCAAAACTAAGAAGTTCTATGTAATTTGCGTCGAGTCTTATTTTGCAACAGTGGTGTAATTTACAAAAAATGGGCCAAAAATCTAAATTATCTTATACAGCTGAAATTTTGCACATGAGCTAAAAAATTGCATTTAGAAAAACTTTTTCTAATAACTTTTTGTGATATAATTCCACTTTTGAATTTTTTCGGAAAAAAATAAAATTTGAGAGATAATGCTAATCACGAGAATACTATTTTTTTTGGTTAGTTTTTATCCCGATCGAAGCAGAAATTGATGCCAAAGTCAAATTTCGAATAAAGCTTTTAATAAAAAAATAAAGTAGGAAATTCTCGGCTATGCGGACAAAGACCGTTGATAAATATTACTCTCATGTTAAAAAGTGCGGAGAACTCCAAGATCATGGAAAAACTCCGGGTCTGAAAAATGACGACAGCGCTGTTTCGTCCTAGTATGGAACTCATCGGGCCACTGTATTCGGTACAAACCATCATCTGGCATCTGTGTCCTATAAGCAGATTTCACGGTTGAAAAATAGTAAATAAGACACTGTGGCGACATCTCGATGGCTCACTTAATAACACAAAAACAACACAAACCAACAATGTTGTATAAAAACCGCCATGTGGTGGCGCGACGGTAAAATAAAAAAGGAATATATCCAAACTCGACACACGAAACGTGATACTCTAAGAATAAGAGGTTGCATTATCCGGTATCGACAACCAAATCAACTACGAATTCCGCAGCTTAAGTAAAGTGTGGTACCAACGATCTTCCTAAGAGAGCTGTTGCGTGTTTTTTAAGCCAGCAAATATAAAAAAAGAGAGAAGTTCTTTGTATATGTTACAACATATTAAATGCAGCGAACACGAGCTGCGGCAAAGCAGAAATACCAAACAAAATCTTGAGAAAAACCAGACAGATGAAACACAAAGGAAAGTAAACAATAAAATGGATAAATGAAAAATACCCACCTACAGGAAGGAATGACGACTATGAAGCATATGAAGGAAAAGAAGCCAAAGTGCCAATAAAAAACGCAATGGTGAGAACGTGAGACGAATTTGGACACAAAAGGATGAAAAACTACACAGAAAATCAAAAATCATTCTACAGTAAATTAAAGTAGCTCAGACACAGAGAGGAATATAACACTCCAAATATGAAAGATAGAGAATGAAACATAATAACAAAATAAGAACTAAAATCTGTGGAAGTAACAAGACAACAGAACGATGCAAAAGAAGAAAGTATAGAACAAAAAATCAATAGCACAAGAGAGGGAATTGATGAACGATATATCAAAGAACGCAAAAATATTCAAGGATTGAGACACGCGGCATAAATTTAGGACAAACAGAAACACACAGGACCTCATATTCGTTATCAAATGAACCAAAAGAACAAGAATAGACGTTGTAGACTTCGAAAAGCTTTTGATAAAATACGACGGAAAGACGTATGGAAAGCATTCAAGAGTTGACAAAAACAGTATAGAAGTATTAAGGGATGTACAAGGAAAATATGAACATATTTACAATAAACAAAGAAGAATCAATAGAATTTGAAACATAGAAAGGTGATAAACGAAGATGCGTATGAAGTCCACTCCTGTTTCTAATGGTGAAGCAATGAAAAGAACAAATAAAAGAATGAAATGATTGACTCTGGAGTGATGACAAATGAGGGCAACACAACTGAATGAACTGATGTTTTGAAATGACATGGATTGATAGCGAACGGAAAAAAAACTACAATACAATCTTCAAGTAAAAGACGAAGAACTAGCGAGGATAAATATGAGCTGGCCTATTCTGTACTGACGAGAACCAACAAGTTCGAAACCGGTCTACAGATGGCGGTGCACCACCATGGGAAAGATTTCCACCCTTTCCTGGTATCCTTGCAATCTGAGATAGTGCTTTGTTTCTAACTGTGTTAGAACAGAGTACGTTTATCCTTATAGTATAAGGTTTTTTTTTTCAGTCGGTTGAGAACTAAGTTTCTCTTACATAATTGTAAAGGGTGTTTTTTATAGAGGTATAGAACATTAAGTTGGCAACACTTTTTTAACTGGCGGCCATTTTGTCAGCTGTCACGTGATTTATGTTTAGTTTGGTTTGGTATTTCGACATGAATAGACTGACGCCTGAACAACGCTTCCAAATTGTGCAAATTTATTTTGAAAATCATGGTTCTGTTCGAAATACGTATCGCGCACTACGTCCATTTTACGGTCAACATAATCGTCCATCAGAGCAATTAATTCGATTAACTATGGAACGTCTTCGCATCACGTTTACTCTAAATGATAATACGCATCCACAGAGACGTCGTACAGTGCGTACAGAAGAAGTCATTGCTGCTGTAGAGCGTAGCGTAGAGGAAGACCTGAATCAGTCTATCGGCCATCGTGCACAGGAATTGGATATGTGTCCATTCACTTTATGGAAGATTTTGCGGAAAGATCTTGATTTGCGTGCTTACAAAATCCAACTCGTGCAAGAATTGAAGCCACACGATCACCTAGCAAGGCGTAGATTCGATGAATGGGCCCAAAACAAGATTGCCGTTGATCCCTATTGTCATAAGAGAATTTTGTTTAGCGATGAAGCTCACTTTTGTTTGAATGGATACGTCAATAAACAAAACTGCCGTATTTGGGGTGATGATAATCCTCAAGTGTATGTTGAGACACCGTTACATCCAGAAAAACTGACTGTTTGGTGTGCTTTATGGGCTGGTGGAATCATTGGTCCGTACTTATTTAAAAACGATGCTGTTCAGAACGTTACAGTCAATGGTGACCGCTATAGAACCATGATTATTGACTTTTTCGTTCATCAATTGAACAACAATGATGTGCAGGAGCTGTGGTTTCAACAAGACGGCGCAACATGTCACACAGCTCTTGCCATAATTGATTTATTGAAGGAAACGTTTGGTAAACGCATAGTTTCACGTTTCGGACCCGTGAATTGGCCTCCAAGACCGTGCGACTTAACGCCGCTAGACTATTTTCTGTAGGGATATGTGAAGTCGCTAGTCTACGCCGATAAGCCCGAAACGATTGATCACTTGGAGGACAACATTCGCTGCGTTATTGCCGATATACCGCCACATATGTTGGAAAAAGTCATCGAAAATTGGACCTCCAGATTAGACTACGTCCGAGCCAGCCGTGGCGGTCATATGCCAGAAGTCATATTTAAATTATAATGCCAGAAGGTTATCTTTCGAATAAAGTAAATTTCATGTCAATTTAAAAAATTCATCTTTGTTTTGTTCCATTTAAAAGTTCGATAGCTCTATAAAAAACACCCTTTATAAATATGAGAATCAAGATATGAAAAACAAAAATTATGATAATTTTGAAGACGAAAAGAGCACGTGAAATAAAGCGAAATGGAAAGAAGTTGATCAAGTAGATCACTTCCTTTACCTGAGTGCAAATATAAAAGATAATGGGAAAATAGAAAAGAAAATAAAGTAAGTAATAGGAAAAGTAGGAGGAATATTTAATACAATACAGACAAAATTTCTAGAAAAAAGAGAAGCACCAAAAAATATAAAAACAGAAGTAGTAAGAAGTTGGTGAGATCAACGCTCACATACAGTAGCCAATCGCGAACAAGAGCAAAAGAGACAAAATCAAAAATGAGGCAAACAGACGAAACCTGCCAAAGAACCAATTAACAAAAAAAATTATACATGGAGACTTAACATGATTTCGTTATGTGTGTCGAATGCCGGATGATACCAAAATAGTGTTTGAAACGTGAAGGTCGGGAAGATACAAAAGAGGTAAACCATGGATAAGATGGACCGATAAAATCCCGACAGAAGAAGAGATGATAGGCCGACCATGGAGTGAAATAAAAAGACAGGAGATAAATAATACAAACTTAACTCCACCAGCCTTATACCTAACGGTAGAACGGATTCGGGATTGAGTAAATAAGTATGTGTACAAATTTCGAACCTTACAGTAATAATACTAAAAATAATAAATAATTGCCATGGCAAAACAAAACAATTAAGTTTTTACCGTAGATAATGTCTGTAAGTATTAATCAATTTTAACCGAATAACATTATTTACTACATCGTAAACCAGATCTGTACCTAATATTAATCCTATGAAAGTATTTTTATATTAAAAATTCACAAAGGCGGACGCAAGCGAGCCCTCGGGAAACAAAAATTTAGCTTTGTTTGTAATATCGTTTATAGTGTAGAGGCCAGGGGATCCACAATGGCCCCTTTAATTTACATGGATCCACCCAAGTTTTTTTTTATGTATGTTGAGTTCCTAAACAATAATTTTTAGAGTGGAAGTTAGTCCGGGTAGGGATGATTGTTATAAACAAATTATTGTTTAAATTTTTAAAAATGTAATTTTGCAAAACCAACTATTGGGTCGTATTCTTTGAGTAAGCAAAAAGGATCCCGGCTAAGTTTTACACAGGACGCTTAGTTTCCGAGATAATTGATGTTAAACAATTAAAAAATGTAATTTTTGCAATTTTTGAATGCTAATAACTTTTGACTAAATGAACTTTTTTCAATTTTCTTGACAGCGATCAAAAATTCGAATCGACATCTACAAGCTACAATCAAATACCTTATGAAAAAATCACGTTTTAATTGTTTATTTCGTCTATGAACAATATATATATATATATATATATATATATATATATATATATATATATATATATATATATATATATATATATATATATGTAATCGAAGGTTTTCGGGCATCCCGTGTATGTGCTGAGTCCCTCTCAGGACTGTAAGGCAGCTGACGTTTCGGTGAAATCTCATTCACCATTTTCAAAGCTCACTGTATGGCGTCTACGAGCGCTATATATATATATATATATATATATATATATATATATATATATATATATATATATAAATAAATGGTTTGATTATTCCGGGTTTCAAACTGTTCGTTCAAAAAATCGTTTTCAGGACGATTCGCCAAAATCTCATTTTCAAGTGGAGTCGTCTCATTACTCGCTGAGAACTGATGGTGAAGTCTGATGAATTTCAAGTTTTGTTTAGCTGGCTCGCTTTCTGATTGGACAAGTGGCTTCGTAGGCTCCTCCCCTCTGCAGAGTGCGATATATTTGATTCTTGTGTACCGTTCTCTCGTGTATTGGTTGATTTTCGTTGTTTTCTTTCTAGATTTTTTATTAATGTTTTCCATGTAGTTGGAGTATGTAAAGCATCGTCTCATTTATTCAGCTGTTCCGCTTTTTCGATTTCTAGGGCCTCTCTTATGATGCTTACCTTGTAGTTCTATACTGGTGCTATTTCTTTTGCTTTTTCAAAATCGATGGTGTGTCCGGTTATTTGGTGATGATGAAATAAAGCTGAGGCTGTCTGTTTGTTTATGTTCTTGAATTCTTGCTGATATGCGCCTGTTTGTTTGTCCTATATATATTTGATGGCAATCTGCACATAGAATACTGTAAACGCCATGATTTTCAAGGTTGGTCTTATCTTTGGGATTTCCCAGGATGTTGGCTATTGTGTTTTGTGATTTAAATATGGGCTGTATGTTGTGTTTTCTTAAGATTCTTCCGATTATGTCCGTAATTTTTTTTATGTATGGGATTATAGCTTTGTTCCTTGTTTGATCTTGGTCGTTGGTTTCTGTTGTGGTCTTCTCTTGCCTTTTTATGGCTTTCTTTATATTTAATTGTGAGAAACCATTCCGTTCTAGAGCTGTTGAAATATGTCTTATTGGTCTTGTTTTGTGTAGAGTTCTATTAGGCGGAGAGATCTTGATACTAGGGTATTGATTACTGCCTGCTTTTGAGAGGGATGATGATGTAACTCTGCGATCAGTATGTGTGGGTTTCCGATATACGCTAAAACGCACCGTGTTGTTGGGTTTCCTAGTTAATAACAGGTCCAAAAAAGGATGTTTCTTTTCTTGCTCGATTTCTAGCGTGAAATGGATTCTATAGTGGATATTGTTCAGGTATACACAAAAATCATCCAGGTGTTCTTTTCCATGTGGCCATATTATAAAAATATCATCCACATAGCGCTTCCAAAATTTCGGTTTTAAAGGTGCCTTTTGCAGTGCCTCTTGTTCGAAATATATCATAAAAAGTTTGGCTATGACTGGTGAAAACAAGGACCCTATAGGTGCGCCATCTGTTTGTTTGTATATTTGGTTATTGAACATGGAATATGCGTTTATAGGCAGTGTTCTGCAAGTTCAATTGCGTAGGCTGGAAAATCTTCGTTCATGGCGATTTTGTCCGTCTCATCCAGTGGTATGCTTGGATATAGCGATTTGATGTCGAAGCTTGCTAAGATGTCATTTTCTTTAAGGTGAATGTTTTTGACCATTTTAGTCAGATGTTCGGAGTTTTTCACAAAGGAGTCAACCAGTTCGACTTTTGGTTGCATGATACTTGCTAAATATTTTTCTAGTTTTTGTGTTGGAGATCCCACGGTGCTCACTATTGGTCTGAGTGGTGCATTTGTTTTCTGTATTTTTGGTAGGCCATAAAGTTTTGGACATCTACTTGATTTTTCTCTTGGTATTATAAATTTTTCTGAGTCCAGTTTTGAGGCTTTGATCTTGGCTTTCGTAGTTTTTTTCAAGGTGTGTTCTTGGATCTCTGTTTGCTTGTTTGTAAGAGGCGTCTTTGAGAATTTCTGACATTTTTTGCATATATTCGTTGGTGTTCATTACAACAGTGACATTTCCCTTATCTGCTGGCATTATTATTTTCTTATTCTTCCTTAAGGATGAGAGGGCTTGATGTTCAGCTAGTGTTAAGTTTGAGTTGGGAGGCCGGCTTGATTTCAAAATTTGCATCATATCTTGTCTGGCTTGTTCGGCATTTTCCTCAGGGATATTCTCTAGGGCAGCTTCTATATTCGAAATAATCTCTTCCAATGGGAAGTTTTTGACGTTACGGCAAAACTAAAACCTTTAGAAAGAACTAATTTCTCGGATTCTGTTAATTCGTAGTACGAGATGTTACGAACAACTTTGTTGCAGTCCAGTGTTTGCTTTGTGTGGGGAGTATTGGGTTGTTGTAGTGCCTCTTCTGTTGTTTTTTTTTGCTATTACCTGGGTGTCTGATTCCGTTCTCCAACAGGATACTTTTTCTATGTCATTCCACAGGAGATGATGGATTTTGTAGGTTAAAGCTAAGTGGACATTAGAAAGTTCTGTTTTATTCCTTGATAGGATTCTTCGTTTTTCTCGGATTTGTTCTCGAAAATTTTTAAAAATTTAAACAATTATTTGTTTATAACAGTCTTATCCCCAATCGGACGAGTTTTCACCATAAAGATAATTGTTCAGGGACTCAGAATACATAAAAAAAAACTTGGATGAGTTCATATAAACTAAAGAGGCCATTGCAAACCCCCTAGCGGCTACGCTATTAATCAAAATGAAAATTTGAATTGAGTTTCTATCAGTTGCTATGGTTTTGATCCACTATTTTTGGAAATAGAATTTACAACACGTTCTCGAAAATTAAAGCAAATTTTGGGATTTGTAAAATGAGCCAGATTTAGAGCTGAAAAGTAAAAAATAAAACTAAAAATTTTAATCTGTTATTTCAATTTTTAAAATTATTTATACAAAAATAATTCATTAGTATTCCACTGTTGTGCGAAAATGCAATATCTGCTGAAAATGGGGGAGAAAAATTTAATATTAATCAAAACTTCAGAACAAGAAGCCAAGTCAAAATATAATTTAATCCATCTTGTACATACAACTTTTTTGATAAGATCATTTTAAAAAGGAGTAATTGATTTCACATTGTATGCTCTTTGTTGTCTTCAATGATTTGTGTATTATTCGAAGTAAACAATGACAATCGCAACGAATTCTGATAAGATTTTGCAACGATCATTATCGATACCATTAATAATACTGACAGATGAAGGTAAGTCAATAACGACATGTACAAACAAAAATCGTCATTTCCTAGTAAAACAGAATTTAATAACAAATCTTGTATTTCTCTCTGCGAAACTTTCATCTCTGTAATTGAACTAAGTAGACATATATGCAAGGAAAAAATGGTCCAGTGCTAGTGTGACTAGCATGCCGATAGTTCCGTACCACCAACTATATTATTTGTACACTATTTTAAGTATCTAAGATGTCACCGCCTAATTATGTTTGTTGATAGTAGATTAACATAATGTTACGAACTTTATAGCGTAGTACATTTCATAGTACTAGTTTATGTTTGTAGTTTGTAGGGTTTTAGGTATATTGTCTAATATAACGAACTTTGTAGCGTTTTATATTTCATAGTATTAGTTTGTGTTCGTAGTTTGTAGGGTTTTAGGTATATTTTTTACGAGTTCATAATTTATTTAATTAATTTTAGCTTTGTTAATTTCCTCAGGAGACGTCTATGAAAGAAGGTCCGAAACTTTTTACAGAGTTCGATTTCCTTATTTTTAACATGGAACGCCGGAAATCTCCGGATTATGCCTTTTTCTTATTTTTATTACCCCATGTAGTATGGAAATCCTTCTAGAGAATTAGGGAATCTTCCTGCATCGACCAAAAGGGTATATAAAGGGTTCAGATCAGCTTTTGTGGACAGTATAGTTCATCGACGCAACTTGAATTAGTTTCAAGTGTCAAAATTAAGGTTGAGATTAAAAAGCTTTCAAAATAATAGAGTGTATTCAATAATACAGTGTGTGTTCGAAACTCGGCCGTCCGGAACAAATTGCTGTCAAAAGTGGGATTAAATCCAGAAGAGGTCAGTTCAGGTTATAAAATTAGAAAAAAGTAAATTGAAATTGTATGGCAGTTGAAACTAGAAAACAGAAAGCAAAAATGGAAGAACAACTTCAAGGTAGTTTAAATCAGATACTTGATGATGATACAAGACATGAAAACAAGCCAAGAAGAGATGAAACAAGAATTAAAAGAAGATATGACGAAAAATCAAAACGACATGAAACAAGAATTAGAGACAAGCCAAGAGGATATGAAACAAGAATTGATGACATTAAAGACAAGCCAAGATGATATGAAACAAGAATTAAAAACAAGTCAAGATGATATGAAACAAGAATTAAAAACAAGCCAAGATGATATGAAACAAGAATTAATGACACTGGAAACAAGCCAAGAAGAGATGAAAGAAGAATTAAAGACAAGCTAAGAGGATATAAAACAAGAACTAAAGGCAAGCCTGGAGGATATAAGACAGGAAATTTAAAAAAATCAAAAAGAGATGAAGCGCATAGAACAAGAAATGTAACAAAAGATTAGCAAAATTAGAGAAGACGTACATGGCGAAGTACAACATGACCTTCTGAAAATCCACAAAACTAGAACAACACTCCTACATCCACAGTCAGATGGAATGGTTGAGAGATTTAATATAACGCTGGACAATTACATCAAGATACAAGTAAATGAACAACAAAATAACTGGGATAAATGCATTCAGCCATTTTTACTAGTCTATCGTTCAGCCATTCACGAAGTCACTGGAAAAACACCTGCCAGCATAATTTTTGGAAAAGAATTACGTCTTCCAGTCGATTTTGAAGCAATTTGGGAAGACTACTCCAACCAAGTTAGTAAACGGCTGCAGGTCTTACACGAAGAAGTCCGTCAAAAGTTACAAATAGAAAGCGGCAGAATGAAGACCTGCTATGACCTCAAAGCCAATACTGGTGGATTCATAGTTGGTGAAAGAGTTTGGTTGTATAATACGAAAAGAACCAAAGGGAGTTCATCAATTTTAAAAGTCATGTGAAGATCCGTACAACGTAGTGACCCGACTAAACGATCTGGTGTATCGAATTCAGGAGAAGCTCACTATGTAGAGCGAAACGTCAGAAAAATTGTCAACTTTTTACAGAAATATATATATATATATATATATATATATATATATATATATATATATATATATATATATATATATATAGGTAATTAATGCATATTTGTCTAATTCTTTCTGTAATAACTGAATTTTCTTGAAACTATGTTTGTATTGAACCACCGGCATGATTGAGAACAGTCGTTTTCATAACACCCAAGTAACTGGCAGAGTTTCTTCGGCAAAAGATTTTCCATGATATTTTTATATTTTTCTTGAACTACGATTCCTTCATTTCTCACTAAGAAACTAGCTCCGTGCCAAAAAAAAAAGCAACCCCGTAGTTTAATATTTCCTCCGCCGTGTTCTAAGGTAAAAGTGATGAGTTTTGGGGTATTTCCTTTACCTCTTGGGAGTATTACGGATACTCTGCTATCATTTTCAATGCGATTTATCTTAGTTTCATCCGACCACTACATTTTAATCAACATACTCCCTAGAGAACTTCAGTCTATTTTGACGTTTTTTTTTAATTAAAAACGATTTATCAAAAAGCCTTTTTTTCTTAAAAGTTGCCTCTTTCTTACTACTTTACCAAAAATAATTCAACGGCAAAATGTCTTCGGGAAAAAATACTTGTTTCTGCAGGAAGTTCTTTTTTATTTGTGCTGATGTCATGTATGGATTTTTTTGGTGAAGTGAACAATGACTTAATTTAATCTTTTATTGTTATAGTATATAAGTCTTTGCTATCGTGGGACAATTTCATAGATGTCATGCGTTTGTTTTTAAGACCACCAAATATAATTTTTTTGTTCAAACGATTTAAATGTTTTGTTTCCTCAATCAAGCTGTCAGAAATTGAAGATTATCTTACACTGTTAAAATTTAATGTACATTCACTAATTAAATTTAATGATTTTGTACCTTAAATCGTGAATAAGTTACATGTAGTTTGAAATTAAAGCTTTGTACATTATATTTAATTGAATGCTACCTTAAATTTTAATAAAGTAACTGAAATTTAATGTATAATTACATTAGATTTAATGTAAAAGTTATTAAATTTAATGCATTAACATTAAATGCATTTAATAAACGGTTTATGAAACTTGCTTCTAGCACATTACCTTAAAATTAATGTGAAGTTTTTTTACAGCATACGGTTAGAAGAATCACAACTTTTTTTTATACCCATCGCAGAAGTTCTTAAAAACTGATTAATTCAAAGCCTTAAAATAACGGTAGCGGGTAGACACTTGATCCCGACATCGATAATTCATTTAAGTACAAAATGGTGGACTATGACCTAAAATGTTCTATTAGTTTTCTGGTGATTTGATCTTTATGACAGAATAGGTTTTCTTTTGGTGGAGCTCTTTGAGAAAAACACTACCAATTCGTGCTATGCGACCCAAAAGTATGAGTATTTTTAAAAATCAAAATTTCTGTAAGAAATAAGAAATCTATTGTCGTAGTAATGCCCCTCATGTTAAGAGCATATAACTAACGAACGATTTGCGACCACCTAAAATGTACGGATGTTTAGTCCCGAAACCGGTAGTGGACTCATCAGTGGGATCCACCGGTATCTTTCTCAGACATTCTTGTACTTTCCACAAACGTGGACCTCTATTTAAGTCCAGTTTTTGCTGGAAAGTGATGGTAAGATGTTGGTTCTACAACATGCCCCCTCCCCTAAGGCATTTGCTTTCCGGCTTTAATTGTCGGACAGACTCTCACTTCTGGAAAGGAATACTGATGTTGGAGAAACGCTGAACCAAATGTGTTGAAATCACAGAGATTATGAAGAAAAATAAATTCTTTTTTTAATTGAAAATCATTGTCTTTCATTGTCAGGCCGAGAACTTTGTATTATCCTTTCAGAGAAAATGAAAGATATACGAGGGCGGTCTGATAAGTACTTAGCTTTACCGTCCGATGGCGCCACTATCACAAGAGAAATTTACTATCGTGTAGTACATTCTCGTAGACAGCTACTGTCAAAATTTCAACCGAATCGAACTCGCAGTTCTGTTTTGACCGCGTGTGGAAGCGGGCTTGTCCGCGGATTTTAGAAAAATGGAAAAAGAGCAATATCGGTTGGTGATTCGATTCTTGTTTTTGGAAGGGAAATCAAAGAGCGCCTGGATGCGGTATACGGTGACTCCTCTCCTTCGATGGCGACCGTCAAAAATTGGTTTAACGAGTTTCAACGTGGTCGCACGTCGGTTTTTGATGAGCCACGCGCAGGTGCCCTAAAAACGGCTACCACGGAGGGTAACGTGACAAAAATCCACGATCTCGTATTGGCAAACCGCCGATTGAAGGTACGCGAGATAACTGAGACAGTAGGCAACTCAAAAGACTGCGTGGGTCATATCTTGCATGAAATTTTGGGCATGAGAAAGCTGTCGGCGCGCGATGGGTGCCGCGTTTGCTCACTCCGGACAACAATCACAACCGTGAGACCACTTCAGAGCAATGTTTGACGCTGTTGAAGCGCAATCCGAAGGAGTTTCTGCGTCGTTTCGTGACCGTCGACGAAACATAGATCCACTGGTACACATCAGAGACCAAGGAACTGTCGAAACAGTGGACTTCACCCGGCGAAGGTGCTCCGAAGAAGGCGAAGACTGTCCTATCGACCGGAAAGGTGATGGCCACCGTTTTCTGGGATTCACAGGGCTCTACTATGCCGAATTATTGGGCCGAATTGCAGAAAAGATGCCCCACTTGGCGAAGAAAAAAGTGCTCTTCTACTATGACAAAGCACCGGCTCACACCTCCGCCGTCGCCCAAATAGGTCGAATTGGGCTACGAACTGCTGCCCCATCCATCGTATTCTCCAAATTTGGCCCCATGGGACTTCTTTTTGTTTCCAAACTTGAAAAAGTCACTCGCGGGGCAGAATCTGAAGAGGTTATCGCCGCCACGGAGGCCTACTCTGCAGACCTCCAGAAAACGTATTTTTTCAGACGGGTTAAAGAAGTTGGAGCATCGCTGGGTCAAGTGTATCGAGCTAAAAGGAGACTATGTTGAGAAATAAATCGCCACTTTTCCAAAATTTTCATTTTTCTTATGTAGGCTAATTACTTATCGGACCGCCCTCGTATACTGCAGTTGTTTCCTGCGAATGTTGCTCTCGGTTCTATACAGCTTCACTGATGAAACCATAAGGTGGTCGAAAGGTGGAGAGAAGACTAGAGTTGTATTTGCAAGAAACAAACCCTTTGTATATATATTCTTTCCTTTTCCCTGCTTGAAACATATAAACAACCAAAAGTATGAGTAGTTTCACAAACTAATAAAAAAAATTAAATCCTTGCCTGCCGGAAACAAGCTTATATTCCCATAACTCCGCATTTAATATGATGTGATAATCACCGATTGGTACGAAATAATAAAATAATAAATTTTTTTACCACAAAACGAAAAAGTATATATTTAGGTATGCAACAACGAACCAGTAAACTGCAACCGGAGAGTTCCTCGCGTTAAAAACATCATAACGAAATTCGATGAAAAAAGAATTAGGTAATTTACGTTTGTTAGCTAAACAACCATTCTTTAGAATTATTCAATACGACCTTGAACCTTGCCAAGAGGATGTTCAACTTCTTGTTAATAATATAAACGGTATAGTGTCGTTTTGAGAATTCGTGCACTTCTATGTTAATTGTTAGGGACCCGGCAATAAATATAAAGGAAGGGGATAAATAAGGTCAGTCTGCTGTTTGCCTCTTTGCTTGTTTGTCAGTCAGTCATACCCGGATATTTCGTTATCTTGAATTAAATATTTATTATGGAGATTACACAAAAATTTGCAGGTTAGATAACACAACATAATCTGAACTAACCTGTACGCTGACGTCGTAACAAAGAGTGTCGTATCTGCATTTTTGAGATTGATGCGGTTGTTGTGTTTTAGGGATATCCTAAATCTGTTTTTTATGTTAAAATGCTCGATCTGAATCCTTAGTTTTCTAAAAAATACATATACGTTTTCCATAAGATGATGTAATATATCAGGTATTCAATTTTAAAAAACAAAACGTAACCAACAATTATTTCTTATATCGCAATTTTGCGAATTTATATTATCAATGAGACAAGGCGACCTTAGATTTTGGGGCAACAAAATCTGGACTAATAAAGCAAAATTTTCGAAAAATTACCTTTTTAACAGAACAATTCCCATTGGAGTGATTCAAATCTTCATGCAGTAAGATTATGGAATTTTCAAGAAACCTGGAAATTTAACGTATTTTGTGCTGTATAAAATGAAGGAATAGTAACACTACATTTTTATGAAGAAAAATTTAATAGCAATTCATTAATAATACAAAGCAAATTACGTCCCAATTCTAAATTATATATTAACTTTTGTAGGAGAAAGATATTTAAATATTTTAGAAGAGTTAGACAATTAATATTTAAGTAATTTATCTCTGGCGGAACACTTCTTCTTCTTCTTCCTCTTGTTATAGGCTTACAGCCTGTTTTTTCCAACTCAATCATTCATCTCATTTGATGTTGAAATCCAGGACTCTCTCCATCTTTTAGGTGGTCTACCTATTGGTCTTCTGGTTTCCGGTGTTCCATCTCGGGCGATTCTTGCTATCCTATTTTGCGCCACTCTTCCTACGTGCTCATTCCAGGCTCTTCTGCGCTTCCGTCCCCATCTTACTATATCCTGCATTCCATGTTCCTCGCGTATTGTTGAATTGCGTATGTGATCTCTTAATGTGTATCCCGATATTCTTCTTAGTACTTTCATTTCGGCAGTTCTTAGAATTGATTTTGTTTTTGAGTTGTCAGCTCTCGTCTCTATTGCGTACGTCATTATCGGTCGAATACAGGTCTTGTAGATTTTTGTTTTTGCGTCCTTGCTCATGTATGTGTTGTGCCATATTATATCCACCAGGCTTCCTCAGATTCTATTTGCCTTGTTTACTTGCTTTCTTACTTTTCTTGTTCTGTCTTGATTTGCGGATATCTCAACTCCTAAGTAATTAAAGGTCATGAGTTGTTCTGTTGGTTTGTCATCCACTACTAGTTTGCATCTTAAGGGTACTTTGCTTATTACAATTGACTTAGTTTTATCGATGGATATTTTCATGTTAAATTGCTTGCTTATGGTGTGGAATGCAAATAGAAGTCTTTGGAGGTCGTCTTCATTTTCCGAGACTATGACGGCGTCATCAGCGTAACATATTATTGTTATTGCCCCGGTATTCATTCTGTACCCTGGTGCCGCTCTTTTGACGTTCTCAATTATTTGGTCCATTACTATGTTAAACAGTAATGGACTCAGAGAGTCCCCCTGTCGTATGTCCGACGCTATCGGTACATTCTTAGTTAGGTTGCCGCTTACTGAGATTTGTGTTTTGGTGTTGGAGTTTAGCTGTTCAACTATGTTAATTAAATTGTTTAGGATGCCTTTAATTCGCATTATTTGCAGAATATCATCCAGTCTCACCCTATCAAAGGCTTTAGTCAGATCTATAAAGCACATAAAAGCCGGCTTAGTAAATTCAATAGATTTCTTTGCTATCTGTCTTACGATGAATATGGCATCTACTGTAGATCTGTTTTTGCGGAAACCTTGCCGTTCTTCTGATATTCTGCAATAGTCAGTTATTAAACCTTCAAGGATTTTGGTGAATAATTTCATTATTGAATTTAATAAAGTTATTCCTCTATAGTTTTCCGTGATCTTCCTATCACCCTTCTAGAAAATAGGTACTGTTATACTTTTCTTCCAATATCGGGGTATCTCTTGGTCTTTAATTATTTTGTTAAAGAGTTTTGTTAGTTCTTCGTGTAATGCATTTCCACCATATTTAATTAGTTCGTTGGGAATATTGTCGGGTCCTGGGGCTTTTCTCGTCTTTAATTTGGCTATCGTGTCTTTCGTCGTTTGGAGGCTTACTTCCTTGGTGTATTCGTCATATTCAGATGCATTTTCGGGTGGGTAGTTGTTCTGTTGTGATTGATCTGCATTTCCATATAGTGTTTTAAAGTGTTCTTCCCATTCGTGCTCAGAAATTTTTTGGGATTGTGTATATTCGTTTATATCCTGTTTCCTTCTTTTGATCATGTTCCATACCTTCTTTTGTGCCCCGTACAAGTCATGTTCCATATCTACTGTGAACCTTCGCCAATATTCGTTTTTGATTTGTCTTATGTCGGCGTTTACTCTGCTTCTTATTTCTTTGTATCGATTGTGTTCTGTTTCTGACTTGTTATTTCAGTATCGGAGGTAAGCCTGTCGTTTCTCTGCTGCCAATGATTTCACCTCAGGAGCATACCAGTGCTTAGCTGACGGCTTAGAATTTGTGTTGACTTCTCTGTATCCCAATGCTTCCTCGGCCGATTTATCTACATTTCCTCTGATTTTTCCCTAGCTTTCTTTAACATCATCTGAATCTTTAATAGAGTTGTCTTTGATCTTTTCTGCAAGTCTCTTTTTATACAAGTCTTTGGTTGATTCATCCCTTACCGATTCAATGTTTAATTTATTTTTAATATTCGGTGGCTTTTTCTTTTTGTGTTGTATTTTAAGTCTTAATTTGCATAGTACCAATCCATGATCGGATCCTATTTCTGCAGATGTTAAGCTACGGACGTCTAATACTTGTGTTGGATGTAAAACTTTATTTGATATCACATATTCTATTATTGAATTTTGTCCTCTGGTATTGTGCCAGATTATTTTGTGTTGAGGCTTATGGGGGAAGAATGTATTATTTATTCTCATGTTGTTGCTTGTGCAGAAATCAATCAAGATTTCGCCATTTTCGTTAATATGTTCTTCGTTGGCGGAACACATGCAATTTTTTTACAAACAGGATGACACTCTACCACATGGAACCGTTTCAGTTATCAACTTCTTACAAGAAACATTTTATGACAAGTGGATTGTCAACAGTGGACCTTTTCTGTAGTTTCCTAATTTGACTGTCTTAGATTATTTTATATGGGGAACGATTAAAAACATCGTTCATTGTAATCCAGTAACAACCATGGAGGGAATTTTGCCGTAGCAGGCATGACTGCGCCCATCTCAGTCACACACCACTGCATTTACTTTTAGTATAAAGAGTCATGTAGCTAAGGGATTTATTTAGTTTCACTTGAAAACGGCTAGAGATAACTACTAGCCGAAACGTCGTGCTATTCAACAAAAATAAAGACAATGGAAGTCCAACAGATACCTACTACTTCGCAAAAAACATCATTGTCTATGACCTACAAACAAAAACTTTAATTAACGTTCAAGGGCTATTTTCCTAATAAACCTATTATATCTGATCGAAATTAATTTTTGGCTCAGTGTAAGAAATGAGTATCCTGTTTTGGCGGAAAAAGCCATTAACGTTTTATTGTCCTTTTGTACAACATATAGATGTGAAAAAAGATTTTCAACATACATTTACCTGAAAGTACAGAAACAGGTTAAATGCAGAAGCTGATCTAAGACTCAAACGTTCAGACATCGAAACAAATTTTGAATTTCTTTGTTCCATCAAACAGGCAAAAATATCCCATTGAGAGTATTTTTCAAGATCTGTATTACTGTATTCATTTTGTATTAATTATTTTTTGTAAGTTAAGCTATTACTTTAGTTTTAATAATGTTTGTCTGGAAATGTTTTACCATTATGTTTTAGTTTTTCGTTATGAACTGTTTGTTATTCAAGATGGAAACTAAATTTTAATAACCCGTTACGTTTCATTTACTATTCCTAATGACCACACAGGGGGTTCGCCAATTTATTCTGGTCTTTAGAAAGGGTTCGCAAAACAATAGAAGTTGGGGACCGCTGCCCTGGACCAATAGTAGTATATTTTATACTGATTGTATAGGCAGAGGTGGTGAATAATTTTCCTAGGATTCCTGTTATGTTACCAGGAAATTTGGCTGGTGATTCATTACATACAAGTACGACAAAATATCTCGTGGTTCTCCACATCTTGCTGTAAATGTTATTTACATCACAACTCCTAATTGCTGGATAGGTCGGGGTTGAGATGCTCTTGTTCAATGGGCACCCCGTTCTCCAGACTTTACCCCCATGGATTCGGTAAAGGAATGTATAAATACTTTGTGTATATGGTTCCCATATTAAATGAGAATCATTTAAGGGCAATAATCCTTGAAACTGACGGTCGGTTTAGATTCAAGCCAAATGTTTTTCAAAGTCGCGAGATTTTTTTTAATAAAAAGAGCTCGTAATGTAGGTTTCAAGAAAATTTAGCTAATTAATAAACTGGCTATCGTACAGCCAAAAGGGAATTAAACGCAAAAGAATTATCAACTTAAATGAATTGTATGAAGTAACCGAGCACAAATGGGACCATAATCTTGGAACCATGTTAACTAATTCAGTCTGTGTAATGAAAACAGATCAATTTCACCAAAAAATTTATTACAGATATCTGAAGGGGAGGGGTCATATGGGGGAGGGGCTAATAAATGATAAATATGTAAAGAGGTACTGTCGGATCGGCTCTGCAAAGTCAGAAAACTGGATTTTTTGCTGTAGAATTCTCCGATGATATTTTAGAGAAAAGTTTTACTGGTGAAAGTTATCGGTATTGAAAAGACTTTTAATTTCATGTTTTGTACGTCAAAAACGCGAAAAACAACTTATTGTACTATTTTATAAATGTTAGTAACTTTTAAAATAATGGCCGAAAGTGACATACAACTCCTTGATGATGAGGCCATTATGGATCTTTATAAGTGTACAAAAGTTCAGCCAGATCCGTGTAAGAGTTTATGAGCAATGTCAGTTCCTTATTAAAAACACCAAAAGTTTAAACAATTGTTGCTAAGAAGATAATGCTTCTAAAGACTTTTTAAAAGTAAAATAGATCAAAAAAAAAAAGTTCAAATTACATGGAAAGTTAAAAAAAATATAGTTATCCCAAAATTGTTAAAAAAAAAGGAGTTAAAAAAGAGATTTTTTTGCTTAGAAACAATTAAAATAAGTTTGTTTTTTTTTCATAGTACAAATTTGTTATCGAGCGGGCGTAAAGGGGTTTTGGAAACCCCGGATTTTGGAGGCAAAAAAACGCTCGACGACCAATAGGAGCCAAGAAAGACATTTTTTTTAAAATCATATCTCTATTGTTTATAAACATTAAAAGTCGTGGTTTTCACAGATTTTAAACGAAGATCTATATTTTATGATGCAATGAGTAAATATATACAATTTATGTATTGTGCATGAAGTGACAGTCCTTTAAAATGAAGGTACTTGCAGAAATAAGCTGTGGCTGGTGCGGCACTATTATGATATCGAACCTTCAAATTGGAGAGCGCTGCAAAATTTAACACTATCTTGGGTTCTAGGCAACGTAGAACATTCTTTTTTTTAAACTAGGATAGCTTAACGAAATATGAACAATTGGCTAATTTTCATTACCGTGGGAAATTGGGAAATGCCGGAAGATTGACATGTTTTATTAACCAAAATTTATTTACAACATAAATACTAAAATTTTGCAATACACTGTTACTTCTACTTTAATTTTGCTATAAACATTATATTCCCATAATAAAATTTTTCCGAGTTGAATTTTCAATCATTATATATATATATATATATATATATATATATATATATATATATATATATATATATATATATATATATATATATATATATTCCCGATTTTGGTAATAAAAAGTAGCCATATTTCATCGAGTTACTCCATTTAAAAAAAAATGAAGGTCGTACGTTGCCTAGAACCAAGATACTGTTAAATTTTGTGGCGCGCTCCAATTTGAAGTTCCGATATCATAATAGTGCTGCCCGAAAACTGAGCTCCAAGCTGTTCCCCCACCACCAATCACAGCTCATTCTTGCAAGTACCTTCACTTTAAATGCACTTCATGCACAATATATAAATTTTATACTTATTTATTGCATAAATAGATCCTCGTTTAAAATCTATGAAAATGTCTATCTTGTCTATTAATCACAGAGCGTTTTGTTATTCTAAAATCCAGAGTTTTCAACCACCTTTACAGTCCACCTATTAAGCAGTCTGTTCCATGAAAAATAACAAAGTTATTCTAATTGTTCATGCGCAAAAAAAAGCACTTTTTCTTTAACTCCTTTTTTAACAACAATTTTGGATTAAATATATTATTTTTTTAACTTTCCTTGCAGTTCGACCTTTCAGGGATCCATTTCACTTTTAAAAATGTCACTAAAAACATTATCTTCTAACCAACAATTGTTTAAACTTTTGATGTTTTTAATAAACAATTGACATTAACCATAAACTATTCAACCGATCTGGTTGAACTTTCGCCCATTTATAAAGACCCATTATGGTCTCATCATCAAGGTGTTACATGTCACTTTCGGTCATTATTGTAAAAGTTATTAACATTTATAAAATAGTGCAAAAAAGGGGGGTTTTCCGCCATTATCTCGATAAATTTTTTATCTATTTTAACGTACAAAATATTGAATTAAAGGTTTTCCCAATACGTACAATTTTCACCAATATAACTTTTCTATAAAAGATCATCGGAAAATTCTACGGGTAGAAAATCGAATTTTCCTACTTTGGCCGTTGTTTATAAAAAAAAACCAAGCCGATCTGGCAGAACCTTTTTACGTATTTATTATTTACTAGCCCCCCCCCCATTAATTTAAAATCTTCAAATATCTATAATAAATTTTTTCGTCTTTTTTTAGATAGATTGCACTGCAAAAAGGAAATGCATTAAATTTAACATAAATGTGCTGGAATCAAATTTCACGAACGATTATTTAATGTAATACAATAAATTTAATAATTTATATTAATCTAAATTAACTTATTCCATTACATTTAATGTTATCATACATTAGATTTAAAGCTTGATTATTACTTTTCAAGGTGACTATTTACATTAAATATACAGCCAGTGTTCTTTAAATTTGAGATATGTTATCACATATTTAATGCACCAACATTAATATAGGTTCAAAAAATTCTGAAATTAACAGGAAAAGGTGGACATTTTCCCATAGGTAGTGTCCGCCATCTAGACCAGTTTCGAACTCATTGGTTCCCGTCAGCCGGGTTGCCAGATGATTTTATTTTATTTCCCTAGATTTTTGACAAAAAATTCCCTAGATTTCCTTAGGCAAGTTCACTGTAATCTTCAATTTATGACATTCTAATTTACGGCACTATTATGTCGGTAAAAACATATCCAAGTGTTGACATAGGATCAGACCATAATCCCCTAGTCGCCAAAAACAGATTTAAAATGAAACTCATTAAAAGAAGAATAGACACTGCAAAAAGTAACATTTCCAGACTCAAGGATACAAACATAAAACAACTCTTTACGGAAGATATCAATAAGAGATTATTGAACGTCAAAGAGGTGATTCTCCAAAACGCAGAACCAGAAAACAAATGGCTTTTAATCAGTGGCGGCGCGTTCATAAGTGCTGCGGAGCTGCAGAACACACATAATTTCGACAAATTATATATTTTTTAATGTAGTGTATCCCTAAACTAAACAATAAAAATATTAAATTATTTCTCTAATAGCATTGGCAAAATGGCAAACAAAACACCGCAAGTTTTCCGGCCTGAACACTCGAGCGTAGGGCCGCCGCTTACGAGCCCGCCGCGGATTTGGGTTCACAGCTAATGATTTCTGAAAACAAAGCGAGTGATTGGTTTAACGCTGCACGTGGCTTAATACGGCGATTTATGGAAAATTTGCGGCTGCAGGACGGCAGCACCCAGCAGTGGTTTTGTAATTTTATATGCGCGCGGCCGGCTATTTGTTTTGTCCTGTTGTTTTATTTAGTTTAATTATAATGAATTCGATCGAGTTTTTGCAGAGTCATAGTTTTAGCTCTTTGGCATACGAGGACAAAATTAAAATTAAAGAACTTGGTCGATCGACACCACAATTAAACATTGAAATTAGCGGTTCAAGTCGAAGCAAAACATACAAACGCCAGTTTAATGACACGGTTTATAACAATACAAAGTGGTTGTGCGGTTGTGACAAAAAACACGCGCTTTTTTGTTTCCCTTGTATTTTGTTTGGAGGTGACAAATCGTGGACAGTTACGGGTTTTAGAGATTTGGGACATTTAAGCCAAAACATTAAACGGCACGAAGGAACACAGAAGCATATTTCCAATACGGTAAGCCTGGCATTATTAGGAAACATAAACATCCAAAAGCAATTGGATAATGCCTACTGGATTAATGTAAAACGGCACAACGAACAAGTTGATAAAAATCGTTATGTGCTATCGCGTATTATTGATTGTATAAAATTTTGTGGAACGTTTGAGTTAGCCCTCCGTGGCCACGATGAAAGTGACGAGTCTGATAATCCCGGAATCTTTCGTGGATTGGTGAATTTTAGTGCAGATCTTGACAACGTTTTCCAAAAACATTTAGAATCTGCTACGTTATTTAAAGGTACATCAAAGGACATGCAGAATGAACTATTACAATGCATGCTGGAGGTATGTAGAGAAAAAATCTCTGATGAAATAAATGAATCAAATTATTTAGCAGTTCTGGCAGATGAAACTAGTGATGTTGCCTCAAAATTTCAAATGGTGGTCGTTTTACGATATGTACATCAAGGAAGCCCAGTTGAAAGATTTTGGGGTTTTATAAATCCTGAGCAACATGACGCTCAATCTTTAGCAGCCTGTATTAAATCCGTTATAGATCCATTCTTAACGAAAGATTTCAACAAGCTGATTGCACAAACCTACGATGGCGCTGCTGTTATGAGTGGCAGACATAGAGGAGTACACACAGTAATCAAGGAAAAATATCCCCAGGCACATTTTGTTCACTGTTACGCTCATCAACTCAACTTAATAATGGCCCAGGCAGTGTCTCAAGATACAAAAGTGCGGGTATTCTTTTCAAATGTAGATGACGTTGTAAATTTCTTTTCGAATTCTCCTCAAAGAATGGATGTGTTAAACGAAGTAGTAGGGAGAAGATTACCACGCGCCGTTCAGACTCGGTGGAATTTTAAAAGCAGAGCAATAAACGTTATTTATGAGCACAGAAATTCTTTAATAGAATGTATGCAAGAAATTCAACGGAGGTTTGCTAATAGAATAGTCGTAAGTCAGGCAGTTGCTATAGAACGTTCGCTTAATGATGAATCATTTCTGTTTTGGCTAAATATTTTTCATCATGTTATGCCGCATGTTGACATTTTATATAACCAACTACAAACAAGGAAAGCCGATTCGGTAGAAATTAAAAACTGCGTCGATACTTTTGAAAAGTGTATCCAAGAGTTGAGAGATAATATTGACGGGGTAATAGACAGAGGAAATCTTCTCAGACAGGATTTGGAGCCCACTGTTAAACGAATTTGTCTTTCAAAAGAGAACCTTCGTGCGGCAGCATTAGAAGTTTGCGACACAATAATTCATACTGCCAAAACTAGATTTGATTATGTAGATCATTTAGCAGTCGCGACGTTATTTACATCTGAATTGTTCGAGAAGTTTTCAAAAAAATTTCCAGATGGGATATTAAACTCTGTGCTAACTATGTACCCTTTATTTGAACTAGAACGCCTAAAGACTGAACTGTCCATAATTTACATAAGGCCAGATTTTAGGAATCTTAAAGGGGCAGTAGCATTTTTAAATTTACTTACATCTAACAATTTGGATGAGTCTTTCAAAGAAACTGTCAAGTTATTACAAATAATTATAACTATTCCTATGACAACGGCAGAGGCAGAAAGATGTTTTTCTACTTTAAAAAGAGTTAAAACTTTCCTACGCAATACCATGGGTGAAAGTAGATTATCCGCACTTTCTATGCTGTCAATAGAAAATGCCTTTATTAGAAAAGACCCCAATTTTAATGAGAAAGTAATTGAGAAGTTTGCAAGAGCTAAACAAAGACGTATTGATTTGATATATAAAAAGTGAACTTTAGATTTTTTTAAACGTTTAAATTTTTGTTGTTGTTTTTCGTTTTTTGACATTTATTGCCCCTTATATTCAATGTGCTACCAGGTTACCACCTGCGACAAAAGGATTGCATGTTGCATGTTTGTACCTTGTACCAGAGCTTAGAAGGAATACAGGTAGGTCTAATAATTCTTTTTTTGCTTTGCGTATTTCGCGTATTTTCAATGCAGAACACACCCTTGAACATCCCACACGCCGCCACTGCTTTTAATGAAAACATAAATAGAGGAAAGTCAAAGAGAAATACTAACTCCAACAAGATATAGAAAGCGGCAATGGATGACAGAGGAGATACTGGACCTAATGGATGAGGGACGACAATTCAAAAACAGAGATACGCAAAAGTATAAAGAAATAAACAAGCAAATCAAATACAAGATTAGACTAGCGAAAAATAAATGGCTGCAAGAAGAATGTGAAGAAATAGGAGAGTATCAGAGAAAACATGATAGTTTTAATATACACAAAAAGATAAAAAAGATAACTCATAGTAACAGAAAGAGAGAACCGACACTGCTTAAGAATGCAAAAGGCAAGCTAATCTTAGACACTCAAGAGAAACTTAAAAAATGGACAGAATACATCAAAGATCTGTTTAAAGACAGAGGTCCAGATCAAATCCCAGTAGAAATCTTAAAATGCATGAATGATGATACCATGGATATATTATTAGATCTGTTCAACACAGTATATAAAACGGGGAATATACCCAGAGAATGGTTACTCCACCTTTTGCGCTATTCCAAAAAACAAAAATGCAAAAGACTGCAGCGAATATAGAACAATATCTTTGATAAGCTATGTACTCAAGCTGTTTTTAAAAGCAATACACGGACGCATTTATAAAGAAATTGAAAAGGGGATAGATGATAGTCCGTTTGGATTCAGAAATGGTATAGGCACCAGAGACGCATTGTTTGCACTTAATGTGCTTTCACAGAGGTGTATGGATATGAACACCGATATACACATTTGTTATATTGACTTCAAGTAGGCTTTTGATAAAATTAGACATGAAAAACTAGTCGAGATTCTAAGAAGAAAAAATATAGACAACAAAGACTAACCTATATTGGAATCAACGCGCACAAATAATAATAGGTAACGAAACAAGTCCGGAAATTTAAATAGGAAGGGGAAGGAAACAAGGATGCATTATGTCACCCCTACTATTCAATGTGTACAGTGAATCGATTTTCGAAGAAGCACTGTTAACGAAAGGTAAGGGAATAATAATAAACGGAAGACCTGTACACAACATAAGATTTACAGACGACACTGCTATCATAGCTAGCTCCGCTGAAGAACTCCAAGAACTAGTGAACGAAACAAATAACGTTTGCGAGCAACACGGATTAAAAATGAACACCAAAAAGACCAAATATATGGTAATAACTAAAAAACAAAACATGCAAACAAGCATAAAGTTGCGAGGTGTGAATTTAGAAAAAGTGCAAAAATACAAATACTTATGCACATGGATAACAGCAAATAATGAACAAACAACAGAAATTATAACGAGAATAGAAATGGCAAGTGGTGCGTTTGTAAAACTGAAAACCATTCTGTGCAGCAGAGACATCACTCTAGAACTAAGAATGAGAATTTTAAGATGTTATGTATTTTCAGTGCTGCAGTATGGGTTGGAAGGCTGGACACTAAAACAAGAACACATAAATAAACTGCAAGCGTTTGAAATGTGGTGTTACAGAAGGATGTTGAGAATATCTTGGACGGAGAGAAAAACAAACGTAGAAGTATTGCTAGCGATGGACAAAAATTATGAAATAATTAACAACATAAAAATAAAGAAACTGCAATATCTTGGACATATAATGAGAGGCCAGCGATACGAGTTGCTTAGATTCATCATGCAGGGTAAAATAGAAGGAAGAAGAAATATCGGAAGAAGAAGAATTTCATGGTTGAGATATTTGAGAGAGTGGTTCAATTGTAGCTCAGTAGAACTTTTTCGAGTAGCGGCAAATAGAGTGAGAGTGGCAATGATGATACCCAACCTCCGATAGGAGATGGCACTTGAAGAAGAAGAATTTACGGCAAGCACTATTTTATGATAGAATTCTTATCTATTTTACATGCCTTCTCTGTTCTTTACCCCTACCATATTTCACGTATTCGTCGCGGTATTTGAAATTAACGAATTGACGCCCAACATGTGACGTCGCCGCGATGTGATTGGTCGCTTTTACACCGGTAAGTGAGTTATAGTTTTAATAATTTTTAATATATTTTTTAAGTTTATTTATCTACAAATAATAAATCTAAACTTTAAAAAATGTGAAAGTGTGTACTTAATATACTCAATCGCTAAACGATTCTAAAAAATAAACATAGCATTTTTTAAAATGTATGATGGATTTTTGTTCTCTCGATACAAAATTTCTGATTTAAATATCTTAACCATTTCCGGACTAATACAGAAATTAAAACAATTGCTTGAATAACAAATTTGTAGTATGCAAAATCACACACAATGTGTCCGGCAACGTTGCGTATTTTTTTACCAAAATTGCATATTACATAAAGCGGTCGGGATTTCCCCGGTAGTTTACCGACTAAAAGCCAGATATCATGGGAAATCACCGAAATTTCTTAATACATATACAATTGCATTCAAGATTTGTAAGCTGTTTTTTATGTCAACGCGTAAAAAGAAACATTATTTATTGGTTTTTATATAATAATTAGAAAAATTGGATCTTATTCAAAAATTCCTTAAAATAGACATAATATTTCCTTTTTCCCTATATGTCGCAAAATTCCCCAGATCTAAGGAAATTTCGCTAGGTCTGGCAACCTTACCTCACCATAACAAAATTAATTCCTTTAAGCAACTTATATCATACTAAACAAAAAGTTCAATGCAAGTTGCGCTATCTCCCGAAATCTCATGCAATATATATTGAATAAGAACGTAAATTCCTTTAGTATTAGGGTATATGTGAATTAATTTTAATGTGAAGAAGTTAAAATATTTTTTCAGTTACTTTATTGAAATTAAAGATACCATTTAATCAAATCAATGGCAGAATTTTCGATTCCAAAAAAACTGATCCACCTTACTAAAGTATGCGTAATTGGATGTAGATCCAGGGTACGAATAGGTAAGCAACTCTCAGAATCGTTTGAAATAAACAGTGGCCTAAAACAAGGAGACGCACTGTCACCCCTCCTCTTTAATATAATCCTGGAAAAAGTAGTGAGAACAACACAAATTAGAACAGAACTAATAACAGTAAATGGACCAAAATTACTACTAGCATACGCGGACGACATTGATATTGCTGGAAACACCGTCACCAATGTAAAGGAAACTTTCAACAAAATAGAGATAGAGGCAAGGAAAACCAGTCTAATGGTCAATGAGGAGAAAACCAAATACATGTGCATAAACAGACAAAAGAATCGAGATAGAATAGGACAAAATGTAACAATAGACACAAATAACTTTGAAAGAATGGAGCGTTTAAAATATCTCGGAGCGACAATCACCGCAGATAACGATATCACAGAGGAAATAAAAGGGAGAATTCAGGCAGCAAACAGATGTATGTATAGTCTCAACAACACCATCAGATCCAAGAACCTAACACGAACCTCAAAAATCAGGATATATAGAACAGTGATTAGACCAGTGCTCATGTATGGCTGTGAGACGTGGACGCTGACAAAAGCAATGGAAATGAAACTTAGATGTTTTGAGAGGAAAATCCTTCTAAGGATTTTCCTGACCCTAGCACAATACTAATCAATACCGAATAAGAACAAATGCCGAGGTCAAACAGATATATAACGCTAGCGACATCGTACAAGAAATTAAATCCCAACGCCTAAGACTGGCTGGCCATGTCCATAGGCTCCCTAATAACCGCCTTACCAACTTAATTTGGGAGGAAGCCCCGACAGGGAAAAGATCCTTAGGACGCCCAAAAATGCAATGGAGAGATAACATATGGTCAGATTTAAAAACAAAGGGGTTACCCACTGACCCAACTATCATGGACGACAGTGTGAGATGGAAGCAAGTTGTGCAGTCAGCCAAGACCTACCCCGGGTTGTAGGGCTACTAAAGAAGAAGAAGATTTAATCAAATTTAATGTAGAACGAACTGATATTTAAATGAATTGCTTTAAATTTAAAGTAAATGTAAATTATTCACGATTTTAAGAACAAAATCATTAACGGACATTAAATTTGCATTAAATTTAAAGTTTTTTTTAACAGAGTGAAGTAAACATTTAGTTGAGTGAATGCGTAGCAAATGCTGGGCCATTGTTCAAAACAAAAATTATTCAACGAAATATCAAGCTTTGTATTACATATTAAGAAATGTATTTATGTTTCAAAATGGTTCTTTCATTATAGTTTTTATGTCAAAATTAGTGTTTCTAATTAGTTGTACAAACATATAAAATATTTATTATAAGTATTTTATCTAAAAGGTATATATAAAGGCATCTTTTGTGTTTGATTCATTTTTGATTAAGATAAACAAATTTCAATTTTAAATTGCAAATTTATGACTAACATGATTACGGAAACTATTCTGATAACAAATTTACAATAGTTAAAATTACCCATATTATAAAATTAACCGACACGTCTTTCCAAACACATGATCACGCAATTCTGTTTATTGAAGCATTAAAAGCGCAGTAATTAATAGGTACTTATTAAATAATTTTTTTCCCAAGTACAAATCGTGCCGAGGCAAATTTGAAGGCCGATGTCCTCATCTTCTCATCAGATGTTTTTTTTTTCGTGCCTAAAAAAGAACTATATTTACAGTAATATTACTAAATATAGTATTGATGAAAACAATTTTTTTTCTATCCCATGATTTAATATATATCTTTCTCTATTTAATTTGTAAAACAATACTATAGTATTCAACAAGCATGTGTTATGGAGAGCCTCGATTCAACCCAAAGTACGTGCACCATTAGGATAGATTCCTCGGAACTAGAACTTGGAAAATTTTCAAAATTTGGCAGTTTATTGAAGTCGATGGGCGACAATTTGGCTAAAATATTTCCAGTCATGTCGCTTATTTTAAATAGAACAACCTAGATGTTATTTAATTTTTAGACTTTACGCTAAATTATAGACATATTCCATGCATAACGTCCTATACCTAAATCTAACTGGTTATAACATATGTTAGATTTTATGTCAAAAATGGCGTTTGTAGGTCTAAACATAACTATCAATTTCTCCTATATGAAAGCCTTTATTATTTAATTAGAGTTAATCTCCTTCTAGGAGGATATCTATTTTAATGAACTGTAATAATATTTTTTCAGAAAAGCAATACAGCAAGCCAAAAATAATAAGGCACCTGGACCAGATCAAATCCCAGCTGAGCTACTTAAACTTCTGGATGAGGAAAATATTTCCTACTTAACAACTTTCTTTAATAAAATATACAACGAAGTAATAATACCAGATGATTGGTTAGAATCGCTGTTTATCACAATACCAAAGAAAAGTAGACCCACCAAATGCAGCGACTTTAGACTGATTAGTTTAATGAGCCACACACTTAAGATACTTCTACGAATTCTACAGAAACGAATATTCCTTCTATGCGAAAGTAGAGTGAGTGATGAGCAATTTGGATTTAGAAATGGTCTAGGAACCAGAGAGGCACTCTCCTACAAAAAAGTTGTGAATTCCGAAAGAACATTTACGTCTGTTTCATCGACTTTGAAAAGGCATTCGACCGAGTACAGCACGATACACTTTTCGAATGTCTACAAGCAGCAGGTCTAGACCGCTACGACATAAGACTGCTAAAACATCTGTATTACAATCCAAATTGAAAACAGTCGTACTCAAAGCCTACCCATCAAACGTGGAGTAAGACAGGATTGCGTTTTGTCACCCTGTCTTTTTAATGTATACTCTGAAGAAATTTTAGGGAGGCTTTGGATGACAGAAAAGAGGGAGTAAGACTGGGTGGAGAAGTAATTAACAATATTAGATTTGCTGATGATATGGCCATTCTTGCAGAAAGCATCGAGGATCTCCAAACATTAGTAAATCTAGTCAATGAGGCGAGCTGCCGAAGAGGCCTTAAAATCAACATCTCAAAAACAAAGTGGATGCCTGTTGGAAAGATTAATGTAGATAAATGTCAACTTTGGCTCGATGAAGAGAGGATAGAGCGTGTAAACCATTTCAGATACCTTGGTAGTTGGTTGAATGTAAATGGGGACTCAGATGAAGAGATAATAGCTAGGATCGAAATATCGCGTAAGGCCTTTATGGCATGAAAACCAATTCTATGCAACAGGAACCTGTCAATGCATATTCGTAAGAGGGTCCTGAGATGCTATGTATGGTCTATTCTGTTATATGGTTGCGAGACATGGACACCAAAAACCTCAACGCTACAAACTGGAAGCTTTCGAATTGTGGTGCTATCGTCGAATCCTAAAGATATCATGGGTTTCGCACACTTCCAATGAGGATGTTCTCAGAATGATGGATACAGATCGACTGCTCTTGAACATTATAAAGAGGCGGAAAACAGAATACTACGGCCACATAATTAGAGGATCTAAATACCATCTACTTCGCCTTATAATACAAGGAAAAGTGGAAGGAAAAAGATGGATAGGCCGAAAGAAGCTTTCATGGCTACGTAACATCAGGCAGTGGTGTGATTGCACGGTGGAGGAACTATTTCGCGCTGCAGCCGATAGAGAAAGATTTCAGGAAATTGTAAACATGATGACCACCAACGTCTGAATACGGACATGGCACCTAAAGAAGAAGAAGAAGAATGATATTTTGATAATAAATGAATGATCAAGAACTAAGATTACAGATTAACATAAAAAAACCGTTAAAGGTCAATTTTCTTAAATGTAAACCCACTAAATGCAGTTTTTGAAATATTGGCAAATTAACATTTTTGTATTGTATAAAAATGCTGAACCGCTTACCTATATAGGAAAACAACTTAACATAATAAATGTTCAAGATTTCCACACCAACCTTCCAAACATTTTTCGCATCTCCGAGTTAGTTCGTTATGGGTGGCCGCTCTAATTAAATATGGAGATAAACTTTCTAACGCGTCTCATACCCTTACCATCATTGTTTGTGGATTACAATAAACGATGTTTTTTATCGTTCCCCATATAAAATAACCTAAGAACGTCAAATCAGAAGGACGAGGAGACCACAGAAAAAGCCCATTGTTGGAAATCCACTTGTTATAAAATGTTGCTTTTAAGAAACTGGTAACTGGAATGGCTCTGTGTGGTGGGGCGCCGTCGTGCTGGAAAAAAAAATTGCCTGTGTTCCACCAGAGGTAAATTGCTTAAATACTGTTTGTCTAGCTCTTCTAGAGTATCTAAATATCTTTCTCCTACAAAAGTTAATACATAATTTAAAATGGGGACATAATTCGCTTTATATTATTAATGAATTGCCATTTAAATTTTCTTCATAAAGATTCACAATCTTACTGCATGAGAATTTGAATTACTCTAAAAATGGGAATTGCGTCTGATAAAAAGGTCATTTTTCCTAACTTTTGCTTCATCAGTCAAATATGTTGTCCAAAAATTGAGGGTCGTCTTGAATCATCCTTGAATGAATGAATGAATAAAACAAAGGGTGGTGATACTAGATCATCGATGCCTAGGCCTCCATTTACATCCCACCATATCTGCAGGTCATTCGAGGCAAATCGCCTTTGCGAATCCAGCAGCCTCGTTGGTTGAACTTGTCTAATTTTCTCCGGTAACAAAATTGCATCTCCAAAATATCTCTGTCTCAGTCCGTTGAATGCTGGGCACTCTCTGAAGACATGGTTAACAGTTTCATCCTCCTCCAAACACCATCTGCACGTCAGCTCGTCTTCGACACCGATCTTATGAAGATAACCCGTCAGGTGAAAATGTTCTCTCAACAATCCCACCATAATTCGCAGCTCTTTCTTTCCTAAGGAGAGAAGCTCCTTAGTACGCTGTGCGCTAGGTTGTTATACGTGCCTTAGTAGACCTCATGTTAGGAGCTCCCCTCCACGATTCAATAAATTTGCTTTCTAGCAACGATTTTAATTTTCTTTTGCCAACGGCAATTGGGACAGGTAGAATTGGTTGGGGTCCACATGGTTCAGTTGCGGAACCCAACTTTGCCAGGCGCTCTGCTTCCTCATTCCCGCGTATGACCGAGTGGCCCGGGACCCACACAAGTCTGATTGTGCAACCGTTCCTTGTGATACCATTCAGTACGTCCTTGCAATCAGACACCAATCGCGAAGTTACGACATTGGATTTCAATACCATTACCGCAACCTTACTGTCAGCATATATTTATTACCCTATTCCTGTCTATATCCCTCTCACAGAGATGGGCACTCGGCAGAATAGCATAAATTTCCGCTGTGAAGATCGTCGCACGTTGTCCGAGAGGGCAGTACTCGCTGACTCCTGTGCTCCTGCCGAACACTCCGGCTCCAGCTCTTTCATCTTGTCGAGATCCACCAGGATCCATTTTTCGGAAGATTTTGCTCTCCCTCCCAATCCTTTCTACGTGGCACAAATATCTCCAGAGAGAGATTGGGTTTTAAAAGCGGCATCATGTAATCTGTCAGCATAGGAAGTGATGGACATCTCTCCACCGCGCTTTCCCAGACACCCCAGTAGTCGCCCGTTCCAATTCCAAGATGTCCTAGGCAACTGAGATGATAAACAGTCTTCAGGGCCTCGTTCTCTGTATATAAGTGAAGAGGAGGCAGGTTCACCAGGATTTCAAGAGCCCTAGTGGGAGAAGTCCTCTTCGCACTCAACATTTCCACACAAGCTATTCTTTGAACTTTGTCAAGTTGGAGGTTGTGTTGGCGCTTTGTTATACGTACGATAGCATGGGGCGGATCACCGTAGTGTATATCAAAAACAGCACTGGAGGTATCAGCCCCCATGTGCACCCAAAGCCTCATTTACACGCCTAGAAAACACATATAGCCCCTTGAATTGAAGAATCTTTCCTGGCAATGTAATTGTGGGAAGTCCTCCTCATTTTCCTTTTTATCAAGAGTACCACCTCGGCCTTGTCCGAGTTTATTACGAGCCCTTTCCTGTGGCACTATCGTTGAGCGATCCGGAGGGCCTGCATCAATTGGTCCCTCCAGGTCCCGGATACCTCGACCAGGGCACAAAATGACCAGGTCAGCGGCATAGGCCAGTGTATATAAACCATCATTCAGTTCACTTAGCAGGCTATCCACCACAAGGTTCCACACCAAAGGCGATAAAACTCCTCCCTGTAGACAGCCCCTACTTTAGATGATTTAAAAGTTACATTGTTAAGCTCAGCATATATTATTGTCTGAGTTAACATTGCTTTGATCCACAATAGGTGCAGAGCCTCATCATTGTAGAGTATTACATATCGAATCGGAGACGTGTTATCGAACGCCCCCTCGATATCGATCAAGGTACCTAAGGCAGATCGTCCACCCAACAGCGCGTTTTCAACTCTTGTGACGAATCGGTGTAGCATCGCATCTGTGGATTTTCCTGCCTAATAGGCAAACTGTAAAGGATGTCAGAGATACCGCACCATTATTCCTTCCTTAATGTGTTGATCCACCAACTTTTCCAGTGTTTTTAGTAGTCAGGCTGATTGGGCGGTAAGTCTGTTCTTCCTGTCTTGGGAGTAAAGACTACTTTTGTTTCTCTCCACGCCATCGGTATGTATCCCAAGCTCAAACATGAGCGGAATAGTTTCACCAGGTGTCTTATTATAATATCGGAGGAATTTTGTACTAAAGCTGGAAATATACCATCCTTACCAGGTGACTTGAAAGAGGCAAAAATTTTGATTGACCATTTCACCCTTTCATATGTCACCATCGTTTTAACTAACTTGTAGTCATGGTGCGCTAAGGGGAGTTTTCATTCTTTAGATTCGCCCTCATATTGATTTAGGCCTGGAAAGTGCACTCTTAGTAGCTCCTCTAGGTTCCCCTCTTCTGTCATGGTTTGACCCCCTTTAGAAAGAGCCAGTACTCCAATCCGGCCACCAGGATCTCTAGATAGTATTTTGCGGAATGCTGAGGGAATGCTTTCAATGCTCTCGCAATATTGCTTCCACATATTCCTTTATAAGTCCCTTATTTGCTTATTGTATTCTCTCTGGGCAGTTGTATATTCTTTCCAGCTTATTGCAGTTCGGTATTTTAACGCTTTTTAAAAAGCTTTCGAACATTTTTTCCAAGGTCCTCGATTTAAGAGTTCCATCAGGATATTTTGGAGTCTATGGGCCTTCATCTTATTTGACAACCAGCCTCAAATGAACCCCGAAATGCATCACTGTTTTGTTTGGTACCGATTTCCAAATCAGCTTCATCATGGTATCTTGATAAGAACCTTATGACTCTGCTTGCCAGTTCCTCCCGAAAGAGATCCCAGTTTGTAGTCCTAGGGTTTCGATATTTCGTTACTGCTGCGTTTCCGAACCAACTTTCCACTTCTTCACCCAGTTCTGCATATTTGAAGAACAAATAGTTAGATCTATGGCGGATTCACCTCTACTTGTAGGGGTGTTCCCTCTGTTAATAAATTCCAGGTTGTTAATACTGAGGAAGTCCAATAAATCCCCTTCCATGATCATCGTTAAAATAAATTCGGCAAATCAGTATCTCCTAGGTGTTGAAGATATTACATATGGGTGGAAGTGGCGTTTCAACAGAATTCTATGAATTGAGCTCTTCGAAATTCCTACTTGTAGAGCCACTTGTCTTAACGATGTCACAGGATATGCCACATAACATTTCCAGAATTGCAATTTCGACATGTTCATCGTTGAAAATATGTCACCTTTAATGCATTTTTGCCTTAACGGTGCAAAATTTTTTGAAATTTTGCAATATTCATGTAACACTGTTCCGTGGAGGTTTTCGTTTATCTGAATATCTATCAGCAAATATCTGGCATTTTCTTGATAAAACTCCAAATTTTTTGAATAGACAATCTTATACATAGTCACCCTTATTTTTAATACTAAATTAGATAACATTATAAAAATAGCGGTTCACATTTAAAAAACTGACTTTTAACGATTTTTCAGGTTAATATTTAATGCTAGTTTTTGAGCACCCTGCATTTATTTATTATCAAAATATCAACACAATACAATAAAGTAGATCCCCTTCTAGATGGAAACCAACTCCAATTAAAAAATAAAGGCTTTCATATAGGAGAAACGGATAGTTATGTTGACATAAAATTTAAAATATCTCAAAAACAGTTAGATTTAGGTATAGGATATTATACACGAAATTTTATGTAGAATCTAAAAACAAAATAAAATATAGAGTGTCCCATTTAAAATAAGCAAGAAGACATCAACTTCGGATATAACCGGAAACCGAATTGCCCCCATCGACTTTAGTAAACTGTCAAATTTTAACAATTTTCCCAAGTCTATTTTCCGAGAAATCGATCACAACAGTTAATCGTAGGACACACTGTATTTTGAGGTAATTCATTTTGTCCTGGAAACAAATGCTCAAATTTTGCGAAAAAATCCACATTACTAACTGAAAAACTTATTATTTTATAATCAAAAACAAACTACTTCATTAATTTCTCCAAAAAGTCGATGTAAAGCTTTGAAATTTAATTTACTTTTGTCACAAATATTTCAATGTAAGAATTTGATAAAAAAAAACACGAACTTGTTAAAGAAAAAAATAATAAAGACCTAAAATTAAATATGCTATAATTTCGTGCGTGACTGTATATTGAGAATCCCTCGTACTAATCCTAAATTTACGAACGGTAATTTTAACGTAACAAAAAAGTAAAGTTACTTCCGCCGTACGATAATATGACAAGACATAATAAATTACCTTTTATCACGCCAAACGATATATGTATACGTACGGCCTAAAAAAGTCTATATGTAGAATAATTATATTTAAAACTTTGTATTGTTATTATTATTACCTAATCAGAATTATGGATTAATACATTAATAATAACAATTATTTTTGAAAGAATAATGAGAGGGGCAAGTTTCTTAATAGAGTGAAAAAAGGAGGAATAATTAATGCGCATTTTGAATTACATCATCAAAAAAAAAACACTATATTTCAGAGTAGCTTCTTTTTTTCGAAGAAATAGATTAAATAGATTTTTACAATAGACTGTCATGAAAATATAAATTTTGTTAAAAATATGATTTGATGCTCGTCTCGGTCAAAATAAACAGGTTTAAATAGTTCATGGCGATGTTAATAATTGATTCACATGTTTTGAATAAGGCAAGTGTCCCCAACTATAGGAAAAACAAATTCATTAACTTTATATCGGACAAAATATGAAGTCCAAAACAAACAACGCTATTTCCCATAATTCCCCGCAATCTCCTACAACACTACCCCAATTCTATTTCAAAAACAGTTGTATTGGAACGAAAGCTGCGTCTATGAGTTCAAGTTTTATGTTTATACATATACAGGGTGTCCCAAAAGTATGAACTAACCTGAAAGTATCGGGAACTAAGAGCACTAAAAAACTTTTTTAACAGAAATTTCAGAAAATTGAACGGCGAATCTGATGGTGGCATTGATTTTGACCGTGAATTTGACTTACAAAGTCATTTGAAGCTCAGTAAAGCAACGGATAAGTCGAAAATTAAGAACGCTGAAGAAAAACTTTTCATACTAAGTTTAAAAATTTCCAAGTAGTAATTTCTTAAACATTGGTAGTCCTGCCTACACTGGCCGGACACCAAACAGTCTTGTCTTCACTGGCTGCATACTAGCCTGTCTTAGCTTCAGTGACCGGACATCAGCCTGTCTTGCCTTCACCCGACAGTCATCTGTCTTGCATCACTATCTGGAAGGTCAAATCCGAGGTCATCGTCAAAGTCAATGTCAAAAGCGCCATATAAGAAACGCTCTTCTTCAGCATTCCTATTTTTTAAGTTATCGGTTGCTTTACACTAATCCACAGTAAAATGAGATTTGACCTTCACATGACCTCTAGATGTGATTTTACCCCTATGCTATTTACACCGTCGGATAAGAGATTTTTCCCATTTTTCATCGCTGTAATAAAAAAAATTGAGGTTTTCATTTGAAAAAATAACTTGACCTTCACATGACCTTCAAGGTCCTATGAAAAGTGAAATCAAGGTCACCATCAGATACGTCGTTTGATTTCCTGAAACTTTAGTATGAAAATTTTTCTTCAGCTTTCTTATTTTTCGAGTTATATGCTACTTTGCACCAATCCATGGTAAAAGGATATTTGACCTCCAAATAACCTTTAGAAGTGATTTTAGCGACTATGTTATCTATAATTGTTGCAATAATACATGGGGTTCCTATTTAACAAACTCAACTTGAGCTTCAAATGACCTTGTAGGCCAAATTCAAGGTCACCATCAGACGCTCCCTTCGATTTCGATATATATATATATATATATATATATATATATATATATATATATATATATATATATATATATATAAATATTAGTCGGTTATTTTTTTGGATATATGGTTCATTTTTGTATTAAAACTACATATATAAAGTAGTCATATTTATTATATATATTTTATTATTTTAGGACGTTTCGATTCTTTCTAATCTTTTTCAACTGAATATACCAGAGGCTTCTACAAAAATGTACCATTTTTAATGTTTATATATATGGAATAACAGGTTAAAAACTTGCCATTAGGAACGGAGATTTTTGTTTTAAATAAAGATTAATTACAACACAACTGTAACAACGCACTCTGTTATATATAACTTATAAAATGTATTTTTAAAAGTCCAACTGGAAGAATGGACACTACCTTTTTACCTCTATAACTGCATTGACTTGACTGAAATGTGGAAACCAGATGGTGTATATTTTAGGTGGTTTAAGTGACATAAAAGTTCTGGGTCTTTTTATTGAAGTAATATCTTTCTGAAAAAAAAATCGTGATCCAATTTAGAAGAATTGAAAGCGGAAAATTATTCTTATTTAATGTTTTGTATATTTTAGAATTTCCATTATATTGGTTTATCTTAATATGTTGAAGTAGATTTGATTTAGATTATTAATGTCTGTTTTATCGTTATCGAATTTTTTTTCGTTCATTTCGTAAAATTTTCGTTTTCCTTTCTGGGTTTCAGTTTTTAAGATTTCATGTTTTTTAGGGCTTTAATATTGTTTTTGTAGTATCTATGTCCATTTAGACGATTTTGCAGATACGGACTAGTTTGACCGATATAATTCGATGGACAATCCTTGCAGGGTATTTGGTAGACACATTTGATTTTTTGTTTTTTGAGATATCACTTTTTGATTTGCTGAAATTGCTTTTAAGTAATCTACAAAATCGTCTAAATGAACATAGATACAAAAAAAATATTACAGCCCTAAAAAAAACATGAAATGAAACATAAGCACGGCTTTAATTATGAAAATACGAAAATCCTAAAAACTGAAACCAACAAAGGAAAAAGTGATTTTACGAAAATATCGCAATAAAAAAAAAATCCGAATGCCGTAAACGATAAAATAGATATTAATAATCTAAACAAAAGCTACTTCAACATATTAAAATAACTCTTCTAAATTGGATCACGATATTTTTTTCAGAAATATTATTTCAGTTAAAAGACCCAAACCTTTTATATCACTTAAACCACCCGAAACATACACCATCTGGTTTCCACATTGCAGTCAAGTCAATGCAGTCATAAAGGTCAAAATGTAGTGTCCACTCTCCCAGTGGGACTTTTAAAAATACTTTTTATAAGTTAATATATAAATATATTAGAGAGCGTTTTTATAATCGGTGTTGTAATTAATCTTTTCTTAAAACATCTCCGTAAAAGTAAATTTTTAACCTGTAATTCCATATATAATAATATTAAAAATGTATATTTTTGTAGAAGCCTCTGGTGTACTCAGTTGAAAAAGATTCGAAAGAATCGAAACGTCCTGAAGTAACAAAATATATATATATATATATATATATATATATATATATATATATATATATATATATATATATAATAAGTATGAGTACTTTATATGTACAATTTTAATACAAAAATGAACCATATACAAAAGAAAATAACCAACTAAAAAAACATTTAAAGGTTCAAGAAAAATTAATTCCTATATTATATATATATATATATATATATATATATATATATATATATATATATATATATATATATATATATATACAAATTTCGGTATACGTTTTGTTTACTCCTAGGGTAGAGCATTGTAAATTCGGCATAATACGGATATTTTTGCCATCAATATTACCTCTTAAGGAGTTGTAGCAGTTGTTCGTATTGTCGAAAGCATTGGTGCAGTCGAGAAAGCACGCATCCTTACCTTATTGTTCATATTTTGTTTTTTTTTTTAATTTCTTGGCCATCTTTCTCATTTTTCTGTGCATGTTATGATAATCATATTTTGGTTCAAACAACTTGATTCTTGTACACTTTTCGGATAACAATTCTTTCTTGCCTTCACTTATCAATATGCTGTTATGAATTTCCCGATATATTTATCTATTTCTATTTATTTGGTTGCGTCGTTACTTCATCATACTCAGAATTTTTTTGGTTATCCATTCCTACCTTTTAATTTCGACGAGTTTCAACAATTTAGTCGACGTTTCTATAATAGTTTTTTTTTCAATTTAATTGAGTTATTTTGTTCGTCTGTCATTTTATGGATTTCTCTTATTTCGTTAGTCAGAAGTTTACATATTTGTTATTTAAAGGTAGACTCAGAAAATTTCTTTATATTCCGTTATATGAAACTATTCTACCAGCACACTTTAGTTTAACTTTGAATTGGAAGAATACCATGTTGTAACCCGAAGGGACATCAACACCGGGATACGCTTTAGCAGATTTTATGACATATTTAAACTTTGTTGAAATGACAATGTTATCAATTAGATTTCTTTAAATATTTCCTGGTAAATCTGATGGAGATTTTCTTGTATAAATTCTACGAGGATGAACTCTGGAAAGAGTATTACGTAATATTAAGTTAGATCGTCCTTTCCACAAGTCCCCACACGACATCTGTTACTTTTCTTTTTTCAACTTTAGAATTGAATTTAATTATTATGAGTATTACTTCACGCATTTTAGTCATTTTGAAGAGAATTGTTCAATATATACTTCGTTTTTGTCAACAGTTGGTGCATATATCCGTATAAAATACAAATCCGTTGGGATAACCCGCAGTTGTAAAAGCATCAGTAGGTCTGCGAGTCGCTCACATTTAAAATTAAGAAAGAAAGCAGGTATAATTTTTGCATATAATAATAATAATAATAATAAAGGTCTTTATATAACAAAATGTTTTACAGATATGGTTTTGAATATAGTGGGCGAGTTTCAGTTCGTCCTAGATACAAAATATATCTCTGACGTCTGTTCGGTTAACCCACAAAATACTCGGTGGAAGCTAAACAAAATAAAAAATTGAAATGGAATAAATTTTATACAAAACGATATTTAACTTATGTAAAATTTAGATAACAATATAAATATATTTATTACATGACCAGCAAATTTTAAATCAAAATTTTCAAAATTATCTTCAAATTATTTTATTCAGGGTGGCCGGGAAAATGGAAAACACGTAAAAGGAATACTATAAGTTCATATAAACCTTTTTCATATAGACTTTCTCTTCGGGAGATATGGGCTCTCAAAGAGCTGCAATGGAATCACATTTTTTACATATAATTATTCACAGCTGCAGGGATGGACTAGCTGTGACACTTATGACCCCTTTTTTACGCCCTATATAATAAGATCTTTGGACAACGTCCTTTACATACCTTTAATTATTGACTAAAAATTAAGTGCTCTTCATTCATGTCGCTATCATAACCGTTTTCGACAAAACGTCATTTTATTTACACTGTTAGTCCCATAACTTTTGTCCGGTTGAATATAAAAAGGAGGAATTTTCCCGTCACCATAGTTTCAATAAAAAGTTAAACTAACTGCTTAGTTAAAAACTTCATAAGAGGGTTCAACATGGGCTCCTTGAAGTGTGAAATGCTCAAGGGCACGAAGAATTGAGAACTTCTGTACCCGCCACATTAACTCAGCATTGTTCCTTATTTGATCACAATGAAACATGATTCTTCATAGAACTTCCTCCCTACTATCGACTAGAGTGGAATACACCGAGGTTTTGAGGTGTCATCACAGGTAAAAATTCAACGGCGTTAGGTCAGGAGATTGAGGAGGCCAGGCAATAGGTCCTCCTCTACCTACCCAACGGTTTGGAAAGACGTTATTCTGGTGTTCCCGCACAGCAACGCTGAAATGAAGTGGTGCCCCATCGTGCATGTAGTACATGTTTCGGCGGGTTTCAAGTGGTAAGTGCTCAACTAAATCGTGAAAAGCGTTCTGGAGGAACTCCAAATAAAGTTCTCCATTCAATCGTGCCAGTAATATGAATGGTCCAATCAAAAAATTGACAATGATTCCTGTCCAGATATTAATTGATTGGAACTGATGTTGATAATGCGAAACAATAGTTGCACGAGGATCTTTATCAGCCCAAACATGTGAGTTGTGTAAATTTATGATACAATTTTTCGTAAACCCTGCTTCATCAGCGAAAGGAAAAGAGCAAATGAAGTCCGTTGCTGATCCAATAAGCCAGTTTGCAAACTTCATTCTATGAGCAAAATCTTAAGGGATCAGTTCATGTACTTTTTTTAAATGATATGGATATAACAGATATTCTAGAATAACTTCATGTACTATTGTTTTCGACATATTAAACTGCGCTGATAATTTTCAAGTGCTCGTTGAAGGAGTGTTATCTACAATATTAAGAATGCTGACAGGAATAAAATGGGGAGCTCATAGATCCACCCTCCTTAGAATTCATAAAGCAATAATCTAATAATAATCAAAAATTGACTATGGAAGTACTGCTTACTGCTCGGCCAATGAAAGACAACTAAGCCGTCTTAACACAATCCATCATAATGGACTGAGGATTACCTTGAGAGCCTTCCGTACAAGTCCGATCAAAAGCTTGTACTGTGAAGCTGAAATGCCATCTCTATCTTATAGAAAACAGCAACTATTGGTAAGGTATGTCAACAGTCTCAAGTTTCGCCCTCACATTATACATAAACACCTCTTTCTCTCCCCTACAACCCATAGTTCAAACAAATTGACGAACTGCTCCAATGCTCGTTTCAATGAATTATCATCCAGGCTCCCTATATCCACGCCTCAGGTTATACCTATCAATACATATAACTTTCCTCCTTGGAACCTCTCCCCAATCGACGTGAATTTGACTCTGACTAAATTTCTAAAGGAGCAACACAGTAATTTGTTTATTATTAAGCAATTTCAATGCCAAATCAACTTATTATATAAAAACCATACTATCATTTATAGGGATGGATCGAAAACCTCACAAAACACTGGAGCGGCATTTTATTGTCAAATAAAATTAAAATCACTTTCACTCCATAATTCCACAGGCATAATGTCTGCAGAACTCTTTGCTATACTTAGAACCATCGATTTCATCCTTACCAATAACCTATCAAACTGGCTGATAGCATCGTAGTCTCTCAGCTCCCTCAATCTCATTAGTTCTAAACAACCAAAATCACCTCTACTCAGCTTAATATTATATAATATAGAACGCATTTTAATTCAAAACAAAAGAGTATCTTTAATCTGGACACCTAACCATGTTGGAATAGCGGGCAATGAGAAGGCAGATTTATTGGCCAAACAAGCATGCAACTCAAATAATCCAACTTTGAACTACATCTTTTCACTATCTGACATAAATAATTTTACGGACAAAATAATTAAAAAGACAATACAGCTTGAGTGGGACCTACTAGAGGAAGAAAATAAGCTACATGAGGTCAAGGATGTATTTTACGGCAAAGATGATGTCTCACAGATTATCGGAAAACATCTAAACCTCATAACAAGGATGAGAATTGGACATTCGAAACTAACGCATGGTTACCTCATAGAGAAGACTGATCCACCTATATGCCAGAGATGTCCTACTACACTGACTATTAAACATATTATATGTTCCTGCCCGCAATACGAACCTATCCTTACATCATTAAACCTGACAGGATCATTACAAAATAAGCTAGCTCACTCGAATGCCTCAAACATGGCCAAATTCCTAGAAACGACGTACGTACTGTTCTTCCCCGACCAGCATCAGTACTTCTTATCCCAAAATTTCCTAAAATTAAGAAGAAATTTAATAATATTATCTTATTAAATAGAATCGCCTATCATTCTCCCTTAGACGTTGGTCAACACGTTGAAATGTTTTCTGATCTGGAAAAGTACGATTAGGATATCTGTCGTGATATAACCTCCTGGCTTTCAAACCATTGCAAGATGCAAGACCATAAATCAGATACATATCTGCATATTCAATAAACGTGTATTCCATATTTCGAATTATTTCACAATTAATTTCACCACGAAATTCAAAATACAGTAAATTAATATCCAAGTAAAGAATCAATGTGTCAGCGATGTAAAAGATGACCAGTTCTAAAATGCAAGATATTTATTTTTTTCGTACCTAGTAACGTTTGCAACAACAATACTTTATTTTTGGTGCCGCCAAAATAAAATGCACATTTTTTGCGAACCTAGGTCGAACTACAATTCACAGAATTAGATTTTTTTACTAAGGAGGTCAACTCTAATTTTTTATCATAAGGTTGAAGGCTGAACATTTGATAGGACAAAGATGTATCTATATCAAAATACGCTAAATACATGATATAAATGAAATGACATTTTTTCGAAAACGGTTATTAGCGACATGAATGAAGAGTACCTAATTTTTAGTCAAGAAGTTGTCCAAAGTTCTTATCATATAGGGCGTAAAAAAAATTGTGTCATGAGTGTCACAGCAAGTCCGCACCTGCAGCTGTGACAAACGCACAACACTTTCTTGGATAGTAATTTGAAGGGTCTTACATGGTATGCATCATATTCAAAAAAAAATTGAAATATACCTGGTGGTTCAATAATTATGTGAAAAAACTTGATTCCATTGCAGCTCTCTGGGAGCCCATATCTCCAAAGAAGAGGCCTATACGGAAAACGTTTATATGAACTTGTAGTATTCCTTTCACGTGTTTTTTCCATATCCGAAAGATTTCCCACATTTTCCCGGACACCATGTATACAATTAAATAAAAGCGTAAATTCGATTTACTCAGACACTCAGAACGCTCTTTAAAATCCTGTAATCCTCCGTTTTAGCATTGACTTACTTAAAGAATAAATGAAATCCATTTAGATCTTTGCTAACATTATAGGAAAACGACATTTTGAAAGATTCTATTGAATGGGGGTGTTTTTAAAGAAAAATTAACAAGCACATTGCAATTATCGAGTCTGTTGCCTGTTCAACGAACGGATTTCTTGTAATTTATAAATAAAATATTCATATTTTTGTATCCCATTTAGTCACAAACAAGAATTATGTATATTGTCTAAAACAGACAGACATAGGCCATAGAAAGTCTCACAGTAACTGAGGTGCAGGAGCACCAAGTTGTCGTAAAGCAAAGTCTTAAGTTTCCTATTAAGAAAATGTCGATTTTGAAAAATAAGTGTTAGGTTCTTCATGAGCTTTTTAAGAATTATGTGATATGGTAAGAGAATCTTAAATCTGGAATCAGGTATAGACCGAGACTGTTAATTGTATTTTTAAAAATTATATTAACATTATTCCTTCTGATAAGTTCACTGTAGTGGTGAATAAAATTTCCACTATCACTCTTCTTACCAAACGTCAACGAATTCCCCCGTAGAATTAACATGTCACAACTAGGGTCTCGTTTTTGAATGCTGAATAATATTTTTATTTATATTTGGAAAAGTGTTCATTAACAGTAGATTTTTATTTCTCGGTACCCCAAACCGATTCTATGGTATCCTTTTCTAATTGCATTATTTAAACTAGCATAAAATGCTAATCGGTACGTCAATTCTAGAATGAAATAAAAGTATGAATTTGTAGTGGCCTAAATTATTATTATTGTTACTGTCAACATGTCAATAATATCTAACAATATTTACCGATAAAACAGCAACAAAGCCCCTCCCCCAACGACCATAAACAGCCTTTAAAAAACGTATTGTTGTTTAAATCTACTGGTATAATTGAAAACGAAAGTAACACGGTATTGATCATTTTTAGTTTTTGTTAAAGCCATTATACTGAAGAAATAGTAAATCCTCATTCCTGAACCATGCATTTTCAAATTCCATTTTCCAATAGGATAAAAAAAAGTGTTACTTAAATCGTTTTCACCAGCCCAAGTTAACCGGCTGTCTTGGCCATCAAGATCGCCAGATTTTTCCCCAATAAAATACTTATGCCGACTGCCAACGACCCAACTACTCCTGATTGTAGCCGCCAATTTCTCAATAAGTTCAAATTTTTACCTATTATATTGTTAAACAACACCAATAAATTTGGGATGTATATTTTTTAACTCCTTCCTCTTTTTATATCGCTTACAAGGAAGATACCCAAAACTTTAATGTGTTGTAGAACACGAAAATAAAAGACACATATTTTTTTACCAGTGGAGATTCATTTTAAAGGGGTGAAAACCACCCGTTAAGTTTCTCTCAAAAACCTCTGCTTCGCTCGACTTCTGAAGCGAGTTTAGAAACTTCCATTAGGTTTCGTAATATTCATTGTCATTAAAATATATAATTTTTAGTAATAGAATACATGAATGGAATGCAGGCATACCCTTATAAAAAAAAGATGATATCAGCGTGAGTGAGCATTATTTTAATCAATCAAAGTAGTTTACATTTCCTTTTGTGAGGATATCTGGATTAGAACTTGAGATATTAAAAGAAAAGTATTTGGAATGACTCACTCCCTGTTTATTATTTTTTTTTGAAACTTTGGTAATTTATATTATTCATAAGAAAAATATTTTCAAAGAATTCCATTTAGCTTCGTAATTTTGTTTTGTAAAAATCTCTTAGTTAGAATTTAAGATATTAAAAAAAAAGTGTTTAGGGGTAAAATTTAGAGGCGATTTTCACTCCCTGAATATTACAATTGCATCAAAATTAGAACCGGATACTTCGAGTACCTTCAATATTAGTACACTACCACCAATGTTCTTATTAATAAAGAATTACCGATTAAAACATGACAAGTAATTTTAAAAGATTATTACTACGTATTTGTTTAATAATAAAAAAGGTATTTTTCATAAGAATTATTTATTGTTGGATACATATTTTTGTTGCAGACTTTCAAATCACATGGCTTAAAACGGGTGATTGGTTTTAATAAACTGCTCGATATGTTGGAAAGGAATGTTGATAATTTAATATAATTTTAAACAGGGTTACTATAAATTATGGTATTTATAATACCTAAATATAAAAATATAATAGGAGAAAATTTATTATTGATATTAACTGTTTTTTACTATAGGTGGGGATTTTTTAAAACTCAAAAAGGTATAATTTGTGATGGAAATCAATTTTTATAAAATTTTTACCATAAATAAATTATATTAATTGAGGAGTAGTATTTCCTTGAAAGCATTAACTGTATAGAAAAACTATATAAGAAAAATTCAAATGCAAATTAAACAGGGTGTTACAAATTTAAGTCTATATATGGAAATCGCAGTGAAATTATAAGAGTGATTAAACTGAGGCACACAGACATAATTTGTAGATTTGTTTTAACAATATTTAATTTTAGACTTACAACTAACACTGCTTAAGTGTCACTCTCCGATTGGAATGAAACTTTGCACATCGATACAACACTAAAAAATATTGAACCTATATTTTTTTTTATTTTTCCTGAATGCGCTTTCTAGAAGTGGTAATCACCCTTAGTGAATTTTTGACGTCGAATTTCGATACTTCTTTCGACATTTTCGTTTCTCCTATTTTCTTGTTTTTTTTTGCACAAATAGTTGTACTACCCCAATACTTAAATTTTTGAGATTTCCAATATCTCGATACAATTATTTGAAAATATTTCTGAGGTGTGAATACAACGCTCACCACGTTTCATCATCTAAAACCACGTTAAAGTGTCTTTTTAGAGGATGAAACACTGAAAATTTCGAAAAAAAAATCGAAACAATAGCCATAACTTTTGGGTTTCTCAGTTTTTCACATAATATTTTGGTAACGATTTTATTAGTTTCCGGAGCCACTTCTAAGGGTTATTTTAGGAGATGATAGATATTGATTTACTTATATCAATGTTCGACACTTTTATCAATTATTAAGTGCTTGCATCTCACTCTTTAGAATCTTGGATTGTAGTGAGTCCCCTTGTCTTCCACTCTTTGAGGAGGTGCTGGATTGAACGCGCCTAAGGGAAGTTGACTAGTGCGCAAGCTGGGCCATGGTATGAATGGAGGCCGTTTTGCTTTAATTTTCACTTTTTCCTGATTTGATACGGCCGAAGTAGCTGCAGATTTCGATTTCAATTTTTATTTGCCAATTTTTTGGGATTTTGAGATAGAAAAGTCGTTTATTACCTGGTAATTTTGTTAAGGTTTTGGAGTATCGTATCTATTGCTTGGTTGGCTGTTATGGTTTTTTTGCCGGGATAAATCTGGAGGCAGAGATTTTGGGCAGTTTGCACGTGTCAGGAAAGGAATTTTTTTAGATCCCTCCGATATCGGGGTCTACCCTACTGGTTAACTCATTACGTTGAATCTTTACGCCTCTCCACCCGCCTGGTACACTGTAACTGTTATACACTATAGAGGTTGAATAATTAATGGTGTCCCCCTAACGGGACATATTAAGACCTGTAAATCCACCCTCGAGGCATATTGTACCCATACCTACCTCAGGGTTTACTGTTAATGCTGTGACCTGCATGTTTCTATGGATGGTACGACAAATTCTACACCATTAAGCTGAGAAACTAAACAACTGGCCGACTCACCATTTCACAGGCAGACCTTTGTGTTACCATATTTTTATTGATAATTCAATAATAACTTTTTACCATTAAATATACTTTATTACTGTAAAGCGTTGAGATATACTCTACTATATATGACTATAGAGGAAAAAAAATTAGTATGTTTTATGATTTTAAAACTAGTAGGCTATATTTAGGAATTTATTTCCTTTTTTTTCTTGAAGTATTTATTTAAATTTGATATTCTTTAATATTTTGTTACATCTAGCTTACGTTATAGTTTAATCTTTTAATTAAAGATTTTATCATGACGAACTACGACTGAGTTTTATTTAACCCACATGTTGCTTGCTTTCATATATTTTCTTGTTTTCTTATGCTTGCTACAGAGTAAAGTTGAAAGCTAGTTCATAACAGCATCGTTGAAGGCTTCTGCATTCAGCCTAGCTTATGATGCAGTGACGTCCTTAATTTACCACTCTTACTCTCCAGCATAGGGGATAAGCTCGGAATTTTTTGCTTGATGATGCTGCTATTAGCCTTCAACTATACTCTAGTGTTTTTCTCTCTACCTTTAACCTCATTGTGAGGTATCGCGCTTTTTCTTTTAAAAACCAGTGTAGCACTCAATCTGAAGAGTTGAGAGCAAAATTTCATGAACTTAGTTGTCACATCTCCTATATACCACTGATATTTTATTTAGCTATGACCGATTTAACAAATTATCTTTTATGCAAGGTCTATGCCTGAAGATTTCAGTAAACGTAATTTCTTTAAAATTCCGATTACTCCGAAAATATCCGCAACCAAGCATTGTTATAACATTTTTAAGACGCTTTTTGCACCCTAAATTTAATGATGGCTCCCTAAAATACATTTTTCCGGTACTTTCCATAAGAATCTGATGTGTTGAAAAGAGGGTTTTGATAAGTTTAATTTAATTATTATTATTTTTAATATTTTTCCTCTATATTATCCTCATTGCCTAAAAATTTTATATAATCCATTTTAATAAACATATGGTTAAACTTATACGACGTATAATAATAGTTAATCCCAAACCAGGCCTCAAAACAAATATCTACCGACTCGTCTACTAAAAATATTAAATATCGATCCACATCTGAACATTCGTAGAATAAATAAATCCTTTAAAACCTTAAAATCATACACCATTATAATCCCGATTTTAATCTTAAGTCGCAACGGTTTATCTCTACTACATCTGCAAACGACAAGATTAAAATTTAAGAATTGCCATTGTTAACGACCTCTCAGGATTTGTATTTCGAATTATAATTTTCCATTCCTTTGCAGACGATTCTTGGAGATGTCGACGGCGCTTCGGAGGAAAATTCAAGAATTGTGTACGGGTGAAAATTATTTAGTTATCAAAGAATGGATTTAGTGAAAAACTTGTAAAATAAAAACGTCAGGAAAATTATAGTGATGCTTTTTTTATTTTATTTATTCATAGTTCAACACAAAGTAATTGATAAGACCGATTATAGTAGTAAAAACGTAACATAAATGCATAAAACTAATTTAAAAAGAGGTATTGGGACACTTCGGACGAATTTTTTAACCCATAGATTCTCACCTTTTTCTGGACTACAACCCCATTGCGAGAAAATTAAATTCAACGCCCCCCTCTCTCATAGTTGGTGTATCTAATATTAAAAGGTGTTTCGGTTACTAATGTCGATTTTTTTGCAAATTTTTAGCATTTGCTTCCAGAACAAAATGAATTATTTCAATAATCAAACTATGACTTTTCGCCGTCTTTGTGTCAAAGAATGGATTCTGCGCTACAAGATCTGTTCGTTTTTTGATGCCAACCAATCATCTAGCAAAATTTTCATTTCTGAAATTACGAATTTCAAAAAATAAAATGGATGACAGATTGAATTGAGCTGTCAGACTAAAAATGTCCGGAGTATGCTTGTCGCCTTATTGGGGGAAAATGAAGTTTTGGCACGTCAAATCAACCGTCAAAAGTCAAAAAAATACTGTCACTGTTGTTTTTGTTGTGAAGTTATTGATTGGCATTAAAATTTTCGTCCTTTCCATGGAATAAATTTATTTTATATTATTTAAGAACCAAGTAATATACACCAAGCAAACAGTCAAATATTTAGGTGTAAGTATAGAGCACAAAATTATCTTAAATTGGCACTCCAGAACTGTTAAACAAAAATGCATACAAAGGGCCAATACTTCAGTAATGTAAGTAATAAAGAAAAAGGGATATCAAGAAAAACAGTAATTTCTATTCGAAGCAATATCCCGACGTCAACTGGAATATGTGAATAGAGAGTTATTGCAGAAGCCATTATCAATGAACCTTGAAAATGTGGTAACTGCAGCTCTACGTAATAAGATTAAAATCCATCATCCCCTACATAAACCATCTAATCAACAATTGTATGAATTTACTAAACATCCAGCTTCTTACTGCAAGATTTTCTGTCCTGACAGCTAAGTTGGAAAGAAAACCTGAACCTTGACCAATGATAGAGGAAGTGTGTAATACCAGAGACCTAAACCAAAGGCCAGCCAGAAGACCTTTAACATACTTTTTTTTTATTTTGTGAAGATTTGTAGATGCTTGAAATCAAATGTACTATAAATAAAGTTTTTATGCTAAAGGACCTCGTTCATGGGCATGTAGGCTTCATATTTATATGTCCTAATAAATTATAATCATATTTATTTAACTGTAGTATATTGTTTAACACAGCGAAAGTAACTAAAATGTTGCATTTAACATTATTTGAATATAAAATTTAATGTTACTTATTTAAATATAAAAGTTTCAAATATCTTACAAATTGTTATTTCTCAATTTTTTTATAAGTTGTGTTGATGAAAACAATTATGTTAGACGTAACTGTTTAAAAGTAAGATACTCGGCTGTTATGGGCATATGGACACAAGTGTTTATGTTAAATCCATAACAATGTTGTGCCGTGCAGTGACATTAGTTAAATTTCGGAATTTATATTTCTGTATGTTATCAAGACATTTGTGCAGACTTTATATTTATAACAATATGTCAATGTATGATATTGTTTTGTAAATCCCGTTAATTCATTATTTTCGGTAAATACATTTTTTATATTTTAATAATTATTTACATTATGGTAAATCTAGGAAAATTACGTTTTCGAAACCTACCCCCTATTTCGAGGTCATAGAACACGATTTTGGTTTTGATTTTTCGCTATTTTTCCTTAGTTTTCCGGAAAACCCAAAAAACACCAAGCATCACTTCACCAAGCACTTTCAGTTCTGAAGAAAACTCCGAACTTATATATTTGCTTTCAATGGTAATAGTTAAAATATCATCTATGTTATATATTTCAACTATTTTTGTACAAATTTTAGTGAATAAATACAGAAAAACTTATATTTTGAAAGAAAAACCAAAAATACGTCCCTGAAAGATTATCGACCATCAGACTCGCGAAAACGACTAATATTCGTTTGACACGTTGCCAGATGTAAAATACTTTCGTGGCATAAACTACAAAATTTGTCCATTTCTGTCAACAACATAGTTTAGTTTTTGTAATGTCTTATATAGTCTCAGAGAAAAATTCTTAACCACCCAAAATTTTTTGTTAGTTCAGGTTTAGCTTGATTCTGGTTAATTTGTAAAATTGCAACTAATCTGAACTAACCTACATTGACCTAGATTAATACTTTCGTAATATAAACTATAAAATTTACCCATTCGAGTTAACAACATAGTTCAATTTTTGTAATGAATAAAAAAGGGTAAAATTCATCTTAACCAATCAGTTCTGATTAGTTCAGGTTTAGTTTAATTTTGGTAAGTTTGGGATTTATTTATTCAAATGTTACTGTCTAGCAGAGACCACGTAAAGATGGTAAAATCTGTGAAAGAAAATAAAATATGTGAATTTCACAGAAATCGTATTCGCAATCCGGCAACAGCGCTAATTTTTCAGGTTTTTGGAACGAGTCACATCACTATTTAATGACGAAAGCCATTTTGTTTTAATTTGGTTTTTGATAATTTTCTTGATTTTTCCGATAAAAATGTGCAAGTTTATGAATTTTCATAGAATACAGAGGCTTTTATCAGTGTGGAATTTGTAGTTATAACAAAATTTTAACGATTTAGTACAAAAAATTGAACCTAAAGTGAAAAGTGTTTTTCACTGTTTTCTGCAAAAATGAGGAAAAATTATGGAAAACGAAAGACAGAATCGTATTCTACGACCTCGAAATAGGGTAAAGTAAAAAAAATTTTTCAAATAAACGTCGTTTTCCTAGATTTCCCATAATGCAAATTTTTACCCAGAGAATTATTTTTAAATCTATTTTATGTCAATATTTATTTTATTAATCATTTAATAATGAACTCTAAGTTTCAATTTTCCAATATAACAACGTAATTAAAGGTTGTTTGAATCCAGTCCTGTCCCCTGACTGCGCAAGTATAGTATAGCCCCCCTTTAAAGAGAATACAGCTTTACATGCCCGACCGAATTTATTTTAGGGTATTTTCCTTCCTTTTACCCCCTCCCACTTCCTTGGTATAAAACATAATCATTTTATCTCTTTTTACTATTCGTTTAGTTCAACTACTTATGCAAATACAAATTTGGAAATCTATGCGAAATGCTTCTACCCTTGTCAGTTGGAGATAACCGATTATGTTTAGCCCGTATAATTTTCCTACAGCGACAGCGTATTCAGTGTTGTTATAAGTGAACTTTCCCCAATATGGCGGAGAGCATGGTCCGAACATTTTCAGTTTATTAGAGCCGTTTTACACACACAAAAATTATTCCGAAAATTATAACAAAATTTTTCAGCAAATTTTTTCCGAAAATTCTATGGAGATAGTTTTTAAAATAAAATATCACTCTGTGTGATACGTACAAGAAATTTGAATGTAATTCTGTTGATAATTTTGTCGATGCTCATGCGCATTTTCATCACATGTGACGTTCCAGCAGTTAAAAAGTTAACTTGCTCTGGGGATAACCTTAAAATGTCATAAATATGAAAGTTTTCGAACATATATAATCAAGAAACCACAAAATAAGGGATATTTTGTGCAAGAAACAATGAGTTAATATTAAGTTTAGGTTGATTACCAAACGTGGGCTGTCATTTCACAAATTTTATTCTGCGTAGATTTTCGCGCAGTTTCTGCATTTTGGTCATAAAAATATAGAACACGTCCTATATTTTTATGCCGAAAATTTTCACCAAAATTTTGACAATAATTCTTTGATGTGTAAAACAGCAAATTAGTTTTATGAAAATTTTCAACATAATTATGAAATAAATTTTGGCTATAATTCTTATGTGTGTAAAACGGCTCTAAAACAGCAAATTAGTTTTATGAAAATTTTCAATATAATTATGAGATAAATTTTGGCTATAATTCTTGTCTGTGTAAAACGGCTCTTACACGATCAGTACAGTTACTTTACACGTGCGTATCTGAAAGTCAATGCTGCATGGATCGAAATAAATGGTAGACCGAAGGGGCTAAGTCCGGTGAATACGGCGGGTGGTGTACCATTTAGTTTTTATTTGATTGTTTTTTTTTGTCTCTCATTAGTGCTAAATCCAGAAAATTAATGTTTTTTTTTTAGTTATTTTTGTAAATTGTATTTTATTATGAAAATTATTAAAAGCCTGCAGTATATCATCGATTTTTTCAAACGATGCAGTTAAGCAACCACCAACAAACCTTTTGAAGAATAGGACACCAAAATTTATATATATATATATATATATATATATATATATATATATATATATATAAATTGTAGTTCTAAGTATATATCTATGTTGTTCTGAAAAACAAGGAAGAACATTATCTAAAAACACTTGGTATTTTGTAACAAATATTTCTTTTAGTTAAAAAAAGTAAGGCAACGACATAAAACACAAGTAATGTAGTACATTATAAAAGCGAAAAACGGCCTCTTTATGTTATTTAAATGAAAATTACTAGGTTAAGTAGAGGTTAACAAATCCGTACTAGTTTCACGTAGAGAAAAAATGCTTTCATCATTATGTATAAAGGAATATTTGTACTGTATTTGTATAAGAATTAATTTGTAATGCGAAAAACACTGACGCATATTATTTACATATGTCTTTAATAAAATTTAAAATAACTGTTTATATTGTAATTGATTTAATAATAATAAATTAACTTTTTTACTTAGCACTTTTTCGAAGTCGCCGCCGCAAGATTTTTAGGTTTTTTTTAAATTAATTCCAGGTGGATTGGTATTTTTTTATGCCATTATTAATTATACTATTTTCATAGCTTTTAATTTGCGTTCCATTTCTTTTTACCTTAGCTAATAATATTGTATAATTTATATTTACTTTCTATAAATTTTAAATTTTGTGTCGCCGGTGCTAAGTAAATAAATGTATCTACAATTATTGTATTAATTTATACTTATAAGGGACATTGCCCGGACTAACTCACTGATATATACAGGGTGATTCAAAAATCGATCACGAAACTTAAGGGGGTGATTCTACTTGACAAAATAAGGGTAGAGCTTCATATAATTTTTTTTCAAAATGTCATTCGTTTTCGAGTTACAAGCCGTCCAAGTTCAAGTTTTTATTTTTTGTTTTTTGAATTACTCGCTTACAGGAAAACCGATTTGACTAATATTTGAAAGATAGGCTAAGTCTTCTGCGCTTCATCATTTTAGTAACAATTCACATTGATTGTTTGCCACTAGAGGGCACTTTACCTACATTGAAAATTGTTTTTTTGTCATAATTTTTTAGTGTTGACAGCTACAGTAGTTTTTGGCATAATTTCTGAAAGACTGATGCCAGGCCTTTAAAAAAGGTGCTCTTTATTTACATCGCTAAACCCAACGGTTTAGACGTAAATCACCCTTAAAAATTAAGTGGTAAATTTACTTTTCTCATTTCATTACCACCAGCTACCAGGTAAATAGCTATCAAAGTATACTAGAGCTGTCAGTTTAACATCAAATAAATTCGCTTTTTAAACTATTTAATTTATAATCTTAAAATAACTAATAATGGCTAATCAGTAAATATTCATATTATGGATTATTGCGATATACATTTAATTGATAAAAATTAATGAAACAGTACTAAACAAATTAAAAAAGATTCTCAAAATGTCCCCCATTTTCTTCCATACATTTCCTAACACTCTTCAAAAAATGTCGCCTAACTCGATGAAAAATTTCTGGTGTTTCTTTAATAATTTGGCACTTTTCGATTATCCTGAAGCGAAGATCCTCGACGTTGATTACTGGAATATCGTACACCAATTGTTTCAAATGACCCCAAAAGAAAAAATCCATAGGATTAAGGTCTGGTGACCTCGCTGCCCATGGCAATGGTCCACTTCGTCCTATCCATCGCTCAGGATACGTTGCATTCAAATACTGTCGGACACGTATACTAAAGTGGGGCGGAGCTCCGTCTTGGAGGATCCACATGTTGGCCCTTACTTCCAATGGCACATCTTCCAGATACAATGGGAGACGATTTTGGATAAAATCTAAGTATACATCACCAGTTAATGGGCCATCAAAGAAATGAGGACCAATAAGGTAATCTCCTATTATCCCTGCCCACACATTTAGTGAAAATCTACGCTGATGTTTCGTTTCTACCACATTGTTTGGGTTCTCGTAAGCATATGTGTGGATGTTGTGTAGATTTGTTATGCCATCACGAGTGAAACCAGCTTCGTTAGTGAATAATATGACGCCAATTAATCGATTATCGTGTTCATACTTAGCTAGGATCTGATTGCACATTTCCAACCGTCTCGGCCGATCATCGTCATAAAGAGCCTGCACCTTTTTTGAATGAAACGGGTAGAGTTGTTCTTCTCTTAGTATCCTCCATGAACTAGCCTGACAGAGCCGCACTTCATTCCCAATTTCTCTAGTACTAATACCTGGATTATCTTCAATAATTTCAAGCACTCTTTCTTCTTGTTGCACGTTTCTAGCAGTTCTAGGTCTTCCCCTATTTCCATTATAACTTTTAAAGGAACCACATTCCGCAAGCCTCCTGTGCACACTGGAAAATGTTTGAGCATGAGGGATATTTCTTTCCGGATAACTCTCCATATAATATCTTCTTGCCAACTCTGCATTACCATTTGCTTTTCCATAACAAAAATGGATATCACAATATTCGATATTTGAATATTGGTGATTAGCCATTATTAGTTTTTTAAGATTATAAATTAAATAGTTTAAAAAGCGAATTTATTTGATGTTAAACTGGCAGCTCTAGTATACTTTGATAGCTATTTACCTGGTAGCTGGTGGTAATGAAATGAGAAAAGTAAATTTACCACTTAATTTTTAAGGGTGATTTACGTTTAAACCGTTGGGTTTAGCGATGTAAATAAAGAGCACCTTTTTTAAAGGCCTGGCATCAGTCTTTCAGAAATTATGCCAAAAACTACTGTAGCTGTCAACACTAAAAAATTATGACAAAAAAACAATTTTCAATGTAGGTAAAGTGCCCTCTAGCGGCAAACAATCAATGTGAATTGTTACTAAAATGATGAAGCGCAGAAGACTTAGCCTATCTTTCAAATATTAGTCAAATCGGTTTTCCTGTAAGCGAGTAATTCAAAAAACAAAAAATAAAAACTTGAACTTGGACGGCTTGTAACTCGAAAACGAATGACATTTTGAAAAAAAATTATATGAAGCTCTACCCTTATTTTGTCAAGTAGAATCACCCCCTTAAGTTTCGTGATCGATTTTTGAATCACCCTGTATATATATATATATATATATATATATATATATATATATATATATATATATATATATATATATATATATATATATATATATATATATATATATATGCACTCCCGAAGGGTGAAAAGGAGTAAGTAAATTGTCATTTGATAAATTTATTCATATCTCCTAATCAAATAGAGATATTGATTCGATTTTGATTTCAAAAGATAGCTTCTATCAATATTTAAAGAATAACTTCTTGATTTTTGAATATGTATAGTCATTTTCTATGCGATATGACCATGATTTCTGCCTTCACATATTTTGCATTAATTATCTAAAAATTTATTTCTTGATTTTTCAACATTCCTTAATTCTTTTTTATAAGGCTGAAAACAGTTACAATCTGTTTTTCCTATTTTGTCAGATAACGCTAAAATAATTGAATAGATTTCGTTCAAACTTCATTAGTATGTAGAAACAATTTGCAAAAATAGAATAAAATTTATTTCAAATTGAGATAATAAATAGAAGCAGAATAATGGCGAAAAAAGAAAATTAATTATTGCGACGTAATGCATTAGCCTGCCAAAGCTGTTCCTTGCCACCCCCTTACCTCTCTCTTTATCTTTCCTTACCCACATAGCATGAAAGATTGTAGAAGGTTTTCAGCAAGATTTCGAGATAGTTTTGAAATGTTACAAAAAGCTTTCGTGAAATGCTGCGGTAATCACCAAATATTCGCAACAAAAACTAACGGAAAAATTACGTCTAAGCTTACTATAACCTTTCAGGAAAGCATAATGTAAGATATTTTGTAAGCTTACTTTAAGACCTACGTCAGATTCTGGAAGTTTTTACCTGGTATATATAACCTTGCACAAAAGCTTCCTAAAATCTTTCAACCAATATTTCTGAAAGCTTTCGTGGAATCTTCCAGTAATTACCTAATATACGTGACAAATACTAACGGAAAGCAATATTTGTGAAAGCGTTCATAGAAGCTTCCAGTAATTACCTAATGTCCCTGACAAATTTGGGAAAGGTTCCGTCTAAGTTTTGACTTTCTCCTCGGTATGGTGGTACAGGTGGGCCATCATCTCGATGGTGGTGGAATGGGATGGATTGTGTTTTATCGCAATGTATTCAAACTGTGCAACCTCTAACACGGAAAGGATATGATTGGAACGAAGTTTGCAACGGCATAATGTGGATATATCCACTGCTATTGCATCTCACACGGAGGAATCCGTGAAAGCCGCATAAACTATATATATATATATATATATATATATATATATATATATATATATATATATTAGTTTTAAAACATTCTTAAAATTAAAGAATACATAGTACTTCCTATCATATACAATAGTGAGTTCCAGCAACAAAAATCAGTTTAAAAATAACACTCAAAGTATACTACAATATTATCTTGTAATATTGCTTCACGCCCGCTATCAATAAACTTGAAATATAAACTAAGATATCTGAACAATTTGGGCTATTATAAACCATACAGAGATGAAAAAAAATAGAAAGGCGGTTTCTTTTTAAAATAATGTAAAGCAAATGGTATTTCGAAATAAATTAATTATTTGTGCTCACCGAAAAGCGATATTACCCCATCTATGGGGTGGGTCGCTATTAAAATATAAACAGAAAACACGTTAAATTGTCACAAATCATTACGGGAGAACCAAACATTTTAGACACTCCGTATATTTACATTATTATGGATTCCAATTTTGAGAGTCCATATTATTTAATTTTCAATAGACAGAATTTACATAATTTTTAAACTGTAATATTATCTTTGCTAAAAAATAGTTTTTTTAATAACATAAGCACAGGTAAGTACTAGCATAATCAATTCTTAAAAAGATACTTCGATTATACAATATTTGTTTAGTTAAGTACTTGTTATTGTATTCATCTTATTATTATTGTTAAAAAATTTATCTCTTTAAGGTGCTATGATATTCTCCGACGTCCACGTGGTTTTACTGACAAGAAATATATAGGGCGGTCAAATAAATTCCAATTTTATTTATTCAACCGTTACTTGAGAGAAATACTTAGTTATTTCTTTCTTTTGCAGTCTAATTATCCACCGTCGCCTCCCTTACTTGTTTCCAAGGGCCTTCGTGCAGTACTTTTCTCATCCTGTCATATTCAACTATGCTTTTAATATCGTCATCCCCTGGTCCTGTTTATCGAACAATTCTCTGGGTACATCTGTTAACCCTCATTTATTTTAAATTCGCTGCAATTGCGATGTTGACTATTCAAATAAAGACATAATATTGCCGCGAAACGGTAGTTTCCACAATAGAAATTCTAAAAAACACAATATTTTTCTTTATTTTTAAGCAATTTTATTTTTACTTAATAATAAAAATGTAAATAAATCTCCCTCGAGTCACGTGACAACGAACACCAATCAAAATGAATGATGTCACTCCATACTAACGTCATCGCTGACACTCCGTTCTGATACGGTTATCATTTTGAGTCATTATTACTTTCAGTTTGCACCTGATAAGATTTCTGGCAATTATAATGCTTTGGGTCTTCTCAGTAGATATGTTCATATGAAATTGTTGGCAAGACTGATAAAATTTAAAAAGTTGTCTCTGAAAGACATCTTCGCTTTCCGCAATCAGTGCTGCGTCATCTGCTGAATAGACCAGACTAATTCTGTTGATATCCAATCTGAATCCCATACCTCCCGACTCAACGTTCTTAATTATTTTATTCATTAGACCATCTCCTTGTCTAATTCTTCCCCGTGGTGATCTCGTTTGTTTTATTTCTCGTTGTATTTTCTATGATCAGATTTTTAATGAGTTTCACGTTTGCTGGTATACTTTTCTGCATCAACATTTGTATCAAGTCGTCAAGTCTAACTTTATCGAAGGCTGTAGTTAAATTTACGAATAAACATATTACACTCTATTAATTTTTCTTTAATATATTTCATAATGAATACTGCATCTGTGGTTGTATTATGTTTCCGAACTCCCTATTTTTCTTCTATAATCTTTCTTTATGATTCCAGTTTCTCCTTTAATAAGCCAACGAACAATTTAATTGTTGTGTTTAGGACGATTATTCCTCCGTAATTTTGTGGACGTGTTTTTTATCCTTTCTTAAAGATCCGTATTGTGGTACTGTCATTCGGTATTTCTTTTGTATCCAGTATTTTGTTGAACAGAATTGTAAGGTTCTTGGACAGCTCCTGGTCATTACATTTCAATAGTTCGTCCAATAGGCCTATTACTTACTTTTCCTCAAGGACCGATCTTGATACCATTTCATGTTCCTCGTGGTTTGGTGTCATAGAATTCACTGAAGTATGTATCCCATCTCTCAGCCGAGATTCATTTTGTTTATATACATGTTCATTTACTGCCTTTTTCTATGTTTCAGCAGCTCCAATTCCTTCCTTTGTGCGCGTTACATATCATGTTCCATAATTGAATCCAATGTTCCTTTTCGTATATCAGATAGCTTTTCCTCTATATTTCTGCAAGTTCTTTAATTTCTTAACAAAACCAAGGTTTATTTTTTCCTTACGGTATTTGTATTCATTTTGCTTTTTCCCAGTAATTCTTCATCAACCTATTGGATACACTTTTTAGTTTTGTTTGAGCATCTGTCGACCTCATTGCTATTCGTCTTTATGTCCCTCAGTTTACTAGCCAATCTTCTTGTACTTTCTGATGTTAATGACTATAAATTTTATTTTTAAGTGTATCTAGGTGGTCTACGCGATTAAAATTTAAAATAAATATCACAAGCTATAGTTTTCTAGACAAAATGTAAAAATAAAAGCCCAAATAGGTGTTAAGTAGGTTTAGTAAAAGAGAAAAAACTTATTTCGTTCTAGTATAACAAATTAGTTATTTTTGTTTTTCTCGTTGTTTATAGTTCCGAGTGACTTGAGAGAACTGTACGAGGTATGTCCCAAAAATATCCGACCTGCCTTTATAATTTAACGCTGGCATTATTTTTTGTCATTCGGCAAGTTACATTCGACTCAATACGCTCCAATCGGTGTTTCCACATGGTCAGGGAAGCAGCTCTCGTCAGTTTTGGGGATGACCTTGAGCTTTCGAACTTACCTCTGTAGGATTAGCATAACGTCAGAACTAGGATCCGGTTGTTTGAACGCTGGATGACGGAATAATATAATAAGTTTTTTAAGTTCTCTTTTTGTTAATATTAATTGCAAACTTAGCATTTATAACTTTTAAACTTATAATTTCTAACACTTAAAAACACTGAAAAGAGTCACGTAAAGCAATTAAACTAAAAGAAATGATAAGTAAACATGTTTATGTCTATCAAACACCAAAAATCCTCTCCCATACCGACCATAAACAGCCCTCAAACAAATTCATTGTTCAAATGTATAGGGTATGATTGAAGCCTTGAACACTTGTTGCATTCGTTTAAATGGTCCGTATGTCGTCGAACCAGTGCTCTTTAAGCGGAATTTTCAATTTTAGGAATAGCCAAAAGTCGGAGGGGGCTATATTGGGACAGTATGAAGACTGGCGAATTTGTGTGATGTTGCGTTTTGCCAAATACATGGTTCGCCAAATGCTCTGATGCAATGTTGTTGTGAAGAAGCCAGTCGCCATTCTGCCAAAAAACAGCCATTTTCTTCCCACTGCGTCACGCAATCTTCAAAATAAAATTCCTTATTGATTGTCTGATCTCTCGGAGCATATTTAATTATTTGCTTGGATATTCAGAACAATTTTAATTACCACATTGCCAGGGAATAGCATGGTTTCGTTGGTAGTACGTCGACAGTATGTGTATTTACCAATTACATGCCTTCTGTAATTGAAAATAAAGGACAGGTTGATACCGTATATACTGACTACGCTAAGACTTTCGATAAGGTGGATGGTTTATTGCTTCGGATGCTAGTGCAGTTTGACTTTTCTAAAAAAGGTCGGTGGCATTTAGTCACGGGGTTTTGGAGTGGAGTCCGGTATTCCTCAGGAAAGTCATTTGGGACCTGGATTGTTTACATTGTTTATTAATGATCTGACCAGTATCATTGAGGGTTCCGAACCCTTGATGTTCGCCGACCATTTCAAGATTTACAGGGCTGTCTTTTCTTTCGAGAACTGTCTGCACCTGTAGCATGATATCAACTTTGTATCTAAATGGTTTACCGTCAACAAAATGTTCCTTAATGTGAGTAAATTTTGTGCTGTGACCTTTACAAGGAACACAAATCCAACAAATTGGGTTTGATTATTCAATACATAACAGTACTTTGGATAACAAGGATGACTGCGTGGATCTGAGTGTTTACATGCAGTCAAACTTAAAGTTTAATAATCACTACACGCATATCATCAACAACACATATAAATTGTTGAGTTTCTTTGTTCGGAACACTAAATGTTTTGACCGTATCAGTGTTGTCATACTATTACATAATGCTCTAGTTAGATCATAGTTGGAGTATGCCTCCATGATTCGGTCGCCGCAATCTTCTACGGGCAGTGATCAAACAGAACGCTTTTATGAAATACCTCTATGTTAGAAAACACAATAGATATTCCTACATGGTTTCGTATGTTTCACTGCTTCAAAGTTTTGAATTTCATACACTGACACAGAGAAGAGAAAGCCATTCTATAACTTCAATTCATTATTTATTAAATAACTTGAAATTCAAAGATTGTTTTTTAGTCAAGTATATACATCTAAATCTGCCTTAAATTAATTTAATACGGGGATATAATATTGATTATTTTCACGTTAAAAATGTTACTTCACCACTATTATTCATGCTAACATGCTGTAACAGGTTCTTGCGAGGTCAAGACGTTGACCTATTTAATATAAGCACCAAGGAGTTAAAAAATGTATTACTGTCGGCATGATTTCGCATGTACCGAATTACCTTTCTTTCTGTTAGTTCGTAGTTTTAGTTAGTGTAATCAATCTAGTTTTAAGTAATTTGCTCTTACATGTAATTACTGTGAGGTGTTTGTAAGACGAATCTTCATAATGCACAACATCTTCATAATCGAAGAACACAATCAACAACGACTTAACACTGTTCCGACTTTCACGTACTTTTTTTCGATCATAGCTACGATAAGAGCTTTCACTGTGAAGATTGTTTTGTTTCGGGATCATAACCACGATTCGTCACCGGTAATGATCTTTTTGAGCACATTTTCATCATTAGTGACTATTTCTAAGTTGTCCTAAACGACTTCACAACGAAGCATTTTCTGCTCTACCGCGAGCAATTTTGGAATGAATTTCACGAGTTTTTGAAATGCTAATTCACGAACAGTCAAACGACAATTTTCTGCAATCGCAAATCGGACCCGCTCGGCATTTTCTGGTGTTATTGAGCTCGAAGGTCGGCCTGAACGTGAATCAGTGTCAACAGAAATGCGGCGATTTTTGAACCACCTGTATCACTCTTTTATCTGTATGTTGTCCGTACACTCGTCCCTAAATGCCTTCTGCATCATTCCAATAGTTTCCGCACAATGTTTGTAGAGTGGAAATCAAAACTTGATGCAAATTCGCTGTTCCCATCTCTCCGTCATCTTCAGCGATAACAAATCCGACGAGCGTAAAAAAGCATTGTAAACAAAAACACTATAACGCGCGAACTAACAAGGCCAATTAATTACGCTCGTATGCTATCGAGGTCCCTCGACCGTCATGGTGTGGTTATACCATAAATATAGTTCGGATACTTTTGGGACACACCTCGTATATAAAATGTATTTTAGAAAGAGTAAATACATTAAGCATTCTTTCCAACTATGCGTAAAAAAATTTATTAGATAATTTCATATTTATATTTTTGTCTGTCAATTAGACTATAAAATTATTATGCACTGCGAGCCGTATTTCAACGGATTAGTCCAACTAAATAAATTCCCATGTGCACCAGCTTCATGACGTTGATGTAGCAACCTTTTTAAAACTGAATTTGTGAATTTAATTTGTAAAAACCATCTAAAAATAAAATTTTTTAAATAATCCCGTGATAGTAAGAATCTATAAATGTCTCTAAAACTGTAGATCAAGTCAATATTTACATTAATATTTTTATGACATATTTGCAACAATATCCTATTGTTTTATCAAGGAATTTGTTTATCTAATTCATACTATTACAGCTGTCATACAAATTTATTTTATCCTTTATTAATCCCTCTTATCTTTGAAGTGCGTAAATTATTATAAAAGTAAGGAGAAAAATACACGTCTTTTTCCTCTAAATTGTAAACTTTATCAAATTAAAAATTCGTATCAAGAAATTTGATTCTTTTTAAAAACTGATAATAATTATAATCTCGCGAAAATGACAATAGAAAATTTATATTTTAGTTTCTATAGGTACATACTTATAAATATTAAAATTTTTTGTTAATTTATTAATTTACTTCAAATAACCCCAAAAAAAGTATTTTAATTTTGATGATTAGAAATTGTAGGACCTATTTAATCTAATATTTCACTAAAATCCTTTGGAAAATTATTCTAAGTTAATAAAATTAAATTTGATATTTTTTAAACTTCTAATAAATATTTTTCATCGTTTGGCATTATTTTCTTTTAATCTGACTACCCTTTTTTCTTGATGACTTGAAAGAATAGGAGAAAGCGTTAAATACAGAAGTATTTTTAATAAATATCTTTAACAGCCAAGATATACGGAGTGGGTCATTTTATTCAACAACCGCGAAGTCTCTTAATACACCTAGACTCCGATAAACTTTGTGAAAAATACTAAACTTAACAGGATATTCTATTGTTGGGGAATGTTAAATTTTTTTGAGTCAAAGATTCGAAAATAATAAAGAAAATATTCTCATACTGTATACACAAATATACAGCCCAACTAAACAATTCAATAATAAAAATTGTCATATATATATATATATATATATATATATATATATATATATATATATATATAAAGTTTTGGAACGTTCGGAAGAAGAAGTTTATTGTATATTTTAGTTTTTAAAGTTTAACTATATTATTAAACGTTTATTAAGAACATCTCTGCTGTTGTTTTTCCGTTTAGAAGCAACAGATGGTCCTTCGAAATAACAAAAACCATTTAAGTTTTCTTTAACATTTATTACCACTTAAAAACATGAATGAGGTTTTGTAAATTGTATAAAAAGAAAGCCTTTATTATTTTTTTTTACGTTCGATTTGCAAACTGAACATGAAAATTTGATCTTGCCCTTGAGGTCATGGACGCATCTGATGATGAAATTACTACGAAATTGAACGGTCTTTACATTTCTGGGGGTCGTATTGAGCTTCAAATTACTTTAAAGGTCAAGGCTATTTTCAAGGTCACTAAAACTTTACCCCCGTGCACGAAACACTTCACGAAATATTGCGATCATTGTTTTGCCCTTGAAATGATCTCCTCGAGGTCAAGGTCATATCCGATGGTAAAATTTCCCGCTCTTTTCATTCCCGGGGTCAAAATTGAGGGGTCCTATTTAAAATTTGGAAGTTGAGCTTCAAATAACATCGAAGGTCAACACCAAGGTCATTGCTGGTTAGCCCCCCTGCCGCCTATTATTTTTGTATACAAAATTTTTCGAAAAAATGTGATCCCACCGAGATATTCCGTTGTCTGAAGATAAATGCCGCACCATGTATATATATATATATATATATATATATATATATATATATATATATATATATATATATATATATATATATATATATATATATATATATATACATGGTGCGGCATTCTAATGGCTTAAATATAATAGAGTGAAACAATGTTCAAGTAAGTACTCCGTTGTCTGAAGATAAATGCCGCACCATGTATATATATATATATATATATATATATATATATATATATATATATATATATATATAAGGCATTCTAATGGCTTAAATGTAATAAAGTGAAACAATGTTCAAGTAAGTACATGGGCTTTCCTATATATTTTAACATTATATCTTATCAAAAGAATATATTTTTTAATTATCTACATCCTCTGTTTTTGTTAGGTTTCCGTAGCCAGTTTCGAATCTTTATAATTTCATCATTCACGTACGTCCGTCTGTATATCAGTCTTGTAACTTAGTCGTTTTTTCATTATTGACGATTAAATGTTGTAACCTCATGCTTTCGCTTAACCCAATGACAGACATAAAGGGAAATTGAAAAAAAAAACTGACAATATCAACAACCCCTTCTTGACCCTAACATAATGCATGTCCTACAGGCATTTCGCCAGTTTTGTTTTAGATAATTTACCAAATATTATCTTCATTCATTGTTCTACATAGTATTATTTCAATCTGTGGTACTGTGTACCAATTTAACTTCATTTCCTTAATAAAAGAAATTGTATTACCAACAAGGTTGGGTGGTTACATCTAGAGTACAGTTCTCCACGAGAACCGCTTAGAAAACCATCTAAAACGTAGAAAACTCTCGAGAAAATGTAGAAATAATAGACTTTTCATGTCTTAAACTTGTTTTGCATAACTCTTAAACATATTTCTTTTAGTCAATGTTACGTGATATTTGCATTTTTTTTTCTGTTAAATACATATTTTCCATTAAAAAAATTCTGCTCCATTTCAGTTAATATAATTATAAACCGGAGCTGATCTGTCTTTGGTTGGCTGTTGAGAGGGGACAAGCTGATTTTTGTTATAAATCCTCCAGAATAATGCTCATAACAATAATTGGGATATGCTCCCTCTCAAAAATACCGCCTCATTTATTTATTTAACAAAAAGTGAAAAAAAAAAACGTTTTTTCTCGTTTTCTACCTTATAACTTTGAAAGTATTCATGTTAGAAAAAACTGGAGAAAGAAAAAAGTTTCATAATTAAATTTTCTACAAAATAGAGTTATTAGAAATCTCATAATTTAATACCCTTGTTGCAAAATAGTAATAAAAAAAGCAAAAAATTAGTTTTTTAAACAATTTTTTTAGACCACTTACATTTCTCTGAGGACCCTCATATTTGGGCAAATAAAACTTCAGGTTATAATAAAACAACGTGCTTAATTTCGTTAAAAACAGTTCGACAATTTTTGCATAATAATTTTGCAATCCAATTTTTTTTCAAAAAATGGGCAATTTTTCAAATTTGATTAATTCTTAAATGAAAAAGTCACATACTTGAAATTTTTTTCACATATACTAGAGATCTCAAGCTATCAAATGCTTTTTAAAATATTAAAATCGGATGATTAGGGCCTGCTCAGGAATTGTTTAAAATTATTGTTAAATTTTTTGCTTATAAAGAAATTAAATATCTCCGCGAATTTTCCATAAAAAATTTTCCTGAAAGCATGGTTTGTAAGTACTCAGAGAAACGTTTCTTCTGAAAAACAAAAAGTTTAAATTGTGTCAATTGGCTACCGAGATACAAGCTGTCAAAGTTGAAAGGCGTTTACAGCGAATCTATAAACAACTTAGGGTAACTCTTAAACCATTTACTTTCTTTCCAAGTACTTTTGTGACAAAAATGCTCGCATGTTTACGGCAACAAACGAAAATGAAAAAAAAAATCAATTTTTTTTTGTCTTTTCAACTTTTCTCTAAAGTGAATACTTCAAACTTATAAGAAAGAAAGGAAGAAAAAAATGCATTTTTTTTTTCACTTTTTGTTGAATAAATAAATGAAGCATATTTTTTGAAAGAGACCATATCTCAATTATTGTTATGGGCATTATTTTGGAGGGTTTCAGGCCTCCAAATAGCTTGCGCTCCTTTTAACAGCCAAATCATAATGGATTTTAACAAATCAGCTCTGGTGTATTAATAACAGATAAGAACACATTTCATGAGAAATGGTCTACCAATAGAAAGGATAACTGCCACGACGATTTTTTTATTTGAGTGGTATTCTTTTGGAAGTTAAAAATTAGAAAAAAAATGTAAAAGAATGTACTTGGCCGAATTAACTTAAAACAGAAAGAACACAACACTATCTATAACCTCCCAGTAATTTATACTGTTTTAAAAAAAAAATAAATAAAAAATTTCCTTTGAATATTCTACTGATACAAAAATGCACAGATCATTGATAATCAGAAGAACCTAGCAAATGCTAAACTGTTGATCATAAATCAAAGAGATGGAGTTTTACTGGTTTATAATGACATTTACCACAATAAATCAACCAAATTTTAAACCCTTTACAACAATAGGAAAATCGGCAAAAATTGGAAACTTTTGTTTATTTTAGGGAGACAATTCTAGTTACCAATTCAGCTTTATCTTTAGATTGTTGTCCTTAATTTTCCTATATTTGTTTCTAGACATACACTACCGTTCAAAAGTTTGGAAACACCCTAGTTTTAGTCGATATAAAAAAATACTGCAATAAATCTAGAAATAAACATGTTTTTATTGGAGTTTACTATTTTTACGACCGTGCTTATAGCAATAATGAAGAAAATTACTAATTTCTTATCAGTTGTACCTTATTTTGAAAAAAGACCGACACACGTGTTTTATGGCCACAAAAGGTTATGTGAAAATACTTCATGAAAATGCGATTCCCTCTGGAAGGAATCTAATTGGGAAAAGTTTTGTTTTTTAACAAGACAATGACCCTAAACATTCATGTAAATTATATCAGAGCTTCCTAGAGCAAAAACGAAACGAAAAAGTTTTGCAAATTATGAAATGGCCATCACAATCGCCCGATCTTTCTCCTATTGAGTTAGTATGGGATGAACTTGACCGAAAAGTGAAGAATTGTTGTCCATTGAGCTCAGCACAGTTGAGAGAATATTCACAAGCAAATGGAAGTCACGGAACTCCAAATAATTCAGTAAATTAATCTAAAGAATAAGTACAATTTGTGAACAAATAAATAAGAACATGGGTGAAAATGTGTTATTTTTTTTTATTTGTACTAAATATATTTAACTGAATATTAATCTAAGGTCTGATTAAGATTTAAATGTAATAAAGCATTACTTACATATTTTATTGTGGTTTTTATGAAAATTACCTTAGTGCTTCCAAATTTTTGAAAGGTAGTGTATATACCTAGTACAAATTTTAACAATATCATAAGCAAAACAAAACTGACTGACAAAACTGGAAGTTCTAACTTTCATCCTTTTTTTTTTGGCTGCAAATGACTTTTTTTTTGGTGTATTTTGTTTGTTATTTTTAGGGTATAACTTTAAACAAACATATTATTTCCAGAAATAAAATATTTTAACCAGGCATATAAAGTTGGTATACTTAGATTTTTATAAATTAAAACAAACAGGTACTTTGAAATCTTGATCTAGAATATATTTCAATCGATGAACTTCATTATAAAAAATTCTAGACTATTCTAACTTGGTGTCTTACATCAAACTAAAAATGTGAAAATGTATTTTTATAGTTGTAATTTAAAAAATTATGCCTTTACTAAAAGAAATATGTACAACCCACTTTTCTCATCACCTTATCTGCAGTTATAGTAATGATTTGAAAAGAATGCAGCCTATAAATTCTTCCCACTGTCATAAGAAAAAAAATTTTGAATCAATAGGAGAATCGGTAGAAATTGGAAACTTTTGTTTATTTTAGGGAGACAATTCTAGTTACCAATTCCCAAGCTTTATCTTTAGATTGTTGTCCTTAATTTTTCTATATTTGTTTCTAGACATACACTACCGTCCAAAAGTTTGGAAACATCCTAAAAGGTAGTTACTAATTTCTTATCCGTTGTACCTTATTTTGAAAAAAGACCGACACACGTGTTTTATGACCAAAAAGGTTGCCACATTGTCAGTTGTTAATTTCTTAGAACTGGCGGCTTTAGTCATTGTTCTTGTATTGAATAGAGTCTTATCCTTTAAATATGGGTATATAATTTCAAAAACTATTATTTCAGAGTTCAGTATGATTTGTAATGTTCATGTGATAGTTAGAACAGTTGATAAGAGCATAAAATGGCAAAAATGAAACAGATTTCTCTTGAAACAAAACTGACCTTCAAAACTGGAAGTTCTAACTTTCATCCTTTTTTTTTTGGCTGCAAATGACTTTTTTTTGGTGTATTTTGTTTGTTATATTATTTTCAGAAATGAAATATTTTTAGCAGGCATATAAAGTTGCTATACTTAGATTTTTATAAATTAAAACAAACAGGTTCTTTGAAATCTTGATCTAGAATATATTTCAATCAATGAACTTCATTATAAAAAATTCTAGACTATTCTAACTTGGTATCTTATATCAACTAAAAATGGGAAACGTAGTTTTATAGTTGTAATTTAAAAAATTATACCTTTACTAAAAGAAATATGTAAAACCCACTTTTCTCATCTCTTTATCTGCAGTTATAGTAAATAATTTCAAAAGAATGCAGCCTATAAATTCTTCCCACTGTTATAAGAAAAAAAATTTGGAACGAACAGGAAAATCGGCAAAAATTGGAAACTTTTGTTTATTTTAGGGAAACAATTCTAGTTACCAATTTCCAAGCTTTATCTTTAGATTGTTGTCCTTAATTTTCCTATATTTCTTTCTAGACATACACTACCGTTCAAAAGTTTGGAAACACCCTAAAAGGTAGTTACTAATTTCTTATCAGTTGTACCTTATTTTGAAAAAAGACCGACACACGTGTTTTATGACCAAAAAGGTTGCCACATTGCCAGTTGTTAATTTCTTAGAACTGCCGGCTTTAGTCATTGTTCTTGTATTGAATAGAGTCTTATCTTTTAAATATGGGTATATAATTTCAAAAACTATTATTTCAGAGTTCAGTGTTATTTGTAATGTTCATGTGATAGTTACAACAGTTGATAAGTACATAAAATGGCAAAAATGAAACAGATTTCTCTTGAACAGAGGAGTGCTATCTGTACTTTGAGCAAGGAAGGATATTTTATACGCCAAATTGCAGTTAAGGTCGGCGTTTCATGTAAAGAAGTACATTATACTCTTATACAAAAAACAACTACTGTAGGAAATCAAGATCTAGACGTCTCAAATCAATAACAAAGCAGGACGATAAGTTTGTTGTAACGTTATCGAAACGAAATCGACGTTTAACTGCGCCTCAAATTGCCGCTACTTTAAATGAAACACGAAAAAAAACAATAACAACTACAAAAAGACAATTACTGTCTGCTGAGCTGAGAGGATGCGTAGCAGCCAAAAAACCGAGATTAACTAGTATTCATAAAAAAATAGGCTGAAGTGGGCTAAAATACATAAAAACTGGACAGAAGAATACTGGGAAAAAGTCCTTTGGACAGATGTCTCCAAATTTCAGATTTTAGATCTACTAGAAGGGTTTTTGTGCGACGATCAAAATACGAACGGGCTTCAGAAGCGTGTACTGTGCAGACTGATAAGCATGGTGGTGGTAGCATGATGATTTGGAATTATTTTGGTAATAAGCCCGGCCATATGATGAAAATTGACGGAAAATTGAACAAAAAGGTAATGTGAAAATACTTCAAGAAAATGCGATTCCCTCTGGAGAGAATCTAATTGGGCAAAGTTTTGTTTTTCAACAAGACAATGACCCTAAACATTCATCTAAAATATATCAGGGCTTTCTAGAGCAAAAACGAAACGAAAAAGTTCTGCAAATTATGAAATGGCCATCACAATTGCCAGATCTTTCTTGAGTTAGTATGGGATGACCTTGACCGAAAAGAAAAATTACCTTAGTGCTTCCAAATTTTTGAAAGGTAGTGTATATACCTAATACAAATGTTAACAATATCATAAGCAAAACAAAACTGACTGACAAAACTGGAAGTTCTAACTTTCATCCTTTTTTTTGGCTGCAAATGAGTTTTTTTTGGTGTATTTTGTTTGTTATTTTTAGAGTATAACTTTAAGCATATTATTTCCAGAAATAAAATATTTTAACCAGGCATATAAAGTTGGTATACTTAGATTTTTATAAATTAAAACAAACAGGTACTTTGAAATCTTGATCTAGAATATATTTCACTCAATGAACTTCATTCTAAAAAATTCTATTCTAACTTGGTGTCTTATATTAAACTAAAAATGGGAAATGTAGTTTTATAGTTGTAATTTAAAAAATTATACCTTTACTAAAAGAAATATGTAAAACCCACTTTCTCATCTCTTTATCTGCAGTTGTAGCAAATAATTTCAAAAGAATGCAGCCTATAAATTCTTCCCACTGTCATAAAAAAAATTGGAACCAATTAAATATCTTTTAAAGGATAATCTAACTCAATACTTTCAAAAAATTACAAATTTTCTGTGGGTTCATTGTTCTTTTCGAAATCATAAGTTAAATCATAAATATTACATAAATTCCTAAATTAATAATTAATGATGGTTGAACAACACAATTGAAAAACAAAATAGAAATCAATTTTAACATCTGTTCTTACAAAAGAAATCATTTAATTCACTTCCTTTGACATGCACCACAATTTAAATACAGTCAAATGGTTCACGCCTAATGAAATTACAGATAAACCCGAAGAAAAGCGGCTCATAAAACTCAAACTGGTCTATATCCAGCTGCTTTTATTTATTACTGCAAAAATAACAATAAAAATACAACCCGTTTTGTACAATAGCAACTTTCTCCTCCATCATACGTTATGAATGCACAAATATGTTTTAAATGATTCATTTTTAATTAACAATATCGATTAAAATGGCTTTAGCTAGTATAATAATAAGAAGTTCCCATATCCTATATCAATTATCATTCAATGCCTCCAAAGCACTGACATGTCTACACAAAAACCAAAATAACACAAATACTGACCTTATTTTTTTGATGAATGTGTACGAAAAGTGACTTAAAACTCACAAATTATATAAATACAGCCAAAATAAAGTCTTTTATGGTCGAAAAACGCGTTTTTTCATACATAAACTGCGATATTTTGTTCCGATATCAACACAAACACACTAATCTATTGACTTCGGCAGCCATCTTGGCTAGAATCGCACTGAAAAAGGGGCAGGCTGTGCTGTTGTGATTTCATACCATTTTACCCTACTACTTGTGGTTTGCAACCAACCAGCTGTTGCAGATTTGCAACCGGACGATTTTTTCAATCGTAAATGCCTATACTCATAGATCGGCACTATTACTTTCTCTCATAAGACAGGAAAGTGATAGAAACAGAATATAGAGGACTCTAATGAAAATGTCAAATGTTCTATTACTTCTAGGGTTGTTGAGAAGGTATCGATATCATAATCGATTTATTTTCTGTAACATCGTTTTTTTTTCTATCCTACTCTTAGATACAGTATTGAATACTTCGCGCGCATAACACGGCAGAAAGACAGAGCGGATAAAGAGGGGGAACCGAACTAAACGTTCTAAACCTTCTCTCTTTTCTTTGCCGTGTAATGCGCACGAAGCACCAAAATGCTGTCGCCATTAGTATATGCTCGGATCTCTCTACTCATATAAAAAATGACTGATATTTTGAAATCCGAATATTTTTTCTTGATATGCGATATTTACAATTTGAAAATTATCGATACGCATATATCGATACTTATAAAAATATCTTCATACCTAATTTAGGGTCATTTATAAGATTAGGGGACACCTTTCATTTTTTGTAGTAGACTCATCGAGCAAGCAAGGATAGATAATATTGACAGTTCTGAATTTACAGGTGTTAATATTTTTATCAATACTGTCGTGTTGACTTTTCAGTATACCGGTAATATATTAGATTATAGTATAGATTATTGAAAATTAAAACAAACTATTGTTATATTTATATTGTTTTAATTATTAAAAAAAGCTACTTCAATTTTTTGGAAGAATGAATTAATAAAAAGTGGCTACATAATGCCTAGGCCACGTTGGGACCTTTACATCTCACCATGACTGAAGGTTACTTGAGACAGATCGCCTTTGCAAATTCAAGCAATCTCGTTAATTGAACTTGCCTAACGGATTCAGATTATAATATTATGTATCCGAAATGTCTCTGGCTTAGGTCTTGAGTGCTGAGGACTCTCCAAGGACATGGTCAATAGTTTTATCCTTCTCTAAACTCCATCTGGACATAAGGTCATCCATGATGTCAATTTTATGAAGGTGTTCTTATAGATGACAGTGCCTTGATGCCTTGATATGAATCCTCTTTGACAACGTCCCGTCAGTAGCCTGACTACGATTCACAGTTCTTTCTTCTCCATGGAAAGGAGCTTCCTCGAAAGTCATGCGTTAGGTCCAGTTTTTGAGAAGAATTTTTTAAAAAATTACTCTTGAAACTAAGTAATTTCTGATAGAAATAAATTGTCAACCACAAAGAACGAAATCCTACAATTTTGTTAATCATATATAACAGATTTTGGTGCAAAACTATTGATATTTTGTATTGAAATATATTGACCAAAAATATTGACATTTAGAAGAAAAAACGATATTTCAATACATCGATATTTTGTGCACATCTCTACCGTAGCGACTTCAAAATTGTGTCAAACGTTGCGACTAGATGTCGCCTCTACACAGAAAAAAAAAGAAGTAAATACTGGGATTTATGCAACCTGTTGTTAGGAAAAGCTTTATTTTGTGTAACGCGTGAGATACACAAAATAAAAGGGATTTTTTGTGGTGGAATATTTGTGGAACGAGCGAAGCGAGTTCTGCAAAATCACAATACCTAATGTTTCGTGAGGTACAACAACATTGTGTTCCAAATGTGTTTTTTGTAATTTTGAAATACCTATTTTAAACAAATAAAATTATTAGTCATAAATCGTATTAAAAAACTAAGTACGCATAGATGACTTTTCTCCGTTTTATTTGATTTAAAAAGGAGCGTCGCAAGCAGGCGCGGATCCAGGGGGGGGTTGATCCCCCCCCCCCCGGAAGAGCTTTCAATTCAGGAAAATAGACCCTTTCTTCGCAAAACATCTGTGTTCTTTAGTCTGGGGTCTTTGGCAAAATCTTTTAGACATATATATTTTTCATACAAACGGGTTAGAAATTTTATAATCAAAAATACCGGTCTATATAATAATCGACCATTTGGGTTGGATAACAATGGATATTTGGATGTGTGAAGTGTTAAAAAGGATTTTAATCCTTGTCATAGGCATCAGAAAGAGGTTTATTTAATCACTAAGTATTTATGGCACAGAATATTATTTCGGTAATAAAAAAATAAAAGTTTTTTATAATATTATTTTATTTTTTTATGATTTTTTAATAATTCACATACATTAGAAAAATATAGATAATTTTGACATATTTAACACAAATCACAACTGTATTTTTAATTTTGGCATAGAAACCGTTTTAGGCACATTCAGAATAAAACGCAACCTTTTTCTCTCAAAAAATTCTAAGTTATTATTTAAATACTTATAAAATACCCATTGTCAAAAATACAAGAAGTTAAACACATATGAAAAAAAATTAATTTGTCCATAATATATTAAAATATTTTTGGGGCTATCGTCATTTTATTATTAATTAAAAACATTTTTAGGACATTTGACGTTTCAGTTTATTTATTTCTTAAACCATCTGCAGAATTACAATTAAACACTAAAAAGGGATTCAAATGTAATTAACTTTTATATGTTAAAAATATTAAAATAATAAATTGTGTTTACGCTGGCAAACATTACGTATCTAATTCGTAATCCAGGTCAATGAAGCTATCTTCGCCCAAATTAATTATAATTGGTTCCTCTATCTCACGGATCATGAGATCGAGTTTCCACATTTTCTTTTATTCTTTTATTATATGGATTTTTCCAAATTTTCTGCAGTAACTTTATTTCAAAAAATCTTTCAAAAGTTCTGTTAAATTATTAATTTTGTAAGTTGTGTTATTTCTAGCAACTCTACCTTTTACTTGAGAGAGAATTTTCCTTCGCCAACGGATATTTTCCGGACGATCTATAAGAACAGATTTCCTATCTGGTTTTTCCAGCAAAAATTAAGTTTTCTAAGCAATTTCCAGAGCTCAGTTCCTTTAATTTCAGGTAAATCCCCGATCTTAATTGATTTCAGTTAGAATTTTGTCAACGGTTGGGATCTGCTTCTCATAATAAGAGTACAACTCCTTTTATTGCAGTTTACATCCCTTCCTCCAACGAGGTTTTTCGTCTGCTTATGATCTAATGTGACTTGGGAGTACTAACAATTCCAGTCTTTTTTTTCTCCGTCAGTATTCGGTACATAGTAGATTGTCCAACTCGTCATGTTGGAACACATCTCAACAGAACTTTTAAGATTATTATCTAGATATTGATATTTTAAGGCATCATAATGAATGAATAGAGTATAGGAATGTTTATGCTTGCGGTCGCCCCTCCCCTTCCCAAGAGCTTTGAGTTCAGGAAAATAGAAACGATTCTGCCTTTTATATTATGAATGTGTATGCTGCTAGCACTCCCCTCCCGTTGACAACTCGTTTTTCTTACGATAGCCACTTCTCCCAAGAGCTTTGAGTTCAGGAAAATAGACACAATTCTGCCTCTTATACTAGGAATGTGTATGTTGCCCGCATCCTCTCCCCCTATCGACAACTTGTTTTTTCTTATGATCGCCCCCCTCTCCCAAAACTTCAAATTCAGAAAAATAGACCCGACCCTGCTTTTTACACTAGAAATGAGAATGTTGCTGATGTCTCCCCTCCAGCTAGGAGAGTGGATACTACATTTTTAACCCTATAACTGCCTTGACTTGACTGAATTTGGAACCCAGATGGTGTATGTTTTAGGTACTTTGGGTGGCGTAAAAAGTTTTGGTCTCTTAATTGAAACGATATCCTTCTGAAAGAATATCGTGATTCAATTTAGAAGAATTGGAAGCGGAGAATTATTCTTATGTAATGTTTGATTTATTTTTGAATTTCCCTTATATTGCTTTATTTTAATATGTTGAAATAGATTTGATTTAGATTATTGTCTGTTTTATCGTTTACGGCATTCGAATTTTCTTTTTATTGCGATCATTTCGTAAAATTCTCGTTTTCCTAAGTTGGTTTCAGTTTTCAAGATTTTTGTATTTTCATAATCAAAGGTGTACTTGTGTTTCATTTCGTGTTTTTTTACGGCTGTAATATTTTTTTTCGCATATTTATGTCCACTTAGACGATTTTGCAGATACTGACTAGTTTGGCCGATATAATTCGATGGACAATCCTTGCAGGGTATTTGGTAGACAACATTTGATTTTTTGTTTTTTGGAATATTACTTTTTAGTTTGCTGAAATTGCTTTTAAGTAAATTATGGCCCTTATGACTAGTGGTTATATTATGTTTCTTAAAAAAGTTTGAAAGTTTTCGGAAAGTTTTGGTATGTATGGCAAGGACAGATATTGTTTTTTGATTTTATTGTCTTCTAAATTTTCTGTTTGTGTTTCCATGTTTGTATTTTTTGGCCTTTCTTTAAAAATTTTATTAATTAGTTTATTTGTTAGTTAGTTAGTTAGTTTAAAGGTTAAAGGCGCATCAGTAACTCAGACCATTTAGCGCCTACTGTAGAAATTGTTGGGATCAGTTAAACCTTATTATAAAGATCAGTGTGCCTCAAGAAACACAATAAAAGTTTGGCTTTAGCAAGATCAAAAGACATAACTGTCACAAAGTCATTTGGAGTTAGATACCTCTCTCTAGCGTTTCTGTATAAGGGACAGTCAGAAATTATGTGTTTTATAGACAAAGGGGAGAGACAAGATGGACACTGAGGGGGGTCCTCGTTTTTAAGGAGAAAGGAATGAGTCATTCTGCAATGTCCTATGGCAATTCTCTTCCAAACAACATTTTCCCTTCTGGACAATTGGGGGAAGTGATATGTCTCTGAGAAGTTTCTCTTGATGTGGAAGAGTTTATTGGGGTTTTCTAGAGATTCCCAGCGAGCCTGTGCAGTGTTACGAATAGTGTTATCAATGTATCTATTGAATTCTTTGGGGTTGAGTAGAGAGAAGAAAGGGGTGCCCTCAAGGATTGCAGATTTTGCTTGAGTGTCGGCCAATTCATTCCCCTCTATGCCGATGTGGCTTGGGGCCCACATGAAAGCTATGTACAGATTACGTTGGGATCCCATTTTGAGGAGGTCAAGAATTTGATTCATGAGAGGGTGGGATGTGTTAAAGGCTTGGATCGATTTCAGGCAGCTGAGGGAATCAGAGATGATTAAATGATTGGGGGTGGAGGAGTGCTTAATTATCTCTCTAATGCACTGCTTGATAGCAAACAACTCAGCTGAAAAGATGGATGAAAGGGGATTTAACTTTGTTTTGTTACATGAAAAGCTGGTTACAGCAGCTGAGCCTACCCCTTGGTCCGATTTGGAACCGTCGGTAAATGATAGTTTGAACGATTTGAACCTAAAGTTAATTAGGCTAAGGAAGTGTTGATTGATGATGGAGGGTAAAGTATTGCTCTTATCATACTGCAGAAGATCCAAATTGATTTCAAAATGGGGATAATCCCAGGGGGGAAAGATCTGAGGGAGGATGGGGGTAGTATCGGGAATGGATATGTTATGAGAGGCTATAAACGCAGAAGCTCTGTCGTTGGCACCCAATGTGATATTTGATACGACCGGGAAATCAGAAGGGTTAAGGATTTTATCATAATCTAAAAGAAATGGTCTAGATTTGACTGATATGACGTATTTTATGAGAAGAAAAGAACGACGGAGATACAGAGGAGGAGTGTTAGTAATGGACTGAAGACTTAATATTGGGGAGGTGCGAAAAGCACCAGTCGATAATCGTAGGGCTTGGTTCTGGATAGGGTCAAGGGAAGAGATATACGAGGGTCTAGCCGAGTCATAAGCAACGCACCCATAATCCAGCTTGGGGAGAATGATGGAATTGTATATTTTGAGGAGTGTGTGGAAGTCTGAGCCCCAGGTGGTATGTGAGAGAAACTTTAATAAATTGAGATCCTTAAAGCATCGAGCCTTAAGGGAGGCAAAATACGGACGCCAGTTAAGCTTATCATCAAATATTAGGCCAAGAAACTCAAGTTGGCTGTCCATGGGGAGATGTCTACGATTTAGTGAGATAGAGTTTAGTTTTAAGCAGTTTCTCTTTTTACAAAAGTGGGTGACCGTTGATTTAGACTGGCTAAAATTAAAGCCTGTCTTCATTGCCCATGATTGCAGTTTCTGAATGCATAGCTGAAATTGTCTTTCACAGGTGATAGAAGATTGTGAGGCAACGTATATAAGTAAGTCATCAGCGTAGAGTCTAGCCGTAATGGAGGGGGGAATATAGTCATTGATGGAATTCATAGATAGAAGGAAAAGGGTGCAGCTAAGCACTGAGCCTTGAGGGATGCCATTTTTGAGAGGGTGAGAGGGAGAAATATGGGTACCCAGGCGAACTGAGAAAAGACGGTCGCGAATAAAATTTGAGATAAATTTTGGAAGGTGACCTTTGAATCCTAGTTTATGGAGTTGAAGAAGGATACCATGTTTCCAGGTGGTGTCGTAGGCATTTGAAATATCTAGGGATACGGCAACCAGGTGTTGTCTCCTGCGAAAAGCATCCTGGATATCTATCTCAAAACCAACGAGATGGTCTGTAGTTGATCTGTTAGGGCGAAACCCATATTGATATGGGATTAAGAGATTTTTGGATTCCAGGTACCAGGAAAGCCGCTTGTTAATCATTCTTTCCAGGATTTTGCATAAATGGTTCGTTAGGGAGATGGGGCGATAGCTGTTAAGTTGGTTTCTAGGTTTACCATGCTTGTGGATAGGGATAAGGAAAGAGGTTCTCCAGGAGTTGGGAAATTGTTCATTTGCCCATAGATGATTGTAGAAGGCCAGGAGATATTCTAGCATGTTTGGTGGAAGGTTGACAATCATGGGAATGAGGATCCCATCCGGGCCGGGGGCAGCATCACGGGAGGAGTGTATAGCGAGGAGCAGCTCTTTCTGGGAAAATGGCATATTATAGGAGAGTGACTCTTTGGTGTTGAAGTTAATTGGAAGAGATTCAACAGAATTCTTGAGAGTGAGGAACTGGTCAGGATAGGAGTTATTTGATGATTTGTCCTCAAAAAAATCAGCAAATGAGTCACACAGGGAGTCGCGGTCAGTTATCCAGTTGTCGTTAATAAGAAGACCTGGGATGGATCTAGGAGCGGAAGGCCTCATACTATTAATTTTCCTCCACACCTCCCTCTAGAAGATGAGAGGTGTAGACCAGAGGTGAAATCTCTCCATGCTGTGGATTTAGCCAGTTTGATGGTTCTTTTGGCGGCAGCCCTTTGTCTTTTAAAATTGATGAAATTTTCCGTTGAGGGATGTCTTTTAAATTTATTTAGAAGGGCTTTCCGTTTTTGGATAGCCTCCGAACATTCCTTGCTCCACCATGGGACTGGAGCTCTGTCTGGGAAAGACAGTATTTTAGGGATGGAAAGAGAGGCAGCATTAAGGATTCTGTCTTCGATGTCAGACAAAGTTTCGTCAACGTCATTAAAACTTTTGGGGGGAACTGTGAAGGATGCATGGTATAGAGGCCAATTTGCTTTCCTTAGATTCCATTTTGGAGCAGAAGGTCGGTCATTCTGGGGAGCCTCAAGGCTTCTCAGGATTATGGGAAAATGGTCACTGCCATAGGTATCCTCAAGAACATCCCATTGGAAGGAATTTGTTAAGGAAGGAGTGCAAATGGAGAGATCGATGGAAGAGAAGCTTCCATTCACAGGGCTTATGTAAGTAGGAGTCCGGCGATTGAGAAGGGAGAGGGAGAGTTCGTTAAGGAGACTCTCAATTTGGTGGCCTCTAGGGCTGATTGATTTTGAGCCCCATAGTGGGTTGTGGGCGTTAAAATCTCCTAAAATGAGGAAGGGATTAGGTAGAAGATCAATAGCTTCCCTCAGGACTGTAGATGAGATCGAGGATGAAGGTGGAAGGTATAAACAGCACACGGTGACAAGACAATCAAGATGCGTGGATATGGCGCAAATCTCCAGATCCAGGTCGATGTCTATGGATTGATAATCCAGGGAAGTGTGAATATAAATGGCAACACTGCCTGATGCATGACTCGGGTTGGGCCTATTTAAAAAATGGGCATTGTAATTCTTCAGGTGTATGCAGTTGTTGTCTTTAAAATTAGTCTCCTGAAGACAAATTATGGATGGTCTGTAGGTTTTAATTAAGAATTGTAGATCCTCTATACGCGGAGTGAACCCATTTAGGTTCCATTGAAGAATTGGAGCAAAGAATGGAAAGATTGAGAGAGAATAGACAAAGTATATCCAAAATTCAGGAATGGAGAGGATCGTTGAGAAGAAAAAGTAACTGGAGAATTTCGTTAATGTTCCGTTGTATGATCGAGGGAGCCATTTATGTGGCTTTCTTATTAGATTTGGATTTGCTGGGTTGATCTATCTCCATTTTTCCACTCTGAGAGGAAAGGGAAGTCTCAGAGGAACTGCGAGATGATGTTGGTTTTTTTGCGTTCGATGGTTTTGGTAGGTTTTTAGAATCCTTTTTTGGAAGAATAGGATTCTGGGGGCGATGAAGGGATAGCTTGGAGGGTTTGGGGGGTGGATTATTATGGGAAGGAGGAGGGTTATTAAGGGAAGGAGGGGAGTTGTGAAGAGGGGAAGGGGAGGGTTTTTGGGAAGAGGAGCGGGAAGGAGGGGGAAATAGAGAAGGGGTGGTTTCCTCTATGTTAGAGGAAGATTTGGTGGGAGGGTTGGATCCCTCTTGGGAATTTGTTTTCCTATGAAAAGGCAGTGTCTTGGCTTTCTCAGCGTATGAGATTGAAAAAGTGGGGTTCAACTCAATATATTTCCTTCTTGCGTCGAAGTATGTAAGTTTTTCGAGGGTCTTAATTCTTGTATACCTAATTCTAATTTGTATACTTGGCATCCTTTATACCTAGGCGAGTGTGATTCTTGACAATTTACACAGGAGGGGGGAGGGTTACACGGGTTATCTTCATGTACGGGCTTGCCACATCTTGGGCATATGGGGGACTCGTTACATCTTTCGGAGGTGTGACCGAATTTCTGACACTTAAAGCATCTTAACGGATTAGGAATATAAGGACGAACCCGGATATGCAGATAGCCAGCCTTGATATATTCAGGTAATTTGTGGAGTCAGAATTAAGGTCGCTGAAGGGACTATCGTGTCTCCTTTTCGCGTGTTGAGTCGTCTAACCCCAATTACCCCCTGGGATTGTAAATTTTCAAGGATCTCGTCTGTTTCACAGTGAAGGAGGTCATTGCAGGTTATGACTCCTCTAATGGTGTTCAAAGTTTGATGAGCCTCAACTGTAATTTCAAGGTCTTGCAGTTTTTTCAAATTAATTATTTTGTCTACCTGTGATTTGTTTTTGAGTTCGATTAGCAATTTACCGTTTCTAAGTTTCTTGGTTGATTCGGTTTCACCAATGCTACCACATAAAGATTTATAAATGAGAAAAGGGGACACCTTTTCAAAGGAGCCCTCATTCCTCGATACCAGAAAGAATTTTTCAAAATAGGTTGGAGAGTCTTGTATCTCCGGCGAATAAATTCGAGGCCTTTTGTTAGGCCCGTTGTGTGAAGAAGGAGAAAAAGAAATCATACTTGTTCCCACGAGTAGCGGAGGAATAAAACCGTCGCCCACAGCAGTGCCCCGCATGCTGTGGGAAGGCATTAATTAAACCCAGAGGCGCCCGATTCTAGGAGTTCGAACAGTAGGGACCTAGCTCTCCCTAGGCCACGCAGTCCTTGGCCTGTTCTGTGTCACCGTGACTTTGGAGGGGTTTTTTATGGTGGTCCCCTGCCACTTGGCCGGCCGGTCAAGGCAAGCCTCCACCCCCGGAAGGCACATCCTCAACAACCACCGGCCTTCCGAGAACGGATACACAAAGGACATCACAGGACTTACACAAACATGACTGGGGCCCCGGGGTCGTCACACCCGTACTAGAAAGGATAACCTTCCTAGCCCCCTGAGGGGTAGTTTATTTGGGTAAGAGTTTGACATAAGGACCACTTTTGCTTTTTTGATGCAGTTGTTTCTAAATTCGGGACTACTAAGGATGATGATTCTATCGGCTATTCCAATTATTACTGATTTTTTTGGGCCACGCGGTGTGGGAATTGTAGTTGAGGTAGCGACCAGACCATGTAGATTTTGTGTACCACTCAGTATTGTATTATTTTTGTGATGCAACGTCATGTCTAGGAAGTTTATATGGTTATTATTTTCAAATTCTATGGTAAATTGTAATTTTTCATGATAGCTGTTAAATTTGTTTAAAATGTATGAATCTTGATTTTTTGGTATGGCTGTTATGCAATCATCTACATATCTATAAAAGAATGGTAATTTGAATTTTAAGCTGTTGATAAAATCAGTTTCTAAATCTTCCAACACTAATTGAGCAATAATACTCGATATGGATGCACCCAGTGGCGGCGTGTGGGATGTTCAAGGGTGTGTTCTGCATTGAAAATACGCGAAATACGCAAAGCAAAAAAGAATTATTAGACCTACCTGTATTCCTTCTAAGCTCTGGTACAAGGTACAAACATGCAACATGCAATCCTTTTGTCGCAGGTGGTAACCTGGTAGCACATTGAATATAAGGGGCAATAAATGTCAAAAAACGAAAAACAACAACAAAAATTTAAACGTTTAAAAAATCTAAAGTTCACTTTTTATATATCAAATCAATACGTCTTTGTTTAGCTCTTGCAAACTTCTCAATTACTTTCTCATTAAAATTGGGGTCTTTTCTAATAAAGGCATTTTCTATTGACAGCATAGAAAGTGCGGATAATCTACTTTCACCCATGGTATTGCGTAGGAAAGTTTTAACTCTTTTTAAAGTAGAAAAACATCTTTCTGCCTCTGCCGTTGTCATAGGAATAGTTATAATTATTTGTAATAACTTGACAGTTTCTTTGAAAGACTCATCCAAATTGTTAGATGTAAGTAAATTTAAAAATGCTACTGCCCCTTTAAGATTCCTAAAATCTGGCCTTATGTAAATTATGGACAGTTCAGTCTTTAGGCGTTCTAGTTCAAATAAAGGGTACATAGTTAGCACAGAGTTTAATATCCCATCTGGAAATTTTTTTGAAAACTTCTCGAACAATTCAGATGTAAATAACGTCGCGACTGCTAAATGATCTACATAATCAAATCTAGTTTTGGCAGTATGAATTATTGTGTCGCAAACTTCTAATGCTGCCGCACGAAGGTTCTCTTTTGAAAGACAAATTCGTTTAACAGTGGGCTCCAAATCCTGTCTGAGAAGATTTCCTCTGTCTATTACCCCGTCAATATTATCTCTCAACTCTTGGATACACTTTTCAAAAGTATCGACGCAGTTTTTAATTTCTACCGAATCGGCTTTCCTTGTTTGTAGTTGGTTATATAAAATGTCAACATGCGGCATAACATGATGAAAAATATTTAGCCAAAACAGAAATGATTCATCATTAAGCGAACGTTCTATAGCAACTGCCTGACTTACGACTATTCTATTAGCAAACCTCCGTTGAATTTCTTGCATACATTCTATTAAAGAATTTCTGTGCTCATAAATAACGTTTATTGCTCTGCTTTTAAAATTCCACCGAGTCTGAACGGCGCGTGGTAATCTTCTCCCTACTACTTCGTTTAACACATCCATTCTTTGAGGAGAATTCGAAAAGAAATTTACAACGTCATCTACATTTGAAAAGAATACCCGCACTTTTGTATCTTGAGACACTGCCTGGGCCATTATTAAGTTGAGTTGATGAGCGTAACAGTGAACAAAATGTGCCTGGGGATATTTTTCCTTGATTACTGTGTGTACTCCTCTATGTCTGCCACTCATAACAGCAGCGCCATCGTAGGTTTGTGCAATCAGCTTGTTGAAATCTTTCGTTAAGAATGGATCTATAACGGATTTAATACAGGCTGCTAAAGATTGAGCGTCATGTTGCTCAGGATTTATAAAACCCCAAAATCTTTCAACTGGGCTTCCTTGATGTACATATCGTAAAACGACCACCATTTGAAATTTTGAGGCAACATCACTAGTTTCATCTGCCAGAACTGCTAAATAATTTGATTCATTTATTTCATCAGAGATTTTTTCTCTACATACCTCCAGCATGCATTGTAATAGTTCATTCTGCATGTCCTTTGATGTACCTTTAAATAACGTAGCAGATTCTAAATGTTTTTGGAAAACGTTGTCAAGATCTGCACTAAAATTCACCAATCCACGAAAGATTCCGGGATTATCAGACTCGTCACTTTCATCGTGGCCACGGAGGGCTAACTCAAACGTTCCACAAAATTTTATACAATCAATAATACGCGATAGCACATAACGATTTTTATCAACTTGTTCGTTGTGCCGTTTTACATTAATCCAGTAGGCATTATCCAATTGCTTTTGGATGTTTATGTTTCCTAATAATGCCAGGCTTACCGTATTGGAAATATGCTTCTGTGTTCCTTCGTGCCGTTTAATGTTTTGGCTTAAATGTCCCAAATCTCTAAAACCCGTAACTGTCCACGATTTGTCACCTCCAAACAAAATACAAGGGAAACAAAAAAGCGCGTGTTTTTTGTCACAACCGCACAACCACTTTGTATTGTTATAAACCGTGTCATTAAACTGGCGTTTGTATGTTTTGCTTCGACTTGAACCGCTAATTTCAATGTTTAATTGTGGTGTCGATCGACCAAGTTCTTTAATTTTAATTTTGTCCTCGTATGCCAAAGAGCTAAAACTATGACTCTGCAAAAACTCGATCGAATTCATTATAATTAAACTAAATAAAACAACAGGACAAAACAAATAGCCGGCCGCGCGCATATAAAATTACAAAACCACTGCTGGGTGCTGCCGTCCTGCAGCCGCAAATTTTCCATAAATCGCCGTATTAAGCCACGTGCAGCGTTAAACCAATCACTCGCTTTGTTTTCAGAAATCATTAGCTGTGAACCCAAATCCGCGGCGGGCTCGTAAGCGGCGGCCCTACGCTCGAGTGTTCAGGCCGGAAAACTTGCGGTGTTTTGTTTGCCATTTTGCCAATGCTATTAGAGAAATAATTTAATATTTTTATTGTTTAGTTTAGGGATACACTACATTAAAAAATATATAATTTGTCGAAATTATGTGTGTTCTGCAGCTCCGCAGCACTTATGAACGCGCCGCCACTGGATGCACCCATCGCGCAATCTTCAATTTGCTTAAAGAATAAATTTTTTATTTAAAACAAAAATCTCTGTTCTTAATAGTAAGTTTTTAACCTGTTATTCCGTATATAATAATATTAAAAATGTACATTTTTGTAGAATATATATACAGGGGCGGATCCAGCCTCTCTCTTTGGGGGGGGGCAGTGACATCACAAAAGTACAGTATGGCAAGCGAGGGCAAGTTATCGACGGGGGGGGGGGGGGGGGGGAGAGACACCAGCAACATTCCCATTTCTAGTGTAAAAGGCAGGATTAGGGCTATTTTTCTGAATTTGAAGCTCTCTAAGAGGGGGGGGGGTTAATCATAAGAAAAAACAAGTTGTCAAAAGGGGGGGAGGATGCGAGCAGCATACACATTCCTAGTATAAAAAGTAAAATCGGTTCTATTTTCCTGAATTCAAAGCTCTTGGGAAGGGGAGAGACGATAGCAAGTACACACTTTTCTATACTCTATTCAAGAACTAGAGAGAGTAATAAAACTGTTACCGAAACCTCCAAGGTACCTGCTCCAGTACCGCAGGTAACTGAGGACTGCCGTAAATCTAATTATATTTAGTTATATTTAGATATTATAAGCTTTTACAAATTTACTGCAACAATAAAATTTCTGATAGTTCAATTTATTTTCTGTCAGTGAGCAAAGTACACCTTACAGTGTGTCCTTAGTGATTAATCTTGTTTGTGCTTGTTTTCATATATTATTTGAGATTAGTAGGATACCCAAAAGATATGGCTTCCACATCAATATTTCTTCCAAAATCGTTAAACCATAGCATTTTTTCCTCAACGAAAAACTTATTACGATGAATGTTTATGATGCCTTAAGATATCCATATCTAGATAATGTTAAAAGCTTTTTGAGATGTGTTCCAACATGACAGGAGTTGGAAAATCTACTATGTATCGAATACTGAAGGAGATAAAAACGACTGGAATTGTTAGTACTCCCAAGGCCACATTCGATCACAGGCAGACGAAACACCTCGTTGGAAGAAGATATGTAAACTGCAAAAAAAGGAGTTGTACATACATTTTATTATGAGAAGCAGATCCCAACCATCGACAAATTTCTAACTAAAATCAATGAAGATCGGGATTTACCTCAAATTAAAATAACTGAGCTGTGGAAAGATAGGAAATCTGTTCTTGTAGATCGTCCGGAAAATATCCGTTGGAGAAGAAAATATCTCTCTCAAGTAAAAGGTAGAGTTGCTAGAAATAACACAACTTACAAAATTAGTAATTTAACTGACCTTTTGAAACATTTTTTTGAATAAAGTTACTACCGAAAATTGGGAAAAATCCATATAATAAAAGAATAAAATAGGATGTGGAAACTCTATCTCATGATCGGTTAGATAAAGGGACCAATTATAATTAATTTGAGCGAAGATAGCTTCACTGACTTTGATTATGAATTATATACGTAATGTTTACCAGCGTATACACAATTTATTATTTAAATTTTCTGTAATATATAAAAATTAATTACATTTAAATCCCTTTTTAGTGTTTAATTGTAATTCTGCAGATGGTTTAAAAAATAAATAAACTGAAACGCTAAATGTCCTAAAAATGTTTTTAATTAATAATAAAATAGCCCCAAAAAAAATTTAATATTATATGGACGAATTTATTTTTTTATATATGTTTAACCTCTTGTATTTTTGACAATGGGTATTTTGTAAGTATTTAAATTATAACTACATTTTAATCTGAATGTGCCTAAAACGGTTTCTATGCCAAAATTAAAAATAATATAAATACAGTTGTAATTTGTATGTCAAAATTATTTATATTTTCTAATGTATGTGAATTATTAAGAAATCATAGGAAATAAAATAATAATATAAAAACTTTTTATTTTAAGTTTATTACCGAAATAATTTTCTATGCGATAAATACTTAGTGACAAAATAAACCTCCTTCCGACGCCTATGACAAGGATTAAATTCCTTTTTAACATACACTTCCTAATACCTATTTTTATCCAACCCAAATAGTCCATTATTATAGACCGGTATTTTGGATTATAAAATTTCTAACCCATTCCTATGAAAAATATATGTGTCTAACAGATTTTGCCCCAGACTATGGTCTAAAAAACATATGTAGTTTGCGAAGAAAAAAAAGGTAAAAAACGATTTATTACTCTCTCTAGTTCTTGAATAAACTATAGTATAAGAGGGAAAATCGGATCTATTTTCCTAAACTCAAGGCTCTTGGGGGGGGGGGGGATCGCCCCCCCCCGCCCCCCCTTGGATCCGTGCCTGTATATATATATATATATATATATATATATATATATATATATATATATATATATATATATATATATATATATATATATATATATATATATATATATATATATATAATGTTTATGCGGCTTTCACGGATTCCGCATAAACATATATACACCATCCGGCGGGAGGTCGGCGAAGACGCGTTCAGTATTTGCATGCTTCCTTCCGAACTATCCTTTGCACAGCTAGGTGCATGTCGGTACCCTGATGAGTCTAGTAGAGACGAAACATGTGCCTCTGCCGTATCACTGTGGCGGGGAGGGTAAGTTTTGACTTTCTTCTCGGTATGGTGGTACAGGTAGGCCATCATCTCGATGGTAGTGGAATAGGATGAATTGCGTTTTATAATAATTTATTTTAACTGTGCAACCTCTAACACAGAAAGGATATGATGGAGAGAAATTTGCATTTACTGTTCGCATTTTACTTCATATATATATATATATATATATATATATATATATATATATATATATATATATATATATATATATATATATATATATATATATATACGCACAATAAATATTTGATAATTTTTGTTCACGAGTTAAATGACACAAACCGTGTTAAAAATATGAGAGGAGCATAATTACTCCTTCCCAAAATTACAAAAAAGATTTTTTAGATTTTTACTATTGGAATTATACAGATTAGCATGCATTAATTTTTTGCCGACTAACGCGCGGCTATTTTTGAGGTAAGGAACCTTAAGGAAACAAAAAGAAATCTCGTGATCCACTTTTTTAAGGTTTAAAAGGTAGCGAGAGTAGGTTCCAAAACTGAGTGTTTCTTAGAAAAACTTCTTGGTTCCCTGATGAAGTATTTGTTTTTATTTGCTTAGGGTAATATTTTTACTTAAAACTAAACAACAGATTTATTATTTATTGGTAAAAAGGCACAAAAGATTCAGGTTGACGAGAACAATTTATACATCCAACCAAGTCTGAATGAGTAATGATATTTGTGCTCTAGCAGCCCTAAGTTGCAGTGAATCGTCGTCAGCTTTTGGATACATATTTGCACAATGAGCAGTACCTAAAACACAAAGTTAAGTTTAAGTAATACCATTATTTCTATTTCTAAAATGAAAATCCAAACTTGGCTTTTTGGTGTCATTTTTTGTACTATTTAAAGCAACTCCTAAACCAACGATTTCCAACGAGGTTGGTAACGCCCCCCGGTGAACGCTGACGCTTTTGAAGTTGAAGTTGGTAAGTAACGACAACTATTACGCGTTTCACGCAATTTAGCTAGCTGGCATGATAAGATAAGAGTATGGGAGCTTTTAATGCACAGCAAATGCTCCAGCATCGCAAAAAAATGTAACTATGCAAGTTGATGCGTGCACGGTGCATAAGAAGTAGAAATCTAGATATTAATCTCATTATTTATTGTGTTTTGCCAATAATCCTTATGGGAGAGTAATATATGATATAAATCATTAATCACAATCACGTAAACAGTTGATCAGTAATCGCAAAATCCAAAAAATCGCACACAATTGGTGAACAAATTAATCTTGGCGTTAATGAAAGATATGTGAAAAACTGCCATCAGACATCATCGAAAAATTCCTTTGAACAATAATTCAATGGAAAAAAAGCTCAAGATGTTAAAATGTCATGTCGTATTAACAGAATATGAGTATTTTTTTTTTAATTTCGCAACGTCAATAACAATCACGTCTCTTTTCGGGTTCCAAGTTGTACTAACGGTTTTATTTACCGAATTTTTGCTAATTTTTTCCAAGGGTCTCTTTCAAGTACCTTTCGCAATTTTAACTATTTTTCAATTTTAGCGAAACGTCAACGTACATCGCCATTATTCGGCATTTTTGTACTCATCTTCGAGAATATGGACCAATTTACAGGGTTTATTAGATTAATTTATTTTAAGAATTTTCGTATTATCAATTATTTGTGCAAAACCTAAGTTTTAACACAAATCAGGGGTTGTTGGTGAAGTCCGACCAAACCCCTGACTATAATGAAAACTGTAGCCGCCTCACCTTTCTTGTCGCTCACCGGGAGTGAAGCTCAGAGTTAAGGAAGATTAATTAAGTTTTAATTTTGTTTCGGAACACTTCTAGGGAATGAGTTATTTAAGAAAAGGTTATCAAGTAACACTCTTAGTTAACTTCTTATTCATTTTTTTTTTAGTCAGTACTGTTTTCCGCAAGTCATGTTAGGGATTATTTTACTCCCCAGTTTCACTTTTGGGTTTATTTGTCAAATTGGGATTTTCATAACTTTATAGCCAACACGAAGCTGACTATTAGTCGCAATGTCAATATCAGGTTATCTCCACTTTGTCACAATCTAATAATTATTTTTAAGTCAGGACGTGTAGGTTAAGTAACCCCGCCCTTTTATCGACGGAATCAATTTCAGGAATTAAGACACGTGCACGACCTTTAAAGTTTGTAGAATGTTATGTTGTCAAAGACAACCTACTTTAAGAACCACAAGCTGCCTAAAAAATAGAACAGTCAACGTGGCCTCCGAGAGCTAAACTTAATGGGAAAAAGGACGAGTTATCTCAAGAAAAGCAACCCATAATGTCCTTAATTTTACAGCTCACTTTTCGCTTTTATAGTAGTGGTGGCACAGCACTCTAAATTCTGAAAGCACAGAGTCAAAGTGCCACCATCGCGACGTTTAACATCTGCGTTTCCCCGCTTCGGCAATCGAAGAATTGTAGTTTTAGCACTGTATGCCGTATTATTTAGATTATTTAATTTATTTAAGGAGTTTGGGGCAATATTAAACCTGAAATTTAATATTTTGTCGTAAAATAAGAGTGTATATATAGTATCGAGACTTTGGACAAAGAAAGACTACTTAAAAAATTAGAAAGTGTCGGTAAAGGAGGTAGAGTGTTGGAATTTATGAATAATTACTTAATTAATAGAGAATACAAAGATTGAAATTGAATGATGTGGTATCTGACAAGATTGAAAGCAGCATGGGTGTTCCACAGAGTAGTGTACTGAGTCCATTGTTATTTCTTTTATATATTGACGATATAGTGAATACATCTGGTGATTGTTGTATACATCTTTTTGTAGATGATTTTCATTTATAAAGGGTGTTTTTATAGAGGTATAGAACTTTTAAATGGAATAAAACAAAGATGAATTTTTTAAATTGACATGAAATTTACTTTATTCGAAAGATAACCTTCTGGCATTATAATTTAAATATGACTTCTGGCATATGACCGCCACGGCTGGCTCGGACGTAGTCTAATCTGGAGGTCCAATTTTCGATGACTTTTTCCGACATTTGTGGCCGTATATCGGCAATAACGCGGCGAATGTTGTCCTCCAAGTGATCAATCGTTTTGGGCTTATCGGCGTAGACTAGCGACTTCACATATCCTCACAGAAAATAGTCTAGCGGCGTTAAGTCGCACGATCTTGGAGGCCAATTCACGGGTCCGAAACGTGAAACTACGCGGTTACCAAACGTTTCCTTCAATAAATCAATTGTGGCACGAGCTGTGTGACATGTTGCGCCGTCTTGTTGAAACCACAGCTCCTGCACATTATGGTTGTTCAATTGATGAACGAAAAAGTCAGTAATCATGGCTCTATAGCGGTCACCATTGACTAACGTTCTGACCAGCATCGTTTTTAAAGAAGTACGGACCAATGATTCCACCAGCCCATAAAGCACACCAAACAGTCAGTTTTTCTGGATGTAACGGATTATCATCACTCCAAATACGGCAGTTTTGTTTATTGACGTATCCATTCAAACAAAAGTGAGCTTCATCGCTAAACAAAATTCGGTTATGAAAATCGGGATCAATGGCAATCTTGTTTTGGGCCCATTCACCGAATCTACGCCTTGCTAGGTGATGGTGTGGCTTCAATTCTTGCACGAGTTGGATTTTGTAAGCACGCAAACCAAGATCTTTCCGCAAAATTTTCCATAAAGTGAATGGACACATATCCAATTCCTGTGCACGATGGCGGATAGACTGATTCGGGTCTTCCTCTACGCTACGCTCTACAGCAGCAATGACTTCTTCTGTACGCACTGTACGACGTCTCTGTGGATGCGTATTATCATTTAGAGTAAACGTAGTGCGAAAACGTTCCATAGTTAATCGAATTAATTGCTCTGATGGACGATTATGTTGACCGTAAAATGGACGTAGTGCGCGATACGTATTTCGAACAGAACCATGATTTTCAAAATAAATTTGCACAATTTGGAAGCGTTGTTCAGGCGTCAGTCTATTCATGTTGAAATGCCAAACCAAACTAAACATAAATCACTTGACAGCTGACAAAATGGCCGCCAGTTAAAAAAGTGTTGCGAACTTAAAATTCTATACCTCTATAAAAAAAACACCCTTTATTTTGCATGTTCTGATGGTATTCAATTGGTCGACACATTTAATTCTACATTACAAAATTTATATTGGTGGTGTCCTTCTCTTATCCTTCATATGGGATAAGCCATATTGAATTTTTTAAAAATAATTTTAAATTCGTTATGTGCGACCCCGAAAACTGCCCCATATTAATTTTGGAGAAAATTGACCAAAAATTTATTTTTTTGTCCGCCATATTGGATGCGCCATATTGAATTTTTTAAAAATAATTTTAGATTCGTTGTGTACGACCCCGAAAATTTTTTTGGCCGCCACACTGTCAGCACCATCTTGAATTTTACTGCACCAATTTCGTCCAAAAAAATATGGGACCACTTCCTGAACATAACGTAAAAAATTCATTCAAATCAGTGACGCCGTTCCTGAGTAATCGGTGTATATACATAAAATATATATGTATATATGTATATATATATATATATATATATATATATATATATATATATATATATATATATATATATATATATATATATATAATATATATATATGCGACGAATTGAGAACCTCCTTCTTTTAGAAGTCGGTCAAAAAAACAAAAAAAAAATATCAGAGAGCGACAAAACATTTCAAAATGCAGAACAGTGTTTGTATTACGATATTTTAACATTAGGTACAACTACTATAAGGGGGGCCGTTAGATTTATTATTTCTTGCAAAGGAGGACGTGGTCCAGACACGGTTAGGAACCTCTGGCTAGACCATCTGTTGGAATACCATTAAATGATGACTTGACGAAGATATTCGAAGGTCATTTCACTACTACGATGCTGTGCTTTAGATTAAATGCGACCGAAACGTGTGTGGGCATTATGACGTTCCCACCTGCAGAGTCGTACTTGGACAAGTCAAAGACGTTGGCCTCAATGTTTATGGGGCCGTTAAAGTTTAATCTGCATTGTACTTACCCTTAATAAAAATGGCAGGCGCATCTTTGTCTGTTGATGTGGTAATGCCCAGGGCATGCCAGGGATCTACAGAGCCATGTACAAATACAACGTTGCTAATCTAAAAATAGCAAAGTATATAAAAACCATAAAAAAAACATGTGGGATGTTTCTAGTATTTTTTAAAGAATATTCGGGATAACTTCTAAAGCTAAAATTAATAAAAATTACGATTAAATAAAAAAAATCTCCATATTTTGATATATTGACTTTTAAATACAATGTTAATCTAAAATATCTAAAAAAATTCCGCACTATCCTTATGGAAAATGGCTTTCGATCAAATTTTCTTAAATTCAGGGAGAAGAGTAGCAGAACAAAAGCTCTCATGGGCACGGAACACAAAAACTTATAGTTTTTGGTATATATGAACTTGAAGTTACGATTTTTACTGAACCACAAGTATGGGTAAACTAAGGGTTCCGGCCAAAAATTTTAAACACAAAAGTTGTAGGATTTTTTCCTGGATTTCTTCTTTTGACCTTGAGTTTGACCTTGGCTACCATCAAGATTATTTCAAGATCAAATTGATTTTTTCAAATTTGGGACACTTTTTCATTACAGAAATTAAAACCGCTCAAAAATCTTCATCTGAAATTGTTATAGGTGTTCATACGAACTAGAGGTCATTTGTAAGTCAAAAATATATTCTTTGCATAAATGACGAACATTAAGGCTTCTGGAGAAAAAATTTTAATACAAAAATCACAGTATTTTACCTTGGTGACCTTGACTTTGCCCTTGGCCTCGACCTTTAAGGTCACCAGAAGATGCCCAAGAAAAAATCCTATAACTATTTTAAGAAATTTTTTTTCTCATAACCCTTATTTTCTGAGTTATTTAGTCATCCCTGCATTTCATACCATTAAAATGAGTTTGATCTTCGAATGATCTCTAAACGAAATAAAAATACATCAGTAATCGCGGAATTTTTGATATATTTCGATTCTGCTATAAAAAAAAAATGAGGATTCACGTTTGAAAAAATTAAATTGACCTTGAAATAACCTTGAGGCTCGAACTCAAGGTCACTAGAACACGCCCAAGGAAAAATCCTACAACATTTGTGTTTAAAGTTTTTCTTTAGAAGCCTCGGTTTTCGAGATTTTCAAGGATATCCATACTTATAGGTCGTCAAAATCCTCATAAAAATCTAACTTCAAGTTCATGTATCTGAAAAATTATAGGTTTTTAAGCTCTGTGCCCTTTAGAGCGTGTGATCTACTACTAAAAGACTACCTTTTCCTGAATTTGATAAAATTTGACCGAGAGTCAACTCCCATAAGTATAGTGCGGGGTTCTCTGTTTTCTTCTTTTTTATGTCAAATTTCATTTTTTAGAACTGTCCAAAAAACTAAAATATCCAGGCATTGCCCTAAAGGCGAAACTAAATTGAAATTCACAGATTAAAAGAATCACCAAAAATGCATTAGCGGCACTATGGAAGCGTCGTAGACTACGGGGTAAAAAATGGAATCTAAAACCCAAGGTCACACAAAACGGGTATTATACTGATAATTACTTACACCTCGCTGGTCTGGTGGCAGAAAATTTACAAAAAAGTTTCAAAAAATGATAACTGTGACACCCTTTGTTTTTGAACCAATCAACTTATAGACCAAGACAAAATGAGCTAGATTCTGATATTTTATCCTAAGAAACTGGCACTAGGGTTCTGTACAGACTTTCTAGAGACACCCTGTATAACTACAGGGAGAATCTCATGATCTATTATATAATAATAAATGAAATAAAACCGTTTTGAAAACTTTATGTGCAAGTTATAATAAAATAAAATTTGTTACCAAAACTGGTTATTTAATTTTTATCGAAAATGTTTATATTTAAAGTATTTTTTTAATGTAATTTTGAATTTAGAAGAAAATTCATCATAAAATTCGTTCCGGTCTTATAACGAGGGAGCGGCACTTTTTTTTGCAGCGTATGTTATGAGAAAGGCTTATAATACAGCCACTGAAGGTAAAAATTGGCTATCACCTGAGAATTCTTTGAAGCTCCATCGATTTTCATGAAAATTTAGGATCAAGCTTATTTTACCCTTAACGTCAAAAGGGACTTGAGCTCACTTGCGTTTTTTCACTTTTTAGGGGTGAAATTCACCCCTTCTGCAAGAAATTGAAAAAAAAATGCAAATTTAAGCATTCTATTGGTGGAAATCTTATTTAGTTAATTAGAATAAATATTCTTTAACATTTTGACGCATGATTTATGATTTACATCAATTTTTCAACCCTGAGAAATCATCCCTTAAGTCGAAAATCATGGAAAAATTGTTTTTAAAATATTAAATAAAATCGCACATTAACAGTGCACAAAACATTTGTTTACTGCTTATGATATAATCTATTGATATACTGTGAATTTTCAATCTTTAAAAACCACTATCCTGAAATCAATGAAAAAATTATTTTTTAGCAGCTTTAATCGTATTAATTGTGCATTTATAAATTGGTGAAATTTCAACCCTTAGAAACGACACCTTGTCGTGAAATTAATAAAAAAAAATAATTTTTAGCAGGTTTGACAGCTTCACGTGTTTAATCACACATATATTTATCTATTCTATTATGTAAGTCCCACTACGCTTCGGACCAGGCATTCAAAGTGCTCCGTTTTTTTTCTCTTCTTCAATCTTAGATATATATATATATATATATATATATATATATATATATATATATATATATATATATATATAATATTCTCACGGGTGTGATGTATAATCGAAGGTTTTCGGGCATCCCGTGTATGTGCTGAGTCCCTCTCAGGACTGTAAGGCAGCTGACGTTTCGGTGAAATGTCATTCACCATTTTCAAAGCTCATTGTATGGCGTCTACGAGCGAACTGACGCCTGTGACTCGGGTGCTGTCGGACCCGTTCGTTTTCCGAATGGTTCTGGCCAATCAGGTTGCGAGACCTGCTGCGCGTCATCGGCCCTGTTGCCAGTGTTTGTGGTTGCGTTGCCGAGTTGTAATCTGTTTCGTTACTAAGTGGTGCTGGTTGATGTTTTGTAAGCAGATTTTTCCAAGTATTAGGCACACGTTGGCTATCATCTCTGCTATTTAAGTTGTTGGGCCTCTTTGCAATTTCAATGGCTTCCCTTATAACTCTTGTGGACAGGTTTTCACATCTCGATAGCATTTTTGTTCCCGAGAAATTTATCTTATGTCCTGTGTTTAACCAGTGTAGGGCCAGAGCAGAAGAAGTTGTTTTTTGCTTGACAGCGTTCATATGTTCGTCTCTTCTGGCGCTTATTTTATGGTTGGTTTGGCCTACGTAAGATGAGCTGTTTTCTAGAGGGATTCTTTCTTTAGGTGTTGGCAAGAGATCTTTTACTTTACGATCTGTGGTTATCTGGCAACATGAGGAAGAAAATCTCAAAAGTTTCCTGAAACACATAAACATAATCTCAAAATTAAATTCACCATGAAGACAGAACAGGAAAGGGAACTACCGTTTCTGGATATCCTACTGAAAAGAAAAGAGGATGGCTTGCTTTCGCACACTGTCTACAGAAAGCCCACTCACACCAACAGGTACCTCAACGCCGATTCACATCACCACCCCGCCCAATTATTTGCAGTAGTGAAATCACTTGCGTTTCGATCGCAGTCCCTTGCAGATCCAGAAAATTGTCACAAAGAGATGAACATACTGCAAGACGCCCTAACAAAGAACGATTATAAAAAATAACATATAGACAAGGCTCTAAAAAACAAACACTTGGCCCCAAAAAATCGCGAAAACCAAGAGAATAGCTCCAAAGCTTTTGTTCCTTATGTAAGAGGCACCCTAGACAAGATCGCAAGAATTCTCAGGAGACACAACATTGAAACCATTTTCACCACAGACCATAAAGTAAAAGATCTCTTGCCAACACCTAAAGAAAGAATCCCTCTAGAAAACCAGGGAGTGTACGAAATTCCATGCGGAGAATGCAGCTCATCTTTCGTAGGCCAAACCAATCGTAAAATAAGCGCCAGAAGAGACGAACATATGAACGCTGTCAAGCAAAAAACAACTTCTTCTGCTCCGGCCCAACACTGGTTAAACACAGGACATAAGATAAATTTCTCGGAAACAAAAATGCTATCGAGATGTGAAAACCTGTCCACAAGAGTTATAAGGGAAGCCATTGAAATTGCAAAGAGGCCCAACAACTTAAATAGCAGAGATGATAGCTAATGTGTGCCTAATACTTGGAAAAATCTGCTTACAAAACATCCACCAGTACCACTTAGTAACGAAACAGATTACAACTCGGCAATGCAACCACAAACACTGGCAACAGGGCCGATGACGCGCAGCAGGTCTCGAAACCTGATGGGCCGGAACCATTCGGAAAACGACCGCGTCCGACGCGCACACGGAGTCGCAGGCGTCAGTTCGCTCATAGACACCATACAGTGAGCTTTGAAGATGGTGAATGAGATTTCACCGAAACGTCAGCTGCCTTACAGTCCTGAGAGGGACTCAGCACATACACGGGATGCACGAAAACCTTCGATTATATATATATATATATATATATATATATATATATATATATATATATATATATATATATATATATATGAAGTAAATTGCGATCAGTAAATGCAAACCTCGTTCCAATCATATCCTTTCAGTGTTCAGTTCGGTACCCTGATGAGTCTAGTAGAGACGAAACATGTACCTCTGCCGTATCACTGTGGCGGGGAGGGTAAGTTTTGACTTTCTTCTCGGTATGGTGGTACAGGTGGGCCATCATTTCGATGGTGGTGGAATTGGATGGATTGTGTTTTATCGCAATTTATTCAAACTGTGCAACCTCTAACACTGAAAGGATATGATTGGAACGAGGTTTGCATTTACTGATCGCAATTTACTTCATTTATACACGGAGTTGCATATAGTTGTACGTTTGCTGAATGTGATTTCAGCACTACAACGGCATAATGTGGATATATCCACTGCTATTGCATCTCAAACGGAGGAATCCGTGAAAGCCGCATAAACATATATATATATATATATATATATATATATATATATATATATATATATATATATATATATATATATATATACATACATTATATGTAATATGAAGCCGCGACGGGGAATGCTAGTTACAGATACAAAATGTGTGCTCCTAAAATTTATCTGGAAGAATGCGATTGCTTTTTTTACGAAAACTCCATTATTTTTTATGCTATCGGGTTCATCCAAAACCATGTTGAAGGTAATTTCAAGGGCTATAAGATCATTCTCATCTCCACTTTTTAAAACCCATCATTTTTAAAAGTTGAAGGGTTAAAGGGCTCGGGACACATGATCCTTGCAATAAAATTTACACTTCTAACGTTGATATCTTGGTTGTTCTTTATCCTACGGAAATTTAAAAAAAAAGTTTTTGTTCAGAAAAAAAACCTAAATTTTTGTTATCAGCCATTTTCACGTATATTTAATAGTTTTAGAGTTATATTAAAAAAAAAGAAATTTTTAGAGAAATTTGTAAAATTATATATTTTTTAAATCGTACTTTTTTTCAAAAATACGCATTCTAAACCGGTCAAACTTTTTGAGCTTATTACTTATACTAAAATAAAGTAAATCCTACCGGAATTACTATAAATTTCAATTTTGGTGGAAATGGCGTAGCTTTTATTTCCCACTTTTTCTTAAAAAATTCGAAAATCCCGTCTTATTTTCATCATCTCACTTAGTTTTAGTGCAATAGACTTCATTAAGAGCTTATTTGAAAGGTCTTTCCTAAAACTTTCCTATAGGTATTTTCCGAAAAATATTACGGTTTCCCGTTATTTAATCTCGAACATTTGGATTTGAGTATTCACCAAAAAAATGATCCCTTTAACTACCTATAAGTCGCTTTGGAATCAACTTACAATGTTCATAAAAAAACAATATCTTTGTTTTCTTATTAGATTTAATTTTGGTAAGAACAATAAAAACGCATAGTTTTGGAGTTATTTATAAAAAACAGTTTCAAAACATGCATTTGTTTCATGAAAAATCAATATTTTTAACAATTAATAACTCAAAAAATATTGACTTATCAAAAACACTTTGAAGCATATATATTGCTTAGAATTTGTCCCTTTATTTTTTGATAAAACAATTTATATCCCCGAGAAGGGGTACCATCCACCCCAGGGTAAAAGCAAAACTCGGCACTATGTCACTTTTGTTACTTGAGGCACCCTCAAACTACTCACCAATTTTCACACAATTGATGACGGTTCAAATTTTTCTGAGGGGAAAGCCTTCAGTGACTGTACTAAAGGCAGGCGCGGATCCAAGGGGGGGGCGGTGGGGGCGATCGCCCCCCCCAAGAGCTTTGAGTTTAGGAAAATGGACCCGATTTTTCTTCTTATACTATAGTTTATTCAAGAACTAGAGAGAGTAATAAATAATTTTTTATCGTTTTTCTCTTCGCAAACTACCTGTGTTCTTTAGTCCGGTGTTTTTTAGCAAAATTTGTTAGACATATATATTTTTATAGGAATGGGTTAGAAATTTTATAATCAAAAATACCGGTCTATAATAATAGACTAAAACATAGGATTATTCTCTCAAAAAATTCTAAGTTATAATTTAAATACTTACAAAATATCCATTGTCAAAAATACAAAAAGTTAAACATATATAAAAAAATAAATTCGTCCATATAATAATAAAATATTTTTGGGGCTATCGGTCATTTTATTATTAATTAAAAACATTTTTAGGGTATTTGACGTTTCAGTTTATTTATTTCTTAAACCATCTGCAGAATTACAATTAAACATTAAAAAGGGATTCAAATGTAATTACTTTTTTTTATGTTGTAATTAAAATTAGACCTACTTATTTTTATTTCTATTGTACTGATATCTTAATTTAATTTACTTTTATATATGGAAATACGATAGCCCCAAAAAAATAAGATAAACATGTTAATTCTATACGCTTAAGAAAAAGATACAAACACAATAAGAAAGTAATAAAAAACTTACGGCTAATTAGAATTAAATATATATAAAATTAAAGAGTGGGTCACACTAAAATAAAAATATATGAAAAAATAAAAAACCATATAAACAACATTAAACAATAAAATACAACAAAAACAAAAATTTAAATAAAAAATTGTGTTTATACTAGTAAACATTAGGCATCTAATTCCTAATCAAAGTCAGTGAAACTATCTTCGTCAAAATTAATTATAATTGGTTCCTCTATTTCACCGATTATGGGATCTAGTTCTCACATTTTGTTTTATTCTTTTATTATATGGATTTTTCCCAATTTCCCGCAGTAACTTTATTCAAAAAAATCTTTCATAGGTTTAGTTAAATTACTAATTTTATTAATTGTGTTATTTCCAGCAACTTGAGAGAGATAGACGATTTATAATAACAGATTTTCTATCTGGTTTTTCCCAGCAAAAATTAAGTTCTCTGAGCAATTTCCAGAGATCAGTTCTTTTAATTTCAGGTAAATCGCGATCTTCAATGATTTTAGTTAGAATTTTGTAGATGGTTGGGATCTGCTTCTCATAATAAAATGTATATACAACCCCTTTAATTGCAGTTTTCATCTCTTCTTCCAACGAGGTCTTTCGTTTGTCTGTGATCGAATGTGGCTTGGGAGTACTAACAATTCCAGTCGTTTTTTCTCCTTCAGTATTCGGTACATAGTAGATTTTACAACTCCTGTCATGTTGGAACATATCTCAATAGAGCTTTTAACATTATTATCTAGATATTGATATCTTAAGGCATCATAAACATTCATCGTAATAAGTTATTCGTTGAGGAAAAAATGCCCTGGTTTAACGATTTTGGAATAAATATAGAGGTGAAAGCCATATCTTTTGTGTATCTCACTAATCTCAAATAATATATAAAAACAAGCGCAAACAAGATAAATCACTAAGAAAAAACTGTAAGTTGTACTTTGCTCACTGACAGAAATTAAATTAAACTATCAGAAATTCTATGTTGCAGTAACTTTATAAAATATATTTAAATATAATGAAATATAATTAGATTTACGGCAGTTCTCAGTTATCTGCGGCACTGGAGTAGGTACGTTAGAGGTTTCGGTAACAGTTTTATTACTCTCTCTAGTTCTTGAATAGAGTATAGGAGTCTGTATGCTTGCGATCGCCACCCCCCTCCCCCTCCCAAAAGCTTTGAGTTCAGGAAAATAGAACACATTCTGCCTTTTATATTAGGAATGAGTATGCTGCTTGCACCCCCCCCCCCCCCTTTGACAAGTTGTTTTTCTTGCCATACTGTACTTTTGTGATATCACCGCCCCCCCCAAGAGAGAGGCTGGATCCGCCCCTGACTAAAGGGTATTTTTTATAGAGGTATAGAACTTTTAAAAGGAATAAAACAAAGATGAATTTTTAAATTGACATGAAATTTACTTTATTCGAAAGATAACCTTCTGGCATTATAATTTAAATATGACTTCTGGCATATGACCGCCACGGCTGGCTCGGACGTAGTCTAATCTGGAGGTCCAATTTTCGATGACTTTTTCCAACATTTGTGGCCGTATATCGGCAATAACACAGCGAATGTTGTCCTCCAAGTGATCAATCGTTTCGGGCTTATCGGCGTAGACTAGCGATTTCACATATCCCCACAAAAAAATAGTCTAGCGGCGTTAAGTCGCACGATCTTGGAGGCCAATTCACGGGTCCGAAACGTGAAACTATGCGATTACCAAACGTTTCCTTCAATAAATCAATTGTGGCACGAGCTGTGTGACATGTTGCGTTGTCTTGTTGAAACCACAGTTCAATTGATGAACGAAAAAGTCAGTAATCATGGCTCTATAGCGGTCACCATTGACTGTAACGTTCTGACCAGCATTGTTGTTGAAGAAGTACGAACCAATGATTCCACCAGCCCATAAAGCACACCAAACAGTCAGTTTTTCTGCGCTGCGCTCTACAGCAGCAATGACTTCTTTTGTACGCACTGTACGACGTCTCTGTGGATGCGTATTATCATTTAGAGTAAACGTGGTGCGAAAACGTTCCATAGTTAATCGAATTAATTGCTCTGATGGACGATTATGTTGACCGTAAAATGGACGTAGTGCGCCATACGTATTTCGAACAGAACCATGATTTTCAAAATAAATTTGCACAATTTGGAAGCGTTGTTCAGACGTCAGTCTATTCATGTTGAAATGCCAAACCAAACTAAACATAAATCACTTGACAGCCGACAAAATGGCCGTCAGTTAAAAAAGTGTTGCCAACTTAAAGTTCTATACCTCTATACAAAAACATCCTTTGTTAGGTATGTTTCAAGTGCCAGATGTATAATGAGCGGGCTCAGAAAGCGACTCGACTGTATTATTTAAATATAATAAACGACGACTTGTATAAAAATAGTACCTCTATATCTAATGCCCCATATATGGTATTCGTTCTATCTGTAGCTGCTGTTACGTACGTTCCGTTGTATTTGGGACCAAAAATATCGACGCATTGCTGAATGGAAAAGTCAAGAGGGAACTTATTGCCGAAAATCTGGGGCTTTTTGTCGGAAGTCTGGTAAAATCCGAACTCGTTACATGTTTGAAACGTCCATTGACGTCCTAAAATAATAAAAAAATATCTAAATTAGCAATTATCAATAAATCTTGCTAGGACATTGTGTTTTTATTTGATCGCATTCGTGTAACTATGAGAAGTCGCGATCTCCATACTTACCGCCTTCTGCAGCTGACGAATCCCAACTGTCATTTTTCATTTCATCGACCATTGTGGAGTATATAAAATCGAGACAAGTTTCATTGGTCGCTTCTAGCATCAACGAATTGAAATTGGCCAGTCGGAGATTTCTTGCTCTTCAGATACGTCAGTCATTATGTCACAGATGGTATCTAAGGTTATGTTGCCCAAAAGAGTACCTTTTGTGCTCAAACGATTGTCTTTATTGTACTGAGCAATACCTACATGTAAAAATGACAATAAATTTATTTCTTCTACTAAGATCTAGTTCAACATAGCACAGATATGTTTTTGTCTACTTAATTCAACTACAAATACAACTCTACGAGGGCGGTCCGATAAGTAATTAGCCTATATAAGAAAAATGAAAATTTTGGAAAAGTGGCGATTTATCTCTCAACATAGTTTCCTTTTAGCTCGATACACTTGACCCAGCGATGCTCCAACTTCTTTAACCCGTCTGAAAAATACGTTTTCTGGAGGTCTGCAAAGTAGGCCTCCGTGGCGGCTATAACCTCCTCATTTGACTCAAATTTCTGCCGGCGAGTGACTTTTTTAAGTTTCGAAACAAAAAGAAGTCGCACGGGCCAAATCTGGAGAATACGGTAGATGGGGCAGCAGTTCGTAGCCCAATTCGACCAATTTGGCCGTGGCGACGGCGGAAGTGTGAGCCGGTGCGTTGTCATGGTGGAAGAGCACTTTTTTCTTCGCCAAATGGGGCCGTTTTTTCTGCAATTCGGCGTCGAATCGGCCCAATAATTCGGCATAGTAGAGCCCTGTGATCGTTTTGCCTTCTCCAGGTAGTCGATGTAAATCACACCCTGTGAATCCCAGAAAACGGTGGCCATCATCTTTCCGGCCGATAGGACAGTCTTCGCCTTCTTCGGAGCACGTTCGCCGAGTGAAGTTCACTGTTTCGACTGTTCCTTGGTCTCTGGTATGTACCAGTGGATCCATGTTTCGTCGACGGTCACGAACGACGCAGAAACTCCTTCGGATTGCGCTTAAACAGAGTCAAACACTGCTCTGAAGTGGTCTCACGGTTGCGCTTATTGTCCGGAGTGAGCAAACGAGGCACCCATCGCGCCGACAGCTTTCTCATGCCCAAAATTTCATGCAGGATATGACCCACGCGGTCCGTTGAGATGCCTACTGTCTCAGCTATCTGGCGCAACTTTAATCGGCGATCTGCCAATACGATATCGTGGATTTTTGTCACGTTATCCTCCGTGGTAGCCGTTTTCGGGGCCAACCAATTTTTGACGGTAGCATTCGAAGAAGAGTCATCGTACACCGCATCCAAGCGCTCTTTGATTTCGCTGCGCGATTTCGTTTCCAAAAACAAGAATCGGATCACAGACTGATATTGCTTTTTTTCCATTTTTCTAAAATCCGCAGACAAGCCCGCTTCCACACGCGGTCAAAACAAAACTGCGAGTCCGATTCAGCTGAAATTTTGACAGTAACCGTCTACGAGAATGTACTAAACGATTTAAATTTCTCTTGCGATAGTGACGCCATCGGGCGGTGAGGCTAAGTACTTAGCGGACCGCCCTCGTATATATTTTGGCTTCGTCTTGTCCTTTACTGTACAAGACATGTGCAATCTTCAGTTTTAAAAGTTCTTCCGTAGATCTTAATACATAATAAATGCCTATTTAAATCCAAAAGATAAATAAAGTATATGTATCCAGAAATTGTTTTAAATTACTCTACTACAATAGGAATACCTTATCTTCCGCATGAACTTTTTTTATGATACCTCCTTCCTTTGGGTTCCACCCAGCAAAGCGATAAACATACCTACAAACGTGTCTAAAGACAATGCCAAATGAATAATTTCTGGAAAGAACTATGGATGTCACTGGTTGTCAGATATTAGAAGATGGAGGGGGGTGTGCTCAGCCGCCGCCGAGATAATAACATATTACTATTTACCGTAATGGCGGCTAGCTTAGCGTTACACTCAGGAACGATCCCAGCCCTGTTTGCTAAATAGCGCAGTTGTTGCCATATTTTGATAAAGCGCCTGGCTTGCTTTTACAGTGTACCGACTCAACTTATCACGAAGCCATTAAATCTTAAAAATATTGTTACGATATTGTCTCTTGAAAAATCGCTGACTGGTTTCGCAAAATAAAACACCTTTCACTAATACTTCCAATAATCTTTTTTTAACACAGCTAAAACACACCCTTATTATTACTTCTTCATGTCTTTACAATTCAAATACAACTATACAAGTCAATATATTACGCTTATCCTATCCCTATTTATATACCTATGGAATTTCCTATATAAATCTAGAACATAAAAGTTTAGATATATCTAGAAATATGACTAATCGATATAATATTCCTTTCGGCACATTATAATAAAGATGACTCATCGCGTCGGAATATTTGTATACGAGGGCGTATCAATAAGTTTTTCATGGTTTTTCGTAACAATGTGGTAATGATTAAATGGCTTTTAGATCATAAATACCTGCAAAATTTCCAGCCAGAGAATCATACAAATTGGAAATATCATTTGGAATATCAATACTCTCCTCTAGAGGATCACAAAGTTGAAACAGTTTGGTCAATGTTTTTTGACCGGCTTCCTGTTGCAAGAGAGCATCGAATTGGGCCGTCCCTGCTTTTACGGCTGTATAACAGTCTTCGCTGATTGAACGCAGGTCGTCCGCTACAACCTGGAAATAATCTAAAAGGAAAAGGATATTGTTATAAATGGAAGCGGACAAAGAATTTTAAATATTTTTATTTGTCAGTGCATTTCACAACGTCGCAAATATACTTTTCCGTGGGGTCCAAATTTTTTTTTTACATGTTTTTAAATATTTTGGTAATACGCGATTATTATTACCATTGCTTGTCAAAAAACTTGGTACAGATATATTTAATGCTTTGGCAAGAGTAGACACTTTCCAACGGCAACTGTGGAGAACCAGAGAACCATTTTTTTCATTTTTCTTCCAATTATCAGAATTGGTTGCGTCTGAAGGCTCTCGACAACTTAGCTCATAACCATAGTTGCCAATTCGTTCGTGAATATTTCTACAATTATATTTCTCTGTTAAAAATTTGATGACACTGCGATTATTTATTCATTAGCGTATGGCAAATAAAAATCGCATAGAGTCAAGAACCTATGCACTACACTGTAACGTTTCAATTTCGCAAAACTCATTTTTTGCTTCAAAACACTTCATAAAACACAAAATAATGAACGATTTGAAGTCAATTTTGTCGGAAAGTTACTAGAAAACGCACCATTGATCATTGTTGGGTAAATATATTTTCTAGTGTTGCTCGTAAAATACATGTGATATTAGGCAAAAAAAAGTTTAAAAAAAAACATTTGGAATCTTCAAAATCGATTTTGTTGAAAAATCCTACTTTTAAAAATGCGAAAAATTGTAAAAGTTGGATTAGAATATCTCAATTGGCTTAGATGTAGCGGCGAATTATCTCCTCCCCTAAAGTAACGTTTCCTAAACAGTGGTTCGCAAACCCCCAGGTGGTTCGCGAAAAACATATTGCAATGGCGGAATTTTATATTAAACATCGCAACAGGCAACAATCTGTAAACGCGACGAATCGCTACGTCGCTGGCGATGCGAGTATATTCTCGAACGTAAGGGAAACTTCTACTTCGGCGAACCAAGATTTTTCCGAATACGCACTAGAGAACGAGATAAACGTCTACCGATATAAAAACGCCGCAGTCGCATACAAGGAAGAGTAGAGTCGAATTGAATCCTACGATCAGCTGAAGAACTTCGAGTGATTGCAAAAAGATAAACATTTAATGCGTGCTACAAACTCTCGTCTATTCCGCGCGCTTTGTGAGGGCTTTTGAAGCCTCCATGTTTCGTTACTACTTCATACAGAAGTTAGCTGGCTTTCTGGTGGTAAGGTTTTGACAAGCTTGTTTAAATTGAAGCCTGAAGTTCAAGAATTTTTTCTTGACGGTCCATTTCATTTATCCTCTTGTGTATCTGATGTTCTTTAAGAAATGGAGAGATTGTGTATTTCAGCGTATATTTTATATTATTATCAGCCAAGCGCTTTCGGTCTTACTCAGACCTCGTCAAAGGGCACACCTTAACCCTGCCATTTGGAGAACAGTCTCCAACGCCAGCGCAGCCTCCACACAGAACAAGTCACTTATACAATTAAAAAATCTGTCCCAAATTAAAATTAAAACATTCAAAACAATCTATACATTAAAACCATTAAAACAATAAACTTTTATATTACAACTCAAAAGACAGTGACATCACTGTGACTCGTGAAAATAAGAAATATGTCATGGTTAATACACAGAAAATCCAAACTCACACTCCAAAATAAACTCACCATATACAAATCAATATTAAAACCTATCTGGACATATAGTAGCGAACTATGGGGCTGTAGCAAACTATTCAATACAAAAATCCTTCAGACGTTCCAGTCAAAGACGCTCAGGATGATGATAAACGCACCTTGGTATCTTTCCAACAGAACCATTCATAAAGACCTCAAAATACCATTCATAAATGACGTTATAAGTCACTACTCTGACAAGCATAAAAACCAAAGCATGAATCATAGCAACCTGCTAGTAAGTGAACTTTTCAATGCACCACTCGCAAACAGAAGACTCCGAAGAAAATGGCCAGAAGATCTAGTTGGGTGAATCCAGAGAACTGCCAATGGACGGTATCTGACTCAAGCCAACTAATTATAAATCATTTACTTATTACTTACCAAGTAGATTGTAAATTTGCAGTTACCAATAAAAAAAAATTGTACTAATTCTGTTTTGTAGGTTAAGATATCACTTTAGTTTTAATAATGTGTGTCTGTAAATATTCTACGATTATGTTTTAGATTTTCGTTATGGACTGTTAAACAGTATGCAAAATAAATTTTAATAACCCAATTTTACTGTTTCATTTACAGTTCCTAATAACTACACACCTAGAGTTCGCCAATTTATTCCGGTTTTTGGAAGTAAAAAGTTTGAGAACTTCTACCCTAAAGCATCTAAATATGAAATTACATTATTTGTCCTGTTTTCTAAATTCATGGACCACGTGCCTTCCATAATGAGTGAAAACCAACAAACCTCGCAACTGTGCCTTTAGAGAATCATAGAATGGACAATTTCAAAATTCAATAAAAAAGAGTGGTCCAAAATTAAAAAAAAAAAACATCTTTTTCGGTATCACTTTATAGTTAGAGCAAATATACACATACTGTAGAAACTCCAGTTATACAGGGTGTCCGGAAAAATGTGGGAAATCTCCCGGATATGAAAAAACACGTGAAAGGAATCCTACAAGTTCATATAAACTTTTTTTGGAGATATGGGTTCCAAAGAGTTGCAATGAAATCAAGTTTTTTACACATAATTATTGAACCACCAGGTATATTTCAATTTTTTTAAATATGATATATACCAGGTAAGACCCTTCAAATTACTATACAAGAAAGAGTTGTGAAAACTCATAGCTGCAGGGACGGACAAGCTGTGACACTTATGAACCTATTTTTTTACGCCGTGTATGATAAGAACTTTGAACAACGTTTTTTACATACCTTTAACTATTGACTAAAAATTAAGTACTCCTCGTTCATGTCGCTAATCCTGTTTTCGAAAAAACGTCGTTTTATTTGCACTGTTAGTCGCCCAACTCCGGTCGGGTTGAACGTGAAAAAGAAGAATTTCCCCTGTCACCATAGTTTCAAAAAAAAGTTAAACTAACTCCTTAGTTAAAAACTTCGTCAAAGGGCTCAACATGGGCTCAATGAAGTCTGATACACTCGCGGACACGATGAATTGGGGACTGCTATACCCGCCACATTAACTCAGCATTCTTCCTTATTCGATCACAATGAAACGTTATTCTCCGTAAAAATTCCTCCTTACTATCGACCGGAGTGGAATACACCAAAATTTTGAGGTGACTCCACAGGTAAAAATACAAAGGAGTTAGGTCGGGAGATCGAGGAGGCCAGACAATAGGTCATCCTCTACCTATCCAACGGTGTGGGTAGACATTATTCAGATGGTTCCGCACAGCAACGCTGAAATGAGGTGCATGTAATACATGTTTCGGCGGGTTTCAAGTGGTAAGTGCTCTACTAAATCGTGAAAAGCGTTCGGGAGAAACTCCAAATAAAGTTCTCCATTCAGTCGTGCCGGCAATACGAATGGTCCAATCAAAAAATTGCCAATGATTCATGCCCAAGTATTTATTGATTGGAACTAATGTTAATGATGCGAAACAATAGCTGCATGAGGATTCTCATCAGTCCATACATTTGATTTGTGTAAATTTATGATACCATTTTTGGTAAACCTGTTTTATCCGTGAAGAGAATAATTCTAATGAAGTTTACATTATTTCGTTGCTGATCCAATGGTAAGTTTGCAAAATGCATTCTATGGGGAAAATCTTCATGACCCGGTTCCTGCACTTTTTTCAAATGATATTAATATAGCAGCTGTTCTGGAAGAACTTCATGTACTATTATTTTCGGAGTATTAAACTGCGCTTATAATTTTCGAGTGTCGTTGAAGGAGTGCTATCTACAGCATTTAAAATATTTTCCTCTAATTGGGGCATACGCACTGTTCTTTCCAGACCAGTATCGGTACTTCTTTTCCTAAAATTATGAAGAAATTTAATAATAGTACCTTATTAAATGGAATAGCCTATCATTCTCCCTTAGACATTAGCCAACCCGTTGAAACGTTTTCTGATCTGGAAGAGTACGATTAGG